>BSBN01000183.1:3717854-4957139 GCA_027924645.1 Cunninghamia lanceolata | reverse complement strand
AGACCACCTCATCCTTAGGTGCTATCTTTCATTGATTCAAACCTCATCCCACATCAAGGCGCCCAAAAATGGTGGTTACACATGCAGAATGTGCCTAGACTTGAGGGATGAATTAGCGCCTAACTTGAGTTGTCTTATTTCTGTCAAATTTTCAATGCCTAAAGTCTTTTGGCAACTTCTTCCATCAAGGCACCTAGATCTTCACTTCTCCTTGCTCAAGGCGCACATTTGGGATTCTACCTTTAGGCGCCATCTGGGCTTCTGCAAGTGGGAAAAGGCGCCTAACCTCTTAGAGCAAAGATTGCGCCTAGAAATGTAAGCCTGCAAGGTAAGGTATATTGAAAAATATATTTAAGTATAAGTTCTTATACTTTAAATATTTTTCAATATACCTTTCAGGATGTTTGAGATAGGTCTCAGATCCACCGGATTTAACATGCAGATTCTAAATTTTTGAGGATCCACCAGATTCAGACTTAGCCAATTTTCAGGATTTTCAGGATCAGGATACCAGACTTAGTCATTTTCAAGATCTCAAACATCAGGATCAAGTCATCAGGGGACTATAGGACTCAAACACCACCAACTTCATCATGCAATAAACTAAAGACATCATCAAAACTTCATGCAAAGCATCAGAGCTCAAAAAAAGGGGGGCTCCCCATTTGCAATGGGGCGATGTGTGATTAGGTCACAACAGGTCCCTTCATCAAGTAGCCCACCCCAAGTTGGATGGACATGTGTTTTTGTCAATTGTGGGCCAAGGAGGTGAAATCCGAGATGGACATACCACCCTTGGGCTTGGTTAAGAAGTACCAGGCTCCCGGTACCCTATATGCTTTCTCATGGAATTTCATTATATGGTTGACCATTGGGAATAACCCTAAAATAATTATGTCTGCTTCGTGTATGATGTGTATACTTTGTGCTTGTTAATAGATTATCTCATTATTTATGTTTTTGATAGTGGTAAGCAGCTAACAAGGGGTTGAATCCTTACAAACAAGGGCCCCCAGGGCTGGGCAAAATAGGCCAAAGCAAGCCACACACAGTACAAAAACAGAATAGAAATAGCAGATAAATAGTTGTCATACAACAGACTAGATCTAAACAACTCCAAATCCAAAGGGTACAAATCTGACTCCCTTAACCCGAGGACGCAAAGCAGCAACAGAATTGGGGAGTCCCTTCTTCCTTTGCACAACCGACCAAGAAGACTTTGAGTCAAAGTCCACAGCGCGAGGCAAAAGGAGGGGATCCTAAACAACCACCTCGGGCAAGGAGCCACCACGCATTAAGTGAAGCCGACAACGTTGAAGATGAGTCAGGGGCAGTTGTAGGACTAGCAAAGGCGATCATTGAGGGTCAGGCAGGCTCAGCCTAAACAGCGACAACAATTCAAGGCACCAACGGCTCCTCTGAAGCAGCGAGCAATAAAGGATCCTGAGGAGACACGGTCTCCTGGGACGAATCAACCAAGGAAGGCTCGTCCTCCCTGGAGGAACCATCCGACGAGGGAGTGCCAACCATCAAATGGTCAGTGAGTGCATTCTTCCACTAGGTTGCCGCGCCCTTGTGACGAGCATAAGGGCAACCAAAGGCTATGTGACCAATGGAGAAACATCTCTTGCACCGAAAAGGAAGACCCTCATAGTCCAGTAGTTGCGTCCATGGTCTGTCCTCCACCATCAAAACAACATCTCCATGGAGTGGTTTGGAGATGCCCATATCCACTAAAATACAAGCCACCGTAGTATGCCCAAGATCTGAGGTCATAAGTCCACCTTCAAAAAGCACCCAATGACGTTACCAATGGCTTCATTGCAAGAATCCTCCCAAAATTGGAGAGGGAGATTCAATAGATGTACCAAACTAGTTTTTATTCAGCGGCTCCGTAAGAGGATTGAAAGAGCGAGCCCAAGGCTTGATGGACAACAAATGATCACCCCACATCCTTCCCTTGTCCAGCACTAAGTCTTGCTCCTCGAAGGAAGCAAAGGTCACTATGAAGAACCCCCTTGCGTTGGGAAACAGCTCAATCTGCCTAGAGACAAGAAGCTTCCAGGAGTCCAATACCTAGCCATGCAGATCAGGGAGGGCCACAGGCCATTAAACCTGTAGACCACTCCACACCGCAAGTAGAAACCCTCATTTTATGGGACCTCAGGGCCACAAACCACCACAGGAGAAGCACGGGCACAAGGCATACGTCCAACCCTAGCCTGTGAAGGGAGTGTCCGAGCTCAAGAATTGGTAACAGCATCAAAAAACAACTTTTGATGGCGGCCTGAAGCAACCATACCAGCGTCGAGACCAACATTTCCAGCAAACAAACCTACAACAGGTACCGTCGTCAAAATCATTCCTCCGCGACCAGTTATATCATTCGAGAGATCCCCCCTAGAAGGGCACGTAATGCACCCATTTTGCCAAGGTTGGTTCCCCCGCCACTTGGAATGGGCTTAGAGTTCTGTCCGACAAGCACATGAGGAGAAAAAACAATAACAGGCTCCCCCATAGCAGAGACATCATTGCACAAGCCGTCCAGCCCCACGCAGCCAAACCCACGTTCAACTCCCACTCCAGTTTCGTGTTCAAATTCCATTCTCCCTTATCTCATTATTTATGTTATGAAGTATGGATCTCATTAATAATTATGCTATGATAGATGAGTTTAATATAAATGATAGATGAATCTAATAAGAATGATGGTATGAATTGAATATTATCTTAATTTATTGATCTTTAATATTTCTAATGTCCCTTTCTAGTAGTTCTTATTGTTTGCAGGCCAAGAAATCAGGTATATCTTAAAAGGGGACACTACAGAAATGCTATGTGCTCCATAAATATACAAGAAGACTAAATATGTATGATGCATTTCTGGCAAACAAATCCATAGATATAACAAGACAAACAAAATAAACACATTTACCACCACTTTTTAAGGCTATCTCCATGACAAAGAAATCAAAAAGAGGAGCTGAAACACATCCAAATTGTTTTCTTTTTAAAAAAATTTCTCTAGGTATGTTTGGATGCACAAAAAAGCATTCAACAATCTGAGACTGATATCCAGGAGACCTGCACCAAAGCCTTGAGCATGCAAATGTCGACTGACAATTCCATGAGGTATAGACAAAGAAATATTAGCCAAGAAGAATGTGACTCAGTATGCCATTTGGTGTAATTTTAATATTGTCTAATACCACAAATGAAAGATTGATATAGAATATGCAAAATGTATAACTCGAAAAACTTAACTGTAGCATATCTATTTAAAGTGAAGGGAGCTGAGGACTCTTACAACTATAGATATTTCTAGCAAATCATTTATCGACAAGTCTAAAATAAGACCTTAATATTAAACTTTTAGAACATTACCCTAACAAACCTATGTCTAAAGGCAAGGTCATCAATGCCCTAGAAAATGAACACATTGTAGCAAAGCCCACTAGAAATTGCAGTCACAAGCTGAACTGTAATTCTATTACACAATAGAGAAAGTAAACTGTAGATTATTCACACATGCAGATATAACGTACACAGAAACTTACAGGTCAAGAGGCATAAAAGAGAGAATGAAGCCAACATGTATCAACAAGAAGGAGAAGATTGTTAATCCATATATGCATTGCTTTAGGACTTGCTTCAGTGTTCAGCTAAACCTTGAAGTAAAAAGCCCACCCTATCTGTTACCCCAATTAGATTGCAGAATTTAAGTTGCCTTGTGACATGTGGTTATTTCTGCCCAATCCATGGAAACATTGAACTCAATAGAAATTTAAAAAATTGCATTCTAAGCATGTCCGGCAAAATTTTAAAATTTCAGCACCAAAAACAGTCCTTCAATAAAAAGGCAAAGAACATGACAGGTTATGGTAATGAAAGAAAAAGTAAAACAACTCAAGATATCAAGCGCAATGTACAAATTGTGAGGTATCACCACAATACGGCAACAAGAATTTTGAGAGGCTAGCAGTGGGTCACATGGCAATTAAGTGCCTTTAATTTGACAATTTTCAGTAAGCACTTTTCCCAATAGGAAAAAATCATAAAGCTTGCCAAGCTTAACATTGCATCTTCATCCATTTCCCTCCCAATTTCATTGGTTTTATCGAGAAAATCATGTTGTTGATAAATCAGTTTAAAAGTCCATTGTCAATGAGCTCATTTGTATCGCCACTGTTGATCATTGTGAATTGTATGAAGTAATGGGTACAAACAGGGACCATTAACAATTATAATAAAAGGAAATCATGACCACTGATTTTGTTAAATGCTACCTGGGAGACTTACACAAGTAGAAAGAACTACAATCTTATTCCAAAGCACTACAGCAATAATAAAGTTGATTTTAGACCTATATTACCTCTAATCAGCTAGTTATTGTTCAATTTCCCTTACAAGGGTGTGCACCTTGGTTGCATATTTCATTAGTTTGCTTATACTTACTTTCTAAGACAACAGATCAGATCAATTTATCTCACTGCTTAGCTACACAGGTTCAAAATGCTTTCCTGTTAATCGTAATAGTTCCTTATATCATCAATATGCACTTGATTAGCATAAGCTATAGATAATTTAACTTACCTTGTATCTTTCTATACCAAACTGAAAGAGTTGAATCCCACATTTATGCAGAAACTCTGTACTGTCTTCGGGATAAGGCTCTGGACATTAGTATCTAGAGCAACAAAGTTCAAGACAGAGATTTTCAGTTCCAATACTTGTATACATCAGCAGTGACTTATAATGTAGAAATTAACACTCTAGCTCATAACTGAAGCACAAATTGAAGCTACATAAATGGAAGTGCTAAATCCATATGCCAGAAGAGAACAAAAGAATGCCACTAGAATAGAAATATAAAGAAAATGTCCCACATTCTCATATAGAAACTCCTTTCCCAATGTTTTAGACATTGTAAAGTGGGACATGCCAGAAGCTCAAATAAAAAAAAAACACAACATAAATTGCATCATAAGCCAAAGAGCAAACTTTACCTCTGGATCATTGCTCTGAAAACACAATCAAAAAATATAGACATTAAACAGTTTTGCAGTAACAAAAAGTAGGTCATATGGTACTCTCGAGAGTTGAACAACCTACATCTGGACTACATTGTCTGACCTACTCGTGAAGAAAAGAAATGACACTAAAATGACCAGAATGAAAAGCTAAGCATGAAAAAGTTACATGATCAACAAATCTCTTTAGAAGCAGTGACAGTGCACTCAGGTCCAGGACCTTTAAGACATTGGTTCTCAACTTCTTTTTTTACAGATACATCCATGATGGAAAGAACAGGGTTTAAGAATGAATTATAAGGGAGCAACTCTTGCTACGCAGATAAAGGGCTAAATTTCCGTGCCAAAATAGTGTCGTACTGTGTAATCAGATAAGAAGCTATGAAAATTTGCAACAAAAGCACATTCTGATTGATCCAAATAAATTAACTATACAAATGAATCACAGTGAAATGCATTCCAATGGTTAGCTTTAACATGTTGCAAAAAACAATGATTGCTCGAAGACATTGACATAAATCAGAATCTCATAGACTTTTGTATATATAATCTGATTATGTGCATCCTTAAGGACATCTTCTCTTTTACTAATCACTTTACATGGTATAACCGCACCACAATGTATTATTGCCATGTTCCACTTAACTTTGCCTGGTTTGCCATGCTCTGCTGCATATTAGGTTTATAGTGAGATTCCAATGAAAACAATTTCCTATTGCCAGCTGAAGCAATAACATTAAAACAGGGATTAAATGATTTAAGTGTGCCATTAAATATACAATATATAATTTTAAAATATGCAAATTTTAATTTGGGCGCTTAGGATCTCAAACCAGTATGAACATATAAGAGAGGAGAATTTAGTGGAAAATACATAGTTATAAAAGCAATCTCTTAAAGAAGTAAATACATTTTGATATTGTTTTACTAGGAGACATAAGGTATTTCAAGCTAAAATAGCAGGGCATTACACCCAACCTCATTGCTGATGACGAATCTGATAAATATATCAGATACCAAAGTTTTAGAGTGAAAGAATGAGAGGGAGCTGGCAGTTTCTAATGCCTCAGACAATTCATGGAAGAGAGTTATTCTTCCCTTGATGGGACGTTTGACAGTGTGATTTTGTTTTGGAAACTTCAACGAGAAGTTGTTTCTCTTCTCCTTCAAAATGGAACCCTACTATAAGACTCTGGTATATGATCCAAAAGCAGTTCCTGGATCAGAGTGGCAGACTACACATATCAGACCATTGGGTGCTTGCATATGCAGTGTCACAAATATTGGTTGAATATTATTTGGCACAAAATTCTTCAATCTAAACAGGTTAGCCTATCATGCAGATCTTCATTTGACATTTTGTTGTAAAATATATTTCCACATTGGAATTGAAAGATAGTCTTCATCTAGGAAGAAAAATGTTGGGAGAGAGGAACACTTTTTCTGCATTTAAGCCACTAAAGATTCCATTAAGATATTGAAGCTATTCCTTGCATTTGCCATTTATTTTCCAACTATAAAATTAGAGTTATGGTGTAATCAATATAGAGCAATCCGGCTGTGATCCATTTTTAAATCTTACGAATGTAATGTGGCCCTGAATTATCAGAGATGGCAATAAGGACCTGATCAAGCAGAACTCCTAAAGGCCTACCATTATCTATTATCCCCAAAAATGATAATTTTGAAAACTGAGAGAATACCGTTGCAATGGTGTGAATGCTGGCTGGAATTTACGATTGATTATGCAACGACTGTAATCTTTATACATGATCTTAAAAAAACTGAACATCAATTCGGCAGTTTCTTTCAAATTCCCGAGCAGTAACTGGCATCTGTTACTCAATAAACACTGGATGGAAAATAACCCAAAACAGAAGCTTTTAAAAAAAATGTGCTTCAGTGCCAGGGTTTCACAAATTCAAAAGAAAATGTCTTGCTATCAAATCCCATGGACCCATTTTGAGTTGCATGCATAAATGAAGCGTGAATGACGTCAGTCAAGAACTGCAAGAACTCCACTCTTGTAGAGAGCCACTGAAACACTCAAAGCATTCTAGCAAATGTCCTTCAGTAATACTTTCAAAATTAATAATGTAGGCATTATTAACATAGGATCATGCAAAAACCCCAATAAAGGGGCTAGTCGTACCTGTGTGGATCAATCTCTAGTTCATTGTCTCCAAATCTATGATTCAGGTTACAAATCTAAGGTTTCAGTTTCATCCGTAGGCAATCTACTAAAGCAACTTGAATGTACAAAAAACTTCCTTTGAGACAGGCTACATCTTAGGTTAGTAAATAATATGGTCACTGCTGGTGGGCAATAACATGTCTTACCCAAATAATTTCATATGCTAAGGGAGTTTGATGTTTCGATTATATGCCAAAAAGATGCCATACTCTCGTACTTCCTGCTTTCACCCTCTCTCCTCCCTTTTGTGTTACTCTCTTCCCAGATAAAAAAAAGAGAAATAATACAGAAGTCGAGTAGCATTTCACTGTTTTGTTTAAGATTCAGCTGTGTTTAGACACAGGAAACTGGATTGTCAATTTGGGCTCCTGTCGCTTCTCCTCGAATGAAAATAGCAAATAGAGTCTTTAATTGCTATAAAGTATGAACCCGTAAACTGTAAGCTCTAGACTCTAGAGTATGATACAAATGTTGGGAAAGGGAGTTGTGAGTTTTAAACTCGTGTGCCGAAGTTTTTGTTCTAAAGGGACCACTTGCTTAGTTTTGACTGTCATATTTTTGGTCCCTTTCACGGTCTTTGGAAATTGCAATTCAGGATCTACAATGCCTGAGAATGGCATACAGAAAGCTATCAACAAAACATCATAATTTGTAAAAATAATGCAGTTTCTGATAATTGACGTTTTCAAGAAATATTTCAAAATTGAATGTACTCAAAAAACAATTGACACCCACAGTAAGATGGTCAAGAAAATCCATAGTCTTATCCATCAAATACCATTGTTTTCCACTGTATGCTCGGGATAACCTACTGTAGACTAGAAAATGGTCCTCAGTACCATTCTCTTCAACAAGACTTATCATAGTCACAGTCTCAACATTCTATCCTACGGCAACTGGTGTAATAGAAATCAATTTATTAAAAAAAATTCAAGAAAACATAAGTACAAGATAATCAGCCACACCCCTTTTAATTTTTAAATCTTCAAATTTCATTGAATGTGATTATGATATCAGATAGTTTGATGCAAGATATGTAATCCGTCCCATGGAGAAAATTGACAAGTTATTAGTCTGCTTCTATTCATATGTTTCTCACTGATCACACAATGAAATAACTTTCAGATATCCCATTGGAATCAACCCCTTGAATATTTCATAGAAAAGAATGTCCAGAGAAAGCGTCAACACCTAAAGCCAATGATTAATCAAACGTCTGTTACCTCTTCAATAAGCCATCTCAAAACATAATGCAGAAAATTAGATGATTGCAAAAAATCCTAACTAATCTTCCTTCATTAATAATCTGCACAAGAAAGAAGCTGTTTACAAAGAAATCATACATAAAAGAGCAATCTATTGCGAAGACCTTGTGCGATCAATAAAGATAAGCAGCCAATGCGAGTTAAATTTGAAGACCAAAAGCAGAAAAGGCTAATATACTAGGAAGAACATGAACACCCAATAAAGATTTGCAGATAATATTCACAGATAGGATACAAATTGGAGCTTACATGATAATCATGTTAGATGTGAGTTTGTAAATGCAAAGAACCATTAGATACATTGGCATGCCTGGTATAGATGTAGCTTAATCAAATCAACCTAACATTACAAATAAGCAAATTCAATACCCAAAATACCAAAGACTAACTTTGTAGAAAAAAAGTTAATACCCTAAAGGTTAGATTACCACAGAGTATACGAACACTCGATAATGATAAAACAATTAATATTCAGAGATGCAACGCGCCAAAATAAAATTTAATAGAAATAATTTGAACACCGGATAAAGATATATAACTGATATTCAGAGATTTAAATTGCAAGACCAGATACACTAAAGGGTAATTTAATATAAATAATCATAAAACACCCAAAAAAAAAATAATGCAATAAAAAACTGAACACCCAATTAAAGATACGCAATTAAACATGTGTCTTAAGAATTCAAACAAAATAAAAGGTAGATGCTGCTCTTACAATGAAAGCACGAATTCATACATGCAGTGTATTTCCGAGGAGAATTATGGAAGAACCCAATAGACATGGGCACCCATCCATCAATCCCCAATAAGTCTAGAATCAAGTGAAAGTATATTTTGTACTAAAGACATTATGAAAACCTAAGTAGAGGAAAAACAGGCCTAGACCATGTCATGGGGATTTGGTTGGGATTTGTCTGCCTGAAGATGATCAAGTTTGGTAAGAATGAGGGGTCTATCTTTCGCATCTTCTTCTTCATCGACATTCGCATCGGTGGTGGAGAGGGTGATGCATGCGCTTAGGTGCTCCAGCGATGTAAAGAAGGCACCCACAAAACCATTCGATCCAGTAGTCTGCCATTTAAGGAGTCTCCAACTCATCTACGTCTGCCGCACCAAGCAACAGGAAAGGCATTGTTGGAGCCTTCGGTTTTCTGTACGCCGCTCAAAGTACACACCAATCTCAAGTTGACCATGGGTACCACAAGGGTATTGGGGTCAAGAATTCTCTCATTGTTCTGGTGCCTGAAACCAACGGCAGATCGCTGGAAGAGCTCTCCGGTGAGAATGAGGAAGAAGAAGGAAGTGAGCTTTCACTACCTGAACCGCACCAGCTTAGTAGCGTAAAACCTAGTCAAAATCTGCGCGTGAAATATGGAGTAATCAAGAAAATGTATTATTGACAAGTCCAAGAGTAGGACATGTGCTGCTGCTGTATGCTGTAGCCTGTAGGACATATTATTGTGAAGTGCTTGGTAAATTTTAAAAAGAAAATGTACAGAGGTGATTGTTGTAAGAGTTAATGAAATTCCCGAGCTTTTTTATTGTAAAGTAGAATCTATGTTTGAGAATATGAGGTTTGGACTTGGATCCTTTAAAATTGTCCAGGAGATCCAAAAATAATGGGCATACAAGTATAGTTAATGAAGCACTTTAAGAGGAATCGGTATCTTCCAAATTTTGGAATGTACCCAACTTTTGTTCATCGGCCTCCTGCCCCTTTAAGCTCGTAAACGATTTCTGCCCAACTTTGGCTTTAGGGTGAGTAGGGTTATTATGTCAAGAGGGTTCTACAATTCACTCATTTTTTTTAATTGTAGGGTTATTAGAGGGTTCTACAATTCACTCATTTTTTTCGTTTAAATAAAGTAAAAAACAAAAGTTCAAATAAAATAAAAAATATATAAAATATAAAACGATTATAGTTTACATCTTGCTTTTTAGTTATTTCTTATAGTCATGGCCTCACCATAGTTTAAGTGGTTCACCTATAATTTAAGTGGTTCCCTGAACAAGTAGTTGAAGGTGAAAAAAGCGGAGCACAGAATTGATGTGTCAAAGTTTAATTTTATATGTTGTTTTAGATCATAACTTCTTTGGTTTTTTCCTATAGTTTTCAAAAGTTAAATAAAAACAAAGTAAACTATTTATTTCATTCCTTAACTTAATAATTACATTCATATTATAATAAAAAGTGTAAAGATTTAGAAAAAGGAAACTAAAAAGTGTAAAGATTTAGAAAAAGGTAACTAAAATGACAAGAATACAAATTGAAAGTAAACAAGTTATTTTATTTTTCTATATATGAATATAACATAGAGGGCTTGAATTTGATAGCCATATGACCCTATTTATGCATTTTTGTTATAAAATGCAATCAACCTTTTAAAAAGACTATATCACATGAAAGGAGATATTTTGGACAATCTCTCCAAATTTATATAGAATAATGATTATATATATTTGGTTTATACATAATTTTACTTATACTGAGATATGTCATAGTATTTTAAGGGCACTTTTGAATGGATAACTGTCATAACAAAATTACTTGACCTGCAGTGTCCACTATCAACAAATTTAAGCCCTACTAGCATAGATATCTTAAATACATCTATCTAGATTTATTATTTTATTTTATTTGCATTGTTTGAACTAAATAAGGCGCTAAAATAGGTGCTACAACTATTTTAGTGCTACAACAAGGGCTAAACCAGGTGTTAAATGTGGCGCTAAATTCATCGCTACAATAAGAGCTAAAGTAGGCGCTAAAGTAGGCTCTAAGTTAGGTGTTAATTTGCGCCTAATTTAGCATCGGCTTGTTCTGGTCAGCTCAAAAAATGCCAAAAACAACACCACCCTGATAAATAGTGCTGATTTTTTCAAAAAAATGGAGAAAAATACATTAGAACAGTGGGTGGAAGCAAAAAATGGAGCAAAAAAAGGGGCTAATCATAGGGATTTGTTGTAGTGATAATGTCACTGGTAATGTTGATATGATATTTATAATAAAATATTCATTGATTTTTATGATTCTTAAAATTTAATCAATGTTTTATTTGTAACATAGATTATTGTATTCCACAAGAAGATTAAGATGCGATTGGGGTTATCATTGGCGAAGACCAAAGAATTGGTAAATTTCAATATCACTATTTTATTAATGAAATATGAAAACATTTTTTATATTTTTTGACCTTAATCTTTATTATTTTTGTTGGCATAGCGACTATATCGACAATGAGATCCCTCTCCACCACTAGTACGTTCTTTTGGTGTGATGACAAAATTCTACATGGTATCAGAGCTCAGGTCATCGGTTCGAGTCCCTCGAGCCCTCGACCCTTCGTCCGCGTAAGCTCAGCTTATCGACGTGGTACGTAGTGGGTAAGAATCCCACATGGTACGTGGTTGTATCCGACTCTATTGTGTGGGGGGTGTTGGCGTAGCGACTATATTGACGATGAGATCCCTCTCCACCACTAGTACGTGCTTTTGGTGTGACGGCAAAATTCTAAAATTTTTATTACAAATGGGTGTAAATCATCTGATGCTTCCAATGTAACTTCCAAAATTCTGTTGATTATTTGAATTCATTACTCCAAGATTTACCAACTAGAGTAGACCAAAAACATATCTTTAGTCAATGTGTTGAGAGATTTAGAAAAGATCTCCAAGCATCTCTTACTTCTTCCAAACTTACACTGATCCCTGGCTTGGAGGATATGCCTATGAGACAAATATCACCATGGTTTAATATAAGTAAAATGCGCAAACGCCAGTGTATTCAACAAAGAGGTAATATCATCCATCAAGACTTGAATGAAAGAGTTGAGGAGCATGAAGAATATTAGTTCCCCTCCATAGGTGGTAGAAAGCAAAAGAAAAAAAGGTCTCCAATCGTTCAGGCAAAGCAATACAAGTTGAAAGGGTTATCATAAAAAACAACATAGTGAGTACATTTATTCAAAATTATTTTAGTATTTTACATAAAAATAAAATTTTTTTTACATCACATATTAAAAATATGTCATTGTAGGTGTGGATGATCAAGACAATAATAGAAAACGTCAACAGATGCAATGCAAGCTAGAGATGGTAATATATATTGTATTTAAATTATATGTCTACATTATATTCTATTTTAATTATTAATACCAAGAGGGAAAAGAAAGATAAATATAAAAATAAAGATATTAATGCCCAGAATAAATATAATATATAATAGAGAGGAAAAAGAAAGATAAATATAAAAATAAAGATATTAATGCCTAGAATAAATAGTATATATATATAAAAAAAAAGATATTAATAACTATAATATATTTATAATATAATCTCACAGTTTATCGCAAAGCAATATAACAAAAATTATTGGCTAAATTTGACTTCTCAAACAAACACCTAAACTTTGTCATGTAGACTTACCAAAAATTGAAATTTTCAACATAAAAAATAATACGAGATTAATCACTAAATAAAAAAACTTATTGCAATAATACTACCACCAAAACATGTACTAATAATATATTAATATTTTGATTACTACAAAAGAATATACAATAATCAAAATTAAATAATATAACAAAAATTATTGGATAAAATACTAACAAATTAACTCGTTTTATTACCTTATGAGTGACTAAATTCTCAGTTATTAAATAAACATTTTTTTGTTATTAAACAAATAATTTTTTTCCTTAAATTCTATGTAAATATTATAATATTTATATTAATATAATATTGATATTACTGTGATTATTTAATTTTCACCATTGTATATTGATTATTAATGTGAAACTAACAAATTAACTTGTTTAATTAAACAAATAATTTTTGGTTATTAAACCAAAAAAATTAAAATATTGTAGTATTAATGTGAAACAAACACCTAAAATTGAGGAGAAAAATCTACTTGGAATATAAATATTAAAAATTGAAATATTGTAGCATCTAAATATTCCTATATTATAATGTGTAATATTATATATTGTTTCATTTGTATTCAATACAATAATATAATTAATAATATATTAACAATAATATTTATATTATTTAATTTTTATTATTGTATATTCTTTTCTATATAGATATTAAAAATTAAAATATTGTAGTAATCTAAATATTAATATATTATTAGTACATGGCTTGCAATGAGTTTTTTATTTAGTGATTAATTTGTGTAGAATAAACCAATCAAAATAGAGTATTATTTTTTGTGTTGAACAAATTTTAACAATTAGTGATTAATCTATGTAGAATAAACCAATCAAAATAGAGTATTTTTTTTATGTTGACAAAATTTTAAGAAAATATATTCAAAAAATCACGTATATATGTTGTGCCTTTTAAAGAGAGATTTTGGGGATCAAATAATATTTTTTAATGTTAAACAAATAATTTTTTTAGAATCTATATAAATATTATAACAAAATTCTAATATTTATATTAATATAATCATATTAATGTGATTATTTAATTTTGATTCAATATGTATAATTTATAAATTTGATATTTTAATATTAATGAAATAGTATAATTAATTATATATTGATAATAGAATGTAAATTAGATTTTTGATTATGCACATTAATATAATTAATTATATATTAATGTGATTATCTTCTCAAACATCCACTAATTCATAAATTTAAATTTAAATAAATTTAAAAACTATTTTTTTTATAATACTTTAAAAAAAAATCATATATTACTTTAAATTTAATTTATAAGAAAATAAATCCATCCCACCTATTTTTAAAATTTTAACTTATATGTCTCATGCACTACATAAGAACTAAAAACATAAAAAATATCCTTATTTCACCAACACGTATCCTTTCCATCTTTCTTATACTCGTTTTAAAATTATCAACAATCTACAAAACACGAATTTGTGTATACGCTGACTATGTAATAAAATATGCTGCCTGACGCGTGTTAAGTATGGATAAGCGGACACATTATTTACTGTCTTAGGAATGTAATAAGTATGGATAAGCAGACACGATATGGAAATGCCCTTTACTGTGCCATTAAATATTTACTTCAGTTTGGTTAGTGAGTGGTAAAAACTTGGGGATATGGAAGATCTTGTTGTCACTTACATACATATGAATGGGCGGGCATAGGCATCCATGCCCCGTGCAAATACGGGGCTGGATAGCCGTTTCCGTTTGGAACAGGTTATAAGACTTCCATCAAAACATAAAGATTTTGCATGTAAAGTTTAATTTGGTAAACAAATTTAAAAAAATAGGCGTCACTAGGCAATGTATTTTTAGTCCCTGCCAAAATTACTCCTGAATTTTTTTGGCTATTTATTAAATGGGAAAAATGTGATTTATGTTTTTCCTACTGGTTGATATTTGAAAAGTAGGTGCAAAAAATCAATTTTCTTTTTTCAAAAAATAATTAATTATCATTTGATTAAGGACAATTCAAGTGGATGAAGGGTATTGCAAACACAGTGTAGAAGTGCTATTTTAATTAATGATTTTTAATGGTTCTTACAAGATGACAGGTCATTTCTTGCTTCAGTGAAGGTCTAGAGAGTTACAAAAGAATATCTACATCCAGTGAACATTTTTCTTCAAGCTTGTGAAGCTGCATCTTCGGTAAGCCTCTGAATGGACTTCTAATTTGTAAATCTCTTCATGTTGGGGTGTTAAACAGTTTTTTGTTGTTTTTCTAATGTACACTAGAATGTCCCCCAAAGATAGTGTCATTGACTTTGGGTGCCCTGGAAGCTCTCCAACACCCTTGTTCAAAGAAATATCAGCAACTGGAACCCCCATATCCTTCCCGTCGCCACCAAGAGACTTTACTGCAATTTCAAAGCCGCAACTAAATCTAAGAACACTTTAACCAGCAAAGGAGACTCAACAATAATATCTTTTGTGATTTGGAGCTTGCAAACTTTGTCACAGCAGTGAAATGGATTGAATGAATTTTTGCAGTCACATAAATGATGCCCTTGACTGAAACCCCATCTGGAGGATGTAACATACACCCCTCTGTATGTGTTTCCCCTTGACTGATTTTTTTGGTATTTTTGTGTTTTCTGTTGTTTAGTGTTTATGGGTTGTTTTGCATGATTGATTTTTGCATTGCATGTGCATAATACAAAGTAGATAAACAAACCCAGAAAATATACAATGAATCTATGCAAACTAAAAGCAACCCAGATCACAAAATGCACTAAAACTAATTAAAATGAAATATCCACTTGGAAATCTTCAACTTGGTTTATTGTCGTAACTTGTAGCAGCATTACATGGCCATGGATTTTGTTTCAGTTTCCATCCCATACAAAAGATATGCAGGTTTTGATAGTATCTATAAGAAATCAAGTCCTAGGTGACCCCTTTTGATAGTAATGGAAGTTCCAACAAGGAAGAAATAGCATATAAAGAGACCCACATCCCTATCAGCCTGGTACGGCCTGGCAACAGTAAAGAACAACAGATAACACACACAAAATGCCTTCCTTTCACTATGTTTTGGTCTGCACACCTTCTCTGCCTCTAGTCGATCTCTTTCAGCCTACTAAGAGCCCACAAAAGTGATGAAACAACAAACTAAGAGTGGTAGACCCTCCCTGGTAGTATGACCCAGCAACAAAGATGGTACGACCTATAAGTAGAGGTCTAAAACAACAAGAAGATGACATAAAACTCCTCAAATCTGTTTACTAGCAGCTGCAATCACAGTCTCAATCTAATGTTCTCATTTTGTGCTCAACTCATCTCGAAAATAAGTTCCCTGAATGCACAAATGAAGCCTCTATGTGAAGCCTCCTCAAACCCTCTCCTAATGCACTCTCTCATACACGAAGAAAGGCAAAATGGAAAGGTTTTCATCTCTGCAATTCGTTGATCAAAGCCAAAGAGCCAAACTCAAAACCCCAACTGCTGGAGCAACTCAATATTAAAGCAATTATCATAGCATGCATAACCAAATGAAGTTTCATTTTGCTCTTTTAACCTCCCCAAACCCAACACCCAAGAATGAGAGGGAATATAATTTATTTTTCATTTTAAAATATCACCTTGGAGGACCATGGGGCGCCCATCCCTAGAGAGGTTACTTTTTAAGTTATAACTTACAATTATAAAGTGACTTTATAATATAACTTAAAGTTATATTATATTACATGAGTCCTTAAGTTAAATCTTTAATTTAACTTAACTTAATCGAATAATGCTCAAGAGGATTCGACCTTCAGTCTTGCGCCCTGCCCATGCAACTGCCCCACTAAAAATGGAAATTGGCTCTATCATGACTTACTATAAATAGTAAGTCCTCAAACTGACTCCCTGAACACTGTTGTTGGCCTACGGGAATCCTGTGATAGGCTAACTTTGACCTCCTAGAGTGATGAGCTAAGTGGGGGACATTACAGAGGAGGCAGTGAAACACCCCCTGCAGATTTATCCAAAAGCCTGGAAGAGCTGAGAAAACCCTTCTGAAGATAAGAACAGTCATCAATGGCTTGGTTGTCATTCGTCTATTTCAATTTGTAGGATATCTGATTCTCCTTCTAATTGCCTGTTATTGCACTAACCTTCTAGCCCTTGGAAAAAGTGCAGCCTTCCTTACTGGTCTAAAATATCCTTTGAACATCATCTCCTTCCTCTGTCGAATCCTCTTCCTTGATTGCCACTATTGCATCTTTGCCCACACCTGCCACTATGCCTATTCTGCTGCCTGCACTTGCCATGTCACATCGAAAACTATATTTTGTTGTGTATTTTTAGTTTCTGTAAATTTTTGTTTTTTTCCTCATCCTTCATCCACTAGAAGGGAATTTATGATGGCATGATGAATTATGGTGTGTAGGTTGTGTGTTGTAATGCAAATTATTAAGGTGAATTTCTGGATTTAACTGTGTAATGTTATCCTTTCCAATGTTTTGAGCCTCACTAATTGACTCAATCATTAGGGAAGAAGCCATTGGCTAACATATAAAGCCTCATTAACAAGAACATCATTTTAGAAGTAACCATTGCTTAAGGAGAATAAAACATACACTTTTCCATTAATATGCTACAATAAGGAAAAAGTTTTGGGGGGCAAGTAAAAAACAAGTGAACTATACTTATAACTTTAAATTTAATCCCTACTTGGCAAATAAGTTTTTTTATGGATAGCCCTGTATTTTAGCTAATCAAGAATTAGAGTAGTTTATATTTCATTTAATTTCCATAGTTTAGAATCTAGATATTAGATTTCGTATTTTTAGCAATGTGACCTATTATTTTTCTGCTTTGCTTTGCTCTTTACAAAGAGTTTTTGTCCTTGTAAATTGTTGGTATTTTTAACTACGTGATATTTTAAGATTCCAGGCATCATCAAAATTAGGTTTATGTCTGCTTAATTTGAGGTTAAGGTAAATTCAGCTGGTATTTGGTTTGTTCACTCACAGCTTTGAAAAGCATTATGTTGAAGAGCTTTCCCCCTTGTTTACTAGTAATGTTACAGAATTTTGGTATTACACTTGGTGAATGTGGTTATGGTGTTTTATCTTTTTATTTTTTAATGCTATAGTTTCAATATCAAAGTGTTTGTACTTCTCCACCCCTTAAGTTTGAAAAAGGAATTTGTAGATGCATTTTTTAATTTTTCTTTTTGATCATATTTTGATATGCTTTATCTCAAAAGTGGAAGTTAAAATATTTCACCTTCCTTGTAGGATATCGCTTGCTAATGCATCCTTTGGATGCAATTATTTCAATTTATTTAGCCAATAGCCATGCAGGAACTAAAAATTTGAGCAAAATACTACAGTCTTTAAAAAATTTTGGCTATTTATTAAATGGGAAAATGTGATTTATGTTTTTCCCTATTGGTTGATACTTGAAACAGTAAGTGCAAAAATTCTTTTTTTTTTCAAAAAATAATTAATTGTCATTTGATGTAAGGACAATTCAAGTGGCTGAAGTGATAGAGGGTATTGCAAATGACGACGCAAATGGCTCCTTGTATTTATTTCAAGTGCTATGTTAATTAATGATTTTTAATGATTCTTACAAGATGACAACTCATTTCTTGCATTTTCGATTTGTTTGGGTGCTTCGGGATTAAACGTATTTGTGCTTCAATGAACGACCAGAGAGTTACGAAAGAATATTTACATCTGGTGAACATTTTTCTTCAAGCCTGTGAAGCTACATCTTCGGTAACCCTCTGAATGGACTTCTCTTTCATAAATCTTTTCATGTTGGGGTGTTAAACAGTTTTCTGTTGTTTTTTATGATGTTTGTTTCTTATTATAACTAAAAGATGACTTTAGAGGAAAAAGAAAAATATGTAGGAATCATTGCTGTTGTTACGTGTACATTGTGTGTTACTCATAGATTGTAACCATCAATTTTCACTGTAATATATCTTTGCACTATAAACTTGAGTTATTTGTTTTTGTATAATGGTAGAACTTATTTGATCAATAAAAGAGGATATTATTTGGGATCCTCACCCATAAGCAAAGATAAGCATTCAGCATGCATCCTGTGTTCCTATCGGCCATATCTTGGGCATGCAACCATAAGCCATATAGCTTGGACTCATGGGCAAACCAATGCATATTGAGATTACCAAATCAAGAGAAGGGCGGAGAGCCCTATGACTCACACAAAAAATCCATACACAAGGTGGGTGAAAACTGTTTCTTTCATAGCTCCATACGAGAAGTATAAGCAGCATCAACAAGCAAAGCTTTACTGGAACTTCAGATGCATCATCTCTACCAGCAGCCCCATCACCAACCTGTCTTGCTGAACCTCTCTTCCCACAGGCACAACATTGGCTACCTGCATTTTCCCTTCAACCACTTCATTACCTTGATCTTTGCAGTACTTCCATTACCTTTGGAGTATCTACCTGCACCTCCTTGATTATTAGCAGTTGCTTTGAGCCTCATGCTAATGTAGCTATTTGGTAAAGTAAATTTGAAATTCAAATTGAAATTATTAGTAATCTCAAACCAGGTGCAACAAACCCTGGATGACTAGATGAGCATGAAATGTAGTCTTTAAATAAACAAAACCCTAGGAGCAAAAAGCCCTTCACGTAGTCTAAAACTTTTCATGAAATAGTCCAAGGTTTGTAAGCAACTAACAAAAAGTTATCCCAAACCTTAAAAATGCCTTGCAAAATTAAACAAATCTAATGAGGTTTTTTTTTTCCTAAAAACTGATGGCTAGATGATTGGAAGTGAAGGAACAGCTATGGTGTTCTTCCTCCAACAAGTAAACCCCAATGCTGCAAAACTGAACATTGATGCTGCCCTTGAATAAAAACTCTGTTGTTCTGACTGTCCAACTACACAAAAATGCTTTTAAAACTCTTAGTAGCATATAATACAATGCATCAAAACAATTTTTATAGATAAAATAGTGCCCTTTATAGGCACCACATGTACCTAGAAATATTGAAGTTACAACAATTAGTATTTGCATAATAACAATCATTAGTACCATTGTAAATAGAGAAAAAACTTGTTAATTTTGTGTGAGTAGAAATGAAATGGAAAAAATTGTATACCATTGTTAATTTTGTGTGCAGACTTGTGGGTAGTAAAGCTGGTTTCTTCCTGTTCCGTGGCCATAATGTCTAGAGTTGATTTAAGTTGGTTTCTCCCTGTTCTGTGGCCATAATGTCTGGGGTTGATTTTTTTCATTAAATATTTATGCTCTTTCATTCTCTTCCACAATTTAGAACATGCTTACTTGACACATCAATTGATTCTTCTCCACCACTGAATAATTGTCACTTAAATAGAATCAATACTTTATAGTGTTTACACACTTGCATATATAGAATTAGGTTTTGCAAAACCCAGAGAGATAAATGAATATTTTTTAATGATGTGTCATCATATATACAATTATGACAAAAGACAAATTCAAATTGGATAAATTTTCATTGTTCGTAGCCACGTTTATGCCTTAGTCATCTCATTAGAAAACACCTATGATATAGTCTATACTTCCCACAAAACCACAAATCTGCATACAACAATCTTACAGTATGGTCTATTTAAACATGCCATAATGCTCCTACCTTTGAACCTCTATCCGGTGAACATTTTTAAATAGATGGAAGCAATATCTTTAAACCAGATGAAAGAAATATTTAAATAGATGGAAGCAATAATTGCCAATTAGTCTATTTAAACATGCCATAATATCCATAATCACAAACATAATATTATATTATAAACATATTAAAATATAAATAATAATTAAAATAAAAAATTTACTAATATTATAATATATATAAATATTATAATATTATCATATAACTATTAGTTGATTAATAATTTAATATAATATTAATTAATATATTTACTATAAAACATATATAAATTAATAATTTCATCCTAATAAATATATTATAGTTAACTTATAATATTATAATATTATAGCCAGAAACTAATAATGATATATATAAATATATTATATTTAATGTAATCTAAATATAATATAATCTTTTTAATAAGTTAATATAATTATAATTATTATATTAATCATTATATTAATAAATAGTAATTAATATAAATAATGTATTTGTTAAATTGTTATCATTATCATTATTATTATTTAATAAAAGAGGGTAAAAACTTTATTAATCAAAGAGAGTAGTACAGAGCACAAAAATAGCAGGAGGCCCAAACGAGCCCAGAAATATCAAACAAGAAATCAAGAAGTGGTCATGCAACATCTTAGATCCTCCGTAACTAAATCCTCCAAATCCTGAGCAAGATCTCTAGGTAAACTGTCCCAATCTTCCACCAACCAGGTCCCATTTTTCTCAGAAGCCCATTTGACCAACCCATCAGCCACCTTATTCCATTCTCGAGGGATATGAGAGAAGGTGATAGAGTCAAGTAATTCTCTAAGACTGGTGATTTGCTTAGCCACCACCATAAGCTGCCAACTAACATCATCAAACTGTCTTCTATTTATCAAGTCTATTACCACCTGAGAATCTGACTCGCAAATAATCTTTTTTCCAGCCAAGGGCATATGCCCTCTTCAAAGCCAAAAGAATAGCTAAGGCCTCCATAAGATTATTTGAGTGTTGCCCCCTATATTTCAAGAAGAGAAACACAACCACCCCAGAACTGTCTCTGCCCACCCAACCAACGCCAACATGCCCAGGATTACCCCTTGTGGACCCATCAGTATTGATTTTCAAGACTCTAGTGGGAGGGGGCAGCCAATGTCCTCCCCTAAAGACCTTCCCTCTAGAACACTTGCTCTACCCAATCTTGGGCCTTGTGGTACCCCCAACAGGAATCCCTAGATTACGAATCACTCCAGTATCACCAGGATCCACCGGGGCTGACAGATCACATTTAGCATACAAAGTCTCCTGCAAGGCCCTAAGAATGTGAGACCAAACTTGACCCACTAGTAACTTTTTATCTAGAAAGACCCTGCAGTTGCGCTCCAAACAGATGTGCCATATAAGCAAACTAGGGCCAATTGGCCACGCTATGTGCAAAAACAAAGTCCTCACCGGAATGGGCCCAATGTTCTGCCAAAACTCCTCTAGAGAAGGGTGCCTGCACTACAAGTTCCAACCCCCCTGGACCAAAAATGCCAAATAGTCCTAGCAAATGGGAATTGAAAGAAAAGATGTGAAACAGTCTCAACATCTTTTAGGCATAAGAAACATAATGAAGGACCTTGGAAGCCTCGCTTACAGAGGTTATCCCAAGTCAAACACCTGCCATAAACCATCAACCAAGAAAAGAAATTGTATTTTGGCCAAAAGAATTTATTCCAAATATTTTTCCACCAAGGAATCTCCGCACTACCCCAGGCCTGTATGTCCAAAACACGATACCCTGAAGCAATAATGAACTTTCCTTTAGGATTCGAACCCCAAGCTAGCACATCCCACTCCGGAAGAGAACAACAGACTCTATTAGCCAAAATAGAGTACAACTCCCTCCTATCCTCCAAAGATCCACCCATGGGCCATTCATGCATATCCTTCCACTGGTAAATAATGGTCTATCTCAAAGCCTTTGGGGCTTTGAAATCCATCACTCCACTCCAACCGGCCTGAACAAAAATCTTACATAAGTCCCCCAAGTGAGGATGAGAGGAGAGGATAGGCGAAAAGCCATCCCAAGAGTCATGCCAAGAAAGAGCATTAGAGCCTCTATTATAGATCCAAAAAAGGCCTTGTTTAACTAGTGTAGCCCCCCTCTTGAGAGTATCCCAGATCATAGAACCTTTCACCGAAAGACTAAATCGAGGAACCTCGGCGCCATCCACCTCCCCAAGGTACTTGAGGTAAGGATCTTGGCCCAATACTGATGCTGATATGAACACCATCTTTAATACAGCTTAGCAGCCAAAGCCTGCCCATTCCAATCCTCCCTACGCAAGCCTAGTCCACCATCCTACTTTGGCTGGCAAACAACTTCCTACTTAATTAATCTCCACTTCTTCAAAAGGAGATTACCTGACCAAAGAAACTGTCGACAGAGGCCCTCAAAATCTTTGATGAAGCTTGAGGGAGTAGTCAACACAAAGCACCTGTATAAAGGAAGGGCATGCACCACAGACTTCAACAGAGTAACTCTATCAGCCGTGGATAACCATCTATAGGTCCAATGACAAACCAACCCTTGAAATTTATCAATCAAATCCTGCTAAAAACACCTAGGAAGTGGGCGTACATCCAGAGGGATGCCAAGGTATATAAAGGGAAGTTTCCCCACCTGAAACCTTAAGATTCTGGCAATACGTTGCTGAATAAGCATGGGCGTATTAAAGAAATAAATGCAAGACTTACTTTCATTAATGCTTTGACTTGAGGTAGCGAGGTAACAATCCAAAATTTGACGCAAAGTGATTGCTTTAGCCACCTTAGCAGCACCCATCAAAATCGTATCATCCACAAACTGAAGATGAGCTTGAGGAGGAAGAGAATTGCTCCATTTCCAACCCTAAATGAGCCCATCCATAACACAGGACTTAATGAATCTCCCCAAACCTTCAGCCATCAAGATGAATAAATATAGGGATAAGGGGTCCCCCTGTCGAAGACCTCCAGAGGCACCAAACAAATCTGAAGACTCTGCATTTATGAGAATGGAAAAGGAGGCAATCTTCACACAGCTCATGACCTAATCAATCCACTCACCACTGAACCCAAAGGCTCTAAGAATTTTGGTCAAAAAGCCCCATTTAACTCTATCATAAGCTTTAGCCATGTTCAACTTTATAAACATAGCTTTTTCCTTAGAAGAGGCCATGGAGTGAATAGTCTCATCCGCAATAACTACTCTGTCTAAAACCTGTCTACCCACAACGAAGCCTCCTTGTTCCTCTGAGATCAACTTATCCAGCCATGGCTTCAAATGCTCAGCAATTAGCTTTGTAATGATTTTATGCACCACATTGCACAAAGCAATTAGTCAAAAAAGATCCAGAGAATCAGCACCCTTAGGTTTTGGGATGAGCAAGAAACGTGGCATTCATGGCTCGCAACATTTTCTTATTCCTTAAAGACTCCTGCACCACCTCCAAAATATCAAGGTTGATCACTTCCTAAAATTCCTAAAAGAAGTCAGCCAGGAACCCATCAAGACCAGGAGCCTTCCCTTTTTTCAACTAAAACACCACATCCTCCAACTCCTTCAAAGAAATAGGTTTAAGAAGAGAAGCATTCGTATCCATAGTCACCAGAGGAGGAATACAAGCTAGGATAGAAGCTTCCTCCTCACTAGCAAGTGGGGTATCTTCAGAAAAGAGAGCAAAGAAAAAATGAACTGCCTCACTATAGATCCCTGAAGAGGAAGAAAGAACAGAGCCCTAAGGAGAGTGAAGAGAAGAAATAAAGTTACCTTGTCTTCAAGCCTTCACTAAATTATGAAAGAAGGAAGTATTCCTATCCCCTTCTGAATCCAATCGACATGAGCCTTTTGTTTCCAAAAAATTTCTTCACGAAACTCCCATTCCCCAAGGTCTTTAACCACACTATCCTCTAGCCTGCTTAAATTCACATCAAGACCCTGATCTCGAATATGCTTGGTAATAGAATCCAAGCGCTCTTGGGCAACCCTTTTCCTTTGAAACACATTGCCAAACTAAAACTTATTCCAATGTTTCAATTTATACTTCACATATTGAAGCCTCTTCACAAATGAGTACATAGCCGTACCAAAAGCAAGTCGTCCTTCAATCCACCATCTAGAAACCAAGTCAAGAAGACTCTCCTCCCTGAGCCACATAAGCTGAAACCTAAAAGTCTATTTTTTAGGACCACCAGCCAAATAGACAGAGAATTTGATCAGCCAATGGTCTGATCCTTGCCAATCTAAAATTTTCAAACTCGACAGCCACTTGTCACCCACCCAAAAATTGGAAACAAGAAACCCATCTAACCGTTCAAAAATGGCATCATCCCCAAGCCTTCTATTATTCCAAGTAAACATGCCATTCGAAGGTTTGATATCCACAAGCTGAAGCCAAACCAAATTATCCCTTAGGAGATTAGAGGAGGGGTCCAAACGAGGTACACCCCCCCTTTTCTCCTCTAGAGAGGCAATTGCATTGAAGTCACCTACCATAATCCAAGGAAGGAAATGATCCAATGATCTTAGAAAATTGATATGAGACCACTGAAGACTCTTACCAGGAACATCTGTCAGAGCATAAATATTAGAAAGAAGAATTCTTTCCCCCATCTCCAACTTAATTGCAACCAAAGAAATGAAGAATTTGCTAGACAACCACCAAACGGGAGAAATTCATCGAGGATCCCAGAGGCAAGCAAGACCCCCAGAGCTACCTTGCGCACCCACACACTAGAAAACCCCTTTGTTCCAAATCTTAGACACACACTGCATCATACCATCCACAGATAACTTTGTCTCCTAGAGGAAAACCAATCCATAGAATGAGCACTAACCAAGTGCCGAATAGCCTTTTGTCTAGGGATGCTATTCATACCCCTTACATTCCATGATAACACAATCATTGTGAAGGGTAAGAGAAGTGAGTATCCAATGTCTTCACTGACCTAGATTCCACCAATATCTCCCCAGCCATCTTAACTTTCTCCTGATCCTTCTTCCTCCCCACCTTCTGGGGCTTATCATTTTTTAGAGGTTTTCGTTGTAAACTCAAAATAGGAGTAGAGAGGGATTTATTCTTACCAGAGTCTTCCAAACCCAGTCCATGTGCTAAACTCACCCTTTCAACCGAAGAGGCCATAGGGGTTTCCACCAAGTCACAAGAGTCACCAAACCCAGCATCGAGGGGAGGAGCAACCGAATCCATCACCACCCCGAAAGCCACCATAGGAATTAGGGCCAAGGTAGTGATAGACAAAGACTCAGGATTATGATCAACTAAAGGAGAAGCTTCAACATGCATGTCAGAAGAAACCCCCTCCTCATGGACTAACTCATCCAAAGCCTCAAACTTGTTAAAAGTTTCCTCCTCTTGACAATCCTGAAGAGTCCTCTTCTGACCTTGATTCTTGTTTCATGACTTAACTGGCACAAATCCATCTTTATCTGGTACCACCCCTGCATGGGTGCTTTACCCTTTTCCACCCTTGGATTAGATGGAACCTTCACATTATCTAAACCACCAGCACCCGAGGCACGAGGGCACCTCCTCTAAAGATGACCATACTCATGGCACAACCGACACCTGAAGGGTAAAGTCTCATAGTGTGACTGCTGAGTCCAGGAGATCATTAGAATCTGATAGAGGCTCGCTCAGATCAATCTCCACACATACTTGGGCATAGGAAAAAAATTGCTTCTCTAGAGTTTGTTGAGACGGGCCAATACGCTTCCCCAACAACAACGCAATTGATTGCAGAATATCATGTCTCCAACATTCCAACGGCAACCAAGGAAAATGAACCCACATCGGCACCTTTAAGGGTAGCTCCTTAGGTGAGTTAAAGCTTGCACGCAAAGGCTTCATGAATAGGCCAACTTGATTCTAAAAGTAGGGCCCTCCCTCAAATGCCTTACTGCGATCGGACATACACGAAAAAACTACCAGAAAGAAGTTATTCACAGCTAGCAAGATGTCAAAATCACCTTCCAAATTCCATGACTTACGAATCCAAGGTTCTAGGAAAGCCATCGAAACCCTCAAACCCATAAATTTGCATATTAAAACATGTTTGCTATAATACTCCAGGTCCTCGACTACTATCTTTATTTGAATCACTAGCTTCGAACGAGCCTGAGCTCTCACCAAGCATCCGTTTATCTTTTGCAATTTCAAAGAACCAGTGCTAAAAACCCCAACATTAGGAGGGGATAGATGAGGAAACTTGTCACCAACTTCTGCCATAGCAGCATCCCCGACGTCTCACCCAAAGACACGGACCTTGCCATTAAAAAACTCTTCAAGCCCTCGCACCCCACACCTGCACCGAACAACGCACACACTTGAGAAAAAAGACCCCCCAAAAGCTAAACCCCCCCCTCACTGGAAACAACCCCACATAGCCTGATCTGCAAATAAAAATGCATGCAACAGAGAACAAACACATGCAGACTGCGGCCTGCTATAGGCCATGGGACTGCACAGAGCTCCCGCTCATACGCTCCATCTCCATGTTAAATTATTAACTATTTATAATAATTAATAATATATTAAATATTAATTAGTTAATATAATTACTAAATAATAAAGACTATTAATTATTAACTTTATCTTCATATAACATTAGTCATTTATATGAGCCACTAGTAATATATATATTAGAACACAGAAACTATCAATTAACATTATACTATTAATTCATTTAATTATATATATAATTAACTCTAATTTATTATAGTATATATTTAATATTAGGACTATATTAATTTAATAGTATATCATATAAATAGTTAATACTAATATATAATTTAATAATAATTAAGTAAATTATTATTAAATTCAATAATATATCTATTTAAATATTACCTTTAGATTTATATTATTATTATATTTGATATTTGATAATAAATTAGTAATTGTAATTTAGTCACTAATTTATTACTAATTAGTAATAAATTAGTGATGCTAAGTAATAAATCTATGGTCATGTTTTTTTATTATGGTAAGCTGCAAAACAAGGGTGCAGATCCTTTTTACAAAATAGTCTGGAGGGTAAGCAAAGGCCACACACAGGGCAGAAACAATGCTTTAACAATAGATGGACAATAAAGCCCAAAAGGCTAAGTGACAAGAAGGCCATAAGGTTGCAAGGATCAACAACCTAAACAATTACAAAACTAGACCTATCAGGTCGAACACCCTTGGGACGAGTGCAGTTTTATGAAACATGCTTGGGAAGACCACGCTTCCTCCTTTGGACAACGGTCTAGAAAACATCATCTCTGTCCACAGAAAAAGGAGAAGGAGGAGAAACTTCCTCTAACACCAGCCCCAACAACAACCTGTGTACCTAATGTATCTATGGTCATGTTACAAGTATTTATCTATAATATATTATATATTATAAATATAAATATATTAATAATTCATTCAGCATAATAATATTGATAATTATTAATAATGATATATTTATTAGCATTAATATATATTAATAAATATTATATTACTATAATATATATATATATATATATAATTATAACTATTTACTCTTTTTTTATTATGTATACCCTAGTAAGGGACCAGGGACCAATAGCAAAAATAGGGCCATGGCCCTTAAAGTTTGAAACTGTCTTGATTACAACTAGATATAAAAAAAGGGCAAATTACACAGGCCACTCCAAATATCTTAACTACCTTTCAAAAGGACTTATAAACACCTGTGGAGAAACTAAACCATAGAAAGCAAGAACCTGGATACCCTGCTGCCTCATCATTGCCTGAGAGATCGACTAAGTCATACTCCTCGTCACATGGACAGTGATACTTTGCTTTGTCCTTAGCCACCACCTTCAGCGGCATCTTCTCCGCCATGCATTCCACCATCTTTCAAAGCTTTAACTGGCCATCCTATAAGTCGTGGATATGATCTAGAATAAACTTCTGATTAAGTTGTGACTCCTTTGACATCTCCGCCATATCCTTATGAACAAGAATTGAAGAAGTAGCAATGGAAGTCATCATAGCCAATGTTAAGGACTCAGTTGCTCCAAAAATATTCCATCTCCCATGGGAAGTATTAGGATCCATCAGAAAGGAAGACAAAGCCTCACGAAGCCCTGCATTCTCCTCTGACTCCACCGCCTTCACCATTTTAATTATCCTTCCAACCTAGTGCCTCAGCAATGGATTCTTAATTTTAGCATCCAAGAGATCCATCGTATCTACAAGCACATTCCACCTTGAAACCTTTGGCCTCCTCTTTTTCTTCCCCTTCCCCTTAAGCATCAAACCACCCACCATTTTGTCCTTCCTTTTCCTTGGCACTTGTCTTTTCCTCGGCTTCATCCCTATAGCCTTAGAACAATCTCCTTCCTCCCCCGCCATGAAATTGCCACCAAACTCAAAAACAACTGAAACTAGCCAAATGCAGAGAGAAGAAGCATCGATATTTACTGTGTCCAACCTTGTTAACTCCTCGGGAGTGTTACCTTGCATAGAAACAAACATTCACACATATCTCCAGCTCACCTCTAAGATATGTAATCTCAAAATCTTTACCTCTGCCTCCAACCATAATGATCAGTGAGCCCGACTTATTTGGCTATGATTACTCCCTGTCACCCATCTCATCTTCCTTACTCTGTTCCAACTAGACTCTTAATCATGACACTTCACTCACCTAGCTATGGTTCTCACCCTTTATCAGGTGGATGGACTTTGATATCGAACTGTATCAGCCTTCTCAGCTGTCTAGGGAACTCCTTAACCAACAATCCTTCTCCTACTTTGGAAGCCTGAGCTGAATCTATCCCTTGATTTGCCACCCAATCGACTGCCTTATTACCCTCTCTCTTAATATGAGACTTTTTAACTTGATTCAGATTCTTCATTAAAAATTTTACCTCTGCCAACACCTGATCTAGTCTCCAATTCCTGGAATTGCCCTCATCAAGGAGATCAATTATTAATTTGGAGTCCCCCTCAATCCATAGATTTTTCCAATTGTTTGACAGAGCTATTCTTACTCCTTCAAGCAAAGCTAAGGCTTCAACTATGTTGTTGGATTCCTCTCCTAAGGAAATATAGAAGTATCCCTTTGACTATCTTGCCTCATCCCTGAAGACTCCTCCTCCCCCTGCCTTGCCCAGATTTCCCCGAGCCGCTACATCAAAGTTAAGTTTCACCCATCCTGCATCTGGGGGCATCTACTTCACAGGATGGTCTCCCCAAGGCTGAATACTACAACTCTGTGGATCCCAACCAACCAAATCTAGGCCACCCTCGAGCCCAATCCTTTTCCTCTTCAACAATCTTCCATAGCCCAGACTTCCAAGCTTCTCCTAGTTCTCCAATTATGCTTTCAATCCAGTTCCAGACTAAGTTTACATTACTTTCCTTGTCGTTGAAGATCCTACTATTCCGTTCCAGCCATAATTTCCATATTGCTACAGTTGCAAAGACTTCCCAAATCAAACGTAGGCCTTTACTCTTAATTTGAAGATACCACCCTTCTAGTAACATATGTACATCCTTTGGGCTTGCCCATCTTATCCTCCACTTGTCCATGAATCTTCCCCAAATTTCTTGAGTAAATTCACATAAAATAAATAAATGGTTCCCTTCCTCCTCCGTTTCTTTGCACAAAGGACACCTTGAGGGTCCATATTTTCCTAGCTTCACTAATCACTCCCACGTCAAGGCTCTACCCTTCCAAGCTATCCACAAGAAAGCTCTAGCTTTAGGTAGTCCCTGCTTGCACTAGATGAGGTTGGCCACCCCTTTATCAATATTAGTCCCTCCACTGCAATACTTGCTGAAAGCTTCCTTTACCATCACAAAAGCTTCACTATTGAACCTCCATCTTCTCCTATCCTCTTCATCTAAGAAGGGGACCTTGCAAATTAGTTCTTTGATTTCCCCGCATGTCTTGGACTCTTCTGCAGCCAACCCATTTGGAGTCTTCCACTTCCACTTGTCCTCAAATTTTTCCTTATAGTTGCTGACCATCATCCCCATCCTATGCTCAACTTGTATAGCTAATATGGAAAAAGTAGGGAAGGAAATCAACGGTTTGCCTCTAACCCAAGGATCTCGCCAAAACCTAGTCTTCGTTTCTTTTCTGACTTGCCATACTAAATCTGGCCTGAGCATCCTTGAGCAACTTCTGACGAAGTTCTAGATGTTTGACCCGGCTGAAAGGGCCACAACATCCCACAAATTCTTCACCCTATTCTGCAGATACTTTGCTTGTAAAACTTTGCTCCAAAGTTGACCCTTTTCCTCATATACTCTCCACCCTAGTTTTGCCCCAAGGGTCTGATTCATGTCTTTTATTTTCCTGAATCCCAAACCTCCCTTCCTCTTTGGCTTACAAATTGCATCCCATTTCACCAGATTGTATTTGAACTTGTCTTCCACACCTCTCCATAAAAATATTCTCTGCATTTTTTCCAGAGCAGCAACAACCTTACTTGGGACTTGGAAAAATGACATAGTGTAAATCAGAACATCCGCCAGAGAGGCCTTGACCAAGGTTATTCTTCCAGCCAAAGACAACCATCTACCCTTCCAAGATGCCAACTTTCCCTAGACCTTGTCTACCACTTTCCTCCATTCTTCCTCCGAAGCTCTAATATTTAGCAACAACTACCCCAGATAGTTGCTTGGTAATGTCCCCACCTTGAAGTCTAGGATTCTTTTAATATCCAAAGCATTAGAACAGAAATCCTTGAGGAAATAGATTCTAGACTTACCTTTATTGACTTTCTGCCCAACTGCTTTTTCATAATCAACTAGAAACCCTTTCAATCTTGAAGCTTCCTACACTAAGGCTTCCCCAAACAACAGAGTATCATCCACAAACTGAAGGTGAGTGAGATTCAGGCAACCACTCAAAACCTGTAATCCTTAAATTTTACCTGCCTCTCTAGCCTTCCTTAGAGAGTGGCTTAACGCCTCTGTTGTGATTAGGAATTGGAAGGGAGACAACGGATCCCCCTACCTCAAACCATGACTCACTTGAAAGAATTTCGTGGCTCTTCCATTAATTAACACAACATATTGAACTGAGGAAATACGACTCATGATCCATCTGCTCCAAGCCTCCTCAAACCCCATCCTTTCAAAGATCTCCATCAAGAATTGCTAGGACACCCTGTCATATGCTTTGTTCATGTCTAGCTTGATAACCATACCTTCCTTCTTCCAAGCTCTGATCGAATGAATCGTCTCATGTGCCATGACTACACCATCTAAAATCTGCCTCCCCTTCAAGAAGCCACTTTGTTCCTCTGAGATAAAGGACTCCAGACATACCTTGCGCCTAGATGCCATTGCTTTAGCTACTATCTTATATATAGAATTGCACAAGGAAATTGACCTGTAATCATCAAAGAATTTGGGATTCTTTGTTTTAGGGATGAGGGCTATATAAGTTTGATTCCAAGTACTCATCACTGTCCTCCTCTATCTACACTCCTTAGCTGCCTGCCAACACCCTCTTCTACTAAATCCTAGAATTTATGAAAGAAACCAGCTTGAAATCCGTCTGGCCTAGGGGCTTTATGAGCTCCCAGAATGAAGGCTGCTTTCTTTATCTCTTCCTTGGAGAAAGGTTTGAGCAGGGATTCGTTCATTTCTTTGGTCATTACTTTGGGAATGTTATCTAACAACCTTGTTTGTGCTTCTAAATCAACCTCCTCCATACTACCCAGATGAACCTGGAAGAAGTCTTTACCTTCCTCCCTAATAGCTTCCACATCTTCAATAATAGACCCATTTGACTTCTTAATCCGTAGAATTTTGTTTTTATTTCTCCTGATTATCGTGGAAAGATGAAAGAATTTTATATTGTTGTCTCCCTCTTTTAACCATCCGACCCTTGATTTTTGGAGCCAAAAAATCTCCTCCATTCTCAAAATTTTGTTTAAAGCATCCAGATTATCTTTCTCCACCTTCCTACTTTCCTCTGAGCATCCCAAGGATATCAAATCTTGTTCTGCTTTTTTCGAATCCTTCTCTACCTTAATTTTGGAGGCAAAAAGATTGCCCATCACCTTCTTATTCCAAATCCTGGCTTGCGTTTTGACCTTTTGAAGCTTTTTTTGAATGATGAATCTCTTGTTACCTTTCATCTCCTTGTGCCATCAACTCTCCAGAACTTTGTAAAACTTGAGATGCTTCCATTTTAAATGGAATTCCTTTCAATCTTCTATTGGGGTTCTATGAAGGGAGACTCCAAAGCTACAAACTTCTGAGAAAAAATCTCCAAAATTTATTAACCAATCTGAATTAATTATGAACCTATCCAGTCTACTCAAAATATTATCCTCCCCTACTTTGTGATTAGTCCACGTGTACCAGCATACTTTGGGATGAATATCCACCAACGAGCCCTCACAGAAATTCCTAAAGTTTAATGAGCACACACTCCACAACAGTCTTCCCCCTTTTTATCTTCAGGGGACAAGATCGCATTGAAGTCACCTCCAACTATCTAATTTAAATATGAATGAAGCTTCCTAAGCTCCATCAAATGCTTCCAGCAAGCCACTCTGTCACTTTCTATATTCGGTCCATAAAAATTAGTCAACAAAAATTTCTCTGCACCTTGCACATCCCTCATGTCCAACGAGATCTAGTTTTTATCCTCTGCAATAACCACACCTTCAAATCTGTAGTTCCAAGTGACAACCAAACCTCATGTCATCCCAATGTCTCCCACAACCTTCCCTTCAGCCTCTCTCCAAATCCTCTTTAGTAAATCTAACATCTCTCTAGACTCTACTTTAGTTTTCTGTAATAGAAGAATGTCCAGAGATTCTTTTTGTATTAGCTATTTGACCAAGCAACGCTTTTTTGGGCCATTTAGGCCTCAGACATTCTAGCTGACTAACCTCATTTCTTCTAGGGAACCTAGGAGTGCTCACTCCCCTTCTTCACAAATGTATTCATTGATTCTTGAGTGCCTTTGCCCAAGTCCACCAAAGCGTCATTTTTCGCTTTGCTCATGTCTGACTTTCGGCCTCTAAGATTGGGCCCGCCTGCGTCCAAGACAAGGTTTAATTTTCCTTTCTTCTCGCTCCTAGTTTGAATTCTCCATTCATTCTCTTTATCCTCTGAATCCACCTCTTCCTCTGAGAAATCAACCCCTTCAATGTTCTCTGAGGGAGCCTAAATGGTTGATTCTAGACCTTGCAATCTATTAGAATTTGAGTCCATGAATTTTCTAGCATTCTTTAGAACTTCCTCAACCACCGCCACATCTTGAGAATCCACATTCACACTTGGTAGTGTAGCTTCCTTCTGAGGATCTTGGACTTGGCTCTTCCTATCCTTCGAGCACTCTCCCTTCTTAGCTTCAGAAACCCCTTTATCCTCAGCTCACTGTCTTCTTTCTCATTAAGGTCATAGGACCGGACCATATGCCCTACCTATCGGTAGTTGAAGCATTTAATCGGTAAACACTCATAATCCAACTCCTGACTCCAAACTCCGAGCACCGAAGATAACTTTATCGAATGAAGCGAGGGCCTACTCAAATCTAAATAAACACAGATTCTAGCGTAAGAGGCTAACCTTCCTTGTTGCGAAGCATGTGAACAAGAGATGAAGGATCCCAACCAATTCCCAACCAATTTGAAAATCTCCTCCGTCCAGAGCTCCTGAGGCATTTTGTACAATTTGATCCAAATCGGAGCTTTCTACACTAATTCCTTGTGGGGATCAAAGCCGAGAGACCACACTCTGATATACAAGCCCGCATTACCCATGAACCACGGCCCGCCATTAAGGATGCTATCCCTTTCAAATTCTGACTAAAATTCTGTCTGAAGTAACCCTAGTGCCAAAAAACTGATCTCAACCTTTGCACCAAGACATTTATCCACAATCCAATCCTTTTTATTGATTGGAGGCCAAATTCCAACGAATTTTACAATCACTGTATTTTTCTGGAGCCTTTCTACCTTGGAGTTCAAAAGTTCATTAGGAATTTGGATGATTGGAACCTCCTCTAAAACGTGAAGGTTGACATTCCCTATCGCCATCCATGATTTGGGTTGCCTTGGATGTCCGTCCTTTGCCTCTGACGCACCTTTCTTACCACCCTCGAATCCAACGCCAACGATAACTTTTTCAGGATTCTTCTCTACTTCTTGAGAAACTTCCTTAGCTATCACACTTTCGCCCGCCTTTATCGCCTGCTCTGCCTTTTTTCGCTCCATAAGGAATATAATTTTTTTTATTATAAGTATTTACTTATAATATATATAAGTCAGGTAAATAATATTTAATTATTATAAAATGTTTTCTAATATATTAATAAACATATTATAAATAATTAGTTCATATTATAAATAATTAGTTTATTATTTATGCCATAATAAATAATATATAAATACTTATAATATTATAATGTTAGGTAGTAATATAATATTTATATTACTATTAATATTAATAATTCATTCCTTCATTCATATATTTATATAGCTAATATTTATATATTATATTATTATATAATAATAATCTTAGGTAGTAATTATACTAATATTAATATAATATTATTAATTATTAATTATTAATTCTCATATAATATAAATATAATTATATTCTTCTTTTATTGGTTATTAATTATTATTAGTTAATAATTTATATATAAAGTTAATTTATAGTTATATTCATAGGATTAATTAGATTAATATTATTAAATTACTAATTAACTTTTAACTCTCTTTATTAATTAACATATTAATAATATGATTAATATTATTTATTATAGTAATTATAAATTAATATATTAATAATTAGTTATAATTATTAACTTATATAAATATATAGAAATTATCTAACTCTCATTAATATTAAATTTATATTAATATTATTGTTAAACTTGATCCAGACTTTTTCTCAATGCATTATTGAAAACCCTGGTCCTGTGACATCCTGTCATTATTCAGAAGCATATTCATGTGATACGTGGGGCTATATAGGAGAACGTGGTAACATTTACTAATTTTATCAGATTCCCTAAAAGAAGTTACAATCTCCTCAATAATAAATCTAAGAAGTGGGTACCAACAATTACAATCAAAGGAATAGACATACTAAACAACATTCTTGGCATTCAACCGACAGTTAATGTCATTCTAAACCGTGCTCTTTGGCCTCACAAATACCTCTACAACATTCAGATCAATAAGGAACAACACATTGCATCCACATATATAGCAAAACATGAAAGCATTTTTTAGTTATAATTGATGAAGCACATAAGTTTGTGTGTAACAAGTTTATTGTGAAAGTTTTTTTGCACAATCAAATGACGTTAGTATTCTTAGATAATGCTTAGGTGGCTTGTGTAGGTGTTCATGCCTTATGTAAGCTACCTTTCTAGTTTGAAGTCACCAGGTCAATTTTGGCTTACTATAAGGTGCAATATTTTTTAGTTAGCACCAGAATAAAATTGAATAAATGTGCTAGACAAAGATGGCCATGTGATAATTTGGCAAGTTCCTACAAGTTTCCATGTGCATGGAAATATCAGGCAGATGACTTCAGAAATGGAACAGGATAGATGAAAACAAGTTCAAATTGCAATGTATTTCTTACAGCCATAGGTTTTAAACTATTGTAATCATGTGAAACCATGGTTGACAGTCATGGGTATTGGTTGTGCATATTATTTTTTTCTAACGTAGCCATCTATTTGTTTACATGAATGCTAGCTTATCTCAGATAATAATGAATCTATTCTAGCTTGTCATAATAATATTTTCCTTATTTACTTTACCAGGGTCTTATATTCTATATTTGCAAACAAATTGCATATTGAGTTACTATGTCAAAAATCTTGTTTTCTTCAATAAAGCCATATAAACATAAGCTATATAAGTTTTTACCATAAATGTTTGACATGTTTGTGCTGGAAGACATTGACCAATTTGTGGTGTATTTGATGTTTATGCTTGATTTTTCATTTTTACTGGAAAGCCCTCAGTTTTTTGTTTTGTGATACATATTTTGATGTCTTTTGCTTTTTATGTGGAATGTATCGCATATGGCATTGTCTCCCTTGTAGATTAACTCTTGGAAATAACTCTGCAAAACATGCTGAAGTAGAGGATTCATGTAGGGCGAGCTAAGTTGTCATAAGCTCTAGGAAAACAACTTCATTCATTCTCATTGGATTTCATTGTGCTTGGGAAAACATTTTCTAGTTTAGAAAGTTGCTCCTTCATTCTTCCTCTAGGACTTTGGAATGTAGAAGGCTCCACAACACCCTCCATTAGTTTTTCTAGACCCTCCTTAAAATTATAGTCTTCTAGCATTTTTGGATAATTTATCACCTCATTAAAAGGAACTTCACTTCTCTTTACTACGTCTTTAACTGAGTTAGCTTCCTTGTCGTCCATGTCCTTGGTACCAATAGATCCTGGTTTCTTTTTTTGAGTTTCCTATTACTTTTTGGGTTTGATGAAACCCTTTGTATACTTATCCTATTGAACTTCCTTTTCATCGTTCTAGGTCAAACAATCTCAAAGGGTTAAATTAAGGAGATTCAAATGAGCCTATATGCCATAAAATTAATACTGTCATATTTGACCAATGCCTCTTGGGTGAAGCTTCAGATGCAAACCTTCTTCAACTCCCCATGTGACCCTTTTGATTGCAATTTGTCATTTTCTAAGTGTTTGTTTCTAATCATCATAGAACCTGAACACATAATATTAGAGTTCAATTGAGATTTCATACAATTGTTACAAGTAGGTAATGATGACTCTAAAAGGATAAATATTTCAGCATTGAGATAAATAGTGTAACAAGGAGCATGTCAATAATTAGTGCACAAAGATTTGATGTGGTTATTGGAACAAAAATAATGTCTAAAATTTCTATCATCCATTCATGTCATACTACCAAAGCACTGGTTCTGAGCCAAGAACTGCTATTATTTTTTGACATGTAATTGGAAAAGTATATCAAAGATATATCATTCTAGCCACATTCCAAGCCAACTACAAATTTATTTTTCATCTTTAACATAAATAGCCTCTACATAGAGAAAGCCATAAGGTCTATCTAGATGTCGCTAGAACGTACTGGTTTACTATATTTTCCCAAAAGTCCATAGGGCGTTTCTAGTTTTCCTTTTGAAAGCATTTCCATAAAAATGCATAGTGTTCTGAAACTGTTCTTTTATGGTTCTCTAATTTTTTAGAGAAATAACTAAAATTGTGCATTTTGGTACAACAAACATTTCAAAGCACATTGTGACAAGTGATACTCGGGTTATACAAATCAGGCGTATGCAATCATAACAAGTTGGAAATAACCGTCCACATCACTATTATTACAATTTATATAGTTTTCTACAACATCAAAGAGATGGTTGCATATGTTAATGATGATTTCATGTTAGAATCATTTGTGATTCTATTGATTCAAGTGGTCATATTATCCTTGTTTCTGATATTTGTGAAAAACACTGTACACTTTTGCATGTCACTTATATTTTATGTATTAGTCTTCCTGTACTTCTTTGGTACTGGTTAACTATCCTTGAATATGGATGCAAAGACATACAACAAGAGTAAGTTGTCAAAAGTACTTGTAATAGTTTTCAATTTTTTGGTTTGGATTTCTATAAGACCTGATAACAAGAAAACTAGTATTGCAATTATATTCCAGTGATAACTATACGGTTTGCAAGATTCAACGAGTAGTTATAATATCTTTTTTTTGTACAAGTGAGCTTTAAAGAAATCTTGATATTGCATCTTCAGTTTTCTGGCTTTGGATCTTGTTATAGGTTATCAATATCTAATATATTTGTTATTACTAGGTGGTATAGTTAAATTCAATATCAAAATATAAATAAATAACACAATTTAGAGGATGTAAGTAGGGAAATTCTATTTATGACTATACAAATGACAAAACCACTTGGAGACACATACTATTTAACAATGTGCAATACTTTTTCACTTTGTGAACAAAATAATGCAATTCCATGAATATAATATTGCCATTGCAACTAGTTTAGAATCCTTCGGACTTTTCTTCATCATTCTAATCCTTCACCTGCTTCTACAATCCAAGCACAACCTTATCAGAAGGTACTCAAACCTTCATGAATTCCATGTATATCCTTCATTTGCAAGTCATACTCGATTTTGAATAATGTTATTGTCATCTATTCAAGTTCCTTTGCTACTTCATATCTCTTGTTTATTTGTTTCTTCCATTGTTTTCAATTTATATGTTTAATATATTATTCATATATGCAAATTGTAAATTATTTGAAGCCTAAGGCTGGGAGAATATGAAATGATGTTTATAGAGTTGTTCAAGCATTGTTCCTACTATTTAGACAATTATAAAAGAATTATTTTCGTAATATTTAAACAATGCCTTGACTATTTAGTATTTTAGCATTGTATTTATTTAGTTTTAAATGTTAATTTCTGATTTGAAATAAGGAAGCTAAATACAAAATGAATTTCAAAGTCGCAGGCCAACATTGCTTTCAGGACAAAAGTTACTTCTTATTTTGAATTTTAATATACCTTTTCTAGCTATGAATGATCAGAACTGTCTAACAAATGGTAATTTTTGCTTTTCTACTTTGTGAAGAAAATAATGCAATTCCATGAATATGATATTGCCATTGCTACTAGTTTAAAATCCTTCAGACCTTTCCTCTTTGTTCTAATGCCTTGCCTGCTTGTACGATCCAAATATAATAATTATTTTCATAATATTTAAACAATGTCTTGACTATTTAGTATTTTAGCATGGAATTTATTTATTTTTAAATGTTTATTTGTGATTTGAAATAAGGAAACCGAATACAAAATGGATTTCAAAGTTGTAGGTCGACATTGCTTTTAGGACACAAGTTGCTTCTAATTTTGATTTGTAATAAACATTTTGTAGTTATGAATGATCAAAATTGTCTAACCAAGGGTTATGAACATTTTACAGGTACACCATATTTTTGATATTTCAATATCGACAACATTGTCCTTATTTGCAAAAAAAATGAAGAAAGCAAGAGTATCACTAGTTGACAAACAAAAACAAATCATAGATGTAGAGAAATACGAATTAACAATTCAAACTCAAATTTCGAACATCGACTATGCATTGAGAAATGAAGGATTGCGTAGAACCTGCATATTTAAATACAATGTAGGGGATTGCTTATTTGACTCGCTAGAGTTTCTGCTTCATTCTCAATACACATTAATTCAATTACAGAATGGAACTATAGACTACTTCTTGAGTTACAAGGTGATGCAGAAGCAATTACCTCATATAATTATGAATTGGATAATTGCACATTATATAAATTAAACGGTATACAACATGTTGAAGAATACCTGCATAGAATGCGTATTTTTGTAGTGCGGACTACGAATAATAATGAAGTTGGACTATGGGGCGACTTATTTTGTATTCATTGGTTGTCAAAGTGGCTGGACATACAAATATGCCTTTGGTCAACGACATCAGGCAAAAAATACTTACATTTCAATCAATCATCCCATGGACAATCATATTCTATCTTATTTCATAACGCAAATCCCCTCCATGGACTTTTTGAGCCACTTATACCTTTTATAGTACAAGCAAACAATACTAGACCAGATACCACATTTAGGCAACTAAAGCAATTTCTAACCTGACTAATCAACAACATCATGATGGTAATTTTTGTTAGTGGAAAAATGTGAACAATAGTAATGAACAACTAATCATCCAATAACTTAGTGGAAAGTTATGTAAATACAAATAATCAAAGATATACCTTTGAAGACCGTTTTACCTCTATGCTTCCATTGTTCACCTATCTCCTCTTGATCTTGATGGTAATGGAGCTCTCAGAAGTGTGCACTTCCTTGCTATTTGAAGATGACAAGAACAGAATGGCTGTGATATGGAATGTGCAATGGAGACTAAACTACAATGCAACTATAATGGATATGGTTGATTGATAATGGAGACATGATAATGATAATGGATTTGTAATGCAAATGCAACGAAGGTGATTTTGCCAAAGGCATGCTGGTATGATTACTGTCGAGTAAGATTGCTTAAGCTTAGATGGATACAAATGGTTGTGAAGACCTTACTTATATAGGCTGAGGGAAGACCAAATCCAAGTGTCAATAGATCCATGACTAGAGGAAATACCTGTGAGGTGTACTATTGAGAGGACTTGAGAGAATGTGCTCAAATCAGGAGAGGACAAGTGTCCAAGCCTTCTTCATGAGTTATGGGAGTTAATAGAATAGATTGAGGAGTTAACTGAGATGATTGGTCAGTTAACTGGGTTGATTGGGGAGTCAACAAAATAGATTGACCAATGAACTCAATTGACTAATTAGTTAACAGATTTGATTGATGAGTTAACTAATTTGACTGGAGGAGAAATAAGACATGTGGGTGAGGGAATATTAGCTAATTAAATATTAAAATATTTAATTACATGTGCAATAAGGTGAGGTGGAAAGGTGATGTGGATTTATGAAATTAGGACTTAGGATAGAGGAATTTAGGATTAAATAAATAATTTAAGATTATTTAATTATGTGAGACATTAGAAGAATTTAGGGATTTAATTAAATAAATTAATTTTATTTAATTATTGGAGGGATGTGAACCATTTAAATAAATTAGAATATTTATTTAATTGATAGAGGAATGAGAATTAAAATAAATATTAAAATATTTATTTAATTCGACTTAGCTATTTTTAGTTGTATACATTTTGCCCCTCTTTGATGCAATGTGTTTTATCATGTTGTTTCAAAGAATAAAAATTTGTTGCGATTGATACATGCCCCAGTTTGCCCCTAGTACAGGTTAATGACAATAGGATGCCCCCTCGGGAGATTGGATGGGAAGAATGTAACGATAGGATGACTAACAATCTCACGATGAGATAGGGTGAATGACAAGTTAGGGTGAAGAAATTGGTTGACATAAGATAAGGGATGGAATGAATGAGTTGAATGACACGTGATGCAAGATAAAATGATAACACACACAAGCAAGAAAGCAAGTATGCACAAATGATACAAGAACAAACAAGGTATTGCCCCTGTCCAGCTGTAAACCAATAATTTATCGATAACGATCGATGATAGTGTTTTTCATTGCAGGAAATGATATATGCCTAGATCAACACAAAGACACAGGAAAGATATATCCCACTGATAATTATGATTGATTGACTTGGTTTACGACAAGATTAGGATCAAGACCACTGATTGCGATTGGATTATTTGACAAGATTGACTTTACTCCATTGGTATGGATTAAGGATGGACTTGAATTTGGATCATTGCTTGGATTGATTAGACAAGGATGAATGGATCACATGGATAACTAGAAGATACAATTGGATAAACTATCAGAAAGGACTTGGATCTTAAGACACTCGGAAAAGGTTTATTATGGAATGAAATGCAATTTGATATGTATGGATGTTTGGATTGTCATCTTCGTATATGCAAGTATTTGAAGTACTTTGTTTCATCGTTGAGATTTTTATTATGTTGTAAGAAAATACAAACATCTAGGTATAATTAAACCATGATGACCTAAGTATCTCTTACATGGATTTTGATAAAGAAAGTTAATACAAGCATCCAATTAAAATTGAATCTAGATGACCTCAGTATGCCTTGCATGTGTCAACAGACAAGGGTCACCCTGTTTCATGTTTAGACCTAGGACGTCCTCGATGATCTTTTGCCAATCATGTCATTAGACAAAGTCGTCACATTACTAAAGATTGATCCACAAACAAAAAACAAATAAGATAATTATGCCCCCATCATAGCTCCTCTAGTTTTTGACATCCTTGAGTAGCATAGAAAGACATAATAACAAAAATCAAGACTCTGCGACTTAAACCTTTTTAATAGGCACAAATTTCCTTGCCATAGTTATGTTTTCTTGCAACAAAAATAGATACAATCATCAATGTGGTTGAGGCCCATTGTGTCTTATTTACAGGTCTAGTTCTTGCATCAAGCGTTTTATTGAAAAGTGTGTTTGTAATGTTGCCTGTTGTCTGCTGATAGTATCACGATCCTTATTGTTATCCTCTGAGGGGCATGACATTCTAGAATCCAATTCTCCAACTAGGTTGAGGATTTGCCCCCAGTCAAGGAAAGGATTGATTTATTGCGGATGAACTGACATTAGACATGAAGAAACGGGCCCTAAGGGACTGACCTAGTGCCTCGGGGGCTCATCAATGATGGCCTTGCCTACATGACAACACAGAGGCAACATAGTTCAGGATGTGGACTTTTGTGGACCTAAGACCTAGGCGATGGGGAAAAGTGGGATTGGAAGGACAAAATGATGGATGACATTTGATGGAATGGATGGGAAAGGAGCCTCGGGGGAACATTGATGATGGATTTGCCTACATGATAGCTTAGAGGCAACATACTTCAACAAATGGTACTAATGATGGGGTTGCAGATGATTTGATGTTTTTGGGATTTTCTAGATTTTGCCTATTATCTGCTGATAGTATTGCGATCCTTATTGTTATCCTCTGAGGGGAGTGACATTCTAGAATCCAATTCTCCAACTAGGTCAAGGATTTGCCCCCAGTCAAGGAAAGGATTAATTTATTGTGGATGAATTGACAATAGACATGAAGAAATGGGCCTTAAGGGACTGACCTAGTGCCTCGGGGGCTCATCGATGATGGCCTTGCCTACATGACAACACAGAGGCAACGTAGTTTGGGATGTGGACTTTTGTGGACCTAGGACCTAGGCGATGGGGAAAAGTGGGATTGGAAGGACAAAAGGATGGATGACATTTGATGGAATGGATGGGAAAGGAGCCTCGACGATGGATTTGCCTACATGATAGCTCAAAGGTGACGTACTTTGACAAATGGTACTAATGATGGGGTTGCAGATGATTTGATTTTTTTGGGATCTTCTGGATTTTGCCAATGTTTTGATGTTTGTGAGATTTTTGGATGGTAATTTGGATAGCCTAAATGCTAGATATTGATGACAAGGGAACACCATGGATAGGTAAATGGATGGGTGATAATGTATAATGGATGGGTAGGTAGAAGGAAACAAGGATGTGATCTCCAAGGACTACGTCGCATAGGAATAACTCAATATTTGATATGACAAAGCCTATGATGAATGAGGATGAGAGGATTGGATTGTTTTGAAAAATATAAGGTATATCAAAAGTTTTTGCAAAGCATGTTTCAACATTATGCCCCCATATCTCTATCAAGATCAAAAGAGGAATGGAGGATGAATGGACTCAAATGATAGGTATATGTAGGATAAGGATGATAGGATGGTATGGTAATATAGGATGGAAAAATGACAGGGTCAATGAGACAATGCACTCCCAAGGGTAAATGACATGGAAGATCAACCTACACATGACGCCTGTTTGCCAGGTTTTCATCATGGTACTTATCCAAGGCGCCACCAAGGGTGGTTTTCACCATTGGAGGAAGGGATTTTTCTTTACTTTTTTTTTGAAACATTTGGATGGGAGAAGGTGGATATGGATGGGAGAGACTCAAGTGTCTAGTTCCATGAAAGGTAATAGTCCTACTAGATGGATGTCGTCGCATGGACTATGTCAAATGTTCTCATAGATGTTGGTAGGGGATTGCATGAAAGTGAGATGGAGAAGGTAGATAGCGGATTATGGAAGGTGTGATAGTGGATTATGATGCAGATTATGTAATACTTATGCAAGGATGGAGGAAAGGCTTATGCAAAAGCATGGACCATAGGAATAAGATGGGCAAGATATGTAGGATAATAGTGGAAGGAAGGGGAGATGGAGGTATGTGGAAGTGTCACGGGATGGAAGGGAACCATGACCAATGGTTGCACATACCATGATAAACGTTGAAGCTTATGATGGGAAGGTGGTGTAGAAAGCAGTGGAGATTTTTGCTTCGTGGATGGGTAATTTAGTCATTTAGGGACCCACATAGACTTAGTATTTTTTTGATTTTTGCTTGTCATGTGGGATGGATGGATTTGAGTCTTTTGGATGGAATGGGATATTTAGATGGAAAAGGAGAAAGTGGATGGTTGGGATTCTTGAGAGGTGGATGCCTCATTTAATTTGATGGCTTTTTTCTTAGGCACCCAAACCATTTTGCTTTTAGACTTTACCTGTGAAGGTATGGGCTTGGGTATATGCATCTTTTGTACGGCTTCTGAGATAATTACTTATTGCTTGGGGACCCACACCTTTTTCATTTTTGCTTTGAGGTGTGTGGGTGTATGCAGCTTTTGAGATGGGTTTTTCTTTAATTCTTTGGATTGATTTCCGAAGGTATTAGGACCCTTAGGATTTTTAACTTTATGAAAGGGGGCATCCCAATGTTTATTTTTGAATCCCATAGGTTTGGTGGAATGAGTGGAAGCTTCATGTTTAGACAATATGTGCATTTGTCGGTCATGATTTGAAATGTGAGGGAATGTGTGGATGGATGGATTTTGTGTTGGGAGAAGTTACGTTAAAATGCATGGAGGGATGTTAGGAGTTGGAAGTAGTGGAGGTAGATTAGACGGTGGAAGGTGTATGGTCACATGCTTCTGGGATTTGTATGATAAGGGAGGTGGAATGGCGACATATGTTTTGGGGATATGATAGGATATGTGATGTGAATGAGTAGATTTTGAAGGCACAGAGGAAGTACCAACATCAAGAGATTGCTTTTCTTGGGGAGTATAACCAAGGCCATAAGAGGGTGGAGGGACTTTGTCATGGATAGGATCCAAAATACCTTGTTTATGAAGGCCTAAGCCTTTACTTTGATAGTTCATATTTTGGAGTATGCGGTGGACAATGGGATTATGGATGATTTGGGGCACTAGATGCGAGCTCATTATTTGATGGGGAAGGTGAAGTGGTAGATAATGGTTGTTGCTCTCCTAAGGAGGAACATTCATGGATGAAGGTGGTAAGACCAAGGGTATATGGTGGGGGATTTGCAACATGGTCGATAATGGATGATGGAGGATTAGTAGGATCTTGATTATCATTATGCTCACTAAGATCCAAGTTATTGGTTTGATCATCTATGTGCACTTGGGAGGCAAGTGTCTCGTCAAGGAAAGTGGGTGTTGTTGGATCATGGATAGGACTAGGTGGAGTATGGATAGGAGTAATGGAGGTTTCATGCTCATGGATGGTTATGGGGTTATGGATAGATGGGGTAATAAGCTCATGACCATGGAATGCATAAAGTTGGCTAAGAGGATCATCATGGTTCACTTGATCATAGATAGGACGTTAATCATAGACAGGATCTTGATCATAGATAGGATTAAGTGTGATATGGATGGGATCAATTTGCTCATGTATAGGTTCTTCATCAACGATAATATCTTGATCATAGAAAATATATAGGTTATGGATGGGTTGGATTTGGATTTCTTTCTCATATATAGGTATAGGATCAAGTTGTTCATGGATATCTTCTTCATAGGTAATATCTTGATCATGGAAAAGATAAACATTATGGATGGGTGGAACAAAAGTAATTTGATCTTGATTAGGACTAGGACTTGATGTTTTCACATGCTTAGGATTAGGTTCTTGACATACCTCTTGGGTTACTTGAATAGAAGTGATAGGATCTGGGATACGCTTGACATGCTCTTGAGGGTTATCAACATGAGGGGATGATGGATCTTGACTTGGATTCATTGGTGGGGATTTTTCAATAGGCTCAAGGGGTTGTAGACTATATGATGGGGTTGAAGCAATGGACATGTTTGAAGGCTCTTTGATAGGCTCTTGGGTAGGTGTTTTATGACATGGAGATGGTTGGTTCCTTGCTACTAGCCATTGGATCACATCCTTCATAGGTGTATGGGTAGATGAATGAGGTAATGGATGGGTGGGTTTGGACGGAGCTCCTTGAAGAGTAACCTTCCCACCGTGAGTGGTTACATTACAATCAGGGGCTTTATTTAAAGTGATCACATTGATATGTGAATCACTTTTAGAAATGTGGTTAACAACATAGTCATATGACACATTTGTGTAGTTGGCGTTGTCAGCCCCTCTTTTGTTTTGATTTGAAGGACCTCCCTTCTCATGGTTGGGAAGTGGATTCTTGAATGCTAAATGGTCATCATTGGATAGGTGTCCTTCAATTGATACCCATTTATGATCCAACAAGTCTTGGATGGCATGTTTGAGTGCTTGACAATCATTGGTTTTATGCCCTTTATTTTGGTGATATTCACAAAAATTAGAATCACTCCACCAAGGAGGTTTGAATTTAGGTTCGTAATCACACGATGTTGGAAGAATTATGACATTGTTTGATATGAGCTTCTATAAGGCTGATTCAAGTGATTCTCCTAATGGTGTGAATTTTCGTCAAGGAGAAAAGTTAGTGGGTCATGATTCATTGTTTTGGAGCTTGTTTTGTGATGTGTTGTTTTGGGGATTGGACAAGTTGAAGATCGGTTGTTTTGGTATCACTTGTTTTGCATCCATGAAACCATTGGTGACAATATTTTTATTCTTGGTCCAAAACCTCAGCTTATCCGTGTTATTATTGGAGCTAGGAGTTTCCTTGTAGATTTTGACTTGTCCTTTGGCTATCAAAGCCTTTTCAATGAGTAACCCCATTTCAATGACCTTACTAAATGAAGTAGGACATTGGATTTGTATTTGATAGCTAAGATCAGCGTGTAGGTTGTGGACAAACATCTCAAGCATTTATTTTTTTGGCATATGATATGGATACTTGCTGGCCAATTGTCTCCATCTTTGCAAAAAAGAGGTGAAGGATTCTCCACCCTTTTGTTTGGTGTTACAAATATCTAACATTGAGATTTCTTGCTCAATGTTATAGGAGAAATGAGTGACAAACTTATCCACTAGCTTGTTGAAAGTTCGAATGCTGGGAGGTAGGTGAGAGAACCATTCCATAGCTTGTCCTCCCAAGCTCCTTGGGAATAGTCGCATGAGATATGTTTCATTGTGGGCGACTTCGAGACATGCTACACTAAATTCTCTGATATAGTCTCTTGGATCACCCTTTCCTCGATATTTGTAAAATTTTTGTACCTCAAATTTTGAGGGGAAAGGTATCATGATCAAGCCTTTGTCAAAAGGATACGGTAAAATATCCTCTAGAGAGTAGTGCTTTGAGGATGCTCAAGTTTGAATGTCCAAGAGCTGTTGCTGCAAGACTTGGATTTGTTGAGTCAATAAGTCTAGAGGGTTTGTTGTATCCTTTGTCTTGTCTATTTTTAGAACATCTTGTGTGATCTTGGGGGTTTCCATGTCGTTCATAGAGGTTGTGTCTTTTAAGGTGGAGGTGTCAAAATTTGATGAAAGTTTGTTCCCTTGCTATCCTAGCATAAGGAAATACTTTTGAGGGTCCATGTTTAGGACTTTGTTCATCATCTTTTGAAATTTTGAGTCTTGTAAAGCACCAATTACTTCCGCATACATGATTTCTCCCTCTCCATCACTGTGAGATGGAGATGGTATGTCTTTGTTCAAAGGATCCATATCTTTCTTTTCTTTGGATTTTGATCTAGTTGCAACCATAAAAACCGTTTGATGAGGGTGAATGTTGGATGAAAATTCTTGCAAATGGATGTTTTTGGTGTGGTTGAGATGACAAGATTTTTCCTAAGGTTTGAATTTTGATCTACTATTTGCTCAAACAAATCTGTTCTTGAGGTAAAAGATAGTCAAGGTAGGGAGAGTTGATCACCACTATTGATATGGACTACTTTTATCAAGATTACACTAGTGTAGTTTCGAGATGAAGGATGATATATCCTGTTATGAAACTAACAAGATTTTTGTTTTGAATTTTGGAAGATCTTAATGATAGCTTAGTAGGAAACTTGGTTTGCTGTGTTTGATGTTTTTGCTATGGATGATATGGCAAAAGGAAATAATTTGGAAAATGGATGCAAAATTGATTTGTATGGTTTTCCTGAGATCACAAACGAGGTATATGTAATAATGGGTATCCTAAAATGAATTTCTTTTTTTTCTCAAAATGTGTGGAAGTGCTCTCTGTTTTCTAAGTTCTACAAAAGGTTTGCCTTTTTGTTTCAGTTTTTTGATCTTGGCTTGTTTTCAAAATGTTTGTCGAAGCAAGTTTGTTATTTTAGTTGATGATTTGTATCAATTAGTTGCAAGAAAACACATCAAACAAGAAGATTCCATGTTGTTTGTACAAATTTTTGACCAAAAAGCAAGCACAATCCTAAGGTTGGCAAGGACAGTATTTGATGAGTTCCAACTTGGTTTTTACACCAGCCACTTGCATAAAGGCAGACAACTAGTAACTTAGTAGCACTGACTCTCCTCCACATCACTCACTTCTCACGTATACCAAGTTATAGTTCCTTCGAAGAGTTGAACTTTTCTGTCTCTACACTAAATGAGTGTATGACATTGAACGACTCTAGAGGTTCCTCCTCCTGTGTCACGAAATAGGGGATTTTGGCTTACTAGAACAAAAGGATTTTAGTCAAGGCATCCATTTGGGTGGTTACACGTATGGCCATTCACTTCGATAAGGAGGTTTCCCAGCCTGTAGAGGTTACACTCCACAGGGTTTTGGGGGAAACATTGGTTGGTGTAACACAACGGCACCCGTTGCTTGCAACTTTCATCACAAACATAATTTATTTATAGTGACTTGGAGGTGGATTGGCTTTAGCCCATTATCACTTAAGGTCGTCCCACTTGGAAGGAAGGAATTCCAAGGGTAGGCCTCTCTAAAGGTTATACATGTAAAATGATAAGTTTAGCATTTTGGTCACCCAAGAAAGGGGAGAGCATAGGCCTATTATCATTTCCAAGCACAGAGAACAGTGGCTATTTATCTTCCTAGTTAAAAGAAAAATAATTAAATGTGTTAACTCTACCAAGCACCGAAATTTATAAGAAGATAGCAATAACTTGGAAAAGATTGTTTATTTTAACCTTCTAACAAATCTAGGTGTAGATTTTTGCTTGAAGAAATAAACAAGTGTTACTTTCCCCTATTAAGCTATGTGATAGATTGTAGTGCAAGATAGTAAAACCATAAAGAAATTATTCAGTTTTTAACCCCTAGGTTGGGACTAGATGAAAGTTGTGATGCAACAAAATGATTTACTTTCCACCTAATTAAAAACTAAGTGAACATTGTATGCAAATTGTATGATAATAGCTAAACCAAGCCTACTCAACACTTAGTGTAAAAATGGTTGTCTTCAGTGGAAGTTCTACACCCAAACTGGATTAGTAGCCTCAATTATTTATTATTTTCTTCGTCACATGATATGCAAAGGGTCCTGATGTCCTCATGTAGTGCACGAAAACAAAAAAGGAATCAAGAAGCTTGCAAATCAAATGTTTAGGTGAAAAACACATAATCTAGAAAATTTTATGGAAATATGATTTGTAACAATAAAATAGATATTAAAAGAAGAATCTACATGAAATTCTATGCTATTTCAAAAACTTTTTCATGAAAATTCGTTAAAAAATGCAAAAGTTATAGCCATTTGAAGTTTTCAAGGTAAGGTTGACTTTGACTGATAATACATGATAATGTTGACCAAGTGGGCTGAAGATACTTATACCACTGAAAAGTAGAGTGAATCAGCTTTCCAACGACTTTAAATTTGCAAAAAATTGACCCATTTCAAGAAAGTTATGCCAAAAAGAAAAAAAGAGCCTACTTGGGCATGTAAGAGGCAAGCTTTGTGGGCAGATAACCATTAGTGGTTAATGGGCATTTTGGTCACATGCATATGTTTGTTGTTGGTGGTTAAGTTTGTTGTTAGGGGTTCTAAGGTCTCTGGTCACCCATGTGACCAAGGGCTGATGCTTTTTTTTAAAAATAATTAAAAAAAACAAATTAAATGAAAATAATTTTTTTTTATTAAACCATAAAAAAACTAGGGTTTATTTTTTTATTTCTTATTAATTTGTTTTGTTTATTGATTTTTTTATTTCTACTTTTTTTTATGTGGTTTATTGTTACTAGTTTTTTTTTTTTTTTTTTGTGGCAGGGAAGTGGACACAGGAAAGGGAGTAGAGGCGGGTGTTGGCGGCAGTTGGGTGGCATCGAGGAGGAGGAGGGATAAGGGTTTGGGCACGGGCAGAAGTTGGGCGGCAGAGGGGAGATCGGGTGACGAGTGGGTGAGGGATGGGAGGAGGGACAGGATGCACAGGGCACGGGGATCAGGGGAGGGATCAGAGGGGGCTGTGAGTAGGTGGGCAGAGGGGAGGAGGAGGGAGCAGAAAGGGATCAGAGCAGTGGGTAAGGGGGAGGGAAGGGAGCAGAAAGGGATTAGGGGTAGGTCTATAGGGGGGTCAAGGGATGAGGAATAGGGGATGGCAGGTAGATCGGGCAAGGGTTGGGGTGGCTGGGGCAGCCCAAAACTAGGGCTAAAGCCCTAAATAATTAAAACTTTTTTTATTTAAAAATTAAAACATTTAAATTTTTTATTTTTGTTTGTTTTTTTTTCAAAATTTGCGCTTAATAAAAATAAAATAAAAGCTAAAATCTTTAAAAAAAAATCACTCTGTATTTTTTTCTTTTGATTGTATATTTTTTTGTTGCTGTTTATTTTTTGCAAAAAATAGTGCGAAAACTAAAAAAAATTTCAAAAATTGTCAAGTAACAAAAATTAGGGGTATTATATGTCGTTTCTTACCTCCAAGGCCTTCCGGACTCAACAGTGAACTTGGTTTGTGCGTAGGAGGCCGTTTGTAAAAGTTTCTTGCCAAATTTATAACAAAACACACCTAAATCTATGACAAAACAAACTCAACAAATGCTTACAAACAAGATGGGTCAGATCACAGTGGGTGCCAGAAATGTTATCAGAAAAATGTGAACAATAGTAATAAACAACTAATCATCCAATAACTCAATGGAAAGTGATGTAAATACAAATAATCAAAGATATACCTTCGAAGACCATTTTACCTCTATGCTTCCATTGTTCGCCTATCTCCTCTTGATCTTGATGGTAATGGAGCTCTCAGAAGTGTGCACTTCCTTGTTGTTTGAAGATGACAAGAACATAATGGCTGTGATATGGAATGTGCAATGGAGACTAAACTACAATGCAACTATAATGGATATGGGTGATTGATAATGGAGACATGATAATGATAATGGATTTGTAATGCAAATGCAATGAAGGTGATTTTGCCAAAGGCACGTTGGTATGATTCCTGCAAAGTAAGATTGCTTAAGCTTAGATGGATACAAATGGGTGTGAGAACCTTGCTTATATAGGCTGAGGGAAGACCAAATCCAAGTGTCAATAGATCCATGACTAGAGGAATTACCTGTGAGGTGTACGATTGAGAGGACTTGAGAGAATGTGCCTGAATCAGGAGAGGACAAGTGTCCAAGCCTTCTTCATGAGTTATGGGAGTTAACATAATAGATTGAGGAGTTAACTGAGATAATTGATCAGTTAACTGGGTTGATTGGGGAGTCAACATAATAGATTGACCAATAAACGTAATTGACTAATTAGTTAACAGATTTGATTGATGAGTTAACTAATTTGACTGGAGGAGAAATAGGACATGTGGGTGAGGGAATATTAGCTAATTAAATATTAAAATATTTAATTGCATGTGCAATAAGGTGAGGTGGATAAGTGAGGTGGAAAGGTGATGTGGATTTATGAAATTAGGACTTAGGATAGAGGAATTTAGGATTAATTAAATAATTTAAGATTATTTAATTATGTGAGACATTAGAAGAATTTAGGGATTTAATTAAATAAATTGATTTTATTTAATTATTGGAGGCATGTGAACCATTTAAATAAATTAGAATATTTATTTAATTGATAGAGGAATGAGAATTAAAATAAATATTAAAATATTTATTTAATTCGACTTAGCCATTTTTAGGTGTATACAATTTTATTAGAAAACAAAAAATAACTAATAGCAAACTACATCGCTTCACAAAATCAAACAACAAATATGTGCTAATCATAAAATGGAAAATACAACTAGCAAAATCAAATGTTCAACATCACCAATGGAATTATTCCAAAAAAAAATTCAAGATACACCAATACATACATGTGCAATTTGTCAGACATTGCATTTTAAAAAAGACATTATGGCTTTCAAAGAGAAAGAAAAGCAAACATATTATAAACTGGCAAATCAAAATAACAATGTATTGACAAATTCTATATGTCGCATATGCCATAAAACATTGAAACAATGTAAGCTTCCTAAATATGCAATACCACAACATATTAAAATGAATAAAACTTTACAATACATAAAAATGCTTACACAACTGGAAGAGCACCTTATTTCACTAAGAATTACATTCGCACAAATATGGGAATTAGGTTACAAAAGACCCCAAATGGGATTGACTGGGTTTATCATCAATGTCCCAGTCAGCATGAACATTATACAAAACACATTGCCACGATCTACCAACGAAACATCCACTATTGCGGTTGCCCTTAAAAGATGATTACAATATAAAAATGCATATCAGAAGGGAATGGTACGTTCAACTACTATAATGAAAGATTTGATCCAATTGAGCGAAACAACACTATACAAAATGGAAAATGTTCATCTAAATAAGTACTGGAGACAATCTCTTGAAATAAATGATGAAAGTGACATAGTAAATGAGCTTTGCACAAATGAAACAGATTCAGAGTCTGATACAGATGACCAAAATCCTTGTGAGATCTTAGTACATGGATTCACAGAATCTAAATGTATACATGAAATGCAAGACAAAATCATAGAAGTTACACCAGCAGAAAACTATTATCCTATTGGAATCTTTAAAGATAAATACACAGAAGAAATGAACTTTCCTACACTGTTCTTTGGAAACCCACGTAATGATGACATTCTCAAGAATTTCTCGTATCAAAAAATTTCACAATGGGAACTACTTCATTCCAATAGACAAGTTGCATATCATACAAGTAATCTATTTTTTAAAACTGTCAAGATACTGATACATCAAGTTTTATCTACAATGTGGATAAGAGTACGTAAAGGTCAATTAAAAGGCATAAAGCTAATAGCAAAAGATGTCAAATGAAAACCTAACTTGGAGAAGATTCTCAAATCAAACATTGGATATGTTGATTTTAAAAGAATAAAAATATTTTCAGATTATTTACATCAATTAAAAAAATGTGTTTGCAATGATTTGACAACTTGGACTGCCTACATTTTTCCTTACATTTACTAGTGTTGAACAACACTGGGAACACCTTTCAAAAGCACTTGAAGCCTTGCATAACACATATTATGCATCTTCACAACAAGAATACGACACAAAAAATGAGAACAATATTTTCTATCTCATCAAAAAAGATCTTGTAACATGTGTACGCTATTATAAACATAGAATCGATGCACTAAAACAATTGATATTCACAGATAGCTCTTTCTTCAGAGAGGTCTTAGATTATTTCTCTGTAATTGAATTTCAAAATCGTGACAATGAACGTGACCACTTTCTTTTATGGATTAAAGATGCTCCAATTTACGGAAAAGATAAAATTGCAAATATTGAACAATTTAGTGACAAATACATCACTTGTAACACTAATGATTTGACTCCTTAGATAGCTATCCTAAAAAAGCACCACCATACAAAACAATGTAGGAAATCAAAACGGCATTGTTGTAAATATAATTTCCCATTTCCACCAATGAAAAAAACTATGATTCTTGAACCATTGAAAGAGAGTAATGAAGTTACTATTTTAATGGCAAAACAAATCTTTTCCATATTAGAACAATCTAATTATGACCAATTATTCTCCTTTCAAATGTTTCTAGAAGACATCAATTTGAATGAGGATGATTACATCACAACTCTAAAATCAACAATCCATAGACCTACAATTTTCTTAAAACGAAGCCCTTCATAAATATGGAATAACAACTTTTCAAAAAAATACCTGAGTTATGGAAAACAAATACAGATGCACAAATTGTGCTTAATGCATATGCTGTAGCAATGTATTGTAGCTCATACATTACAAAAGTGGATAAAACAATGACAAATGCATTTAAAAGAATTCGGAAGGACCATCAACAAAATAATATTGATTCTATAAAAATGATAAGTAGACTTGGAAATGCATTGCTCAACCTGCAACAAATGTCTTCACAACAGGCTATCCACATCGTTTTGTCACTTCCACTAGACTATAGTTCAAGAAAATGTATATTCATTGATACAAGAGATGATAGTGATCAAACTTTTGTTCTAAAGTCTGTAAAACAATTGAACAATGAACCAAATGAATTGGAAAATGTGGCTTGTAAATCTTTAATAGATCACTACTTAGCATGGCCTGAAATAATCAGGCATATTTGCCTTGCAAAATTCATACCAGAATATAGAAAAGATGGCAAACCAATGCACCACAAAGATAAACCAAATATTATAGATTTTATCAATTTTAACAAACATGCTGACTTGGAAAATTATTGTAGAGAACATTTGTTGCTTTATGCACCCTTTACAATAAATGAAAAAACATTGAAACATGGTTTCCATTTATGGCATCATGCTTATTCATATCATGAAAACACAATTAATGATAACCTATCAAATACAATCACAACATCAACTCTAAATGGGGTGATATTGACAAAGCTATAGACGAGATTTGTTCTGAAAATAATTACATTCCCAACCAATCAATCATTTCAAATCAAAATTCACACAAAGAATCATACAAAATAGAAGAAGACTTTGAAACGCTAAAGCATAACAAATCAAAAAGTCATTTCTCTAATGCATTTGAAATTGGAAAACATCCACATATCATAGACAATGTCGAATACTTCAAATTGAGACGGATGTTGAATAGCGAACAACAAGCAATTGTAAAAGACATGGTGTTGAAGAAATTAAAAAATGACAAAACTCCACTACACTTGTTCCTGACAGGTGGAGCAGGCACTGGAAAAACATTTATTGCAAAAGCAATATTTCAATCTCTCCTTCGCATATATAATAACTCCATTGATAGAGATCCAAACAAACCAAAAGGTCTAATAGTTGCTTATATAGGAAAAGCAACATGCAACATAGGTGGAGTAACATTACACTCGGCATTCCACATACCTTTCAACAAATCAGGATTTGTTCCATTGAATACTTAAATCTTAGATATAATGTCAAAGCATTATTAGCAATTGTGTGTGCTCTTAGCAGATGAGATTTCATTGGTTGGTGCAACATTTTTGCGTTACACTGACAAGCGATTAAGAGATATAATGTAAATGCCTACTACATACTTTGGAAATCTTGATACAATTTTTTGTGGTGATTTATATCAAGCACAACCTGTACTTGATTCAGTTGTATTCGATAATACACCAACATTGACTGAATTAATGCCATATAACCTTTGGAAAGACAACATAAAATACTATGAACTATAATCAACTATGTGACAAATAGACGAGAAGTTTATTGCAATACTCAATAGAATACGTGTAGGTAACTCACAAACAGATAATGATATAGAATACTTGAATCATACTTATTTGCGCTCACCACCCATGGACCCAACATTCCCTTATTTGTTTTACAGAAGGAAATATGTTGATGCACGCAATCAAAATATGTTATCAATGGTTACTAGAGAGCTAACTATATTGAATGCAATTGACGAACATGATGAAAATTGCAATGAAATATGTCTCTATAATCATACAACATCTTTACCATCTCAAATACTTTTGAAACCAAACATCCTTCTAGAAATCTATGCCGGTAATTATGATACACAAGACGGTCTAGTCAATGGATCAAATGGAACATTTAAAGCATATACCATATCCAATGGTTTTGACATTGTTTGTATAAAATTTAATGACCCAAACATTGGCCACCATCAATGTGCTAAATTAACACAATGTTATAGCAATAGTATTGATAAACAATGGACACCTATACTTCGCATCGCAAGGCCAATCCAAAAAAATATCAAACAACAAGAAAATAACTATTAGAAAATAATTTCCAATTCAGCTTGGTTATGCTAGAATGATACATAGATCTCAAGGACTCACAATGCAAGGTTTGGCATTTGATCCTACGGGCATAAGGCAACATGGATTAACATATACAACACTTTCCTGAACAAAAACAATCCACACATTTTTCTTGTTAAAGCCTCTTATCAAACAAAATTTCAAAATAAAAGAAAAAATAGTCCTTGAAATGTCTCATCTAAAATCAACAACACATTGGCAATTTGAAAATGAACATATCAAACACAAGACTAGTTCAGAACTACTATTGTGCACATTAAATACTCGCAATCTACACCTACATATAGAAGATGTGATCAATGACACTGATATCATGGCATCTGATATCTTGTGCATTCAAGAAACATATATCCAAGACCCTCATACAAATAATCTTTTCAAAGATTTCAATTGTTACTCAACATACCATATACACAGACTAATGTCTTTAACCAAGAAAAACATATTAGTCTCTAAAACAATGCAACATTCAACATCATAAATAGAAGCAATAACATTAACAATAAGTTCTATGAACAATAAAATTAACATATGTAACTTATATGCCAAACACAATGCTCCATTTACAAAAATCATAACAATCACCAAGTATTCTCATGTATTGATGGAGACAAAACCTTGTACCTGGTGGGAGATTTCAACATTGACATGCGTATAGAAAACTACAAAAAAAACAACTCCTAAATCATATGCAAAACCACAATATACATTTCTTGTTAAACAAATCTCATGCTCTATCTAGACCATTGATCGATCATCTATGGTCTAATGCACTAACACAAAAATTCATAATTTACAAATCAAAAGCATATTGGAGTGACCACCTCGCTACTTTTTTAAAATTTCAACCCTTTCAAAATATTCAATGTTCTTAAATATGTCAAGTATTTTTGTTCAATAACATCCAAATCAACAAAAAAATATTATGACAAATCTAATCTATAAGCAGACCATTGTTCAATCATGTATGATCTAATTTAGTGACACAAATATTCCTAATTTACAAATGAAAAGCATATTGTAGCAACAATCTCGCTAATTTTCCCTAATTTCAACCCTTTCAAAAAACTAAATATTCTTAAATATGTCAGTTATTTTGGTTCAAAAGCATCTAAACCAACACTGTCAGAATCCTGTCAGTCAAATGAATAAAAAAGAATAATCTTCCTAATATGTACAAACAAAAGACATGTATTCTGGATAGCTTCATCATCTCAATAGAATTTCATTTTCTTTTGCCTACAAATTTGTCTTACTCTTTTATTGCATAATACCAATTATACATATTCTGCTATAACATTAGAACAACAACATATTATTGTTATGCCTACACAAATTTATGCAAATGACAAATTGATCAAAAAATATAGGATACAATGGACAATGCTAAAAGACCAGAAGAATAAATGGAGACTACCAATCAACAACAATTGAAAAGGTAAACAATATTATTTGGTTGCATCTATGCTATACCTTATCAAAATTCTAAACTTGAACTAATTTTGTTTTGGTTCTTGCAGATCAAAAGTACAGAATCAAAATCAAGTTTCAATTGAGGACTTGAATGCTCATAAAGCAGGCAACATTTTCCAAGGTGACGTCATTGTCAAGTATAAAGCTATACTGGGTAAGACAAATAAGACACGTGAAGTGCTTCACGTAGACCTCACAGATACAGGAGGTGAAATGAACATTACCCTAAATGTAACTGATGATCTAGTTCCTCATTATGAAGACAAAATAATTCCAGGTTTAGGGCTATTCATATCCAACTTCCAAATTGCACTTAGAATAGATTATGATCGCGGTGATTGTGACTGCATACTGATTCTAACAAAGTCCTCAACAATGGAAATCATTCTGCAAATTTGTGTAGACTATAAATTCATCCCCAGCACAACCATAAAACAATTGTTGGCAAGTACAAAACAATATGCTACAGGCACTATAGGTGTATTTGTTACAAGGGTAGAAAAATAGCTCTTCAATACATTGTTGATGTACAAGATGGAGATTTGGAGTTCGACAAAGCCCAGGTACACATGTAAAGGTTCCAGACACTGGTTTTCACTTTAAATCATTTTGAAAATTTTATTTTATATGGTAAGTGTATTGTATTTTAAGAAGCTTGTATATGTTAGCATAGAAAATAATGGTTAGAAAGAGAAGAGATGTTTGCCTATGGTCTAGTGTTGAGTAGGAGTGCTTAGCACCATAATGCATTGGTTTCAAATACTGGACCTATGCTTCTCATGATATACAATTGAAGAACCCTCTTCAGCTCATTAAAAAAGAATGACTATCAAAACCAAACAGTTAGCAAACCAAACCCAGACTATTGAGAAAAATGATAGCAAAATACTTAAACGTGCTAGTTCCATTAGGTCAACATCCTTTGATACCTTTCCAATGTTTGAGCCTCACTAATTGACTCAATCATTAGGGAAGAAGCCATTGGCTAACATATAGAGCCTCACTAATAGGATCATCATTTTGGAAGTAACCATTGCTTAAGGAGAATAAAACATACACTTTTCCATTAATATACCACAATAAGGAAAAAGTTGTGGGGGGCAAGTAAAAAACAAGTGAATTATAATTATAACTTTAAATTTAATCCCTACTTGGCAAATACGTTTTTTTTTAATGGATAGCTCTGCATTTTAGCTAATCAAGAATTAGAGTAGTTTATATTTAATTTAATTTCCATAGTTTAGAATCTAGATATTAGATTTATGTATTTTTAGCAGTGTGACCTATTATTTTTCTACTTTGCTTTGCTCTTTATTGAAGAGTTTTTGTCCTTGTAAATTGTTGGTATTTTTAACTGTACAAGATATTTTAAGATTCCAGGCATCATCAGAATTAGGTTTATGCCTGCTTAATTTGAGGTTAAGGTAAATTCATCTAGTATTTGGTTTGTTCATTCATAGCTTTGAAAAACATTCTGTTGAAGAGCTTTCCCCCTTGTTTACTGGTAATGTTACAGAATTTTGGTATTACAGTTGGTGAATGTGGTTATGGTGTTTTATCTTTTTATATTTGAATGCTATAGTTTCAGTATCAAAGTGTTTTTACTTCTCCACCCCTTAGGTTTGAAAAAGGAATTTGTAGATGCATTTTTTAATTTTTCTTTTTGATCATATTTTGATATGCTTTGTCTCAAAAGTGGAAGTTAAAATATTTCACCTTCCTTGTAGGATATCGCTTGCTAATGCATCTCAAAATCTACCTAAGAAAGATGACTAATGTCATAAAATGTACGTCCCAAAACCTTTGTATCTGTTTTGCAACATAACAAGTATCTCACATTCACACTTAACTACTCTACAAGAACAATAAAATTTTGAAGCCAACGGTATAAATGAGTTTTTGTCAAGTGGTGGTTATTAACTTTTATAGTATAATTTCTTTTAGATATTTATAAAAATGTAAGTTCTATTTGCATTTGATTTGCCATAGCTTGTGCTAATTAACTTAGATTTATCTCATAAAATCACACTTGAACTTACTGCATTCTTCCCATAATTGGTATTGGAGGGCATATTAGATTAATACATTATTTACATAGTAAATACTACAAACTCCTTGATGACCTTTTTAGTCTATTAATGATTAGAAAATGCTACTCAATGCTAAGGTACTGCATCCAGCATCCTTAGGTATGTTTTGAATCTTCATTTTCTCCTCTCATTATTTGGAGAGAATGGTTATCTAAAGTTAAACTTTAAGTCCTTTTAAGTTATTGTAATCTCTTGCTTGGGATTTACATTGTTATAGAATTTGATTTTCAAGGTTATATGACTGTTGAGATATATGTATACAGGGTTACTTTTATAATTGCATTGAGTATCCTTTTGGCTAGAGTTGCTCTAAATGACCAGCATAATGAAAATGAAGCTTTTTTTCTACCTATTGTTATGTTGGTAAGACTGGGGTCTTTGCAGGAGGAGCAGTGTTGTCTTTGGTCACTGTAATACTGGACATTATCTACTATATAATTACATCTACTGTTAAGAATTTAGTTGCTTCGATGCATGACAATCATGATGTTTATATGACACAACCACAACCTGGACCATAAAATGCCCAACCTATTTTTGTCCCTGAAAATGTATACATCCAATTGAGATCATGGAAATCTAACATGAAGGAAAACACAAGAAAATGCAAACAAATCAATGAAAATATACCTTCAAGTCGACCCGTAATCCATGGTAAAGGTTGAGAATGCCGCACCCAAGAACATTCTAGCTTTACCCACAAGATTGAAATGTGAAATGCTCTCATGCAAATGCAAATCACTAAACCCTAGCTCAAAGATGCAAATGGATTTTGACAGAATGATGATATGTTTAAGATTGGATGCCAAATGGCTTAGAAGAGCATTGTATTTATAGGCAAGGGCTGATTTTTGATCAACAATGGAGAGAAAAAAGAGAAATCAATGGATGAGAGATGAGGATGAATGTGCACACACCAAGTGTCCATGAGAGGATAAGATGCTTCTTTCGAAATAGGATATTTCTATTTTTTGGTGGAGATCATAGATTTTTCTAATTTAATAAATCTTTCCCATGATTTGATTTTTTAATTTCTTGCTATTTTCAAGGACACTTGCACGTTTAGAGGAAAATAGAAGGTGGGAAAAATGCTTTATAAACTAAATAATTATATATATTTAATTTATTATTTAAATGAGAGAATGTTGGAGGAAATAAAATATAAATTAAATAAATAAAATTTATTTAATTTATTTGCATGGTAGGGAAAATAAATAAAATATGGATTTTATTTATTTTTAGAAGAAAGATGAGGTAATTAAATAATTTAAAATTATTTAATTATTCATAGAAAATAGAAGAATAAAGGAAATTAATTAAATAAATAAAATTTATTTAATTAATTGATGTGGAGGGAAGAAGATTTGATAAGATTTGATTTTTTTTTATAAAAGAGGAAATAAAACAAGATAAGATAGGAAAAAGACAAAAAGACTTGCTTTTAGTTTTAAATCCTCAAAAAGGAAATAAATCTTCCAAAAGGATGGGATGATATTTGATGAATTATCTAATTAAATAAATTAATTAGATACACGAGTTTAAATTTAGAAAGAAAGCAAGAAGATATTTTTAGGACTTTAATTTATTTAATTAATTTTGGAATGTGGTGAGAGATGATGTAGAAAGATAATTAAATAAATAAAAATTTATTTAATTATAAGAAGATACATAAATGACTAATTAAACAATTAAAAATAATTATTTAATTAGCAAGGATAAATGACCATGAATAATTAAATAAATAAAATTTATTTAATTATAGAAGGGATTATGGATAGAAAGGGAATAAATGAAATTAGTCAAATAAATAAGATTTATTTAACTAATTAGGTGATGATATGAGTGCTTAGGGCAAAACATGCTACGATATGTCTAAATGATGTAATGTTGTAACAAGGTGTTGCAAGAGGACATTTTTGGGTGTCTACATTTGCCCCTCTTTGATGTGGCATCATGACCTAGCAAAGAGTGGCGTCAGGTCAAAGAAAAATTTACCCCAGCTGCAGGGAGGAATAAAATGGGTAAGGGATGCCCCCTCAAGAGATTAGGCAAATTTTTTTTTGGGTGAACTCTCGAAAGGTAAGAAACGAAGTTGAAAATCGAGAAAAGGACAGAAAAACAAGTCAGTAGGAAGAAGAATAAGTGAACAAGGAGTTAATACGCTCCTTAGGGAAGAAAAAAGATGAAAAAAAGGGGGGGATGAGCTAGGATTAGTACTTACATGATAACATTGAGAGCATTTCTAGGTTTATTATAGCAAAATAGGATAGGGTGCACAAAGGTATGAAAGGACCAGAGTGCTGATTATTATCCCAGTTTTGCATGGACCGAACCCACAAGTAAAGGGGTAAGCACCTACACCCATAAGATAGCACAAGCTTGCCTAGATGATGGAAGGGGACTTATAGCATAACCTCCTGAAAACATGAAAGGCGAGATCTGTGCTTAGATGCCCCAATAGAGTAGTATGCTAGAACCGACACATCATCATCAAGATATGAATGCTATTCTTAGAGGTAAGGAGACCATCCCACAAACACAACATCTAAAACAATGACTATGCTCCATTCTAGGCGTCCTTGTTCATGTACCAAGATATGATTAGATCAAGGCAGCTTTTGAATATCCGTAGAATGAGGCAAAAGATAAAAAAACAAGAATCAACAAGATCAATCATAAGCAAGACAACAACCATGTATTTCTTGCCAAAGAGATGTTTAGATAGGTAAGAATGATAACGATAAAAGATAAATAGATTCTGCCTATTGTAGGAACGATATATCCATTAAGGCTAGAACCTGTTGATGATGTTGTTGGATTAGATGCTGAAAAGGATAAGCAAGCAGAGAGCTGGCTATTTGTGATGATGTGGTTTGACTTGTTGATTGACGATTTTTACATTTTTAGGATGATGTTTTGATGATGATGCTTAGTTTTCTTTGCAAATAGGTTTGATCAATAAGAACCATCCAACTAGGTTGAATGGGTGCATCTTGGGGACCTGCGTACTACATACTTCCTTTGTATTCCAAACTGCTTACATACCTTGTATCCACGGGATCAAGGCACTTAACAATAGAGATGAGATGTAGTTCTGATTGGACGTGATAATATAGGGATGGCTCATGGATAGAAAGGATGATTTGAGTGGTTGTGAATGAAAGAAGATGATGCGGATTGATGATCTTATGGGGTACATTTATTGCTTGAATTTTTTGATGATTATTTGATTTTTTTGTGTTTTTAGGGGATATTTTGATTTTTTTGATTTTTTGAATGTTGTGGTTTTTTTTTGTATTTTTTGATTGGTTGACTATTCCCAGGAGCATACAAGGATACCATCTCCAGGATTTTATTCTTGGGTGGGATTATGAAGGAAGATGAGGGTGGGGTGACCAAAAATGCTTCAAACTCCAAGCTATGGTATGTAAATGTGATGGATGATTATAAAGTGATGGGTTATTATGGGATGCTAGATGATTATAGATGGATACAAGGATTTTATTAGATGGTAGAATCGACTGCTACACATGGCACCTAAAAATAGGTTTTCACCATGGTACTTATCCAAGGCGTCACCGAAGTGATTTTCACCATTAGACGGCTTTATTGTACTTAGTTTTTCTTTATTTTTTTTTGATTTTTTAATTTTTTAATTTTTTTGATTTTTTGATTTTTTGATTTTTTTGATTTTTTGACTTGGGATATTTGATGGGTCATGCATAGAATTTCTTCAAGTGCATGATGTTCATAGGTTCCTCCAGAGGCTGCCCCTTAGGTGTGGATAGTTGATAGGCTCCCGATCCATAGCTAGCTGTGACGATGAAGGGACCCAACCAATTAGGTTCAAACTTTCCTTTCTTAGGGCGATCCTGCATGTTCTTCTGATTCTCCATGAGGACAAGATCACCTACTTCGAATCTGCGGCTCTTCATTTTTTTATTATAACTTCTCCGTAGGTGATTTTGATAGGCTTACAAATGGTTTAGAGCGTTTATGCATTTCTCATCTAGCAACTCTAGTTCATTCAATCGTGCAATCTGATATTCCTCGTCGGTGATAATGTTCTTCAGTGAGATGCGCAAAGACGGGAGCTCAACCTTTATAGGCAGGATGGCTTTAGAACCAAACACTAATGAATAGGGTGTGGCTCCTGTGGGTGTATGAATGCTAGTGCGGTATGCCCATAAGGCGGGATTAAGTTGCAGGTGCCAGTCGCAACTGGCTTCATTGACTATTTTCTTCAGCATGCGCAAAATGGTTTTGTTGGAAGCTTCAGCCTGACCATTGCCTTGTGGATAATACGGGGTAGAGAAATGGTGCTAGATATGGAACTTTTTGCACAAAGTGTGAACTTCTTAGTTCTTAAAGGGCTTTCCATTAGCTGTGATGATGGAGTGCAGAATACCATAACGACAGATGATGTAATGTAGGATGAACTTAGAAATTTGAATAACCAGTGGTAAAGGTGAGTGGAAGAGCTTCTACCCACTTAGTGAAATATTCCGTGGTAGTTGAGATCATGAAAATCAACATGAAGGAAAACAACACAAAATGCAAAATACCTTCAAGATGATCCACAATCCATGGTTAAGGTTGAGAATGCTGCACCTAAGAACATTCTAGCTATACCCATATGATTGAAATGTGAAATGCTCTTGTGCAAATGCAAATCACTAAACCCTAGCTCAAAGATGCAAGAATGATTTTGACAAAGTGATGATATGCTCAAGATTGGATGCAAATGGCTTAGAAGAGGGCTGTATTTATAGAAAAGCTTGGTTGAAATGGAGGGATGAGATTTGATTTTGACTTTTAGCTTATGGATGGCTGAGATTAATCATACATGGATCAAGTTTAGCTTTATGACAAGTGTGCGATGGAGAAGAGAGATGAATTTTAAATTAGAATAAAAGGCTAAGAGGTGCATGTGACTATGTAGTCATGTGACAAATGGAGGGAGGAGAAAATTAGCTCCAATTTAAATAAAAATATTTAAATTGGCAAGTCATGTGAAGGGATTAAGTGGAGGGTAAATAATGTGACACGTGTTGCAATGAGGTGAGAGATGAGGGATTTATTTTAATTTTTTATTTGGGTTATGGAGACATGTGACAAAGGAATAATTAATTAAATAAAGTGGGTTTATTTAATTAATTAAAGATGTGATTAAGTTGGAATTGTGAATGGGAATATTAACCAAATAAATATTTAACATTTATTTAATTAATATGGGTTAACATTAGAAGGGGATAAGAATTAAATTAATTCAATATAGGTGACCAAGGGATTTTAATTAATTAAATAAAATTTAATTAATTAATTGGGACGATTAAATGGTTAGGACATTTTAGGGTGTCTACATTTGCTCCTCTTTGATGTGGCGTCATGACTTAGCAAGGAGTGGCGTCAGGTCAAAGAAAAATTGCCCCAGCTGTAGGGAGGAATAACATGGGTGTGGGATACCCCCTCGAGAGATCAGGCAAAAAATACAAAAAAAATTAGCGTGAACTCTCGAAAAGGTAAGAAACGGAGATGAAAAATGAAGGCAAGATGGAAAAACAAGTTAGTAGAAAGAAAAACAGGTGAAAAAGGAGTTAACATGCTCCTTAGGGAAGAAAAGGATGAAAAAGAGGTGACATGGCTAGCTATAAATAGCAAAAAGTGGGCCCAAAGTGAGTCATTTGCATACATAGCCAATTCGGGTTGTGAGAGAAAGAGAGAGCAAGAGAGATGGCAGGAGGCGACAACCTACCTTACTACCCTCGATACACACACCTCGCGGAGTGGGTATGGATGTACATGCGAGTGGCAGAGGCTGGTGAGTGGGTGAGTTGTCGATCATTTCTTCGTGTTTTAAATTTTTGCTCATTTTTTGCATTTCATTTTGTGGGGAAATGGGTAGGTTAGGGTGATTAGCACCATCACGTGGTGCGAAAGTTGGGTGGATTGGTGCCATTTTAGAAAATGGCACGATCTGAGCGAGTTGTAGCGCGATTTTGAATAATCACGCTATTTAGGTATTTGGCGCCATTTTGAGGAATGGTGCAGTTATGGGGAGAGGCGCACGTTTTTTGGTTTAGCACAAATTTAGGGAAGACTGGCATCATTCTTATTTGTGGTACGAAAATGGGGGGATGGCGCACTATTCTCCGAGGTAGCACTATTTTGGGGGAGACTAGCGCCAATTTGGATATTGGCGCGAAGTCAAGGTAGGCTAGCATTATTCCTTGAAATAGTGCAATTTTTGGGAATAGTGGCACGAATTCTTCTATCAGCGCCATTGGCTAGGAGATCAATGCGAAAATGAATTTTAGCGCAATATTGGGTTCTGTTAGCACCTTTTTTGAATTTAAGGCTTTGGAAGAAAAATGAATGCTTAGGAATGAACTGGGTGATGAAATGCAGATTGATGGGGGCATCGTGTCATTGTGGGAGTGAAAAGTGCCTGAGGTGATGGCACTTTGGGCAGGGTTTGATGATGCTACATGAGTGCAGTTTGGTGCTTTGGGACTGCGGACACCTGCAGAGATGCCCATGTTGCAGGCACATAGAGCTCTGATGAAAGCTTTGATTGAGTGGTTCAGGCTAGAGACATGTTCATTTTGGTTGCCGACGGGTGAGATTACCATTACCCTAGAGGTTGTCTATCAGATCCTGAAGGTTCCGATACACAGGAGATGAGTGATCTATGATGTGGGCAGAGGAGGGCCAACATTGGAGAGGGCCTTTGCACCAGGTGTGTTCGTGTTAGTAGAGGATGATTGAGTGATGAGTTATCATTAGACTCTTGCAGCCCGGGAGTGGAGTTGGGTCATGTTTCTTTGTGCTCTACTCGGTGGAGTGGTGATGCCAGATAGGAGAGGATGGGGATTCTTAGTTGGCTGGGGAGAGGTTATTGAGGAGATGGTAGTTCACAAGACTGTATTTGCCTGAGGTCCCTGCATACTCGCACAGTTGTATCATGAGATGTACATAGTTGTGTATCATTTAGATAGTACCCTATCAGTAGGAGTGACATTATTACATGTTTGGGCATTTGAACATATTCTGATCACGCGTCCAGTGGGAGTATTGCACCGACAGCCTTTTGAGGCTTATGTATTCAGATACCGAGGACAACTACATCACTCATATACAGGGATGTTGAGGTACTGGCGAAGATTGTTGGATAAGGTGACATGGGTGGTATACATGCCATACATTAGGTGTGGGCAGTGGTTGGATGAGGATGAGTAGCTGCCTCGTGCCATTTAGACACGATACATCATCGGGTGAGGAGATCAGACCATAAACAAATACCTCCCCTTGCGTGTTATGAGATAGTTTGGTCTATGATAGGATTTACCACAGGTGATGGCCATTTTTGGACGGATAGCGAGAGATAGGAGATGGCCTCCTCGAATAGTGCCCCAGATAGCTATTGCTGATTTTGATGCTTTACAACTGCAACAGTGGGACTAACAGAGTACCATTGTGGATGTAGGTACTACACTTGACTATGACAGATGGTGGGCCATGTGGCAGCCGAACCGACTAACAGATCCAGAGGCTGAGCTAGATATGATGGTGGAGGAGGGATCAAAAGATGATGATGATGATGATGACTCAAGAGGAGCAAGCAATTTGGTGAGGAGGGCTAGTAGAGGGAGAGTTGGTAGAGGACAGGGTGGGAGAGATCATGGTGGGAGAGATGATGGTGGTAGAGTTGGGCAAGCACCATCACAGAGAGGGCCATTGCAGAGAGGACTGATGGCACCACCGAGAGGACCACTGCTACAACATGTGCAACGAGGGCCGGTATCTTCTGGTAGGATATTGATACAATCAGGTTAGAGGAGGCCAGCACCACCTATTAGGCCACCATAGTAGGGGAGGCCCATGAGTCAGTAGGTGAGACCGACTGGGTAGCAGCAGGTATTGGTTAGCGGCTCTGGGACCCCAGGGGCAGGTAGCTCGAGAGGAGGAGAGGATGTCTTGACAGAGAGATAGGTATCACGACAGAGAGGCTGAGGGGATGATGATGAGACAGAGTTGGATACCCTGCATGCTTGGATAGTGAGTTATGAGGATACCTTGTAGAGATAGGATCAGGGGTTAGCCCAGCTCCAGGGATTGTTAGCAGCTATAGATGGAGGCAGTAGGGATGGGGATAGTTAGAGCAGTGCTCTGTAGGCACAGGTTACAGCCTTGACAATAGAGCAGGATAGAGAGAGGGGGCTGCGTCAGGCAGCAGAGACTCAGGTGGCTAGTTTGACTAGTTAGGTTCCGGGACTACAGGCTGAGGTTTCCAGGTTACAGGGGTTAGTGGCCAGAGGGAGCACAACACAGACAGTTTAGTTGCATAGTCAGCTGATACAGGTGCAGGGTCAGTTAGTGGAGGATCAGAGATGGTTGGTAGAGGAGCAGAGATGGTCAGCATAGTAGGCCTCTCTAACAGACTACTATTATGCAGCTTACTGTATAGTTATTCCTTAGGAGCAGCGGCTTCCCAGCTTTAGTCAGTGGAGTCGATCTGGGATGTCAGGTTCACATAGATCAAGATCGATACAATCTGTCCATCAACCACTGTCTCAGTAGGTGGTACCATAGGTACCACAACCACCACAGGGTCCAGGGGGATCTTTGACTCAGTCAGAGAGAGGCTCATTAGGCTAGGGCTGATAGTTTTTTGATATTGTATCATTTTGGCCCTTGGAGGCATTATGACATATTTTTGATGTATATATGAGCGATGTACACATTTTTTTGCGATGATGATATATATATGAGATGATTTTAGTGACCTATATGTTGTGGTTATGATGTGTTTATGTGCTTTTATTTCATGCAAAATGCTTTATGGATGATGATAAAATGTGTTGTGTTATTTGCTTTATTTTATGTATGCAAAATGATTATGATCTAAAATGTTTCTTATGTAGGTTATGTTGGACTATGGAAATGGATGCATTTAACTTATGATGGTTTATGATATGGACAAATATTTGCATGCTAATGATTTATATGATGATGTTATGTTTCATGATGTTATGGATGCCATGCCTAGTATATGATTTATGCAATGTTTTCTTTTTTTGTATATGTAAAAAATGTGATGATATATGGAATGCAAAATATAAATGGAAATGTACCTAAATGTAATGCAAGTGACAATGATAATGCATCTAAAAATGTAAATACAATGTGATGGAATGGAAAATATGTCATGATACAATTTAGATTATGTCAAACCCTAGGTGAAAGGATAGGGGAAGGACAAATGGGGATAGGTATAGGGAAAATAGAAGGAAAACTAAGTCAATAGACACCACGTCATTGAGGGACTCATGTTAGGGGTTGGGGGGGGTAGACAAGAGATGTTAAACATAAAAAAAGTTAGATAGATGAAAAACATGGATGGGGGGAATGAGCTAGGATTAGTACTTACATGATAACATTGAGAGCATTTCTAGGTTTATTATAGCAAAATAGGATAGAGTGCACAAAGGTATGACATGACCAAAGTGCTGATTATTATCCTGTTTTTGCATGGACCAGACTTACAAGCAAAGGGATAAGTTCCTAGACCCATAAGATAGTACAACCTTGACTAGATGATGGAAGGGGACTCATAACATAACCTCCTAGAAACATAAAAGGCGAGATCTATGCTTAAATGCCCCAAGAGAGAAATATGCTAGAACTGACACATCATTATCAAGATATGGATACCATTCTTAGATGTAAGGAGACCATCCTACAAACACAACATCCAAAACAATGACTATGCTCCATTCTAGGTGTCCTCGTCCACATACCAAGATATGATGAGATCAAGGCAACTTTTGAGTATCCCTAAAAATGAGGCTCAAGATAATAAAATCAATAATCAACAAGATCAATCATGAGCAAGACCACAGCCAGGTATTTCTTGCCAAGAGATATTTAGATAAGATAAGGATGATGATGATTAAAAATAAATGAATTCTACCTACTGTAGGAATGATATATCTGTTAAGGCTAGAATGTGTTGATAAGGTTGTTGGATGTAGATGCTAAAAAGATAAGCAAGTAGATAGCTAGCTATTTGTGATGATGAGGTTTGATTTGTTGATTGAAGATTTTTTGCATTTTTGAGAATGATGTCTTGATGTTGATGCTTAGTTTGCTTTGCAAGGTAAGTTTGATCGATCCGGACCATCCAACTAGGTTGAATGGGTGCATCTTGTGGGCCTGAGTATTGGATACTTCCTTCATATTCCAGACTGCCTACATACCCATATCCACGGGATCAAGGTCCTTAACAGATGTGGGCAAGATGAATATGTAGTTCTGGTTGGACTTGATGATGTAGGGATGGCTCATGAATAGAAGGATGGTTCTAAGTGGTTGTGGATGGAAGAAGATGCGAGTTGATGATGTTTGTGGGTACATTTATTGCTTGGATTTTTTTGATGATATTTTGATTTTTTTGTATTTTGAGGGGATATTTGATTTTTTTTTGTAATTTTTCAGGACATGTTATGATGTTTTTTTGATTTTTTTTATATTTTTGATATGATTTATGACTCTCAAGAGCATATAAGGATACCGTCTCCAGGATTTTATTGGTGGATGGGATTTATGAAAGGAGATGAGGGTGGGATGACCAAAAATGCTTCGAGCTCCAAGCTATGGTATGTAAATGGGATGGACGATTATGCAATGATGGATTTTATTATGGCATGATAGATGGTTATGGGTGCATAGAGGGATTTTATTAGATGGTAGGATTGGATGCTGTACATGGCACCTAAAAATAGGTTTTCACCATGGTACTTATCCAAGGCGTCACCAGAGTGATTTTCACCATTGGACGGCTTTATTGCACTTGGTTTTTTCTTGATTTTTTTATTTTTTTTATTTTTATTTTATTTTATGTTTTTATTTTTGATTTTTTTGATTTTTGACTTGGGATATTTGATGGGTCATGAATAGAATTTCTTAAAGTGCACGATGTTCATAGGTTCCTCCAGAGGCTGCCCCTTAGGTGTGGATAGTTGATAGGCTCCCGATTCATAACTAGTTGTGACAATGAAGGGACCCAACCAATTTGGTTCAAACTTTCCTTTTTTAGGGTGATCTTACTTATTCTTCTGATTCTCCATAAGGACAAGATCACTTACTTCAAATCTCCGAAGGCAATTTTGATAAGCTTGCAAATGATTCAGAGCATTTATACATTTCTCATCCAGCAACTCTAATTCATTCAGTCGTGTAGTCTGATATTCATCCTCAGTGATAATGTTCTTTAGTGAGATGCACAAAGATGGGAGCTCAACCTCTATAGGCAGGATAGCTTCAGAACCAAACACCAATGAATAGGGTGTGGCTCTTGTGGGTGTATGGATACTAGTGCGGTATGCCCATAGGGCGAGATTAAGCAGCAGGTGCCAATCACGATCGGCTTCATTGACTATTTTCTTTAGGATGCGCAAAATGGTTTTGTTGGAATCTTCAGCCTGACCATTACCTTGTGGATAATACAGGGTAGAGAAACGGTGCTGGATATGGAATTTGTCACACAAGGTGCGGACTTCTTGGTTCTTAAAGGGCTTTCCAATATTCATGATGATGGAGTGCGGGATACCATAACGACAGATGATATAATACAAGATGACTTTGGAAATTTGGGTACCAGTGGTAAAGGTGAGTGGAAGGGCTTCCACCCATTTAGTGAAGTATTATGTGGCCGTGATGATGAACTTATGGCCATTGGAAGAGGGTGGATGGATTTTCCCTACAAGGTCGAGCCCCCATTGTGAAAAGGGCCATAGAGTCGTGATCGGTTGCAATTCCTGTGATGGTGAATGTATTAAACTCTATGTTGCTGGCAAGGTAGATATTTCTTGACATAATCATGCACATCTTTTTCCATAGTTGGCCAATAGTACCCCATTCGAAGAATCTTCTTAGCTAAGGTCGGTCCACTAGAATGCGCCCCATAGATACCCTCATGCACTTCATGCAAGGTCATCTCAGCCTCCCTAGCATCAAGACATCTCAAAATAGTATCGTCAAGACTCCTTTGGTATAAAGTATCAGTAATGATGGTGAAACGGGATGCTTGATGGATGAAGGTTTGTCGTTGGGTAGATGTCAGGTTAGGTGGAAGGGTGTTATCATGAAGATATAAATAGATTTATTGGTACCATGGGGACAAAGGACCAATAATGTCGCATACAAGTTCTGATTGCGGAACATCATAAGTAGCGATTTGAAGCTCTTCCACCAAAAATTTGCATTTCTTGCTGTCTTTTTTCATATCAACCAATGACCCAATGGTGGCCATTGCATCAGTTTCTTTATTGTTAAGTCTTAGAACTTGTTCAAAATGGATGTCATGAAAGTAATCCTTGAAGTCATCAACCATTATCTTATATGGTAGGAGCTTATCATCTTTTTTTTTGTACTCATCATTGACCTATCGGATAACCAACTATGAATCACCATATACTGTCAGCGTCTCTATCCTCCATTTGATTTCCATCTGAAGCCCTATGATGAGGGCCTCGTATTCAGCTATGTTGTTGGTACATTGGAATGTTATTTTGTATGGCCTAGGGATTATGTCTCCTTGAGGTGTGACAAATAGGAGGCCTACCCCCAAGCCATGATGAGTATACGACCCATCAAAATACATTTTCCAAGTATTTTCTATTGATGCAACTGTTAGTATGGATTCATCTAGAAACTCAAACAACAAATGATGTTCAGTTGACATAACAGCATCTGCTAATTGATTGGCAATAACTTGCCTTTTGATGGCTTTTCATTCTATGTACTCAATGTCAAATTCACTCAAGACCATTACCCACTTTGTTGTTCTTCCAGTGAGAGTGGCTTTGCTTGACAGATATTTTAATGGGTCAATTTTAGCAATGAGCTTAGTTTTGTGACTAAGCATATAGTGCCTTAACTTCTACGATGCAAAGACTATTGCCAAACATGCTCGCTCAATTTGTGAATAATTAATCTCAAATTCTATCAATGTGCGACTGATGTAATAGATGCCTCTCTCTTTTCCTTGCTAGTAATGTTGTGCCAATAAAGCTCCAATTGTTGTTTCTATTGCTGATGTGTAGAGGAGAAGAGGTTGTCCTGGTCTTGGTGGCATGAGAACTACTGGATTGGCAAGATACTTCTTCAATTGTTTGAAGGCCAACTATTAATTATTATCCCACTAAAAAGTTGTGTTCTTTCTAAGTAGATGTTGGAATGATTGGCATTTATCAGCAAGCTGTGTTATGAATCGACGAATGGATTGCAATTTACCTTTTAGACTTCAGAGCTATTTAAGTGTTGAAGGAGGAAGCATCTCCATTATAGCTTTGACTTTGTTCAGATCTACCTCTATCCCTCTTCATGACACTATGTATCCTAGGAGTTTCCTAGAGGTTACCCCAAAAACACATTTTTTAGGATTGAGTCATACATTATACTTTTCCAGTCAATTGAAGATTTGTGCTAACACATCTAGATGTCCTGATCTTGTTTTTGATATTGCCAAAAGGTCATCTACATAGTCTTCCATTAGCTTGTGAAATAAATCGTGAAAGATGACTGTCTTTGGTCTTTGGTATGTTGCTCCTACATTCTTTAATCCGAAAGGCATCACAACCCAACAATAAGTTCCCCATGGTGCTATGAATGATGTCTTATGTTGGTCTTCCTTAGCTATCTTGATGTGGTTATATCCAAAAACTCATCCATGAGGGATAGCATTTTGTGTCCAGCAGTAAGATCTACAATCATGTCGATGTTAGGAAGAGGGAAATCATCCTTGGGACAAGCTTTGTTAAGATCTCCAAAGTTAGTACAACAACGGATGCCCCCAGTCACTTTTTTCATAGGTACCAGATTTGACAACCATTGGGGATAGTCTATTGATTGAATAAATCCCACATCCAGAAGTCTCTTCAGTTCTGCTTTAACAAGTAATGCTATTTGTGGATGCATCTTTCACAATTTCTGTCTTACTAGTTTCGCATCTGGATATACTGCAAGGTGGTGAACTATGAGGGCAGGATCTAGCCCAGGCATGTTGGCATAAGTCCACGCAAAGTTAATGCCTCTTTGTTTGAAGAAACTTAGAAATGCTTCTTGTTCTATTAGTGTCAATGATTCAGCTTAGTATGTAATTTTAGGTTCATCCTCCGATCCAAGATTCATTTCATGTGACTTTTCCACCAATATGGGAAATCTTTCTTGATAAAACTCAAGCACTTCAAGGAGGTCCAATCTCTCATCCTCTAGCACCTCAGAGAGGTTTTCACCAGAGGATAAGTCCTTTATTTTTACTTTTTTATCATCTGAAAGTGCCATGAAGTGGTTTTCCCCAGGAGATGTCTTTTTTATTTTTATATTCATCATATTGCGACTAAGAGATTGGGTGGTCTCCCTAAAGTAAGCAGAAGTGTTAAGCTCCATGATGTATCCTACTTTATGATCTCCCAAAGGAAAGTGGTTTCTTACTCCCATGAACTCAGCAAGAGCTTTGTCATTTTGTACAACATCCAGGATGGGTGGTGTTGTTTGGTCCCAATCGATAAGTTGTGGATATATGAGAGGTAAGTCATTGGTTGTGGATGGCATGGAGGATAATGTGAAGATGATACAGATGGAGGATTCAAAGATTTTGGCGAGATTGGAGAAGGAGTCAGAATGATACTCTTCATCATTGTCATTGATTACTGGGAAAGCCTTGGTGTCCTTCACAAAAGTACACTCGTGTTCCGAAGGTGGCAGTTCTAATATTCTGTACCCTATCCCTTGGTAATAATAATGTCCATAAGCTTGGATTGGTTCAATGGATCCCTAATTTATGCAAGCTAATGCCCCCTTGTCCCTCATATCCCATTTTCTTAAATATTCGAGAGCCTTTACCATAGATTTCTAATGGAAGAACTGGGAGTTCTTGCTCTTCTTCATCCTTGTATAGCCACGAGGATACATCTTCTAAGACATCCTATTCCATTAGATGTTTCCTTTCAAAGGTTGGTGTTGGTTTGAACTTGATGACTACAGTAGAGACTTCATTTCCCTTAGGAATGCCGTATGTGTTAGGGGATGGTGGTAGAAATCTGACACAAAAGGAATCAACATGTAAGTTGTATTCACCACATCCTTTGTCACTTGCCTTGATCTTGATCTCAGGATAAGGGGTGGATTGGGATGTTGATGGAAAATCAGCAGGATCAATGTAGGGGGAAGATGATCAGGTTGTTTGTTGAGACTTGGAAGGGGTTGCAACAGGATGATTATAGGGATAGAAAGTACGATCATGTCCTTCCAAGAAGCTATAGTACTAAAAAAGGACGAGGGTCGGCATAGATGGTAATCTTAGTTTTGTTATGTGGGAATTTGAGGCACTGATGGAAAGTGGAGGGAACAACTTGCATAGCATGAATCCATGGCCGACCAAGAAGAATGTTGTAAGGAAGATCAAGGTCAAGGACTTGGCATTTTATCTCTAAAATCTTAGGTCCCACTTGAATAGGGAGTTTTAATGTCCCCGCAGACAATCTCTCCATGTCATCATACCCTTTTATGGTGATACATTCATTTGCATTTACGACCACATCAGAATATCTGAAGTGTTTTAATAATTTTGGAGTGCACTGATTTAGGCCAGAGCCACCATCTATTAAAACCCTTTTGACGATGTGTTTATGGACTAGGACTTCGATGTGTAATGCTTCATTGTGGGATGTGCTTGAAGAAAGATCTTCTTCTAAAAACGTGAGGTGGTGGGGTGCTACAAGGTGGGCTACAATAGCTTGAAATTATTCCACATTTAGATCAGTAGGGACTTGTGTTTCCATCAAGGCCTTATCCAGAATTTCCTTGTGAAGTGGCAATGTGCGAAGGAGCTCTAGAATTGTTATTTGGGCCAGTGTCTTTCCTAAATGATCTAAGAGGTTGTATTTATAGGCAAGTGGACTGGAAGGTGTGGATGATGAAGGTTGATCAGCTGTAGTTGGTTGGTTAGTGGCTCCACGAATTGTTACGTGACCACGACGGGTTGTGACCGCACAATCGAGAGTTTGGGATTGGTCTTGGATTGTAATAGTGTTGACATGGCTAAAGGATTCTTCTATCCAGCCAAAAACAGAATCAAAACATTTTGGTGGAGGGATACATGATATGTTTTGTTGGCGGATGAAGATGCTTTTCTTTTGTTATGGTCGGGAAGGGGGTCCTTATATGCTCCCAAGTTTATATTCGAAGATGTATTTGGAGAATCTTGGAGGTTGACTTTGCCTGCTTCTATGAGATCTTGCATGCGATGTTTTAATCTCATACAATTTGATGTTGGTTGTCCCTTAACATGATGATATTCACAATATTGATTCTCATCATACCACACGGGTTTAAATTGACTTTCATCAATAGGTTTTATGGGTGGTAGTTGCAATAAACCTTTTTTTACAGACCTATCCAAAATATCTGCAATGGGTTCCCCTAAAGGGGTAAATCTTCTTCTAGGGTGATTCTCTTATCTTAGAGGTCCTCTAGGTATGTTCACATTAAAGCTTGAGATATTTAGCAGAGGACTATTTTGGACAGCTTTTGTATTTGTTACTCCATCATTGAGGGAATTCTTATTGTTGTTCCAAAAGCGCGACTTGTCACTTGTTTAAGCGTTGTTGTTGTTTGAGGTGTTGTTGTTGTTGTTGTTGTTATGATTGTTCTTGTTGTTTTCATACAGCTTTATTGATCCTTTACCAACAAGGGCTTTTTCAATGGTTATTCCCTTTTCAATAACTTCTTCAAAGTTTGAGGCACAAAACACTTGCAAGTGAAATGCTAATTTGGGATTCAGATTAGTGACGAACATGGTTACGAGTTGTTTCTTAGGTATCTGCCATGGTAACTTGCTTACTAATGCTCCCCATCTTTGTAAAAAGGTCACAAATGGTTCCCCATTCTTTTGTTTAGTATTACAAATATCTGTCATAGAGATTTCATGTTCACAATTGTAGGAGAAATGAGTTATGAATTTCTCTGGAAGTTCCTCAAATGATTTAATGCCACGGGGAAAATGTGTAAACCATTCAGTGGCTTGTCCACTAAGGCTTTTGGGAAAAAGTCTCATTAGGTATGTATCCTCTTGAGCGACTTCAAGGCAAGTGAAGTAGAATTCCTGCAAGTGATCCCGAGGGTCTCCCTTTCCCTTATATTTGTCAAATTTTAGCATTTCAAAATGTTTAGGGAATTGTGGCATATATCGATTCTTGTCAAAAGGATAATGACATATGTCCTCAAGATAATAATGTTTCCTTTTAGGTTTCTTTGCCTTCTCTACTATTTGTTGGACCATTTCAATTGTCAAAGGTTGTTGTGGGGTAGAATTGTCTTGACACATTCGTTGAAGATAGGGTGGTAATTGTGTGTCTTGGACTTGTTGTGTGTTGGCATCTTATCGTCGCAAATTTGGGTTTTGATTATCTTGGGACATGGAAATGGTGGAAGCATTGGAAGTATTGACATTTTGTTGTGAATGTAGCTGTGATATGATGGCTATGGGGTTAGGATCATTTGATGGTAGGCTTATGGAAGTATTTGCATTTGGGTTGTTTCCAGGAATAGTGAGTGTTATTTGTTATGTGGTGGTGTTAGTGTTTGTATGAGTGGCCCCAAGTCGAATAAGGTGATCCATAAACCTATTGGGGTTTGACTTGAGGACTCTATGTAACACATCCATGGCCTCAGTATCTTGTAAGAAATCCTCAACCTCTTGGTCCGGTACATTCATTCCATGGGGTGATGGTGGAGGTTGAATTGAATCATCATAGGGCACATTATTTTCATTGGCTGTTTGCATTCCAATTTTGATAGAGACGTTGTTTGGGCTGGTTTGAGGCATTCCAGTATCGAAGGATCCCATTTCTTGAAGTGTCTTAGCTTGCAACCTTGTCAAGGGCATGTAATGATGTTAAAGTGATTTTGATTATGAGATGGGTTTGATGTTCTTGGGAAGAAAAGACCTTAGAGAGAAATTTGTAATTAGTTGGACCCAAAGTAGAGAAGGATCAAAATGGATGAAAATTTTCAAGACTAAAGGGTGATATTGGTAATGGAGTTGGCTAAAGATATGGTGTTTGAACTTTGGAATGATGGCTTAGGACTAAAAAGGATGAGCTTGGGTAAAATCTAGATCTTTAGGTTTTGTTTCAAGGATGATTTTCCTTATACTCAAGGTAGACTAATGACCTCAAAGCAAAAGGATGATAAGATATTTTAATTGAAGGTAGACTAATGACCTCCAACTTAAAATAAGGATGATGATAGATGAAGTTTATAAGAATAGCAAAGGTAGCTAATCTTTAAGTATCTTACAAACAAGGATAAGGTGAGATCTAGATTGAATCGTTTGCACACAAGCTTAGTCGTAAGGTTGATGGATTGGGGGGATAAAATGTAAATGGCTTAATAGGCAACTTGGATGAGATGTAAGTGGAAAGTGATTTTGGGATTAAATGTTTAAAAGATGGAGAGTCCAACAAATCAAAATATTTTCTCTAAGGTCAAGATGAGATGAATGGATGGATGTTTAAGATATGAATGGATAAATGAAATGAAAAATGATTAATGGGACAAGGCTAAAAATGTTTTTGGGATTTCTAAGTGTTTTGGATTTTTTTGGATTTTCTAAGGTTTTTGATTCTTTTTGGATTTTCTAAGGTTTTTGATTTTTTTTTGGATGTTCTAAGGTTTTGGAAATGAGGATGTCTCTTGGCAAACAAATACAAAGCACACAATTCACACAATGGGAAAGTTTGTTTTGATGCAATGTTTTTGTTGTTTTGCAAATTTTGAAAAACAAGCACAACCTAAGGCAAAGGTAAGGATAGTATTTGTTGAATCCCCTAGATGTGCCTATTTAAAGTGGGTAGCTCTAGGATATTGGTAGCACCGGCTTCCCCTTACAATGCACTCACTTCTCACGCATACCAAGATCTAGGTTTCCCAAGGCTCGTACCCCCACCAAACCTTAGGATTGTCCCTGCTACCTCGACTAAGAACTGCATGAATCAGAGCCACTTCAAAGGTTACCCTTCTACGTTAACAAATAGAGGGATTTCGGCTACTAAAACAATGTTTTGTAGTGGGGGAAAATCTGGGGGACTGGCACCTCATGAGCATCCAGCAAGCCACTTAAGGATCTAACTAACCCTACTAGGAGTTTAATATACACAAAGGTACGCACTGTATGGTGAGCGCTAATACCGATTAGACTTGGATTTTGCCTTATCCTTAATTTATATAGCGGACTGAATGAAAGTACCACTTGGGGTCACTAATGAGTTCTCCGTACGGATCTGTCTCAAGGGCAAGCCCATGTCCTAAAAAAAGAAGAGAATAGAACCATTTCTCTTACACCCAAGATCCTTTTGAAGGCAAGGGGAGATGATACTTCGATTCTAACCCTTGGGTAACACAAACTGTGCAAGTGCACCAAACACGGCAAACAAATGCTAATATTCTTTTTAAATTCTAATCCAAATGTTCCTAAGATCAAGCAATGGTTCTTTTTAAGCCCAAATGAAATGTTTGCTAACTAAACACACAAAGGTTCATTTTAAAGCCCAAAACAAAGTGTTCCTAATTTAACAAAAAACCTGCAGCAAATCATTAGTAGTTTTCAGATTTAAGTCCTTGACATGTGTTCTTTTATGTTGCAGAGTTCAACCAATAACCTGCATAGTCAAAAAATTAGTATAGAAAAATAGGGCCAAAATAGAATAGTAAAGTGCAAAAAAGCATAAAATCGCGCCAAAAACTAGTAAATCTTAACACACAGAAATGTTTACCTGTCAGTAGAATATCGCACTACAGAAATGAAATATCGTGCCACAAAAATAGAAAATGGTGCCAGAATAACATAAAATTGTGCCACAGAGAGTAAAAATAGTGCCAGTCTAGGTTTTACCTAATTTATCTGTTTGCAGAGGTTGAACTATCATGTGGATCTGAGTGCAGACTGCACCAAAATAATAGAAAAAGAGTCTATCCTCTAAAGATGACAAACCAAACCCTTCTATTTTCTTTGAGATGGACTTCTATATGATCTTAAACCCTAATAAATCATAAATCTGCAAACCCTAGTTCATGAATGCAAATCTAGGTAACAATGCAATCTAAGTATCAAACCCTAGTACAACCCTAGTGGAAAACTGTTAAACCTTTGATCAAAACCTGTAAAACAAAGCTTGTCAGAACCTACAAATACAAAACTAAGAACCTGCAAGTACAAAACCAAGATAAAAACCTAAAATGCTAGATCCTGCAACCATAAAAAATATGCGTCAAATGAAACACAGAAAAATCATGCCAAAATAGAGAATCGCGCTGAAATTCGATAGTATCATGCCATAGTCGAGGAAAATCGGGCCAAACATAAAAGAAATCATGCCAAAATAGTCAAATATTGCGCTAAAACCTAGAACAGAACCTGCAAGATGGCTTTTTGATGAAAATCTTCAAAACACAATGAAGAATTCATAAAACTAGGACCTAGGGGTCCCACTGGGCGTGCCAAATGAAATCATGAAAATCAACATGAACGAAAACAACACAAAATACAAATAACAAATGCAATATACCTTCAAGATGATCGACAATCCATGGTTAAGGTTGAGAATGCTGCACCTAAGAACATTCTAGCTATACCCATATGATTGAAATGTGAAATGCTCTCATGCAAATGCAAATCACTAAACCCTAGCTCAAAGATGCAAGAATGATTTTGAGAGAGTGATGGTATGCTCAAGATTGGATGCAAATGGCTTAGAAGAGGGCTGTATTTATAGAAAAGCTTGGTTGAAATGGAGGGATGAGATTTGATTTTGACTTTTGGCTTATAGATGACTGAGATTAATCATACATGGATCAAGTTTAGCTTTGTGACAAGTGTGCGATGGAGAAGAGAGATGAATTTTAAATTAAAATAAAAGGTTAAGAGGTGCATGTGACTATGTAGTCATGTGACAAATGGAGGGAGGAGAATAATTAGCTCCAATTTAAATTGGGAAGTCATGTGAAGGGTAAATAATATGACACATGTTGCAAATGAGGTGAGAGGTGAAGGATATATTTTAATTTTTTATTTGGGTTATGGAGACATGTGACAAAGGAATAATTAATTAAATAAAGTGGGTTTATTTATATAATTAAGGACGTGATTAAGTTGGAATTGTGAATGGGAATATTAACCAAATAAATATTTAACATTTATTTAATTAATATGGGTTAACATTAGAAGGGGATAAATATTGAATTAAATTAATTCAATATAGGTGACCAAGGGATTTTAATTAATTAAATAAAATTTAATTAATTAATTGTGGATAAATTAGGATTTAATTAATTAAATAAAATTTAATTAATTAATTGGGACGATTAAATGGTTAGGACATTTTAGGGTGTCTACAGCGGTGATGATGAATTTATGGCCGTTAGAAGAGGGTGGGTGTATCTTTCCTACGCGATCGAGCCCCCATTGTGAAAAAGGCCATGGAGTTGTTATCGGTTGCAATTCCTGTGATGGTGCATGTATTAAATCTCCATGTTGCTGGCAAGGTAGACATTTCTTGACATATTCATGGGCATCTTTTCCATAGTCGGCCAATAATACCCTGTTCGAAGAATCTTCTTAGCTAAGGTTAGTCCACTAGAATGCGCCTCACAGATACCCTCATGTACTTCTTGCAAGGCCATTTTAGCCTCCCTAGCATCAAGACATCTCAAAAGAGTACTGTTGAGACTCCTTCAGTATAAGGTATCAGCAATGATGGTGAAGTGGGATGATTGGCGGATGAAGGTTTTACGTTGGGTAGATGTTAGGTTGGGTGGAAGGATATTATCATGAAGGTATGAATAGATTTCTTAATACCATGGGGATAAAGGACCAACAATGTCGCATACAAGTTTTGATTGCGGCACATCATGAGCAGGTATTTGAAGCTCTTCTATCAAAAATTCACATTTCTGGCTATCCTTTTTTATGTCAACCAATGACCCGATGGTGGCCATTGCATTAGCTGCTTTATTGTTAATTCTCAGAACTTGTTCAAAATGGATGTCGTGAAAGTAATCCTTGAAGTCATCGACCATTCTCTTATATGGTAGGAGCTTATCATCTTTTATTTTATACTCGTTATTGACTTGTCAAATAACCAACTGCGAATCACCATATACTGTCAACTTCTCTATTTTCCATTTGATTACCATTCAGAGTCCTGTGATGAGGGCCTCATATTCAGCTATATTGTTGGTACATGGGAATGTTATTTTGTATGACTTAGGGATTGTGTCTCCTTGAGGTGTGACAAATAGAAGACTTTCCCCCAAGCCACGATAAGTATAAGATCCATCAAAGTACATTTTCTAATTATTTTTTGTCGATGCAACTGTCAGTATCGATTCGTCTAGAAACTCAGATAACAAAGGATGTTTGGCTTGAATAGGAGTGTCTACTAGTTGATCAGTGATAACTTTCCCTTTGATGGCTTTTTGTTCTGTGTACTCAATATCAAATTCACTCAAGATCATTACCCATTTTGCTGTTCTTCCGGTGAGAGCGGCTTTGCTTAACAGATATTTTAATGGATTAATTTTTGCAATGAGCTTGTTTTTGTGATTAAGCATATAGTGCCTTAACTTCCGAGCTGAAAAGACTACTGCCAAACATGCTTTCTCAATCTGTGAATAATTAAGCTCATATGCTATCAACGTGTAACTGATGTAGTAGATGGCTCTCTCTTTTCTTTGTTCGTCATGTTGTGCCAATAAAGCTCCAATTGATGTTTCTATTGCTAATATGTAGAGGAGAAGAGGTTGTCCTAGTCTTGGTGGCATGAGGACTAGTCGATTAGCAAGATATTTCTTCAATTGTTCAAAGGCCAACTGATAATTATTATCCCACTGAAAAGTTGAATTCTTTTTAAGCAGATGATTGAACGGTTGACACTTATCGGTGAGCTGTGCTGTGAATCAACGGATGGATTGCAACTTACCTTGTAGACTTCTTAGCTATTCAAGTGTTGAAGGAGGAGGCATCTCCATTATAGATTTAACTTTGTTCAGATCTAATTCTATCCCTCTTTGTGATACTATGTATCCTAAGAGCTTCCCAGAGGTTACCCCAAAAACACACTTTTTAGGATTAAGTCGTACATTATACTTTTCCAATTGATCAAAAATCTTTGCTAACACATCTAGATGTTCTTCTCTTGTTTTGATTTTTCCAAAAGTTCATCTACATAATCTTCCATTATCTTGTGAAAGTAGTCATGAAAGATAATAGCCATTGCCCTTTGGTATCTTGCTCTTGCATTCTTCAATCTGAAAGGCATCACAACCCAACAATAAGTTCCCCATGGTGCTATGAATGGTGTCTTATGTTTGTCTTCCTCAGCTATTTTGATTTGGTTATATCCTAAAAATTTGTCCATGCAGGATAGAATTTCATGTCCAATAGTGAGATCTACGATAATGTCGATGTTAGGAAGAGGGAAATCATCCTTAAGACAAGCTTTATTAAGATCTCAAAATTTGATACAACAATAGATGCCCCCAGTCACTTTTTCACTGGTACTTGGTTTGACACCCATTGAGGATAATCTATTGGTCAAATAAATCCCACATCCATGAGATTCTTCAGCTTGGATTTGATAAGTAATGCTATTTGTGGATGCATCTTTCTCAATTTTTGTCTTACTAGTTTCGCATTTGGATACACTGCAAGGTGATGAACTACAAGAGTAGGATCCAACCCAGGCCTATCAGCATAAGTCCATGCAAAGTTGATGTTTCTTTGTTTAAAAAAATTTAGAAAGTCTTCTTGTTCTGCTGATGTCAATGATTCAACTTGATATGTGATCTTGGTCTCACTTTCTGTACCAAGATTCATTTCCTTTGACTATTTTGCCAAAATAGGAGATCTTTCTTAATAAAATTTAGCTACTTCAGGGAGGTCCAATCTCTCATCCTCTGGTGCCTCAGAGATGTTTTCACTAGAGGATACATGCTTTATTTTTACCTTTTTATCATCTGAAAGTGCCACAAAGTGGTTTTCGCCAGGGGATGCCATTTTTTATTTTCATATTCATCATTTTGCGACTAAGAGATTGGGTGGTCTCGCCAAAGTAAGCAGCAGTGTTAAGTTCCATGATATATCCTGCTTTATGATCTGCCAAAGGAATATGGTTTCTTACTTCCATGAATTTAGCGAGAGCTTCACCATTTTGCACGACATCCAAGACAGGTGGTGTCGTTTGGTCCCAATCGACAAGTTGTGGATATACTAAAGGTAGGTCATGTTAGTTTTAGGACAGACATCTGAGAGGGGGGGTGAATCAGTTGTCTCCAAAAACCCTGTTCCTTAATTACTTATATTTAAACAACATAAGAAAGATTCAATCATGGAAGCATAATGAAATAACTCAAGAGAAGAAACACATTCAACTCATTTAACACCAAGATTTTTAATGTGGAAAACCCAGTTAAGGGAAAAACCCTGGGGTGACTAACCTAAGATTGTGTTCTTTGTTAAAAGAATAAGAAAAAGAATGGCACTTGCCAATTAGGGCTCACTGCTCAAGCACACTGCTCACTAGAGTCCCACTGCTTACAGGAGACACACTGTCTACAGAAGAATATAAGTATTACATACTTGAACTGAAGAATAGCATCTTCACTATGCCTAAATCAGTTCCATTTAAGCTCAACACCTCTGCTCTACTTTTCGCTCCTCTTCCCTACTCCCTTCTCATCATGACCACACCTCCATTTGTATGACTTTGCAATTCTTATTTATACATGACATCGACTTTGGAATGTATCATCAAAGTCGACACAACATATACTTATTTTAATTACAGAGCAAATACAAAAATACAACTTGACTTATTACAAAACTTTGTGCGCATCACTACACTATCAACCACATATAGCTGGGACTTCAATCTTCTTTGAGGAACATGCCATGCTTCGTAAAACATCTTCAAGATCTATCGCAATATGTGCAGAACATCCGGTCGGCCAAGACTGGGAAGAACACCATCATCCAAAGGTAAATCTTGAATTACGAGCTCAATCTTCAATGTGGACCGCCAACACGAACTGGACACAATCTAGAGACCCCCACAAGCTTGCATGAATCACCAAGAACATCTGCACCACTTCTGCTTACTGTAATCATTCGTATTTTCATCTGGAACCTTAAGAACACAGTCTGCCATTTCTGTCACATTAGAAGGATTACTTGTGGACCTCCAAATCACGAACCAATTGAGTTGCCAATTCACATTAGCTTCCCAAACATGCCACTAGATCCACAGAACATGATATTGAAAATTTGGATCTTACCGGACCTATTTGTATTAGTCTGTCACCTCTCAATAGTTGCCAGAACCAATTTTACTCTTATGGTCATAACTCCTTCACATTTTCATGCGGACCTCTCAAATCTTGACTAGATCATCTTCAAACACATATCTATAAACCCTTTGATGTGCATTCTCAGATCTTCCTCTATCTGGGATCTTTACTTCATAGAGCTTCACTATCTTCACTATTCTTTGTCTATTTCTGATAGGACTAATTTTCTCAATATCCTCAGCACACAACTCATCCAAACCTTGACATCAATGCAACAGAAGTATGTTGACATCAATGACAACACCGGTTAGGGCCATACTTGCAACAATCTCCCCCTTTGTCATTGATGGCAACATATGATGTGAAAAAATGTTTTAACCATCAAGACAAGAACTTCTAGAACTTCTCCTCACTGACTGACATAGCTCCCCCTATCAACAACAACCCTTCACATGTCTTCTCTTCCTTTACTGCTCCCCCTTTGATCATCAACCACTTTTGTTTTTCACACGTCTTCTCTCCCCCTTTGACATCAATGGCAAAGGGCACATACTTGCAACCATTTCTCAATCTTCAGAGTTATACTGACTACTCTCCCCCTGAGTAGTAGCCTCTTAACATCAATCTAGTTTACAAGATATGACTGTGAGATCCACCAGATTGATGCACATCAGTGCACCTTAATTCATCATCTTTACTCAACTTGCATCCAGTTGCCATGGGAGTATTCATTGCCTTTGAATCTTCCAACCCAAATTTATTCAACAATTCTTTCACATATTTGGTCTGAGATATGAAGATTCCTTTCTTTGTTTGAGTGATTTGTAGACCCAAGAAGAAATTCATTTCCCCAAACATAGACATCTCAAACTCACTTTGCATTTGATTGGCAAAAGTTTTGCACATACTATGTTTCCCACCAAAAATGATATCATCAACAAATACCTCAACAATCAAGATATTTTCATGATCAATCTTAAAATATAAATTACTGTCAGTAGTACCTTTGTTGAAACCAAATCTTAGAATATGTTTTTCCAATCTTCCATATCAGGCTCTTGGGGTTTGTTTGAGTCCATACAATGCCTTCTTCAACTTACAGACCATGTCTCCATGATCAGATAGTTGAAATCCATCCGGTTGTTCAATGTAAACTTCTTCTTCCAGATCACCATTTAGGAAAGTAGATTTGACATCCATTTGATATACCTTGAAATCCTTGAAGGTAGTAAAGGCAAGAAATAATCTGATTGCTTCAATCCTTGCCACTGGAGCAAAATTTTCTTCAAAGTCAACTCCTTCTACTTGAGAATAACCTTTACAGACCAATATGGCTTTGTTTCTTACTACTTCACAATCTTCATTCAGTTTGTTCCGAAAGACCCACTTAGTCCCAATTACATTTTTGTCCTTAGGCCTGGGAACAAGATCCCAAGTATGATTCTTTTCAATCTGCATCAACTCCTTGATTGCTTTAACCCAACTTTCATCTTTACATGCTTCACTTACTGATTTTGGTTCAATCTTTGAAATCAAACAATACTTCACTGAATCTTGAGCAATTTTTCTTCTTGTTTGAACACCTTTGCTTCTATCTCCTATGATCTAGTTTTCAGAATGATTTAGTCTTACATATTTGGGAGTTTTGGGATTTTCTTGCACTTTTGATTCTTCGATAGTTTCATCCAAACCTGTCTCTTCTTCTTGTATTTCTGGATTTTTTGGATTAGTCTGAATTTGAACTAGAGTTTGGACTTGTTCTCCTTGGTCTGAGATATCATTCTGATCATTTGCTTCATACTCATAATACCTTGAGGAATCTTCCATGCCTTCATCAACCTTCACATTTGTACTTTCTAAAATCTTTCTCAGTCTCTTGTTATAACATCGGTATGCTTTGCTTTGAGTAGAATATCCCAAGAATATTCCTTCATCACTCCTAGCATCAAACTTGCCAAGGTCTTCATCTCTTTTGATATAGCATTTACTACCAAAGACTCTTAAATACTTCATAGTAGGAGTGATGCCAAACTAGAGCTCATAAGGGGTCTTCCCAGTATTGCCTTTGATTTGTACCCAATTAAGAGTAGAGATAGAAATGCTTACAACTTCTGTCCAATAAATCTAAGGAACATTTGCTTCCATCATCATGATCCTAGATGCTTCTTGGATGGTTTGCTTCTTTCTCTCCACTACTCCATTCTTCTGTGGAGTCCTTGGAGTAGATAACTGTCTCTTTATCCCATGTTTCTCACAGAATTCTATGAACTCTCTGAATGTTAATTCACCACCTCTATCAGACCTGAGACATTTTATGTTTATCCTAGTTTCATTCTCTACCATAGCCTTGAATATTTTGAACTTCTCAAGTGCTTCAGATTTCTCCTTCAAAAAAGTCACCCACATCATCTGGGGGTGGTCATCAATCAGCAACATGAAATATCTATCTCCTTGTAGACTCCTGACTCTTGCTGAACCACATAGATCAGTGTGCACCAAGTCCAACAATCTAGTTGAAGATTGTTCCTTACTTTTGAATGAGACTCTATTCTGCTTACCTAACTGACATTCTTTGCACAGACTATTAGTAGGTTTCACCAGTCTTGGAAGAGCTCTTACAACCTGAGTTTTGCTTATCTTAATGATATTATCAAAATTCACATGACACATTCTCCTATGCCACAACCAACTCTGATCAATTTGAACAAATAAGCAACTCTTACCAGTACCAACCAAGTGAAAGATGTTAGCTTTTATCTGTGTACTGGATGTAATCTCAGTTCTAGAGATTTCAAAGATCTTGCATTTTCCATTTTTAAAACAAAGATCATAGCCTTTGTCTACCAACTATACAACACTGAGAAGATTATTCTTTAGACCTTCAACATATAGAACATCAATGGTCTTGTTATTTCCATCAAAAGAAATGGTTCCTCTGCCTCTAATTCTGCCAACAGAATTGTCTCCAAATTTTACAACTCCACCTTCATACCTTTCCAAGCTTATGAACTTGCTCTTGTAACCAGTCATGTGGTGAGAGCATCCAATGTCAATAACCCATTCATCTCTTTCTTCAACTTGAGCAGCCAAAGCACTTTCTATCACCTTATGATTGGCAGATTCAGTAGGCATTGAATCTTCTTCTTTGATGGCAATGAACACCTAGTCATTTTCAAATTTGTTTCCTAACTCAGATTCATCATCAGTTACTCCTAAATCATCATCCTCTTGAACATAGTAACACTTCTTCTGAAATCTTGATCTATTGGGGTTTGGTCTTGAAAATCTTTCTGGACATCTTGAGGCAAAATGACCTATCTTGTTACAGTTAAAACATTTGAAAGGCAATTTTCCTTCATACTTATCAGATCCTCTTAGCAGTCTTTTTTCAATAAGGGCTTCAAGTTGTTCAGCTTCTAACTCATCTTCTTCTAGATCTTTCCTTGCTTTGTCATACCATGTCAATTTCCTTATGGAACTTTCTCCTGGATCATACCTCTATTTGCCTTTTGTAGAGACACTAGCCTTAAATGGAGATTCTATCTTAGGAAGTGCATCACCAAACTTAGCCAACTCAAATGCAGATATCTTACCAACCAATTGATCCCTTGTGATAGTAGTTAGAGATCTAATTTCCTCAATAGCAACAATTTTGTGTTTGTAAGCAGGAGGTAAAGATCTGAGAACTTTGGCAACAATCTCATCTTCATCCAATGTCCCACCAACACATCTAATGCCACAAACAAGCTCATTTACTTTTGGCATAAATGAAGTGATATTCTCATCTTCACTCATCTTTAGATTTTCAAACTTTCCTTTCAGACTTTGCAGCTTGGCACACTTAACATATTTGTCTCCTTCATATAGAGTTTCCAGTTTTGTCTAAATTTGATAGGCAGTCTTCAATCCCATAACATTTTTCAATTTTGAATCAGTCAAGGCACTCAGTAGGGCTTCATTAGCTCAAAGATTATTCTCGGCATCTTTGATATCATCCATAGTTGTTGGACTATTCTTTGGGGGGACATATTTAGTTGTAGTTATATTCCAATACTGATCTCCCATGCATTGTAAGTGACATTCCATGCAGCTCTTCTAAAGAGTGTAGTTTGTTCCATCAAACCTTGGACTGTCCTTCTTGTAGGTCATCATTCTAGATCTCCTCAAGAGTTAAGCTTCTTCTAGAGGAACTTGGCTCTAATACCAATTGTTGGTTTTAGGACAGACAACTGAGAGGGGGGGTGAATAAGTTGTCTCCAAAAACCCCGTTCCTTAATTACTTATATTTCAGTAGCATAACAAAGATTCAATCATGGAAGCATAATGCAATAACTCAAGAGCAGAAACACATTCAACAGATATAACACTAAGATTTTTAATGTGGAAAACCCAGTTAAGGGAAAAACCACGGGGTGACTAACCCAAGATTGTATTCTATGTTAAAAGAATAAGAAAAAGAATGGCACTTGCCAATTAGGGCTCACTACCCAAGCACACTACTCACTAGAGGCCCACTACCTACATGAGACACATTGTCTACAGAAGACTATAAGTATTACATACTTGAACTAAAGAATAGCATCTTCACTATGCCTGAATCAGTTCCATTTAAGCTCAACACCTCTGCTCTGCTTTTCGCTCCTCTTCCCTACTCCCTTCTCATCATGACCACACCTCCATTTGTATGACTTCACAATTCTTATTTATACATGACATCGACTTTGGAATGTATCATAAAAGTCAACACAACATATACTTATTTTAATTACAGAGCAAATGCAAAAATACAACTTGACTTATTACAAAACTTCATGTGCATCGCTACACTGTCGCCCACACATAGCTGGGACTTCAATCTTCTTCGAGTAACATGCCATGCTTCGTAAAACATCTTCAAGATCTACCACAATATGTGAAGAACATTTGGTCAGCCAAGACTGGGAAGAACACCATCATCCAAAGGTAAATCTTGAATTACGAGATCAATCTTCAATACGGACCACCAACATGAATTGGACACAATCTAGAGACCCCCACAAGCTTGCATGAATCACCAAGAACATCCGCACCACTTCTGCTTACTGTAATCATTCACATTTTCATTCGGAACCTTAAGAACACAGTCTGTCATTTCTGTCACATTAGCAGGATTGCTTGTGGACCTCCAAATCACGAACCAATTGAGTTGTCAATTCACATTAGCTTCCCAAACATGCCACCAGATCCGCAAAACATGATATTGAATATCCAGATCTTACCGGACCTATTTGTATTACTCTGTCACCTCTGAATAGTTACCGGAACTGGTTTTACTCTTATGGTCATAAATCCTTCACATTTTCATGCGGACCTCTCAAATCTTGACTAGATCATCTTCAGGCACATATCTATAAACCCTTTGATGTGCATTCTCAGATCTTCCTCTATCTAGGATCTTTACTTCATAGAGCTTCACTGTCTTCACTGTTCTTTGTCTGTTTCTGATAGGACTAATTTTCTCAATATCCTCAGCACACAACTCATCCAAACCTTGACATTAATGCAACAGAAGTATGTTGACATCAATGACAACACCAGTTAGGCCCATACTTGCAACAGGTCATTGGTTATGGATGGCATGGAGGATAATGTGAACATGGTGCAGATGGAGGATTCAAAAAGTTTAGCAAAATCAAAGAAGTCAGAATGATACTCTTCATCATTGTCATTGATTACTGGGAAGGCTTTAGTGTTCTCTGCAAAAGTACACTCGCATTCTGAAGGTGGAAATTCTAGTATTCCATACCCTAACCCTTGGCGATAAAAATGTCCCTTAGCTTGGAATGGCTCAATGATCTCTGGTTTATGCAAGCTGATGCCCCCTTGTCCCTTGTATCCCATTTTCTTAAGTATTCGGGAGCCTTTACCATAAATTTATAATGGAAGAGTCAGAAGTTCTTGATCTTCTTCATCTTTGTACAGCCACGAGGATACATCTTCTAAGACATCTTGTTCCATGCGATGTTTCTTTTCAAAGGTTGGTGTTGGTTTGCACTTGATGACTACAGTAGAGACTTCATTTCCCTTAGGCATGCCATATGTCTTAGGGGATGGTGGTAGAAGTCTGACACAAAAGAAAGTACCATGTAAGTCGTATTCACCAAATCCCTTATCACTTGCCTTGATCTTGATCTCAGGATGAGGGGTGGATTGTGATGTTGATGGCAAATTGGTAGTGTCAATGTAGGTGGAAGATGATCGGGTCATTTGTTTAGACTTGGAAGGTGTTGCAATAGGATGACTATAGGGATAGAAAGTATGATCATGTCCTTCCAAGAAGCTACAGTATTGAAGGGGACATGGATCAACATAGATGGTAATCTTAGTTCTGTTGTGCAGAAATTTTAGGCATTGATGGAAAGTGGAAGGGATGGCTTGCATAGCATGAATCCAAAGTCGACCAAGAAGAATGTTGTAAGGAAGATCAAGGTCAAGGACTTGGCACTTCATTTCCAAAATCTTTGGTCCTACTTGAATAGGGAGCTTGATAGTCCTGGCAGACAATCTTTCTGTGTCGTCATAACCTTTTATGGTGATGCATTCATTTGCGTTTACAACCACATCAGAATATCCCAAGTGTTTTAATAATTTTAGAGTGCACAGATTTAGGCCAGAGGAACCATCTATTAAAACCCTTTTTATGATGTGTTTATGGACTAGGACTTCAATGTGTAATGCTTCCTTATGAGATGCATCGGCTGTGGAAAGATCTTTTTTTGAGAAGGTAAGGTGATGAGTGCTGCAAGATGGGCTACCATAGCTTGGAATTGTTCCACATTTAGATCAGTAGGGACTTGTGTTTCCGGTAATGGCTTATCCATAATTTCTTTATGAAGTGGCGATGTACGAAGGAGCTCAAGAATTGTTATTTGGGCAGGTGCCTTTCCTAGATGATCTAGGAGGTTGTATTTATATGTGGGTGGATTGGAAGGTGTGGATGACAAAGGTTGATTAGCTACAGATGGTTGATTAGTGGGAGTGGTACCACGAATGGTTTCGCAACCAGGGCAGGTTGTGATAGCACAATCAGGAGTTTGAAGTTTGACTCAGATTGTAACAGTGTTGACATGGCTAAAGGATTCTTCTATTCAACCAACAATGGAATCAAAACATTTTGGTTGAGGAACAACATGATATGTTTGGTTAGATGATGAAGATGCTTTTCCTTTGTTATGATCAGGGAGGGGATCCTTGTATGCTCCCAAGTTTGCATTTGGAGATGGATTTGAAGAGTCTTGAAGGGTGACCTTGCCTGCTTCTATGAGATTTTGTATATGATGTTTCAATCTCATGCAATTCGATGTTGGATGTCCCTTAACATGATGGTATTCACAAAATACATTCTCATCAAACCACGCAGGCTTAAATTGACTTTCATCGTATGGTCGGATGGGTGGAAGTTGCAATAAGTTTCCTTTCATAGACCTATCCAAAGGGTTCCCCCAAAGCAGTAATTCTTCTTTTAGGGCGATCATCTTGTCTTGGAGGCCCCTTAGGTATGTTCACATTATTGCTTGAGATGTTCAAAGGGGAATTATTTTGGATATTTTGGACAACTTTTGTATCTGTTACTCCATCATTAAGGGAATTCTTCTTTTTGTTCCAAAAGCGTGGCTTGACACCTGTTTAAGCGTTATTGTTGTTGTTTGTGGTATTATTGTTGTTATGTTGTTCTTGTTGTTGTCATACATTTTTATCGATCCTTTAGCAACAAGGGCTCTTTCAATGGTTATTCCCTTTTTAATGACTTCTTCAAAGGTTAAGGCATAAAACACTTGCAAGTGAAATGCTAATTCAGGATTCAAATTAGTGACAAACATGGTCACAAGTTGCTTTTTAGGAATCTGCCATGGTAGCTTGCTTGCTAAAGCTCTCCACCTTTGTAAAAAAGTCACAAATGGTTCCCCATTCTTTTGTTTAGTGTTACAAAGATCTGCCATAGAGATTTCATGCTCACAATTGTAGGAGAAATGAGTTATAAATTTATCTGCGAGTTCTTCAAATGATTTGATGCCAGGTGGAAGATGTGTAAACCATTCAACAGCTTGTCCACTAAGGCTTTTAGGGAAAAGTCTCATTAAGTAAGTGTCTTCTTCAACGACTTCAAGGCAAGCGAAGTAGAATTCCCACAAGTGATCTGGAGGGTCTCCATTTCCCTTATATTTGTCGAATTTTAGCGTTTCAAAGTGTTTAGGGAAAGGTGGCATGTATAGACTCTTGTGAAAAGCATAAGGACATATTTCCTCAAGAGAATAGTGCTTCTATTTAGGTTCTTTTGCCATCTCTACTATTTGTTGGACCATTTCGATTGTTAAAGGTTGTTGTGGAGTGGAATTGTTTTGAAATAGTTGTTGGAGATATGGTAGCAATCATGAGTCTTGGTTCTGATGTTGGTTCGTGTTAGTATTTTGTCATTACAAATTTGGGTTTTGATTATATTGTGATATTGAAATGGCTGCGGCATTAAAAGTGTTAACATTTTGTTGAGAAAGTAATTGTGATATGATGGCAATGGAGGTAGGATCATTGGATGGTAGGCTTATAGAAGTACTTGCGTTTGGGGTGTTGCTAGGAATAGTGAGGGTGATTTGTGGTACAGATGGGGCATCGTTAGTGTTTGTAGGAGTGGCTCCAAGTTGAATAAGGTGATCCATAAACCTGTTGGGATTTGAATTAAGAACTCTATCTAGCGTATCCATAGCCCCAGTATCTTGTAGAAAATCCTCAACCTCTTGGTTAGGTACATGCATTGTGTGGGGTGATGGTGGAGGTTGAAGTGAATCGTCGTAGGGCACATTATTATCATTAGTTGGTTGCATTCCAATTTTGATTCTGACGTTGTTTTGGTTGGTTTGAGGCATTCCACTATCGAAAGATCCCATTTCTTGAAGTTTCTTAGCTTGTAACCTTGTCAAGGGCATGCAATGATGTTGGGATGAGTTTGATTATGAGATGAAATGGATTTGATGTTTTGGGAAAAAATACCTTAGAGATCAATTTGTAATTAGTTGGACCCAAAGGAGAGAATGATATTTAGGAGTGAAAATGAGTGGAATTTTTTCAAGGCTAAAAGGTGATATTTGTGATGAGGTTGGCTAAAGATATGGTGTCAAATTTTGGAAAAATGACTTAGGACGAAAAAGGTGAGCTTGGATAAAATCTAGATCTTTTAGGTTTTGTTTCAAGGATGATTCCTTCTACTCAAGGTAGACTAATGAACTTAAAGCAAAAGGATGGGAAAATATTTTACTTAAAGATAGACTAATGACCTTCAAATAAAATAAAGATGATGATGGATAAAGTTTATAAGGATACCAAAGGTAGCTAATCTTTAAGTACCTTACAAACTAAGATAGGATGAGATCTAGATTAAGTCTTTTGCACACAAGTTTGGTCCCAAGGTTGATGGATTAGTGGGATAAAATGTGGAATGACTAATAGGTAATTTGGGTAGGTGTAAGTGGAAAATGATTTTGGAATGAAATGGTTAAAGGATGGAAGGTCCAACAAATCAAAATATCTTTCTCTAAGGTCAAGATGAGATGGATGAATTGATTTTTAAGATACAAATGGATAATGAGGTGAAAGGATGGATGCGACAAGGTCTCAAAAATATTTTTGGGATTTTCTAAGTATTTGGATTTTTTTGGATTTTCTAAGGTTTTTTTTTTTTTGGATTTTCTAAGGTTTTTTTGTTTTTTTTTTTAAATTTTCTGATTTTTTTTTGGATTTTGTAAGGGGTCAAATGTTGTGATAGATGGGTTGTTTGATTTTCCTAAGGTTTTGGGAATAAAAATATCTCTTGGCAAACAAACACAAAGCAAACAATTCACACAATGGGAAGTTTGTTTCAATGCAATGTTTTTCTTGTTTTGAAATTTTTTGAAAACAAGCACAACCTAAGGCGAAGACAAGGACAATATTTGTTGGATCCCCTAGCCATGCCTATTCAAAACGGATAGCTTCAGGATGTTGGTAGCACCAGCTCCCCTCCACAGCACTCACTTCTCACGCATACCAAGTTTTAGGTTTCCCAAGGCTTGTAAACCTTAGGGTTGTCCCTACTATCTCTACTAAGAACCATGAGAATTGGGGAGGCTTCAAAGGTCCCACCTTCTGCACCAACAAATAGAGAGATTTGGGCTACTAAAATAATGGTTCATAGTGGGGGAACATCTAGGGGATTGGCACCTTATGAGCATCTGATAAACCACTTAAGGTTTTAACTAACTCTATGAGGAGTTTCATATACCCTAAGGTACTACTTCCTTTCAAGCTAGTACTGAATAGTAAGTGCTCATACTGATTTGGACTTGGCTTTTGCCTTATACTATTTTACATATAGTGGATCAAATGAAAGTATTGCTTGGGGTCGCCAATGAGTTCTCCATATGGATGTGTCTCAAGAGCAGGCCCATGTCCTAGAAAAAAGAGGATAGAACCATTTCTCTTATACCCAAGATCCTATTGCAAGGCGAGGGGAGAGGATACTTTGATTCCAACTCTTAGGTAACACAAAGTGTGCAAGTGCACCAAACATGGTAAACAAGTGCTAATATTCTTTTTAAGTCCAAATCCAAATGTTCCTAAGATCAAACAATGGTTCTTTTTAAGCCCAAATGAAATCTTTGCCTAACTAAACACACAAAGGTTCATTTTAAAGCCCAATACAAAAGTGTGCCTAATTTAATAAAAACCCTACAGCAAATCATTAGTAGTTTCATATGTAGGTCTTTGACATGCGTTCTTTTATGTTGTAGAGTTCGGCCAGCAACCTTGTTTGCCTATTCACAGAGTTTGAAAGATGGTGTCGGTCTAGGTGCAGATAGCACTGAATCGACATAAAGATGATCTAATCTCTGAAACAAAATAGTTTGAAAACTAAAATCCCTCTACTTGATTCAAAATGGATTTCTATATGATTTTAAACCCTACTAGATTAGAAATTTGCAAAACCCAAGATGATAAATGCAAATCTAATTGACATGCAATCTAAATAAAAAACCCTAGTATGAATCTAATAAGTACTCTCAAACTTATGATCAAAACCCTACAAAAGATAGATTGTTAGAACCACAAGTATGCAAAAAAGAAAATAAAAGCCGAATGCATAAAACCCTGCAATCACAAAAGTCGTTAAAAATCTGCACAAAGAAAGTTACCACAGTTAACAGAAATGATGCTAGGAATCATCGAAATGGCGCTAAAGTCATAGAAAATGGCGTTGTAACAACAGAAGATAGTGCTGCAACCTGTAACACAACCTTCAATATAGTGTTTTGATGGAAAATCTTCAAAAACACAATGAAAAATTAGCAAATCAGGACTTGGGTGTCCCACTGGGTGTGCCAAATGAGATCATGGAAATCTAACATGAAGGAAAACACAAGAAAATGCAAACAAATCAATGCAAATATACCTTCAAGCCGACACCCAATCTATGGTTACAGTTGAGAATGCCGCACCCAAGAACATTCTAGCTTTACCCACAAGATTGAAATATGAAATGCTTTCACACAAATGGAAATCACTAAACCCTAGCTCAAAGATACAAATGGATTTTTCCAGAATGATGATATGCTCAAGATTGGATGCCAAATGGCTTAGAAGAGGGCTGTATTTATAAGCAAGGGTTGATTTTTGATCAACGGTGGAGAGAAAAAAGAGAAATCAATGGATGAGAGATGAGGATGAATGTGGACGCACAAAGTGTCCATGAGAGGATAAGATGCTTCTTTCAAAATAGGATATTTCTATTTTTTGGTGGAGATCATAGATTTTTTTAATTTAATAAATCTTTCCCATGATTTGATTTTTTAATTTCTTGCTATTTTCAAGGACACTTCCACATTCAAAGGAAAATAGAAAGTGGGAAAAATGCATTATAAACTAAATAATTATATTTATTTAATTTATTATTTAAATGAGAGAGAATGTTGGAGGAAATAAAATATAAATTAAATAAATAAAATTTATTTAATTTATTTGCATGGTAGGAAAAATAAATAAAATATGGATTTTATTTATTTTTAGAAGAAAGATGAGGTAATTAAATAATTTAAAATTATTTAATTATTCATGGAAAATAGAAGAATAAAGGAAATTAATTAAATAAATAAAATTTATTTAATTAATTGATGTGGAGGGAAGAATATTTGATAAGATTTGATTTTTTTGATAAAAGAGGAAATAAAACAAGATAAGATAGGAAAAAGACAAAAAGACTTGCTTTTAGTTTTAAATCCTCAAAAAGGAAATAAATCTTCCAAAAGGATGGGGTGATATTTGATGAATTATCTAATTAAATAAATTAATTAGATACACATGAGTTTAAATTTAGAAAGAAAGCAAAAAAATATTTTCAGGATTTTATTAATTAAATAAATATTTAATTTATTTAATTAATTTTGGATTGTGGTGAGAGATGATGTAGAAAGATAATTAAATAAATAAAAATTTATTTAATTATAAGAAGATAGATAAATGACTAATTAAACAATGAAAAATAATTTTATAATTAGCGACGATAAATGGCCATGAATAATTAAATAAATAGAATTTATTTAATTATAGAAGAAGGGATTATGGATAGAAAGGGAATAAATGAAATTAGTCAAATAAATAAGATTTATTTAACTAATTATCGTGCTTAGGGCAAAACATGCTACAAGACGTCTAAATGATGTAATGTTGTAACAAGGTGTTGCAAAAGGACATTTTTGGGTGTCTACACCAATATTACGAGAATTCCCAATACATTGATAGCTCACAACAAATCACCCGACCAACACATCGTAGATAGAGTTCAACTTGGAGGTGATGTCACTGAAATATCATGTCAATCCATTATCATAGTCTTAAAATTCAAAACATGATTGGAGTCTTCTTGACATATCTCAAGCAACTCGATGTTATTCTTATTGTGATCAGAATAGATATGGACAATTGTTGTAGCTAAACTTTATCCAATCGGCTCATTGGAATCCAACAGTTTTGTAGCACTTATCACATTCTCTGCAGTTAGTTTATTATTTTTTCGTCTTATTTATGTATCTACTTTTTTCTAGTTTATCTATCCTAGTGTCACAATGGTACTTGTGGATTAAAAGTGCCTATGCACTTCCCTTTCTGCTTCCTAATAAATCATATTCACACATGATTAGAAAATGCTACTCAATACTAAGGTACTGCATCCAGCATCCTTAGGTATGTTTCGAATCTTCATTTTCTCTTCTCATTATTTGGAGAGAATGGTTATCTAAAGTTAAACTTTAAGTCCTTTTAGGTTATTGTAATTTCTTGCTTGGGATTTACGTTGTTATAGAATTTGATTGTCAAGGTTATATGACTGTTGGCATATCTGTATACAGAGTTAGTTTTATAATTGCATTCAGTGTCCTTTTGGATGGAGCTCCTCAAAATGACCAGCACAATGAAGATGAAGCTTTTTTTCTACCTGTTGTTATGTCATAAAGACTAGGGTCTTTGCAGGAGGAGCAGTGTTGTCTTTGCTCACTGTAATACTAGACATTATCTACTATATAATTGCATGTGTTGTTAAGAATTTAGCTACTTGGGTATTCTGTTTGATTTGACTTGCTCATCCTTCACAACCTGTTTATGCTTCACTTCTGTCCTTTCTAGTTTAAATTATTTCTACTTCTAGAACCTACTTTCCAATTAACATTCATTACTCTTCTACAATTTTGTTTCTTACTTACACTATTTACACTTACAACTACAGATGCACCAGAATTTAGAGGACCATTTCTTAAGAATGGAAGTACAACTTCGAAGGAATGAATTTCCACTCATACTTTTCAAAAATGTTGTCAAATGGATGAATGCCAAAGACAACATGCTTCACACTTGCCAGTCAACATATATCAATGTATTAAATGACAAAAGGGCCTTGGATCACTTAAACAGTTTACTGCACTCAACATTTGAGTTAACAACTCTTGAAATCAGCAAATTTTTGCTAGCAAATTTAAAATAAAATTAACAAAAAAAATATCTTGCTAACTAAATAATACTTCCATATGTATTGTATGTATAATGAACATTGAAAATAGCCAATGCATTTTCCAACCCTTTCCACGCATTTTACTCAAAATGCAATTATAAATTTGATTCCTATGGAGCACTTGACAATGAAACTGCCCAATGTGATAGATGCAATGAAGAGATTGCCTATATCTACTCGCATTATCTCAAGACTATTCTGACCACTGACAACAAACAGACAATACATTGCTCTTGCGCCATCAATATCATCTAGATGCTACTGCCAGACCTACAAAAGAGCAGCTATGAGAAGTACCTCGAAGATAAATCAACAATCATCTTCATGTTATGAGAATTCAGCAAAAAAGGACAATTTACATTGAATAAGAGAAATGCCATCATTAATGCATCTTGTGCTAAAGAATAAACACATCATGCCAATATACTAAGGTACATCCTTACTCTTCTTGCAACTTCTTTGTTGTAAACAAAAATTATAACAAACAAATTTAACTTCTTCACCAAGACTATAGTGTCTCCTCCCTATTGCTTGTTTTGTCCAATAAAATAAATGTTCACAGTCACCTTCATGTTCATCTTGTAGGAAGCAAACACAACACAACACCACAACGAAACTGAATTACATAGGCATCACCTGTCACTTCCTAAAACATACAAAACCACATTTTTGTTACATATATCTTATACACAATACCTCTTTGATACTCTCTTTGCTCTCTAAATTACACACCATGTTATATGTTTATGTTTTTTGGGTTTTGCAAGAATTGGACCACGAGAGTGGAAATGGACTTCTGGATTCACTACCAATCTTCAACTGCCATAGTGATAATGGACTTATGGATTCTCATAAATATATACTATCTCACACTCTTTACTACTTTTAGATTTATAAACTATCTCTCACAATACTAGCTATGTTATCATATGTGTGTTCCTTCTATTTATGTGCAACATTAGTATTGACTAGTTCATAATTTGAAGTTAATGAACCTGATATTGTATTTATTGCATAGTGAAACAATTATTTCCTATCAATTCACAAACTACTGAGAGCATATTTCTGGGTGGAATAGATTGTAACACATTGGTAGTTAAGCTCTCCTTTCTAATTTTATTTATAAATTGCTTTTGTTTCCACATTTTTGAACTCTGAACAGTTTTAACTATTTTAAATGTAAGGGAACATTAGTACTTGGAATAACTAATGATATTTATGCTATCATTTAGATCATATGTAGCTAAGAAGGAACTATTTTCTAACTGTTCACATGTCATCAGGTTTTGCCTTTTTATTAAATAATTGCTTAAAAGTTGGTGTTATTATTTCAAGCTTATGTTGAATTGCTTGAAGAATATGATATCCAAGTGCTAGCTTGGTTTACTTTCAACGCCAAAGATAGTGTGAATGTAGTGAGTGGCGACTTAGTGACAGAATGTGCTTCCATAGCCAATTCATGTAAAATGGTTGTTGTAATAGGTATCAATTGTAACACATCTCATTTTATTTGTGGATTCCTCATTTCAATTCAGTAGGTAGCCTCGCATTCTCTAATTCATTGAAGAGGATCTCTTTGTTTATAAATTTTATAGACGTACATTGATGGATCTTTTCACAAAAATGACACACTCAATCATATTTATCCAATTTTTAGAAGTAGAGGAGACCTTTTCCACATAGCAATACCTCAGTCACATGAAAGAATGCCCTTTAGGAGAAAACAAAGAGATAATCAGCCTTGCACAGGACCATAAAGTTCCTGCAAAAGGCTTGAAATGCATTGAACAAACGTTGAGAGTACATTAATCTGATGACAAAGATATTAAAATGCAATAACACCTACATACCATTAGAACAGAAGAATCTCTGAATAGAATCTAAACAAGTGTACAGAGTAAAACGCCATCTTGGATATTTTCAATCAAAAATGTTATATGGAAGTTATAATCAGTAAGTGGGACCTAGGATAATCATGAAGGTTTACATAAAAATTCACCTCAATAAAATTATCAAAAGATCAACTTCTAGACTTGCTCAAAACAAGATGGCCAAACTGTGAAAATGTAGCTTCTAGCTTCTATTTTTCTATTTTGTGTGCAACTTGCTCTTAGTCCCAAGTACCAGGGTCTATATCGTTAATGTTTTTCACCTCTAATACCACTCACAAACTTGAAGATGAAAATCTCGATAGCCTATTGTAGCAAGATGTCCAAGCAAATCACCTTCTCCATGCATCACATCTAATAAGAAACTTGGACTAGATATTATGGGAAGACATACTGATTAGCTTCGTACTCAATTAAATAAAATACCTTAAAGGTAAAATAAATTAATAACTAACTCACTCAACATTGCTTGGCGACTAGATTTTACTGATATGCCTCGGCAAAATAGTAATGGAGAACCACCATCAAGACCATCAATTCCATTTCTTATTGGAAGAATGGACTAACACTTGGCCTTGTCCAATGCTAGGACAAACAACAAGAATCTATTTAAGATTATGTTTTCAAGAGCTTCATGATATCCTGGATGGTATAAACCATCAATGCATCTGCCACCACAGATACAAGTGAATTGATGCATCAATTTAACAATATGAGATTTGACTGATGTCCTAATATACTACAGTTGAGTAAAAGCCTAAAAGTCACAAGGCAATACTGACTTATTTGATGCATTAAGAATTTTAAAAAGAAAACAACACATGTCAAAGTATAGGTTGCTCCAGAGCCTGCCCCTTAGGTGTGGATAGTTGAGAGGCTCTCGATCCATAACTAGCTGTGACAATTAAGGGACCTAGCCAATTTGGCTCAAACTTTCCTCTTTTAGGGCAATCTTGTATCTTCTGATTCTCCGTAAGGACAAGATCACCTACTTCAAATCTGCGGCTCTTCATTTTCTTATTATAACTTCTCCAGAGGTGATTTTGATAAGCTTGCAAATGGTTCAGAGCATTTATGGGTTTCTCATCTAGCAACTCTAATTCATTCATTCGTGCAGTCCGATATTCCTTCTCAGTGATAATGTTCTTTAGTGAGATGCACAAAGATGGGAGATCGACCTCTATAGGAAGGATAGCTTCAGAACCAGACACCAATGAATAGGGTGTGGCTCCTGTGGGTGTACGGATGCTAGTGTGGTATGCCCATAGGGAGGGATTAAGCTACAGGTGCCAATCATGACTAGATTCATTGACTATTTTCTTCAGGATGCACAAAATGGTTTTGTTGGAAGCTTCAGCCTGACCATTACCTTGTGGATAATATGGGGTAGAGAAATGATACTGTATATGGAATTTGTCACATAAGGTGCGGACTTCTTGGTTCTTAAAGGGCTTTCCATTATCCGTGATGATGGAGTATGGGATACCATAATGACAGATGATGTAATGCAGGATGAATTTGGAAATTCGGGTACCAGTGGTAAAGGTGAGTGGAAGGGCTTCCACCCATTTTGTGAAGTATTATGTGGTCATGATGATGAACTTATGGTTGTTGGAAGAGGGTGGATGGATTTTCCCTACGAGGTCGAGACCCCATTGTGAAAAGGGCCATGGAGTTGTGATCGGTTGCAATTCCTGTGATGGTGCATGTATTAAATCTCCATGTTGTTGGCAAGGTAGACATTTCTTGAAATAATCATGTACATCTTTTTCCATAGTCGGCCAATAGTACCCCATTCAAAGAATCTTCTTGGCTAAGGTCAGTCCACTAGAATGCACCCCACAGATACCCTCATGCACTTCGTGCAAGGTCATCCCAGCCTCCCTAGCGTCAAGACATCTTAAAAGAGTACCATCGAGACTCCTTCGGTATAAAGTATCAGCAATGATGGTGAAATAGGATGCTTGGCAGATGAAGGTTCATCATTGGGTAGATGTCAGGTTGGGTGGAAGGGTGTTATCATGAAGGTATAAATAGATTTCTTGGTACCATGGGGATAAAGGACCAACAATGTCGCATAGAAGTTCTGATTAAAAAACATCATAAGTAGGGATTTGAAGCTCTTCCACCAAAAATTTGCATTTCTTGTTGTCTTTTTTCATGTCAACCAATGACCCAATGGTGGCCATTGCATCAGCTATTTTATTGTTATGTCTTGGAACTTGTTCAAAATGGATGTCATGAAAGTAATCCTTGAAGTCATCGACCATTCTCTTATATGGTAGGAGCTTATCATCTTTTGTTTTGTACTCGTCATTGACCTGTTGGATAACCAACTGTGAATCACCATGTACTATCAATGTCTCTATCTTCCATTTGATTGCCATCCGAAGCCCTATGATGAGGGCCTCGTATTCAGCTATGTTGTTGGTACATAAGAATGTTATTTTGTATGACCTAGGGATTTTGTCTCTTTGAGGTGTGACAAATAGGAGGCCTACCCTCGAGCCATGATGAATATATGACCCATCAAAATATATTTTCCAAGTATTTTCTATCGACACAACTGTTAGTATGGATTCATCTGGAAATTCAGACAACAAATGATATTCAGCTGGCATAGGAGTGTCTGCTAATTGATCAGTGATAACTTGCCCTTTGATGGCTTTTCATTCTGTGTACTCAATGTCAAATTCACTCAAGACCATTACCCACTTTGCTGTTCTTCTAGTGAGAGCGGCTTTGCTTAACAGATATTTTAATGAGTTAATTTTTGCAATGAGATTAGTTTTGTGACTAAGCATATAGTGCCTTAACTTTTATGATGCAAAGACTACTGCCAAACATGCTCGCTCAATTTGTGAATAATTAAGCTCATATGCTATCAACGTGTGACTGATTTAATAGATGGCTCTCTCTTTTCCTTTCTCATCATGTTGTGCCAATAAAGCTCCAATTGTTGTTTCTGTTGTTGATATGTAGAGGAGAAGAGCTTGTCCCTGTCTTGGTGGCATGAGAACTGGTGGATTAGCAAGATATTTCTTCAATTGTTTGAAGGCCAACTAGCAATTATTATCCTACTGAAAAGTTGTGTTCTTTCTAAGCAGATGTTGGAACGATTAGCATTTATCAGCAAGCTTCGCTATGAATCGACGAATGGATTACAATTTACCTTGTAGACTTCAAAGTTGTTTAAGTGTCAAAGGAGGAGGCATCTCCATTATATCTTTGACTTTGTTTGGATCTACCTCTATCCCTCTTCATGACACTATATATCCTAGGAGTTTCTCGGAGGTTACCCCAAAAACACATTTTTTAGGATTGAGTCGTACATTATACTTTTCTAGTCAATCGAAGATTTGTGCTAACACATCTAGATGTCCCTCTCTTGTTTTTGATTTTTCCAAAAGGTCGTATACATAGTCTTCTATTATCTTGTGAAAGAAATCATGAAAGATGACTGTCATTGCTCTTTGGTATGTTGCTCATGCATTCTTTAATCTGAAAGGCATCACAACCCAACAATAAGTTCCCCATGGTGCTATGAATGATGTCTTATGCTGGTCTTCCTTGACTATCTTGATTTGTTTATATCCTAAAAACCCGTCCATGATGGATAACATTTCATATCCAATAGTAAGATCTATGATCATGTCAATGTTAGGAAGAGGGAAATCATCATTAGGACAAGCCTTGTTATGATCTCAAAAGTCAGTACAACAACAGATGTCCCCAGTCACTTTTTTCACAGGTACCAAATTCAACACCCATTGGGGATAGTCTATTGGTTGAATAAATCCCACATCCAGAAGTCTCTTCAGTTCTTCTTTAACAAGTAATGCTATTTATGTATGCATCTTTCACAATTTCTGTCTTACTGGTTTTGCATCTGGATATACTGCACGGTGGTGAACTATGAGGGCAGGATCTAGCCCAGGCATGTTGACATAAGTCCATGCAAAGTTAATGCCTCTTTGTTTGAAGAAACTTAGAAAGGCTTCTTGTTCTGTTAGTGTCAATGATTCAACTCGGTATGTAATTTTAGGTTCGTCCTCTGATCCAAGATTCATTTCGTGTGACTTTTCCATCAATATGGGTGATCTTTCTTGATAAAACTTAGGCACTATAAGGAGGTCCAATCTCTCATCCTCTAGTGCCTCAGAGAGGTTTTCACTAGAGGATACATCCTTTATTTTTACTTTTTTATCATCCAAAAGCGCCACAAAGTGGTTTTTGCCAGGGGATGTCTTTTTTATTTTTATATTCATCATTTTGCGACTAAGATATTGGGTGGTTTCCCCAAAGTAAGCAGAAGTGTTAAGATCCATGATGTATCCTGCTTTATGATCTCCCAAAGGAAAGTGATTTCTTACTCCCATGAACTCAGCAAGAGCTTCATCATTTTGTACAACATCCAGGACGGGTGGTGCTATTTGGTCCCAATTGATAAGTTGTGGATATATGAGAGGTAAGTCATCGGTTGTGGATGGCATGGAGGATAATGTGAAGATGGTACAAATGGAGGATTCAAAGAGTTCGGCGAAATCAGAGGAGTCAGAACAATACTTTTCATCGTTGTCATTGATTACTGGGAAAGCCCTGGCATCCTCCACAAAAGTACACTCACATTCTGAAGGTGGCAGTTCTAATATTTCATACCCTATCCCTTCGCAATAATAATGTCCATAAGCTTGGATTGGTTCAATGATCCCTAATTTATCCAAGCTAATGGCCCCTTGTCCCTCCTATCCCATTTTCTTAAATATTCAGGAGCCTTTACCATAGATTTCTAATGGAAGAATTGGGAGTTCTTGTTCTTCTTCATCCTTGTATAGCCACGAGGATACATCTTCTAAGACATCCTATTCCATGAGATGTTTCCTTTCAAAGGTTGGTGTTGGTTTGCACTTGATGACTACAGTAGAGACTTCATTTCCCTTAGGAATGCCATATGTCTTAGGGGATGGTGGTAGAAGTCTGACACAAAAGGAAGCAGCATGTAAGTCATATTCTCCACATCCTTTGTCACTTGCCTTGATCTTGATCTCAGGATAAGGGGTGGATTGGGATGTTGATTGGAAATCGGTAGGATCAATGTAGGTGGAAGATGATCGGGTTGTTTGTTGATACTTGGAAGGGGTCGCAACAGGATGATTATAGGGACATAAGGTATGATCACGTCCTTCTGAGAAGTTGTAGTACTAAAAAGGATGGGGGTCAGCATAGATGGTAATCTCAGTTTTGTTGTGCAGGAATTTGAGGCACTGATGGAAAGTGGAGGGAACATCTTGCATAGCATGAATCCATGGCTGACTAAGAAGAATGTTGTAAGGAAGATCAAGGTCAAGGACTTGGCATTTTATCTCTAAAATCTTAGGTCCCACTTGAATAGGGAGTTTGATAGTCCCTACAGACAATCTCTCCGTGTCGTCATACCCTTTTATGGTGATACATTTGTTTGCATTTATGACCACATCATAATATCCCAAGTGTTTTTAATAATTTTAGAGTGCATAGATTTAGGCCGGAGCCACCATCTATTAAAACCCTTTTGACGATGTGTTATGGACTAGGACTTTGATGTGTAATGCTTCATTGTGGGATGTGTCTAAAGAAAGATCTTTTTTCTGAAAAGGTGAGGCGGTGGGGTGCTGCAAGGTGGGCTACCATAGCTTGAAATTGTTCCACATTTAGATCAGTAGGGACTCGTGTTTCCATCAAGGCCTTATCTAGAATTTCCTTGTGAAGTGGCGATGTGAGAAGGAGCTCCAAAATTGTTATTTGGGCCAGTGTCTTTTCTAGATGATCTAGGAGGTTGTATTTATAGGCAAGTGGATTGGAAGGTGAGGATGATGAAGGTTGATCAGCTACAATTGGCTGGTTAGTGGCACCACGAATGGTTACGCGACCATGACGGGTTGTGACCGCATAATCGAGAATTTGGGATTGGACTCAGATTGTAATAGTGTTGACATGGCTAAAGGATTCTTCTATCTGGCCAACAATGGAATCGAAACATTTTGGCAGAGGGACAACATGATATGTTTGGTTGGCAGATGAAGATGTATTTCCTTTGTTATGGTTGGTGAGGGGGTCCTTATATGCTCCCAAGTTTGTATTTAGAGATGGATTTGGAGAGCCTTGGAGGTTGACTTTGCCTGCTTCTATGAGATCTTGCATGCAATGTTTTAATCTCATGCAATCTGATGTTGGGTGTCCCTTAACATGATGATATTCACAATATTGATTCTCATCATACCACATGGGTTTAAATTTTATACTTTCATCAATAGGTTTTATGGGTGCTAGTTGAAATAAACCTCCTTTTACACACCTATCAAAAATGTCCACAATGGGTTCCCCTAAAGGGGTAAATCTTCTTTTAGGGCGATTCTCTTGTCTTGGAGGTCCTCTTAGTATGTTCACATTATAGCTTGAGATATTCAGCGGAGGATTATTTTGGACATTTTGGACAGATTTTGTATTTATTACTCCATCATTGAGGGAATTCTTATTTTTGTTCCAAAAGCACAGCTTGTCACTTTTATGAGCATTGTTGTTGTTATGATTGTTCTTGTTGTTGTCATACAACTTTATTGATCCTTTAGCAACAAGGGATTTTTCAATGGTTATTCCCTTTTCAATAACTTCTTCAAAGTTTGAGGCACAAAACACTTGCAAGTGAAATGCTAAATCAAGATTCAGATTAGTGACAAACATGGTTACAAGTTGTTTCTTAGGTATCTACCATGGTAACTTGCTTGTCAACACTCTCCATCTTTGTAAAAAGGTCACAAATGGTTCCCCATTCTTTTGTTTAGTATTACAAAGATATGTCATAGAGATTTCATGTTCACAATTGTAGGAGAAATGAGTTATGATTTTGTCTGCAAGTTCCTCAAATGATTTAATGCCACAGGGAAGATGTGTAAACCATTCAGCGGCTTGTCCACTAAGGCTTGTGGGAAAAAGTCTCATTGGGTACGTGTCCTCTTGTGCGACTTCAAGGCAAGCGAAGTAGAATTCCCGCAAGTGATCCCGAGGGTCTCCCTTTCCCTTGTATTTGTCAAATTTTGGCGTTTCAAAATGTTTAGGGAATTGTGGCATATATAGATTCTTGTCAAAAGGATAATGACATATGTCCTCAAGAGAATAATGTTTCCTTTTAGGTTCCTTTGCCTTCTCTACTATTTGTTGGACCATTTCAATTATCAGAGGTTGCTGTGGGGTAGAATTGTCTTGACACATTCATTGAAGATAGGGTGGTAATTGTGTGTCTTGGCCTTGTCGTGTGTTAGCATCTTGTCATGTGTTGGCATCTTGTCATCGTGAATTTGGGTTTTGATTATCTTGGGACATGGAAATGGTGGCGGCATTGGAAGTATTGACATTTTGTTGTGAAAGTAGCTATGATATGATGGCTATGGAGTTAGGATCATTTGATGGGAGGCTTATGGAAGTGTTTACGTTTGGGGTGTTTCCAGGAATAGTGAGTGTGATTTGTTGTGTGGTGGTGTTAGCTTTTGTAGGAGTGGCCCCAAGTCGAATATGGTGATCCATAAACCTATTGGGGTCCGACTTGAGGAATCTATGTAACACATCCATGGCCCCAGTATCTTGTAAGAAATCCTTAACCTCTTGGTCAGGTACATTCGTTCCATGGGGTGATGGTGGAGGTTGAATTGAATCATCATAGGGCACATTATTTTCATCAGTTGATTGCATTTCAATTTTGATAGAGACGTTGTTTGGGCTGGTTTGAGGCATTCCAGTATCGAAGGATCCCATTTCTTGAAGTCTCTTAGCTTGTAACCTTGTCAAAGGCATGCAATGATGTTAAAGTGATTTTGATTATGAGATGGGTTTGATGTTCTTGCGAAGAAAATACCTTAGAGAGCAATTTGTAATTAGTTGGACCCAAAGTGGAGAAGAATTGAAATTGATGAAAATTGTGAAGACTAAAGGGTGATATTGGTAATGGAGTTGGCTAAAGATATGGTGTTTGAACTTTGGAATGATGGATTAGGACTAAAAATGATGAGCTTGGATAAAATCAAGATCTTTAGGTTTTGTTTCAAGGATGATTTTCCTTATACTCAAGGTAGACTAATGACCTCAAAGTGAAAGGATGATAAGATATTTTACTTGAAGGTAGACTAATGACCTCCAACTTAAAATAAGGATGATGATAGATGAAGTTTATAAGAATAGCAAAGGTAGCTAATCTTTAAGTATCTTACAAACAAGGATAAGATGAGATCTAGATTGAATATTTTGCACACAAGCTTAGTCGTAAGGTTGATGGATTAGGGGGATAAAATGTGAATGGCTTAATAGGCAACTTGGATGAGATGTAAGTGGAAAATGATTTTGGGATTACATGTTTAAAAGATGGAGAGTCCAACAAATCAATTTTTTTTTCTCTAAGGTCAAGATGAGATGAATGGATGGATGTTTAAGATATGAATGGATAAATGAAATGAAAAGGATTAATGAAACAAGGCTAAAAATATTTTTGGGATTTCTAAGTGTTTTGGATTTTTCTAAGGTTTTTGATTTTTTTGGATTTTCTAAGGTTTTTAATTTTGTTTGGATTTTCTAAGGTTTTTGATTTTTTTTTTGGATTTTCTAAGGTTTTGGAAATGAGGATGTCTCTTGGAAAACAAATACAAAGCACACAATTCACACAATGGGAAAGTTTGTTTTGATGCAATGTTTTTGTTGTTTTGCAAATTTTGAAAAACAAGCACAACCTAAGGCGAAGGTAAGGACAATATTTGTTGAATCCCCTAGCCACGCCTATTCAAAGCGAGGAGCTCCAGGATCTTGGTAGCACCGGCTCCCCCTTACAGTGCACTCACTTCTCACACATACCAAAATCCAGGTTTCCCAAGGCTCGTACCCCCACCAAACCTTAGGATTGTCCCTACTACCTCGGCTAAGAACCTTTGAATTGGGGCCGCTTAAAAGGTTACCCTTCTACGTCAACAAATAGAGGGATTTGGGCTACTAAAACAATGGTTCGTAGTGGGGAAACATTCGGGGGACCAGTACCTCACGGGCATCTAGCAAGCCACTTAAGGCTCTAACTAACCCTACTAGGAGTTTAATATACACAAAGGTACGCCTCCTTTCAATCTAGCACTGTATGGTGAGCGCTAATACCGGTTAGACTTAGCTTTCACCTTATCCTTAATTTATATAGCAGACCAGATGAAAGTACCGCTTGGGGTCGCCAATGAGTTCTTCGTACAAATGTGTCTCAAGGGCAGACCCATGTCCTAAAAAAAGAAGAGAATAGAACTGTTTCTCTTACACTCAAGTTCCTTTTGAAGGCACGGGGAGAGGATACTTTGATTCTAACCCTTGGGTAACACAAATTGTGCAAGTGCACCAAACACGACAAACAAATGCTAGTGTTCTTTTTAAGTCCAAATCTAAATGTTCCTAAGATCAAGCAATGGTTCTTTTTAAGCCCAAATGAAATGTTTGCTAACTAAACACACAAAGGTTTATTTTAAAGCCCAAACAAAGTGTTCCTAATTTAACAAAAACCATGTAGCAAATTGTTAGTAGTTTTCAGATTTAAGTCCTTGACATGCATTCTTTTATGTTGCAGAGTTCGGCCAATAACCTGTACAAACAAAAAATTAGTACAGAAAAATAGCACCAAAATAGAATAGTAAAGCACCAAAAAAGCATAAAATTGTGCCAAAAACTAGTAAATCTTAACACACAAAAATGTTTACTTGTCAGTAGAATATCGTGCTACTGAAAAGAGAAATGATGTTGAAACTAAATATTGTGCTACATAAATAAAATATCGCACCACAAAAATAGAAAATGGTGCTAGAAAAACAGAAAATTATGCCACAAAGAGTAAAAAAAGCACTAGTCAAGGTTTTGCTTGATTTACCGATTTGCAGAGGCTGAACTGTCGCATGGATCTGGGTGCAGACTATGCCAAAATGACAGAAAAAGAGTCTATCCTCTAAAGATTGCAAACCAAACCCTTCTATTTGCTTTGAGATGGACTTCTATATGATCTTAAACCCTAATAAATCAAAAATCTGCAAACCCTAGTTCATGAATGCAAATCTAGGTAATAATGCAATCTAAATATCAAACCCTAGTACAACCCTAGTGGAAAAATATTAAACCTTTGATCAAAACCTACAAAATAAAGTTTGTTAGAACCTGCAAATAAAAAATTGAGAACCTGCAAGTTCAAAACCAAGCTAAAAACCTAAAATGTCAGATCTTGCAACCACAAAAAATTCTGTCAAATGAAACATAGAAAAATTGTGCCAAAATAGAGAATCGTGTCGAAAGTTGACAGTATCGCGCCACAGTCAAGGAAAATCGTGCTGAACAGAAAAGAAATCATGCTGAAATAGTTGAATATCGTGCCAAAACCTGTAACAGAACTTGTAGTATGACTTTTTGACGAAAATCTTCAAAACACAATGAAGAATTAGTAAAACAAGGACCTAGGGTCCCACCCGGCGTGCCAAATGAAATCATGAAAATCAACATGAAGGAAAACAACACAAAATGCAAATAATAAATGTAATATACCTTCAAGATGATCCACAATCCATGGTTAAGGTTGAGAATGCTGCAGCTAAGAACATTCTAGCTATACCCATATGATTGAAATGTGAAATGCTCTCATGCAAATGCAAATCACTAAACCCTAGCTCAAAGATGCAAGAATGATTTTGAGAGAGTGATGATATTCTCAAGATTAGATGCAAATGGCTTAGAAGAGGGCTGTATTTATAGAAAAGCTTGGTTGAAATGGAGGGATGAGATTTGATTTTGACTTTTGGCTTATGGATGGCGAGATTAATCATACATGGATCAAGTTTAGCTTTGTGACAAGTGTGCGATGGAGAAGAGAGATAAATTTTAAATTAGAATAAAAGGCTAAGAGGTGCATGTGACTATGTAGTCATGTGAAAAATCAAGGGAGGAGAATAATTAGCTCCAATTTAAATAAGAATATTTAAATTGGCAAGTCATGTGAAGGGATTAAGTGGAGGGTAAATAATGTGACACGTGTTGCAATGAGGGGAGAGGTGAGGGATTTATTTTAATTTTTTATTTGGGTTATGGAGACATGTGACAAAGGAATAATTAATTAAATAAAGGGGGTTTATTTGATTAATTAAGGATGTGATTAAGTTGGAATTGTGAATGGGAATATTAACCAAATAAATATTTAACATTTATTTAATTAATATGGGTTAACATTAGAAGGGGATAAATATTGAATTAAATTAATTCAATATAGGTGACCAAGGGATTTTAATTAATTAAATAAAATTTAATTAATTAATTGTGGATAAATTAGGATTTAATTAATAAAATAAAATTTAATTAATTAATTGGGACGATTAAATGGTTAGGACATTTTAGGGTGTCTATAGTGATGATGATGAATTTATGGCTGTTAGAAGAGGGTGGGTGTATCTTTCCTACGAGATCGAGCCCCCATTGTGAAAAAGGCCATGGAGTCATTATCGGTTGCAATTCTTGTGATGGTGCATGTATTAAATCTCCATGTTGCTGGCAAGGTAGACATTTCTTGACATATTCATGCGCATCTTTTCCATAGTCAGCCAATAATACCCCGTTCATAGAATTTTCTTAGCTAAGGTAAGTCCACTAGAATGCACCCCACAGATACCCTCATGTAATTCTTGCAAGGTCGTCTCAGCCTCCCTAGAGTCAAGACATCTCAAAAGAGTACCGTCGAGACTCCTTCGATATAAGGTATCAGAAATAATGGTGAAGCGGGATGATTGGCAGATGAAGGTTTTACGTTGGGCAGATGTTAGGTTGGGTGGAAGGATATTATGATGAAGGTATGAATAGATTTCTTGATACCATGGGGATAAAGGACCAACAATGTCGCATACAAGTTCTAATTGCGGCACATCATAAGCAGGTATTTGAAGCTCTTCTATCAAAAATTCACATTTCTTGATGTCCTTTTTCATGTCAACCAATGACCTGATGGTGGCCATTACATTATCTTCTTTATTGTCAAGTCTTGGAACTTGTTCAAAATGGATGTCGTGAAAGTAATCCTTAAAGTCATCGACCATTCTCTCATATGGTAGGAGCTTATCATCTTTTGTTTTATACTCATTATTAACCTTTCAGATAACCAACTGTGAATCACCATATACTGTCAACTTCTCTATTTTCCATTTGATTGCCATTCAGAGTCCTGTGATGAGGGCCTTATATTCAGCTACATTGTTGGTACATGGGAATGTTATTTTATATGACTTAGGGATTGTGTCTCCTTGAGGTGTGACAAATAGAAGACCTGCTCTTGAGCCATGATAAGTATAAGATCCACCAAAATACATTTTCCAAGTGTTTTCTGTCGATGCAACTATCAGTATGGATTCGTCTGGAAACTTAGATAATAAAGGATATTTGGCTGGAATAGGAGCATCTACTAGTTGATCAGAGATAACTTGCCCTTTGATGGCTTTTTGTTATGTGTACTCAATATCAAATTTACTCAAGATCATTACCCATTTTGCTGTTCTTCCGGTGAGAGCAAGTTTTCTTAACATATATTTCAATGGATTAATTTTTGCAATGAGCTTGGTTTTGTGATTAAGCATATAGTGCCTTAACTTTTGAGCTGAAAAGACTACTGCCAAACATGCTCACTCAATCTGTGAATAATTAAGTTTATATGCTACCAATGTGCGACTGATGTAGTAGATGGCTCTCTCTTTTCCTTGTTCGTCGTGTTGTGCCAATAAAGGTCCAATTGATGTTTCTATTGCTAATATGTAGAGGAGAAGAGGTTGTCCTGGTCTTGGTGGCATGGGGACTACTTGATTAGAAAGATATTTCTTCAATTGTTCAAAGGCCAACTGACAATTTTATCCCACTGAAAAGTTGAATTATTTTTAAGCAGATGCTGGAACGGTTGACACTTATCGGTAAGCTGTGCTATGAATCGACAGATGGATTGCAACTTACCTTGTAGAATTTTGAGATGTTTAAGTGTTGAAGGAGGAGGCATCTCCATTATAGCTTTGACTTTGTTCGGATCTACTTCTATCCCTCTTCATGATACTATGTATCCTAGGAGCTTCCCAAAGGTTACCCCAAAAACACACTTTTTAGGATTAAGTCGTACATTATACTTTTCCAATCGATCAAAGATCTTTGCTAACACATCTAGATATTCTTCTCTTGTTTTGATTTGTGAAAAGGTCATCTACATAATCTTCCATTATCTTGTGAAATTAGTCATGAAAGATAACTATCATTGCCCTTTGGTATGTTGCTCTTGCGTTCTTCAATCCGAAAGACTTCACAACCCAACAATAAGTTCCCCATGGTGCTATGAATGGTGTCTTATGTTGGTCTTCCTCAGCTATTCTAATTTGGTTATATCCTGAAAATCCATCCATGAGGGATAGCATTTCATGTCCAGCAGTGAGATCTACAATAATGTTGATGTTAGGAAGTGGTGCAGGAGCACATTCTCTGTAGTGCAGGATCATCTTTTCTTTTGTTGTCTCATAAGGCTCTTAAGCCATTTCATTTTGTAATAAGGGTCAATTTGGTCCCATGAATGTAATTGTGCAAGGCACACATGTAGTTTTGCTTGTATGACGGGTAAACCAACGGCTAACTGATTTGAAAATCAGTTTGCACGGTTGGAGGGGATAACTGCTGTCTCTACATCTTCTTTAGAGGCAGGTTGTATGTCACACGGAGCAGGGAGAGAAGTGTGTATTACAACAAGTTCTTTTTTTGATAACTGAATAAAGAGAGTTCTGGGTATGATCTGTGTTGATTTTCTTGGTTGTTCTTAGTGATTTGATATCTTTATCCTAATTTTGTAAATAGAACCCTAACCGGATGCTATCCGTCAATCCATAGTGACTCTGTAGTGTGCAGACGGTGTAAAACCCACGGTTCCACAGTGGCTGGTTCGTAACCTAGGAGTAGGGTTTTGATTCATACATGGAGGCCCTTTCCTCTGTCCACTGAAGCCCTGTATAGTAACAGTGGGATGGGGGAAAGACTTCTCACGTTTGTTGTTGTTGAATTCTTACCCAGGAAGCCAGCGAACTCAGTCAAGTTCGACTAGACATCGTCATGTGGCTAGTCGGGAAATCGGAGTGAAATTGGTTAGTTTTGATGTGGGATCAGATTGCTACAAGTGATCGAGGGTTTGATAAATGAAACGGCCTAATTCCGTTGTTCTGTCGAAGGGAATTCTGGTTCGACGCCTCAGAACAGTTGGAGATCCATCGGCGTGAAAGGCCCTCCGTCTTGCCGAAGATTGGTATAGTGCCGGAGACACATACCATTGTTATTCGCATCGGTGAGAGAAACGATATCGGGCTAAGGAAAATATACTTAGCCGACGGTATAAAGTTTCACCGATCGGTGAGACACCCTCGGAGTATTGCCGATAAAGAGTATCGGCGTGAGGAACCTTGTCGGGGGAAGCCGAAGAAGTCACGGCGACCGTTAGAGTCCCGCCGATAGAAGTTCATCGGAAGGAGTTCGAGAAGTCTCAGCGACAAAGGACTCGTCGGAGTGAGATGAACCATCGGGACCACGTACCGGAGTCTTACCGAAGCAGGAGGTCTGGCCGATGTGCCTGACGATATCGGCGAGAGACAAGGTGTCGGTGTAGGTGAAAGAAGCTTCACCGAAGGAGGAAGTCTGGCCGACAAAGATTGGTCATCGGCGTGACGGAGTATATCGGCATAAGAAATTTCTCGTGGTCCGATAGAATGAAGTGTTGCCGATAGGCAACGAACCACTAAGGAGATATCGGTGAGAACTTGGCCATCGGGATAAAAGAATAAGGTTCGGCCGATAGTTCATGTCTTTCCGATAGCGAAGACATCCTTGACTTCGGCGAAACACTGGAGGACCTCTTGCCGATAGGGAAGATATAGTCAGATCTTCATCCGCTTCTGCTGGGCACTCTGCATCAAATTGGTATCAGAGCCAATATTCTGAATCACAGCCGTGTATGTCAGACGAAGAATTGGAGATAGAAATAGAGGCTAGCATAATGCCTCCCAAGACGATGAGTAAAGCAGCCATCCAGAAGATGGTGGAAGCAATGCTCGAAGAGAGACTGAAGGAAGAAAGATCCAAAGAGAAGGATGGAAGCACTTCTGAGTCAGAGGAGAATGAAGAAGGAGAAACTGGGGAGAATCCTCAAGGAGAAGGTATGACTGCTGATCAAAAGGCATTTCTGAATGCACTGAAGGGTCATGGAGATAGTGGTGATCCGAAACTGGATGTTCCCACGTTCAATGGGAAACTGGATGGAGATACTCTTGTGGACTGGATTGAAGCCATAAGTAATTACTTTGACTTCAAAGAGTATAGTGACAGTAAGAAAGTAAAGTTTGCAAAGACCAGACTGAGAGGTTCTGCATTGGTTTGGTGGAACTACACTCAATGTGAAAGGGAGAAGGTTGGAAAGAGTCCAATCACCAAGTGGAGAAGAATGGTGGCCATGCTGAGAGCCAAATTTCTACCATGTGATTATGATCTGCAGACTATCAGAAAGTTTAATCATCTTAGGCAGAAAGATATGGACGTGGCTACATACACTGAAGAATTCCACAGATTGAGCATGAGAGCCAATCACAGAGAAGAAGAAAAAGAGATGGTGGCCAGATACCTGGATGGACTGAGGTACAATATACAGGATGAGTTCAGTATGGTGGTTCCCAAGACTGTGGATGAATGTTTTCAGTTAGCCTCTAGGGCAGAGGATAAACTGAAAAGGAGAGGTGATCAAAATAACAGAGGAAGAGGTGGCAGGAACAATAGAGGAAGAGGTAATTTTGGCAGAGGACAGCCAAACAAAGGTGAAAGTTCTAGTCAACAAGAATCACGTTCTGATACAGAACAAAAAGGTGGTGGTTTCAGAGGTTGGAGAAGACCTAATGGCAGAGGAAGAGATGGTGGTGCAGGCAGAGGACGTGGAGTCTTCACTGGAAGATGTTACAACTGCAATCAAGTAGGCCACACTGCAAGTAAGTGCCCTGAGAAGGCATCTAGCTCTCATGACGGTGGGAGAAGGAACCAACTATTGCAGGAGGATGATTGTCAAAGTGTAAACTCACCAATTGGTAGTGCTGCACCAGTGCTTGAAGGAGAGAATATGATGATTAAGAGGACCCTCGTGAAGATGCCATTGAAGCAGGAGCCCCCACAAAGGAAGAATCTCTTCAGAACCCAAGGAATAGCATATGGTAAGCTCTGTAAAATCATTGTTGATTCAGGTTCTACTGAAAATGTAGTGTCTACTGAAAAGGTAGAAAAGTGTAGACTGAAAAGATTACCCCATCTTAATCCTCACAAAATATCTTGGTTGAATAAGAATCAAAACTATTTGGTGGAAGAACAAACTTGGGTAGAGTTTGAACTAGGTGATTATAGGGATAAGGTGCTATGTGAAATTATTCCTATGGATGCTTGTCACCTTCTTCTTGGACGACCTTGGCAGTATGATGTGAAGGCACTGCATGATGGTGAAAAGAATACATATATGATCACCAAGAATGGTAAGAAGTTTCAGATGGACCCCTTACCAGAGCAGGTTGGAGAGAAGAGCAATGACAACAGTGTCATGTTAGTGAGTGGCAAAGAGTTCCTACAACTCATGAAGGAGAAGGATACCCAAGGGTATGCACTGATGATGAAGCCTGTATCCAATCAGCAAAGCAAACAGCAGAAGGAGATCCCATTGGAAGTGCAACAATTACTGGATAAGTACCAAGATCTTGTGGTAGAGGATACTCCTAACTCCTTACCACCTATGAGGGACATAAGTCATCAGATTGACTTGATTCCTGGAGCCACATTACCCAACAAAGCTGCCTACAAGTTGACACCACAGCAGAATGGAGAAGTAGGTAGACAGATTCAAGAACTTTTGGAGAAAGGTTTGATTAGGAAAAGTCTTAGTCCATGTGCAGTCCCTAGTGTACTTGCTCCTAAGAAAGATGGCAAATGGAGATTATGCACAGATTCAAGGGCTATCAATAAGATCACCATAAGGTATAGATTTCCTATGCCAAGAATTGAGGATCTGTTGGACTATCTTGGTGGTTCATGTTACTATTCCAAGATTGATTTGAAATCTGGTTATCACCAGATCAGAATAAGGCAGGGAGATGAATGGAAGACTGCTTTCAAAACAAATGAAGGTCTCTATGAGTGGCTTGTCATGCCATTTGGTCTCAGTAATGCTCCAAGCACATTCATGCGGTTGATGAATGAGGTACTTGTAGAATTTATTGGAAAATTTGTTATTGTTTATCTTGATGACATATTGATTTTCAGCAGGACCAAAGAAGAGCATGTGAAGCATCTTGGACAGGTGTTAAAGAAATTGCATGAGAGTAAGTTGATGATCAACTTGGATAAATGTGATTTTATGAAAACTGAACTAGTGTATCTTGGATTTGTGATTTCCAATGGCTGTTTGAAAATGGATCCTACAAAAGTTGAGGCTATTCTCAATTGGCCTACTCCTAAGACAGTAGGAGATGTAAGAAGTTTTCATGGTTTGGCAACTTTTTACAGGAAGTTCATTAAAGGGTTCAGTCACATAAGTGCTCCTATTCTCAATACCATCAAGGGTGGAGTGAAGTGTAAATTTCAATGGACAAAACAAGCAGATGATAGTTTTGAACTGTTGAAACAGAAAGTGGCCGAGTTACCTACGTTGGTACTCCCTGATTTTGACAAAGTATTTGTTGTGGAATGTGATGCAAGCCAACAGGCTATAGGTGCTATTCTTAGTCAGGAAGGACATCCAGTAGCATTCTTTTCAGAGAAGTTGAATGAGGCCAAACAGAGGTATTCTACCTATGACCTAGAGTTGTATGCAATGGTGCAAGCTCTAAAAAAATGGAGACATTATTTACTGCCAAAAGAGTTCATTGTTTTTACTGACAACCATGCTCTTAGCTTCCTAAATAGTCAAGAAAAGTTGAATCATAGGCACGTTAAGTGGATGGAACAATTGCAGGCCTATACCTTCACTATTAAGCATAAGAAAGGTGTTGCCAACAAAGTGGCAGATGCTTTGAGTAGAAGGATACTGGTCATACAGGAAGTACAAATGGAACATATGGGTCTAGAATGTCTGAAGGAGTTGTACAAGGATGATGCAGATTTCAAGGCTGCCTATGAAGTGTGTGCAAGTTTGGCTAACACTTTTCATGGCGAGTATTCTGATTTTGTGCTGCAAGAAGGGCTCCTATTTAAAGGTAGTTTGTTGTGTGTTCCTAAATGTTCAATGAGGGACAATATCGTCAAGGAGAAGCACAATGGAGCCTTAGGAGGACATTTTGGGTTGGACAAGACTTTGGAACAAGTCACCAGGTTCTATTATTGGCCCAAGGTACAGACAGATGTAAGGAGATATGTTGCAAGCTGTACCATATGTCAAAAGGCCAAGGGTATGTCTTCTAATGCTGGTTTGTACCAACCACTGCCCATTCCCACCAGACCTTGGGAAAGCATTAGTATGGACTTTGTGCTTGGTCTTCCTAGGACAGCAAGGGGTGTAGACAGTGTTTTTGTCATTGTGGATAGATTCAGTAAGATGGCTCATTTTGTGCCATGCAAATGCACAAATGATGCATCTCAGATTGCTGGTCTCTTTTTTAGAGAGGTGGTCAGAATTCATGGTTTACCCCTATCAATTGTTACTGATAGAGATTCCAAATTTGTTGGTCATTTTTGGAGGACCTTATGGAGAAAATTGGGCACTCAGTTGTCTTTTTCATCAGCCTACCATCCCCAGACTGATGGTCAGACTGAGGTTGTTAATAGGTCCTGGGGAAACCTTTTGCGATGCCTTACCAAACAGCATGGATTAGCATGGGATTTAGTGATCAGTCAAGCTGAATATGCTTATAATGATTCAAGAAACAGAAGTACTGGGAAAAGCCCTTTTGAAATAGTTTATGGTTTCCACCCAAGAGGACCACTTGAACTCAAAGACCTCCAAGGATGGGATAAAAGGAGTGCTCTAGGAGAAGACTTTGCTGCTACCATGAAAACAGTACATGATCAGGTCAAGCTTCAGTTGGAGAAAACTGTCTCCAAGTACAAGGATAGAGCAGATCTGAAGCGAAGGGAGGTACAGTTCCAGGTAGGAGATTGGGTGATGGCCTACCTCAGAAAGGAAAGATTACCTAAGGGGCAACCAACCAAATTGTTGATGAAGAAGATAGGACCTTGTAAGGTAGTGCATAAATTTGGTCCAAATACATATGAAATAGAATTACCATCTGGCCTTGGTATCTCTCCCATTTTCAATGTTGCAGACCTGTTCCCTTTTAGACCTCCATTACATGCTGAAGATAACTCAGATGCTGTGATTGAAGATGAAGACTGGATCAAAGATTTACCTCCAAGTAAGCCTTTGCAATTGGAATGCATTTTGGATTCCAAAATTGTCAAGAAGACAAGAAAAGGGGTATACAAAGACTACTTGGTCAAGTGGCAGGATCTTCTTGATTCAGAGGCAACCTGGATGAGTGAAGCTGATATTCTAAAGCATGGGAAGACACTTCAGCAGTTAGCAACTCAAGGGACTTGAGTTTTTCCTGCAGGGGGAGTATGGTGCAGGAGCACATTCTCTGTAGTGCAGGATCATCTTTTCTTTTGTTGTCTCATAAGGCTCTTAAGCCATTTCATTTTGTAATAAGGGTCAATTTGGTCCCATGAATGTAATTGTGCAAGGCACACATGTAGTTTTGCTTGTATGACGGGTAAACCAACGGCTAACTGATTTGAAAATCAGTTTGCACGGTTGGAGGGGATAACTGCTGTCTCTACATCTTCTTTAGAGGCAGGTTGTATGTCACACGGAGCAGGGAGAGAAGTGTGTATTACAACAAGTTCTTTTTTTGATAACTGAATAAAGAGAGTTCTGGGTATGATCTGTGTTGATTTTCTTGGTTGTTCTTAGTGATTTGATATCTTTATCCTGATTTTGTAAATAGAACCCTAACCGGATGCTATCCGTCAATCCATAGTGACTCTGTAGTGTGCAGACGGTGTAAAACCCACGGTTCCACAGTGGCTGGTTCGTAACCTAGGAGTAGGGTTTTGATTCATACATGGAGGCCCTTTCCTCTGTCCACTGAAGCCCTGTATAGTAACAGTGGGATGGGGGAAAGACTTCTCACGTTTGTTGTTGTTGAATTCTTACCCAGGAAGCCAGCGAACTCAATCAAGTTCGACTAGACATCGTCATGTGGCTAGTCGGGAAATCAGAGTGAAATTGGTTAGTTTTGATGTGGGATCAGATTGCTACAAGTGATCGAGGGTTTGATAAATGAAACGGCCTAATTCCGTTGTTCTGTCGAAGGGAATTCTGGTTCGACGCCTCAGAACAGTTGGAGATCCATCGGCGTGAAAGGCCCTCCGTCTTGCCGAAGATTGGTATAGTGCCGGAGACACATACCATTGTTATTCGCATCGGTGAGAGAAACGATATCGGGCTAAGGAAAATATACTTAGCCGACGGTATAAAGTTTCACCGATCGGTGAGACACCCTCGGAGTATTGCCGATAAAGAGTATCGGCGTGAGGAACCTTGTCAGGGGAAGCCGAAGAAGTCACGGCGACCGTTAGAGTCCCGCCGATAGAAGTTCATCGGAAGGAGTTCGAGAAGTCTCAGCGACAAAGGACTCGTCGGAGTGAGATGAACCATCGGGACCACGTACCGGAGTCTTACCGAAGCAGGAGGTCTGGCCGATGTGCCTGACGATATCGGCGAGAGACAAGGTGTCGGTGTAGGTGAAAGAAGCTTCACCGAAGGAGGAAGTCTGGCCGACAAAGATTGGTCATCGGCGTGACGGAGTATATCGGCATAAGAAATTTCTCGTGGTCCGATAGAATGAAGTGTTGCCGATAGGCAACGAACCACTAAGGAGATATCGGTGAGAACTTGGCCATCGGGATAAAAGAATAAGGTTCGGCCGATAGTTCATGTCTTTCCGATAGCGAAGACATCCTTGACTTCGGCGAAACACTGGAGGACCTCTTGCCGATAGGGAAGATATAGTCAGATCTTCATCCGCTTCTGCTGGGCACTCTGCATCAGGAAGAGGGAAATCATCCTTAGGACAAGCTTTATTAAGATCTCAAAATTCGGTACAACAACGGATGCCCGCAGTCACTTTTTCACTAGTACTAGGTTTGACACCCATTGAGGATAATCTAGTGGTCAAATAAATCCCACATCCAGGAGTTTCTTCAGCTCAGCTTTGATGAGTAATGCTATTTGTGGATGCATCTTTCTCAATTTCTGTCTTATCGGTTTCGTATCTAGATACACTGCAAGGTGATGAACTACAAGAGCAAGATCTAGCCCAAGCATATCAGTGCAAGTCCATGCAAAGTTGATGTTTCTTTGTTTAAAGAAATTTAGAAAGGCTTCTTGTTCTGTTGATGTCAATGATTCATCTTGATATGTGATCCTGGGCTCACTTTCTATTCCAAGATTCATTTCCTTTGACTGTTCTGCCAAAATAGGAGATCTTTCTTGATAAAATTTAGGTACTTCAGGGAGGTCCAATCTCTCATCCTCTAGCATCTTAGAGAGGTTTTCACTAGAGGATACATCCTTTATTTTTACTTTTTTTATCATCTGAAAGTGCCACAAAGTGGTTTTCACCAGGGGATGCCATTTTTATTTTCATACTCATCATTTTGTGACCAAGAGATTGGGTGGTCACACCAAAGTAAGCAGCAGTGTTAAGTTCCATGATATATTGTGCTTTATGATCTCCTAAAGGAATATGGTTTCTTACTCCCATGAATTTAGTGAGAGCTTCATCATTTTGCACGACATCCAGGATAGGTGGTGCCATTTGGTCCCAATCGACAAGTTGTGGATATACTAAAGGTAGGTCATCGATTATGGATGGCATGAAGGATAATGTGAAGATGGTGCAGATGGAGGATTCAAAAAGTTCAACAAAATTAGAGAAGGATTTGGAACGATACTCTTCATTGTTGTCATTGATTACCAGGAAGGCTTTGGTGTCCTCTGCAAAAGTACACTCACATTCTAAAGGTGGCAATTCTAGTATTCCGTACCCTAACCCTTGGCAATAAAAATGTCCCTTAGCTTGGATTGGTTCAATGATCCTTGGTTTATGCAAGCCGATGCCCCCTTGTCCCTTGTATCCCGTTTTCTTAAGTTTTTAGGAGCCTTTACCATAAATTTCTAATGGAAGAGTCAGGAGTTCTTGATCTTCTTCATCTTTATACAGCCACGAGGATACATCTTCTAAGACATCTTGTTCCATGGGATGTTTCTTTTCAAAGGTTGGTGTTGGTTTTCACTTGATGACTACAGTAGATACTTCATTTCCCTTAGGCGTGCCATATGTCTTAGGGAATGGTGGTAGAAGTCCAATAGAAAAGAAAGCACCATGTAAGTCGTATTCACCACATCCCTTGTCACTTGCCTTCATCTTGATCTCAGGATGAGGGGTGGATTGTTTTGTTGATGGAAAATCAGAAGGATCAATGTAGGGAAGATGATTGGGTCATTTGTTTAGACTTGGAAGGTGTTGCAATAAGATGATTATAGGGACAGAAAGTACGATCATGTCCTTCCAAGAAGCTGTAGTATTGAAAGGGACGTGGATCAACATAGATGGTAATCTTAGTTCTATTATGCAGAAATTTTAGGCATTGATGGAAAGTGGAAGGGACGGCTTGCATAGCATGAATCCATGGCCGACCAAGAAGAATGTTGTAAGGAAGATCAAGGTCAAGGACTTGACACTTCATTTCCAAAATCTTTGGTCCTACTTGAATAGGGAGCTTGATAGTCCTGGCAGATAATCTTTCTGTGTCGTCATAACCTTTTATGGTGATGTATTCATTTGTGTTTACAACCACATCAAAATATCCCAAGTGTTTTAATAATTTTAGAGTGCACAGATTTAGGCCAGAGCTACCATCTATTAAAACCCTTTTTATGATGTGTTTATGGACTAGGACTTTAATGTGTAATACTTCGTTATGAGATGCATCGACTGTGGAAAGATCTTTTTCTGAGAAGGTAAGGCAATGAGGTGCTACAAGATGGGCTACCATAGCTTGGAATTGTTCCACATTTAGATCAATAGGGACTTGTGTTTCCATCAATGCCTTATCCATAATTTCTTTATGAAGTGGCGATGTGTGAAGGAGCTCAAGAATTGTTATTTGGGCAGGTGTCTTTCCTAGATGATCTAGGAGGTTGTATTTATATGTGGGTGGAATGGAAGGTGTGGATGACGAAGGTTGATCAGCTACAGATGGTTGATTAGTGGGAGTGGCACCACGAATGGTTACATGACCACGGTGGGTTGTGACAGCACAATTGGGAGTTTGAGGTTTGACTCAAATTGTAACAATGTTGACATGGCTAAAGGATTCTTCTATTCAGCCAACAATGGAATCAAAACATTTTGTTGGAGGAACAACATGATATGTTTGGTTGGATGATGAAGATGCTTTTCCTTTGTTATTGTATATGCCTAAAAATGACACAATTCTATCTAGATAAATATTCTTAATATTTATTCCCTTCTAATTTCCTCTATCAATAAATAAATAACCAAATTTATTTATTTGATTCATATTCTTCCAACAATTAAATAAAATCCTTTATTTAATTTAATTCTTCCAAACAATTAAATAATTCTTAATTATTTAATTAAATCAAATCATTCCTCCAAATTTGAATAAATCAAATCAAATTTATTTAAATCCTTTCAAATCTCTAAAAATAAAATAAATCAAATATTTTATTATTCTTCCAAATCATGTGCAAGTCAATTAAATAAATTTATTTATTTAATTTGCTTTCTTATCTTCTAAATTCTTCAAATATCTTCCAAATCTTCTAAAAATAAGTCTTCTTCTTCATGCATGCAAAATTAAATAATTTATTATTTAATTTCTCCCAAATCATGCAAAAGCAAATCTCAAGTTGAGTTATCTATTCAATCAACCTTGTTTTTATCAATATCTCTTAAATTAGAAAAAAAACTTTCTAATTTATGAAAAGCCTATCTTATCTTTAGAAAAGAAAGTGATTAACTCAAATAAAACAACTTTTGTGTGACACTTGTCTTCTTCTCATTCGTTACACGTTCCTCAACTGTTCTCAACTATTGATCTTCTCATTGTCTCTATACTGTTGATCTTCTTTCTTCCAAGTCTATAAGTACAACCTCATTCCTCCATTTCATTGATCCAAGCTTTAAGTATTGTTACTCTGCAGGAATTACAGTGTGCCTTTGGCACCAATTCCTTCATTGCTTGTGATCACATTCACTACTACGCAGTACGCTCTACTACCATCATTGTGAAGCTCCTCTTCATTGCGGTACTATCACTGCCATTCCCAATTGACATTCTTGAAGCATAGCAAGGAAATGCACTATCTGAGGGCCCTATTTCATACATGCAAGAACGATTGTGATAGGCGATCAATGGAAGCTTCGAATTAAGGAGGTTTGCTTTGTTGTTTGATCATTGTTTATTTGAATCTCTTTTGTTCACCATTTCATTGAAGTTTTGGGGTGTCTTGATATTGATTATTCTCTTGTATCCAATTTTCCCTAAACATTTTTGGCACCCACTGTGGGGCCTAGCCCCAAATTTAACTCAAAATCTGAGTTTTGTGTTTTAGAAAGTCGTACACAGGAGGAAATAGTGCATCCGTCACTTCCTAACATGCATCTATTACCTTTTATGGCGCATCTGCTACTTTGGTGCATATATACTTTGTTGCAGTGCTTTTATCATCTAAGACCGTGCATCTGTTATTACAGCGCATACACATTATCTTTTGGTGCTTTTATCCTCTGTTGCATTGCATATGTATCACGACGCTTCTGTTGACTATTTCTGTGCATTCAATCTCTGAAGTGGCACTTCTGTTGTAGGCATTGATTTTAGGGTTTTCTAGGAGATTTTTGCTAATGCTGACATCTTTGTAGGAACTCTCTTGATCTGTTTTGCAGGCTAGGTATTGGTTTAGATTCATATAGTTGCACTTGTTAGCTCACACTTTGATTTTTAAAAGGGAAAATAAAACGGATGCTCATGCAAAATCTCACATAGTTTAACTAGGAAAGTGGTAATTGAATCATTGCTATCTTGCATTCGCAACATTGCTATCTTTTCAAAGTTATTGCTATCTGGATAAAATTGAACTCATCATTGCTATTTGGGTTAAAACTGAACCATTGCTATCTTGATTGACCATCACTTCAAAGTTAACAACTCGTGCTATCGTGGATAAAATTGAACTCATCATTGCTATCTGGGTTAAAACTGAACCATTGCTATCTCGATTGACCAACATTTCAAAGTTAACAATTCTTGCTACGTGGTTAAAATTGAACTCATCATTGCTATCTTGGAGAAAACTAGACCATTGCTATCTTGGCAAATCACTTCAAAGTTCTGTGCTTGCCCAAGTAGATAGCTCATCTAGTTTTTTTCATTTTAACCAGGGGAAAAGAACCACTGTATACTGTGTTTTGGCAATGATACCAGGCCTATGCTCTCCCCTATCTTGGGTGATCAAAATGCCAGACATATCATTTTTACATGTGTTTTTCCTTTAGAGGGCCTGCTCTTGGATACCATTCATCCAAGTAGGAACGACCCTAAGTGGTAACAGGCTAGACGCCAAGCCCTTTCAAGCCACTATAAATAAATTATGTTTGAAGTGAAAGCTTCAAACAATGAGTGAAGTTGTGTTATACAGATAGCCAACCTCCCCCAAAACCCTCCAAGGCGCAACCCTTGCGGGCTGGGAGACTCCATAACGGAGAGTAGTGCTGCCGCATGTATAACCACTCAAACGGTTACCTTCATTAAACACCTTTGTTCTAGTGGCCAAAAACCCTTGTTAACCATTTGAAGCCTAAGATTTGTACTTGTTCTTTCTTTTTAGTCCAAAAAAGAGTCAAAAAATCACAAAAAAGTAAAAAGCCATAAAAATTCTATGTTTGTTGTGTCTTCTTGCCATAATTTTAGAAAATTAGATCAAAGAGACCTTCTTACAACCAAAGTACCAAAAACATCAAAAAATTTCAAAAAATTGCAAAAATATTGAGAAAAGCCAGAGCGGCGCATCCGTCCTCTGTTCTTGCACATTTGTGTCAACCTACGGTGCATCTATTTAGACTTACAACACATTTACTACCTGTTACAACACTTTTGCATTTTACCAGTCTAGCACATTTATTGCAACTTATGACTCATATATCACATCCTGTAGCACATCTATTTTGGCGCATACACAACAATGAGCACTTGCATAGTTTTTGAGGGAAAAATTTTACCAGTTCTGAGTAACCATTTCAATCTAGTTTCAAGTTCAGAGATCAGGTCTTACCTTGCAGTTAGTTTTCCACCCATTTCATGTCAAAATCTCTCTTTCATTAGTCATCCCATCCGCCTTCTATCAGGTCTTTCTAGTCCCAAGTCAAAAGTCTCCCATATCAGGTCAGCATAGGCCCCTTTTTTGTATCACTTTGGATTCAAGTAAACCTAGTAGGTCACAAAACTTTGCTAGAGGTCTTGGTGCACGACTAGTCCCTACACAGTAAGACAGGTATCGAGTACCCTTACTAGTGGCTATCGTCTTGTATCGGCCGTCTTACTTGGAATCATTGATCGAGAAAGTCCTTTTTCAAAATCTTGTCATAAGTATCCTATTCTCAGCAGTCTCCATAGGCATCTTGCCAAAATCTCTAGTCGCATTCCACCTCGTCCCACGTCACCTTGCATGGTTCTTACTAGATCTCAATACAAAAAGCAACTTGAAATGGCTGGATCATCCAACCACATCGTCACACCTCATGATAGTGATGAGGAAATCTCTAATGAAGACTATCAAGGAAGCATCAAAGATCAAAAATTCTAATGCTTAGTAGAGAAAGTGCTCCATGTAGACCCTCATAAGTATTTCTATCATCTTGCTAGTTTTGGAATTAAACTCCCTGCGGATTTCGATATAAACACAATCCAAGAAAATGTAGAGGATGATCATGAAAGGGGAAAGAAAACCCTAGACCCAAATGTATAGGATAAAGGAAAGAAAACCATAGATCAAAGTGCTCCTATGGAAGAAATGAGGAAAGAACTCAAGGGTCTAAAGCAACAAATGTTAGATCTCAAAACGGGTACAAACACTAAAACCTACTCCTTGGAAGATATTGCACTGTACCCCTTCAATAAAAGTTTGAACATGACACCATTTCCCTATTGATTCAAAGTTCCTAAATTTTACAAATACAAAGGGAAAGGGGACCCTAGAGATCACATTAGGGAATTCAACACAGCATGCATGGAAGTAGCTCACAATGAGACCTACTTAATGAGATTATTCCCTAGATCACTAGGTAGTCAAGCTATGGAGTGGTTTTCACGGCTCCCACCGTGCATCAAATCTTTTGATGAGTTAGTCAACAAATTTATCACGCACTTCTCTTACAATATTGAACACGAAGTCTCTATTCTTGATTTATGCAACACCAAACAAAAGAGTGGTGAATCATTCTCCACCTTCCTACAAAGATGGAGATAACTAGCAAGCAAGTGCTCTTATGATGTACCTGAGAAGCAACTAATGGAGATGTTTGTCCATAACCTCAACACTAATCTTAGCTATCAAATACAAATACGATGCCCTACTTCATTTTCAAAAGTCATTGAAATGGGATTGTTTATCGAAAAAGCTATGATCGCCAGGGGGCAAATCAAGTTATACAAGGACACACCTACCTCCAACTACACGACTGACAAATCAAAGTTTTGGACCAACAATAAGAATGTTGTCAACGATGGAGTAGTTGATGCCAAGGTGGCAGATCCCAAGAAACAACCCATACTCACTCTCAAAGGAGAGGCAAATAATGTTACACCCAACAAAACATTCTCTCGAGAGCCAAGACTATGGCTCAACTCAAATCCAAGGTGAAAGTTCACACTGCTGAGTGAGTCTCAAGAGTCTGCATTAAGAAAGTTATTGGCCAACAATGAAATCTCTCTACCACTAACAAGTGATTATGAGCCTACAGTCAAACCTCACTATTGGAAAGACACTGACTATTGTGAGTATCATAGAGGAAGGGGACATACAACCAACAATTGTATTCATCTCAAACATGTTATTCAAGATGTGCTTGATCAAAATCAAGGAGGAACCCAACAACATACCTCCAATGAGACACATGTGGCTTACAAGGATCCACTTCTCAATCATGATAGGCCGTACAACAACAATAATAACAATGGCAACAACAACAATGGCAAAAACAACAATGGCAATAACAACAACAATAATTACAACAAGCAAAATGAGAATAGTGGAAATAGTAATGCCAAATATGCAAGTGTGCCATTTGACTATACCATAAACTGCATATCAGAGCATGTCCCACAAATCAATGTGGTCACGCCTCACCAACAATCAGAGCCTAACCATAATGATTGCAGTATCATTACCCGTAGTGGTAGAGTCATGTTGAATACCATCTCTCCAAGGTCATCGCCTTCTCAGTCCAACTTCTGTCAGTATAATGTCATAGACCAACTACAAAAAACTCTGGCCCACATTTCTATCTTGGAGTTGTTGCGTCTATCTGCTTCCCATAAGGAGATTCTCAATAAAGCCTTAGTGGAAACCACTGTCCCCAATAACTTGGCCCAAGAGAAGTTTCAGGCCATGGTAGGTAATCTGACCTCCTCAAGTACCATATCATTTACCGAACAAGATGACCTCTCAGTGTCTCAACCTAATAACACCCCTCTACATATCGTCACCTTCATCCATAAGCACTGCATTGAGAAAGTTCTCATTGATGGGGGAGCTGGTTTAAATATTTGCACGTTAAAGTTAGTCCTTACATTGGGGTTCTCTGAGAATGCAGTTGATCCAAGAAAGAAGATAACTATCAAAACCTATGATGAAGAAGAGAGAACTACAAAGGGAACAATGGTGTTGCCCATACAAGTGGGACCGATAATAAAAGATGTTGTGTGCTAAGTCCTAGATAGGGAGCTCACCTATAATATTCTCCTAGGAAGACCATGGATTTATGCCATGAAAGCTCTCCCTTCGACCTATCACCAATGCATAAAATTCCCGCATAATGGCAAGCAAGTCACCATCCAAGGAGACCTTGATCCCTTCCAGCATTGCAACTTTGTCCTTTCGAAACCTGATTGCATCATACCAAACAATAGAGCATCTACATCCCCTACCCCACAGCATGATCATACCTCTGAAGCTTCCTCATCAAAGCCCAAAGAATAGAAAATTACTATCAAAGAAACCAGAGTTGGGGAATACTCCATTGAGCACAGCCTAAATCTATCCAAGATGCCTTTATCTCCTAGATCCTTTGGTTGACCCAAGCATTTTCCAAATCCATCTACTCCTCCTATATCTCCCACAACTCCCTTTGTAAAATGGGGGACCTTGTCCAATGAAACAGAGGAAATAGATGTCCTACAATGGATTTATACTGAATAAGAAGAGAACATACAACAAGAACCACCTAGACTCCCAACAAAACTCTATGGGCAAGGAGAAGCTATCCTACATAGAATGGGTTACGAAGGACAAGGCCTTATAGGCCTAAGAAAAGAAGGAATCATAGAAGCCATTCAACCTTCTTCATCCTCATTGGCTAGAAATACAAATGGCCTAGGATATAAAGGCAAGGACAAGGCTAAAGAAAATGCTTGTCTTGTAGAAATGATCCATACACTTCAAGTGGACAGTGACACATATTCCAATGAATACGAGTGGGATGAGCTAACAGAGCATTCCTATGATGACAAAGAGGTCGATATCATTCAAACTTATACCCCCTACCGTGAGGGACAAAGACTACCGAATAGACCACTAGAGTCTGATTTGCCTATCTCTGAGAGTACAACTTTCGAGGAAGGTTCAAGTTCTATCGCAATAAACAACTTGGAGGAAAGTACCATCCTGAACACTCCCCCTCTGAACACTCCTAGTATATCCATTCAAACTATCAATGAATCAGATCTATCCTCTAACCCCCTCCCCCTCGTGCATCCTGAACTTATTGACTGGGATCTACGGGGAACCCCCCAACTAGATATGTTCCAAAACGACGATGCTTATATTGACTACATGGAACTTAGGGACCATGTACCCAAAGGGGATCATAAAGCTGGTTTCACTATTGAACTTAATACCGTGGCTTATTTTAGAGAGGGTGCCAAGCGTTCTAGTCGCAAAAATATCAAAATAAAAACTAGATTTGATAGTGAAAATCATTCTACAGCAGTGTCAAATCCCAAAACAGTAAAAAGAAAGGATGCATCCAAAGGTGAAAACCCAACTGTGGCACTTGACGATGGAAGGCTTAACATTCTCCCCAATGACATGTACCAGGAGAAGTCTTAGATTGTTGTGGAACTGATAGAGCCAGTTAACCTTGGAATAGAGGAACAACCTAAGATCATTCACTTTGCTAAATCTCTAACCCCATCAGAGAAGACCAATTTTGTACCATTCTTCAAGAGAAAGCAAGTCAATTTTGCTTGGTCATACGTAGATATGCTAGGGTTAGATCCAGATTTGATTCTACACCATCTTCCTTTAGATCTAGGTGTGTGTTAACATTCACCCAGCTACCACTACACCAAAAGCTCAAACTGTTAGTGAGAGGCGCCCCGGTTAGTGTTACCCAGAGACCGCGTGGGCCCGAAGGGAGGGGTTGAAGGTCCCGTTTACCTAAGTACCAACATACCCCCACCTACCATAGCTTGCCATGTGTTAACCACGAAGGCAGGTGGGGCAGCTTGGTGCACCTTGCACGCATGAGAGGCAGTGGACATCGGGTGGGATTCGAACCCCTCCCCAGTAGAGTCACCAATTTCTATTGGTTTTTTCTTGATTGGATGCTCATTCCCAGATTTCCCTACAAGGTAGCCATCAGTGATCAACAGGATCTCTGGGCCATGGGCCAATAGTGTAGGAGATAAACTCTATTTTATCTCCTCTTCTTCTTCATGCTCTGCAAAACCTAGGGGGGTATTTCCTACTCAACACCCATGAGATATAACTATGCAAAGATTGGGATACTGACACAAAGCAGATAAATCCTCTATTAAGTAGACCAAAATTGTGATATAAGTGCAAAGGGGCTAGCTTTGGGCCTATGTTCAGTTGCAGACAGAGGATTTTGGATCCTAAAAATTACTTCTAAAGTCCTAAAGGTTTGAAGTTGAAGTTTGAGTTTGATTTGTATATGGATGTGAAACTAGGACTTTGGCTTACAATAGAGATACCAAGCCAGATTGGTGCCTATCTAGGGCTCAGAGTCAGTAGACATATATATGTGAATGTTTACCACATACATAAAACATCAGATTTCAAAGGGTTTCTAAAATGACTGCCTTACAGACAATACCCAAGAGAGAGTATCTAGTTATTTCTGCTTAAAAATATCCTTTCTGTAATGTATTCTCCTAAACACATAGTCCAAAACATTCAATCTACTTCTTGAGTAGAGGTAAAAGACTAAGTATTCAATATATAAAACTTATATTCTAGAATCTATAACACCCCTTAGATGTTCAGAGTCAGAAGAAAAACACATTCAGTCTGGAGACAAATAACAAAACACATGCTATGAAGCATTACTCATTTAAATCAACATGAAATTGATAATTCTGTGCATAATACATACAACATACAATTCATAAACTACTAGAGACACTTGAAATAGAATCACCAGAAAGTTGTATTCCTATTGCAGCACCAACATTTGTCCAAGTTTCCAACAACCAACAAAAGAGTAACACAGTTTGCTTAAAATAGCAAGAAAGTGTACTTTCAGCAATAATTACATGGCAAAAGTCAAAATTCCACCAGATACAGTTCATTCTGAGGAAATGGCCTTCAAAGATTAAATGCAGCAGGGGACAAAACCTGGAGAAGCAAGAGAAGGACGAGGAGTAGATGAGCTCGAGCCTTGTGCCACCGTTGGAAAATTCTTTGTCATAAATTAGGTACATGGATGTTTGACCATTTGCCCATGCCTCTGCAAATCGCCATTGATGGCTCAACCACCCACATCTTCTCTTGGTAACTGTCGCAGCGCTCATATGAAAATTTCCTTCTCAAAACATGCCTGAAGACGCAAAAGAAACCCATACTCCAACTTTAAAACATGGCCGTCGATTCCTCCCATCATTTGGAAATCCATGGCACCAAATCCATGTTGAAAAGTCACCGTCCTACGAAAATATGCCACGTAGGCACCTTGCATATGCATGCTCTACTTTGTGTATCACGCCATCGGCGTGACCAAGACTATCAGGAGGACCTTCATATTTGCATGATTTAATATCCCACATTTGTCCTGCAAGGACCACTCTATCATTTTATAAACAGGGCCGCAAGCACACTAAGTGTCGAGCATTTTACCCTGCTCGACCCATGAACCCTCTGCCAATAGCCCATCGCCCTGACTCCTGCCGATACCAGGACCCGATCGGGGAGATCAGTCCCATCGGCCAAACTCCAGCTCACAATTCTGACTCCACAACTCTCACCAATCGCTACACCCTTCGGCAAGACATAGACCGTCGGAGCTACCAAAAATCCATCTGTCGATACACCAACTCTCACCGATGGACACACCACTGAAGGCCTCAAACCACCCTCCGTGTCGGCCAGACCCAAACCATCGAGATGACCACCATTAGATATACCGATGCCACACATCACACCCATGGATATCCCCCCGTCGGCATGACCAAGACCATCGGAGAAACAAAAAGCTCCTTCGCCAACCACATCGATCACGCCGATGCCCACTCTCTTGAAAGTCTCACTCCACTCGTAGTCAGCCAGACAAACCCCATTAGATCAACGCCCCGCGATCTGCTCGACGCACCAAGTCATCCCGATGGCACATCCCATCGACCAAGCATAAGGCATTGGAAGAAGATCTCCCAGCTTCACCAATGCAAGAAGTCACTTCAATGCACATCCTGGTGATGTCATCATCACATTTGTAAAATCACCCTGTCGACAAACCCCATCGATGAGAACCAATGCATCGGGGAAAATTCCTCTAGCTTCGACGATACCACATGTCTCACCGATGAACATCAATGGATCAGGGAGACTTACTCCATCGGCCAAATACAAACCTACCTCACTGACCCCACAACTCTCACCGATAGCAATCCCCTTTGGCAAGACGCAAATCGTTAGAGGGCCAGAAAAATGCTACGCCGATAACAAAAGTCATCCCGATGAAAGCCCTAAGCCACATTCCATTGGCCAGACCAGTCTCATCAGAAAGACATCAACCCCAGCCGCCGATATACCATATCACACCAATAGCAGTTCATAAAACCCTACCTTCACATCCCATTAGCCAGACCCCCCACATCAGCAAACCTCATACATGTCTGCTCGACACAGAAAGTTACCCCGATGAACATCTTGATGATAGAAAACTTGATGACCCCGTAGAAATACCAAGGTGACAATCTAAGACCTAATTAATTAAGTAGGCACAAACAGTGGCTCCGATTGGGGACGTACAGGTGCAAGGCTGCAGCAAGAACCAGACCATTTCCGGGCAGACCAGACAAAAAATGAAGCACAAGGAAAGTACCAACTATACAGAGTATTTACAAGCAATATACACATACTTTACAATTGTGCATAGAGGCAAGTCATTTATGCAAAGTAAAACTTGAGGAATTGACCGTGCACAGGCAATTCTAGGACTTCACCATCTAGGGCCTGGAGGAAGTAGGAATTTTCTCCATGAGTATTGTAAACCTGATATGGGCCCATCCACAAGGGCTCAAACTTACCATGTTTGCCCTTGTCTTGACTTCTTGCATTCCAAATAAGGACTAGATCATTGATTTGAAACTTCCTTCCTGCAGTCCTTTTATCAAATAGATATTTCACATTTTGTTGTTTTCTTATGTTTGTTTGGTGAGCTTCTCTTCTGACCTCATCTAGTGCAACCAACTGGTTTATTCTCTTTGCCATGGAGTCTTCAATCTCTTCATCATTTTCATGAATGAACTTATAAACTGGCAAGATGTTATTCACAGGCAGTCTAGCTGATGCACCATATACCAGTTCAAAAGGGGACCTTCGAATTGCTCTTTTCACTGTCACCCTGTCAGCCCATAATGCCGACTTTAGCTTTGAATCCTAGGCTCTCTTGTTTTTGTCTACCATCCTTTTGATGATTTTCATGAGGCTCTTGTTACTTGACTCTGCTTGACCATTTCCTTGTGGGTGGCATGGTGATGCATATGACAAGTTAATTCCATATTTGTTGCAAAAATCAACAAATTCCCCTGATCTGAAGCACATTGCATTATCTGTGACCAACTTGACTAGTACTCCAAACCTGATAATAATATTTTCCAGTATGAAATCCATCACCACCTTACTTGTAGCTCTCTTAGTTGGAATGGCCTCAATCCATTTATTGAAGTAATCAATTGCTACCAAAATCCAACTGTGCCCCCCACTTTATTTCTCTACAATTTCCCCTATGAAGTCAATCCCCCATTGCTGAAATGGAGCCTTCACAGTTATAGTTTTAAGGGGCAATGCACCTTCATACCTTAGCCTTCCTGAGAACCTTTGGCAAGGATCACATTTTCTTACCAACTTTTGTGCATCCAAAAAGAGAGTTGGCCACCACTATCCTGCCCTAAGGATTCTGTGAGCTGTTGTCTTGGCAGTATAATGTCCACCACACACCCCTTTATGCATGTCATTCAAAATATTGTTAGCTTCATTTTCATCCACACATCTTAGCAGCACACCATCAGGATTCTTCCAGCATAATTCTCCTTGAACAATAACATACCTGATTGCATGTAGTTGCAAAGTCCTCTTTTGACTATCACTGAAATGGGAAGGACAATTCAGGTTTTGTAAATAATATACGATGCCCTTATACCATTTAGATTCTGCTACACTGACAATCTCATTTTGGACTGCATTGACCTGGCATGCTTCCAAGTTTGACTGTGCCATCATCTTGGCTAACCCTTGTCCCCTTACCAATTTGGTAATTTGTATCTCTATGTTGAACTCTTGTAGTTTATTTATCCATCTGCACCTTCTTCCTGCTACCTCCTGCTGAGTGAAGATATCCTTGACTACTGCATGAGGCACATATGCAACTATCTAGGATCCTACCATATATGGCCTGAAACTCTTGATTGCTCTGACTAGTGCATATGCTTGTTTCTCCATGATGTCATACTTTAACTCAGAAGCCTGCAAGGACATACTGAAGAAAGCTATGGGTTGCTCAAAACCATCCTCATTTTTCTGTAGCAGACATGTAGCAACAGTGTGGAAAGAAGCAAATGAAAACAATTGAAATGGCTTAGAAAAATCAGGAGACTTTAGAACATGAGCCATCTTTATTGCTTCCTTGATGTCCTGAAAAGATCTGCTTGCTTCACCTTCCCAACTGACAGTCTCACCCTTCTTCAGCATTTTAGAAATGTTCCTTGTGGTTTCTGCAAAGTTGGGAACAAATCTTCTAACAAAATTTATTTGTCCAAAGGACTGGATTCCTTTTACTATTTTTGGCATCTGAATCTTATCAATTGCAGCAACCCTTTCAGGATCAATCCTAACTCCATCTTTGGAAACAATGTGCCCCAGTAGCTTTCCTTCCACTACCCCAAAAGCACACTTCTTTGGATTTAGAGAAATGCCATACTCTAGTGCTCTAATGAAAACCTGCTCTAAATGCATACAATGCTGCTCTTCCTTCTTTGAATAGGCAGTCAGATCATCCTGATAAACAGCCAAGATTGAATCAATCAACCCTGCAAAAGCAACATCCATTGCTCTTTGAAATGTAGCACCTACATTTGTCAGTCCAAATGGCATTCTCACATATACATAAGTTCCCCATGGAGTGGTGAAGGCAGTCTTGTATTGTTCTAATTCCTTTACCTTCACCTGATTGTAACCTAAGAATCCATCCATCATGGATAGGAGTTCACAACCAATCACTTTCTGCAACATAGCTTCCATATTAGGCAATGGGTAATTATCCTTTAAGGAGGATACATTCAAATTTCTAAAGTCAACACAAAGTCTAATATCACCATTCTTTTTTCTAACTGGGACAAGGTTAGACACCCAGGTTGAATGTCTGATCAGTACAATTATTCCAGCCTCCCTAAGCTTCTTGAGTTCTTCCTACATTTTTGGAGCCAAGGTGGGATTAATAGGCCTTTGCTTTTGTCTAAATGGCTTAGCTCCAGGCTTCAATGGGATTTCATGCTGGAATAAGTCTTCTCTATAAGCTTTGAGGTCTTCATATGACCAGGCAAAAACATGCTTATATTTTTTCAGTAATGCAATCAGCATACTCCTGATGTGTGGTTTAAGTTGTTTTCCAATGTATACCTTCTTGGGGGCCTGAGATGTCCCGAAATTTATCTCCTCTAAGTCATCTTTGTTTGTGGGAGATGTCTTTGTGACCAATTGGTCTCTATTGTCAAAAGCTCTTTCTAAAGCTACTAACCCTCTAGGGATTTTGTTAGTCTTCAACTGAATTACTTCTTTCCCCATAAGAGTTTCTTTTCCATCTATAATTTCTACAAAATTTTGAAAATCAATTTCTTGGTTCTCATATTCATCTATGCAGTGCAAAAATTTTAACAAGTCCTTGTCATCATCAAACACTTGCCAACTGCATATGTTTTCTGGTACTGCAGATCTGATTTTAACTTCAACATTTGTAACACCTAATAGAGTGATATCATCTGGCCTTATTGCTACATTGGCTAAGAAATTAGCCATGACATTTTTTGATCTCTCTACCCAGCCTATTGAAAATGCATCAAATAATTCAATTGTATCCCAGACAACATGCTTGTATTGTTTTAATCTTTTGTTCTTTGAGGCATACCTATCTCTAACTTGGGACATAATTAACTCAAAATCCCCAAATACTCTCAGCATCTTAATTCCATGTTTGAGAGCCATATTTAAACCTAAGAGTAAGGCTTCATACTTTGCAATGTTGTTTGTACAAGCAAATCTTAGCAAGAAGGAGAATTTTAGGAGCTTACCAGTTGGGGACAAGAATACAACTCCAGCTCCAGAGCCTTCCTTTGCACAAGCTCCATCAAAATACATGGTCCATAGACCCTGCTGGTCTAGCTCTTGAATGCCAGTTTTTCCCCCTTTGTCTCCTTGGTCATTTGAGACAACTCTAAAATTCTCACAATCAGTGTTCACAAAGCATACATGCTCCTCTGATTCTTGATCCTCAACTGTCTCTGGTGACCTTTCCTCTCTAATCAGTTTGACATCCCTACCATTCATTGGAATCATGGCATATGACAGGTCCAACTGCATACTTCCACCAATCAGTGCTGCCCATCTTCTTGACAACAGCATACCATACTGTGGCTTGATGTCAACCACTGTTATGTTCATTTCGTAGCTCTTTTTAGGATATGCGGCCAGTCTAAAATTCACATCCTTCATGATTCCAATAACTGGTACCTCTCTGGCATCCATAGCATAACATTTTCCACATCCCTTGTCTATTTTCAATCCAGCTTGTTGCATGATAGCCAGAGGCATAATGTTTATGGATGCTCCAGAATCAAGCATACAATTCTTGATCACTTTTCCATTTATAACCAGGGATACATAAAATGGCTCCACTTGTGAAGGACACTTTGTCATGGTCACCCCTAAATACACCTCAGGAACTTCATCTTCTTCATTGCATAAGGCATGCTTCTTACCTTGAGTCTCATCATTCTGTTTGGTTTGACAAGGCATTCCTGAAATCAAAGATACTGTTCTATTCTTGATTTCTTCAACCTTCATTAGTTCCATTAATGGGACAGAAACCTTTACCTGAGACAAGACTTGAGCTATATCAAAAGGAGCACAATTTTGTACCGCAGTTGTAACTTGTGTAAAGGCTTTGTTTTTATCTTGAGATGAGCCAGCTTTAATCTTCACAGCTCCCTGATTATCATTCTTGTTTTGGGAACTTTTTCTTTGATCCTCAACATGGGGAATTCTACTTTCTAGTCCTTGAGATTCATGACCTATTTTTTGCTTAAAACCTTGTTTATTATTGTTCCATTGTTTGTTATATGTTTCATTCCCCTTATGACTAGGCATTAGCTGTCCTGCAAGAGCATTCTCTGGTTGGTGCGAATTACTTACCTGAGCTCTCCTCCTGAGATTGTAATTGCTTTTGACTTGGGCTACCATTGTAGCTGTGAGGGCTCTAATTTCTTCATCAGAAGGTCTTTGCAGGTTACTCAAAAAATTGTGTGAGCCCTGAGCATACGCATAACTATCTTCATTATCCTCATCATAAAAAACTGCTGACATGCCTGAGTCCCATCATCTGTACTCTCATCAGCATCATGAGAAGGATGCTCCCTGCTTATGGACAACATATTAACATCATCATCCTGTACATAATGTGGCTCATTGCATTCATTACAAGACACAACATTATCATACAAAGACTGAGCGATCATGCATTGTGACTGTGAATGTGGCATCTGATAGATTATGCACCATGGAGTATCATCAACAATATTTACATCTTTTTTCAAAGGATCAGGAGTCTCTTTGACATGTTGAGCTCTTTGGTTGGGGTTGCTACTTGGGAGAATTGGTTTACCATTATGCCAATGGTATTATATGGCATGTCATGCAGTGATGGTCTTTTCTCCTACCTCTGGTAAACTTTCCTGTCAGGACCTATTCCTTTCTCATTTCTAGCTAGTCTATAGCTTAGGTCCTTAACAACATTTGCCAGTTTATCAATTTTGTCTTTAGGGGTAGATGTACTACCTTGAGTGTTCTGAGGTTTGTTTGGATTCTGTAGAATTTTCACATCATCCCTCCTGTTTGTCTTGCTTGATGCTTTCCTGTTATTCTCAATATTTATTGCTATCTTGAAAGCATCCCTGAGAGTAGCAGGACCTTTATCTCTTAACCCATATGTAGTTTTGGCATCAAAAGCATTAATATACAATATTATGCACATTGGTTCATTTGGCCTCATGTGATGTGGCAATTTGTTCAACACTTTAGTAAATCTTGCATTAAAATTTGCAACCTGCTCATTTGACCCTTTAGTGATACTAGTGAACTCATTTACAAAAAAGCTAGGGTTAGTTTTGTCACCATACTACTCCTTAAACATCCTTTTGAAATCATCCCATGATGAAATGCTCTGATCAGGCAGATTCTTGTACCATTCTCTAGCCTCATCGACTAAAGATTGCATGAATGACTTCATAAAGACATCCTCATGCTCAACTTCAAAGTTGTCCACGACATTTTGAAAAGCTTTCAAATGAACCTTCCCTGACACAGTATTATTTCCTAGAATCTTTGGCACTTGAAGCCTCACATGCTTGTCAATGGGGTTAGGATAACCAAGGATACCATCAAAGACCAACTGCCTGAATCTATCCAACTGCATGGGTTGTCTATCAAACTGATTAGCATTAATATTTCTATTAGCATTTTGATGTCTTGCATTATTTAATGGTATCCTAGCATTGTTTGCGTCATGCCTAGTATTATCTTGCTGATACTGTACCTCATTTCTGCACTGGTTTCTCTGCATATTTGCATTTTCAAGGGTAGGAACTGAATCATTCTGAGAAACTCTCAGAGCTTGCACTTTCTGTCTCATGTCGTCTCTAACTTTCATTACTTGTAAATATTCTAATTCTACTCTTAGGCTTTTGATTTCTTCAGCTAACTGTTCTTTTTTAGGCATGGAGGTAGATGGTCTCATACCATTCTGGTCATCATCTTCATCATCCCTTGGGGATTCAACTTCTTCAAATCTTTCACTAGGATCTAGGAAAGGGCATTCTTGAAACACCTCTGACCTCATTCTTAGGCTTACACCTTGTCGCCTCTGATATGCACCTTGGATATCAGCTTCTGCATTTGAAAAATAAGGTACATGCTGTCCTGATGGCCTAGGGTTATCCTGAGTATCATCAGTATTCCTGGGGGAACCCTCATGACTGGCTGAGATAGTTCCCTTTTCTCTGTACATCATCCTTCTTTTTACTGGTAACTCTTCAAATAAAGGATTACGTAGGGATCTTCTCCCTTGCATACAAATTTTACTTTACCAACTGGGAGATTGTTCGGAGTCGCCACCTATAACTAGGAATTATTTTTACCAGGGATGAAAGGATAATTTCTTTTACTGTATAATTCCCCAGCGGAGTCGCCAATTTGTTAACATTCACCCGGCTACCACTACACCAAAAGCTCAAACTGTTAGTGAGAGGCACCCCGGTTAGTGTTACCTAGAGACCGTGCGGGCCCGAAGGGAGGGGTTGAGGGTCTCGTTTACCTAAGTACCAACATACCCCACCTACCGCAACCTGCCACGTGTTAACCATAGAGGTAGGTGGGGCAGCTTGGCGTGACTTGCACGCATGAGAGGCAGTGGACATCAGGTAGGATTCGAACCCCTCCCTAGTAGAGTCGCCAATTTCTGTTGGTTTTTTCCCTGATTGGATGCTCATTCCCAGATTTCCCTACAAGGTAGCCATCAGTGATCAACAGTATCTCTGGGCTAGGGGCCAACAGTGTAGGAGATAAACTCTATTTTATCTCCTCTTCTTCTTTAGGCTCTAGGGGGTATTCCCTACTCAACACCCATGAGATATAACTATGCAAAGACTGGGATGCTGACACAAAGTAGATAAATCCTCTATTAAGCAGACCAAAACTGTGAGATAAGTGCAAAGGGGCTAGCTTGGGGCCTATGTTCAGTTGTAGACAGAGGATTTTGGATCCTAAAAATTACTTCTAAAGTCCTAAAGGTTTGAAGTTGAAGTTTGAGTTTGATTTGTATATGGATGTGAAACTAGGACTTTGGGTTACAATAGAGATACCAAGCTAGATCGGTGCCTATCTAGGGCTCAGAGTCAGTAGACATATATATGTGAATGTTTACCACAAACATAAAACATCAGATTTCAAGGGGTTTCTAAAATGTCTGCCTTACAGACAATACCCAAGAGAGAGTATTTAGTTATTTCTGCTTACAAATATCCTTTCTGCAATGTATTCTCCTCAACACATAGTCCAAAACATTCAATCTACTCCTTGAGCAGAGGTAAAAGACTATGTATTCAATATATAAAACTTATATTGTAGAATCTATAACACCCCTTAGATGTTCAGAGTCAGAAGAAAAACACATTCAGTCTGGAGACAAATAACAAAACACATGCTATGAAGCATTACTCATTTAAATCAACATGAAATTGATAATTCTATGCATAATACATACAACATACAATTCATAAACTACCAGAGACACCTGAAATAGAATCACCAGAAAGTTGTATTCCTATTGCAGCACCAACATTTGTCCAAGTTTCTAACAACCAACAAAAGAGTAACACAATTTGCTTAAAACAACAAGAAAGTGTACTTTCAGCAATAATTACATGGCAAAAGTCAAAAGTCCACCAGATACAGTTCATTTTGAGGAAATGGCCTTCAAAGATTAAATATAGCAGGGGACAAAACATGGAGAAGCAAGAGAAGGACGAGGAGCAGATGAGCTCGAGCCTTGTGCCACTGTTGGAAAATTCTCTGTCATAAATTAGGTACATGGCTATTCAACCATTTGCCCATGCCTCTACAAATCACCATTGATGGCTCAACCATCCACATCTTCTCTTGGAAACTATCGTAGCTCATATGGAAATTTCCCACTCAAAACATGCCTGAAGACGCAAAAGAAACCCATACTCCAACTTTAAAACATGGCCGTCGATTCCTCCCATCGTTTGGAAATCCATGGCACCAAATCCACGTTGAAAAGTCACCGTTCTGTGAAAATGTGCCACGTAGGCACCTTGCATATGCATGCTCTACTTTGTGTATCACGCCATCGGCGTGACCAAGACTATCGGGAGGACATTCATATTTGCATGATTTAATATCCCACATTTGTCCTACAGGGACCACTCTATCATTTTATAAATGGGGCCGCAAGCACACTAAGTGTTGAGAATTTTACCCTGCTTGACCCACGAACCCTCTGCCAATAGCCCATCACCCTGACTCCTGTCGATACCAGGACCTGATCGGGGAGACCAGCCCCATCGGCCAAACTCCAGCTCACAATTCTGACTCCACAACTCTCACCAACCGCTACACCCTTTGGCAAGACATAGACCGTCGGAGCTATCGAAAATCCATCTGCCGATACACCAACTCTTGTTGATGGACACACCGCTGAAAGCCTCAAACCACCCTCCGTGTCGGCCAGACCCAAACCATCGGGAAGACCACCATTAGATATACCGATGCCACACATCACACCGATGGACATCCCCCCGTCAGCATGACCAAGACCATCGAAGCAACAAAAAGCTCCTTCACCAACCACATCGATCACGCTGATGCCCACTCTCTTGAAAGTCTCACTCCACTCGTAGTCAGCCAGACAAACCCCATCGGATCAACGCCCCGTGATTTGTCCGACGCACCAAGTCATCCCGATGGCACATCCCATAGGCCAAACATAAGGCATCGGAAGAAGATCTCCCAGCTTCGCCGATGCAAGAAGTCACCCCGATGCACATCCTGGTGACGTCATCATCACATTTGTAAAATCACCTTGTCGACAAACCCCATCAGTGAGAACCAACGCATTGGGGAAAATTCCTCCAGCTTCGCCGATACCACATGTCTCACCGATGAACATCATTGGATCAGGGAGACTTACTCCATCGGCCAAATACAAACCTCCCTCACTAACCCCACAACTCTCGCCGATAACAATCCCCTTTGACAAGACACAAACCGTCAGAGGGCCAGAAAAATGCTGCGCCAATAACAAAAGTCATCCTGATGAAAGCCCTAAGCCACATTCCATTGGCCAGACCAGTCTTGTCGGAAAGACATCAACCCCGGCCACCGATATACCATATCAGACCGATGGCACTTCGTAAAACCCTACCTTCACACCCCATCAGCCAGACCACCCACATCGGGAAACCTCATACATGTCTGCTTGACACAGAAAGTTACCCCGATGAACATCTTGATGACAGAAAACCTGATGACCCCGCAGAAATACCAAGGTGACAATCTGAGATCTAATTGATTAAGCAGGCACCAACAGTGTGAAACCAGTGAAATTGAAGCTTAGAAAGATGCATCCACACATAGCAGTGCTTGTAAAAGAAGAACTCAAGAAACTACTGGATGTAGGATTTATCAGAGCTATAGACTATCCAGAATGGGTCTCTAACATTGTACCAGTGTCCAAACCAGATGGCTGAGTCAGACTATGCAATGACTTTAGAGATCTAAACAAAGCTTGCCGTAAGGATGATTTTCTGTTGCCAAATATAGATATCATAGTTGACTTAACAGCAGGGCACACCATGTTATCTCTCATGGACGGTTTCTCAAGATATAATCAGATCAGGATAGCACTAGAAGACCAGCATAAGACAAATTTTACTTGTCCATGGGGCACTTTCTGCTGGAATGTCATGCCATTCAGGCTAAAGAACGTAGGAGCCACATATCTACATGCTATGACCGCTATATTTCATGATATGATGCATGTATCAATGGAAGATTATGTAGATGATATCCTAGAAAAGTCACTCACAAGAGAATCACACCTGGATGTGTTAGAGAAAGTCTTTCAGAGACTCAAGCAATTCAAGGTTAGGTTGAACCCAAAGCAATATGTGTTTGGAGTCGCCTCAGGCAAACTTCTAGGCTTCATTGTGTCAGCAAACGGAATAGAGGTAGACCTCGCCAAAGTCAAGGCTATCATGGACATGCCACCACCCAAGACTCTCACTCAACTAAGATCTCTACAAGGCAAGCTACAAGCAATCCGTAGATTCATATCACAACTGGCAGACAAGTGTCAACCATTCAGTCACCTCCTACACAAGAACATTCCATTCAGATGGGATGAGAAGTGTGAAGAGGCATTCAACAAATTGAAAGAATATCTTATGAATCCACCCATTCTCATGCCTCCTATCCAAGGGAAACCATTGATACTTTAAATATCTGCTACACCTACAGCTCTTGGGGCTCTTCTAGCACAACAAGATTATGAGAATAAAGAAAGAACCGTCTACTACATTAGTCGCACATTGGTGGGCTATGAGTTGCAATACTCTCAGATAGAAAGATCATGTCTTGCGGTAGTCTTCCCAAAAACTCTGACATTATATGCTTGCACATCCAGTCAAACTCATTGCAAAAATAGATCCACTAAAGTACCTACTAAGCAAAGCAACTCTTACAGGTTGCCTAGCCAAATGGGTAATGCTCCTAAGTGAATACGACATTATGTAGACAAAAAAGCTATCAAAGGACAAGTCATTACGGACTAGTTAGCGGATGCACCATTACAGGACACCACACCTATGCAATTTGAGTTTCTAGATGAATGTTTATTCAATGTCTCAACACATTCCTAGAAACTATACTTTGATGGGTCCTACACAAATCATGGATCGGGGGTAGGAATCTTGTTTGTAACTCCTCATGGTGACACCATACTAAAATCTTACCATTTGTTATTTCTATTCACCAATAACATAGCAGAATATGAAGCCTTAGTCATTAGCCTCAAGATGGCAATAGACTGGAAAATCATGGAGCTACATGTCTATGGTGATTCTCAACTAGTGATAAACTAGGTCAATGATGATTACTAAACCAAAGACGAGAAGCTCATCCCATACAAGTGGATGGTCGATGACTTCAAGGAATACTTTGTGATTATATCTTTTGAGCAGATACCGCGCATTAAGAACAAAGCAGCAGATGCCATGGCAACCATTGCCTCTCTTCTTGAAATACTAGAGAATGAGTCACGGTATGAGTTCTTAGTGGAAACTATTCAGCAACCAGCTTATGATCTTCCTGAGAACCATTCCATATGCCTTTTAGTTGGATCTGATTCACCTTGGTACGGTAAGATTTACTCAAGGACAACACTCTCCCACCTGATTTATCTTCAAACCAATGACAAACCTTTATACACCAAACTTCTCGCTATACCATTATTGCCGACACCCTATACCACCGTGGTCTAGATGGTACTTTACTCCATTATTTAGAATGAGAAGAATCCCTAACTACCTTACAGACGTACACAAAGGGATCTGTAGAACACACTCTAGCGACCCTTCTCTGGCTAAGAAATTCATGCGTTTGGGTTATTACTGGCCAAACATGGAGACAGATTCATACCAGTTTGTGAAGAAGTGCAAGCAATACCAAATACATGGGAACCTGATACATGCACCAGCTCAAGAGTTGAGACCTTTAACGACACCTTGGCCCTTTTGCTAATGGGGACTTGACCTTGTGCGAAAAATCCATCCACCCTCATCTAATGACCATAAATTCATCATAACCACCACTGAGTACTTTACCAAGTGGATTGAAGCCGTTCCCCTCACCACTGTCATAGCTAAACAAATCTCCTCATTCATCCTAAATTACCTCATTTGCAGATATGGAATTCTTTCATCCATTATCACGGATAACGGAAGACCCTTCAAAAACCAGGATGTCCAAGAACTCTGTGACCATTAAAAATCCAACACTGTTTCTCCTCACCCTATTACCCCCAAGGCAATGGTCAAGTTGAAGCATCCAACAAGACCATCTTTCAGCTCCTCAAGAAGATAGTCAATGATGCTGGCCATGATTGGCACATCCAACTACATCCTGCTCTATGGGCCTACAGAACTAGTATATGCACTTCCATAGGTGCTACCCCTTACGTCATTATTTATGGCTTAGAAGCTATCCTTCCCATTGAGGTTGAGTTACCATCTCTCAGGGTGTCATTAAAAGGTCTCATATTAGATGAAGAATACAGAGTTTCCAGATTGCAAGAACTAGAGTTGCTAGAGGAAAGGAGACAGAAAGCCTTTGACCTCTCAAAGCATATCAAAAAATGATGTCAAGAACCTATAACCACAGGGTTCGCCCAAGAGTCTTCAAGGTTGGAGATCTAGTCCTCAAAGAGAATCCACGAAATCAACAGGATAGAGAAAAGAAAGGCAAGTTCAAACCCAATTGGCTTGGGCCTTATGTAATTATAGCTGCTTATGGATCGGGGGCATATCAGTTAGCAACATCTGAGGGTGAGCTGTTTGATCACTCAATCAACAACATGCATCTTTGCCAGTTCTATACCTAAGGGAACCCTAATGTAAGGGGGGCATAAAATACAAAAAATTAAAAAAATCAGAAAAATACAAAAAAATCAGAAAAAGTACCAAAAAAAATCAGAAAAATACAAAAAAATTGTCCTTTGGTGAAAACCCGGCAAACAGGCGCCTTAGATAGGTATCATGATGAAAACCTGACAAACAGGCATCATGTTTACTTTCTAGCTTTTCATACAAATAAAAATAAGTAGTGAAAACTTGGTAAACAGACATTACTTGTGATAAACAGCCTTCTCCATCTTCGGGAAACCAATCGCCTTGTGTCCATCCTTCCTCATGTCTCATTCGACCCATATCCGTTCCATAATAAAAAACCTAATGATAACCCATCATGGCTTGATACTCTATCTCTTTAATGCCTTGTCAACCAAGGTTTTGTCCCATATCATATCCATCATGTCAGCCTAGCCTGGTGTCTCTCATAAGTGTCCATGGTCCTATTCCATGAACTCGTTGCCTTTGCATTGTCACGTAGGCAAGGCCATTTCTTAAATGTGCCCCCGAGGCTCCCACGGTCCCATCTGTCCCATTTCTTGTCATCTTTTCTTCTAGTCCATCCATGGTCCATTAGGGTTTACCTCGAACTACATTGCCTCTGCGTCATCACGTAGGCAAGGCCATTTAGCAATGAGCCCTCGAGGCACTAGGTCAGTCCCTTAGGGTCCGTCTCGCTAATAAAGATTGTGGAAACTTCTCACCAGGCAAGCAAGCGCAAGCAAAACCTGCTCTTTTCAAGCAGAAATCCTGATGCAAGACATTAACCTATCCAAAGCAAAGAAAATAAACTCCTAAGGCCTTCTAAATGATTTTACCCAAATTATGGCAATAAACAAACACATCTAAATGCAAAAATGTTTTGTGGATTAGAAACATGGTTAAAATACAAAGTCTTGATTTTTGCTATCATGTCCTTCTATGCTACTCAAGGATGCCAAAAGCTAGAGATGCTATGATGGGGGCATGATTATTTTCTTTGTTTGTTGTTTGTGGATTAAACTTTAGTAATGTGAAGCCTTGTCTAACGACATGATCGACAAAAGATCATCGAGGACATCCAAGGTCTAACATGAAAAGGGGCAATCCTTGTTTGTTGATACGCAAGAAATACTTAGGTCATCTCAGTTCAATTATACCTAGATGCTTGTATTAACTTGCTAAATCAAAATCCATGTAAGCGATGCTCAGGTCATCTCGGCTCAATTATACCTAGATGCTTGTTTTAACTTACAACATTCAGAAAAAGTACCAAAAAAAAGCCCAATGATGAAATAAGAACTTCAAAATATTTGCACTATCAAGATGTCAAAAAAACTATTCACATCCACTTGCATCCACTTGCATCCATACCATTCACATCCACAAAGCATCCATACCGTACCCCATGCAATAACGATCCAACAATGCAGAGTATCAATACAAATAAAAGCTTGTGAGTTCTTCTATCAATCAGTATTCCATCTATCATTATGGTCCATTCTTCTCAATTCGGTCAACCCGAGCAATGATCAAAATGCAAGCTCATCCTTAATCCATACCAATCAAGTCAAGTCAATCTTGTACAAATGATCCAATCACAATCAGTGGTCTTGATCCTTGTCTGGTCGTAAACCAACTCGATCAGTTAATCAATCAAATTGTCTTATACAGGATGTGGCACTGTCAAAATTAGACCAACACATGCATCTTACACGACATGTTCCATTTTCCTAAGACTAGACACTATCCTTCATGTTGCTCTAGGGATCTATTTTTCCCTGCCATGACAACACACCTGCCGTGTTGGTCTAGGGATATATCATTCCCCGCCATGACAACACTGTCGTATATCGTTGGTTTACTGCTCGACAGGGGCAATACCTTTCTTGTTCTTGTATCACTTGTGCATACTTGCTTACTTGCCTGTGTGTGTTATCATTCTATCTTGCATCATGTATCATTTAGTTTTTCTTCAAACCTAACCTAGTTTTCCCTTCGTCTTCGTGAGATTGTCCGTCTCTCATCCTTTTGCCTTCTTCTCATCTAATCTCTCGAGGGGGCATCCTATTGTCATAACCTATACCAGGGGCAAACTGGGGCATGTATCATTATCAGACTATCTATTCTTTGAAACAACGCCGTAAACTGCATTGCATCAAAGAGGGGCAAAATGTATACACCTAAAAATGACACGATTCTGTCTAGATAAATATTCTTAATATTTATTCCCTTCTAATTTCCTCTATCAATAAATAAATAACCAAATTTATTTATTTGATTCATATTCTTCCAACAATTAAATAAAATCCTTTATTTAATTTAATTCTTCCAAACAATTAAATAATTCTTAATTATTTAATTAAATCAAATCATTCCTCCAAATTTGAATAAATCAAATCAAATTTATTTAAATCCTTTCAAATCTCCAAAAATAAAATAAATCAAATATTTTATTATTCTTCCAAATCATGTGCAAGTCAATTAAATAAATTTATTTATTTAATTTGCTTTCTTATCTTCTAAATTCTTCAAATATCTTCCAAATCTTCTAAAAATAAGTCTTCTTCTTCATGCAACAAAATTAAATAATTTATTATTTAATTTCTCTCAAATCATGCAAAAGCAAATTTCAAGTTGAGTTATCTATTCAATCAACCTTGTTTTTATCAATATCTCTTAAATTAGAAAAAAAACTTTCTAATTTATGAAAAGCATGTCTTATCTTTAGAAAAGAAAGTGATTAACTCAAATAAAACAACTTTTGTGTGACACTTGTCTTCTTCTCATTCGTTGCACATTCCTCAACTATTCTCAACTGTTGATCTTCTCATTCTCTCTATACCATTGATCTTATTTCTTCCAAGTCTATAAGTACAACCTCATTCCTCCGTTTCATTGATCCAAGCTTTAAGTATTGTTACTTTGTAGGAATTACAGTGTGCCTTTGGCACCAATTCCTTCATTGCTTGTGATCACATTCGCTACTACACACTACGCTCTACTACCATCGTTGTGAAGCTCCTCTTCATTGCGGTACTATCACTGCCATTCCCAATTGACATTCTTGAAGAATAGCAAGGAAGTGTACTATCTGAGGGCCCTATTTCATACATGCAAGAATGATTGTCATAGGCGATCAATGGAAGCTTCGAATTAAGGAGGTTTGCTTTGTTGTTTGATCATTGTTTATTTGAATCTCTTTTGTTCACCATTTCATTGAAGTTTTGGGGTATCTTGATATTGATTATTCTCTTGTATCCATTTTTCCCTAAACAGTTATGATCAGGGAGGGGATCCTTGTATGCTCCCAAGTTTGCATTTGGAGATGGATTTGAAGAGTCTTAAAGGGTGACCTTGCCTGTTTCCATGAGATCTTGTGTGCGATGTTTCAATCTCATGCAATTTGATGTTGGATGTCCCTTAACATGATGGTATTCACAAAATACATTCTCATCAAACCACGCAGGCTTAAATTGACTTTCATCGTATGGTCAGATGGGTGGAAGTTGCAATAAGTTTCCTTTCACACACCTATCCAAAATATCCTCAATGGGTTCCTCGAAAGGAGTAAATCTTCTTCTAGGGCGATCATCTTGTCTTGGAGGCCCCTTAGGTATGTTCACATTATTGCTTGAGATGTTCAATGGGGAATTATTTTGGATATTTTGGATAGCTTTTGTATCTGTTACTCCATCATTAAGGGAATTCTTATTTTTGTTCCAAAAGCATGGCTTGTCACTTGTTTGAGCGTTATTGTTGTTGCTGTTATGATTGTTCTTGTTGTTGTCATACATTTTTATCGATCCTTTAGCAACAAGGGCCTTTCAATGGTTATTCCCCTTTCAATGACTTCTTCAAAGGTTGAGGCATAAAACACTTGCAAGTGAAATGCTAATTCAGGATTCAAATTAGTGACAAACATGGTCACAAGTTGCTTTTTAGGAATCTGCCATGGTAGCTTGCTTGCCAAAGCTCTCCACCTTTGTAAAAAAGTCGCAAATGGTTTCCCATTCTTTTGTTTAGTGTTACAAAGATCTGTCATAGAGATTTCATGCTCACAATTGTAGGAGAAATGAGCTATGAATTTATCTGTGAGTTCTTCAAATGATTTGATGCCAAGGGGAAGATGTGTAAACCATTCAGCAGATTGTCCACTAAGGCTTTTAGGGAAAAGTCTCATTAAGTGTCTTCTTGTGTGACTTCAAGGCAAGTGAAGCAGAATTCCTGCAAGTGATCCGGAGGGTCTTCCTTTCCCTTATATTTGTCAAATTTTGGTGTTTCAAAGTGTTTAGGGAAAGGTGGCATGTATAGACTCTTGTCAAAAGCATAAGGACATATTTCATCAAGAGAATAGTGCTTCTTTTTAGGTTCTTTTGCCATCTCTACTATTTGTTGGACCATTTTGATTGTTAAAGTTTGTTATGGAGTGGAATTGTTTTGAAATAGTTATTGGAGATATGGTGGCAATCGTGAGTCTTGGTTCTGATGTTGGTTCGTGTTAGTATTTTGTCATTGCAAATTTGGGTTTTGATTATCTTGTGATGTTGAAATGACTGTGGCATTAGAAGTGTTAACATTTTGTTGAGAAAGCAATTGTGATATGATGGCAATGGAGTTAGGATCATTGGATGGTAGGCTTATAGAAGTACTTGCGTTTGGGTTGTTGCTAGGAATAGTGAGGGTGATTTGTGGTACAAATGGGGCAGCGTTAGTGTTTGTAGGAGTGGCCCCAAGTCGAATAAGGTGATCCATAAACCTGTTGGGATCCAACTTAAGAACTCTATCTAGCGTATCCATAGCCTGAGTATCTTGTAGGAAATCCTCAACCTCTTGGTTAGGTACATGCGTTGTGTGGGGTGATGGTCGACGTTGAAGTGAATCGTCGTAGGGCACATTATTATCATTAGTTGGTTGCATTCCAATTTTGATTCTGACATTGTTTTGGTTGGTTTGAGGCATTCCACTGTCGAAAGATCCCATTTCTTGAAGTTTCTTAGCTTGTAACCTTGTCAAGGGCATGCAATGATGTTGGGATGAGTTTGATTATGAGATGAAATAGATTTGATGTTTTGGGAAGAAATACCTTAGAGATCAATTTGTAATTAGTTGGACCCAAAGGAGAGAATGATATTTAGGAGTGAAAATGAGTGGAAAATTTTCAAGGCTAAAAGGTGATATTTGTGATGAGGTTGGCTAAAGATATGGTGTCAAAATTTGGAAAAATGACTTAGGACGAAAAGGGTGAGCTTGGATAAAATCTAGATCTTTTAGGTTTTGTTTCAAGGATGATTCCTTCTACTCAAGGTAGACTAATGAACTTAAAGCAAAAGGATGGGAAAATATTTTACTTAAAGATAGACTAATGACCTTCAAATAAAATAAAGATGATGATGGATAAAGTTTATAAGGATACCAAAGGTAGCTAATCTTTAAGTACCTTACAAACTAGGATAGGATGAGATCTAGATTAAGTCTTTTACACACAAGTTTGGTCCCAAGGTTGATGGATTAGTGGGATAAAATGTGGAATTACTAATAGGTAATTTGGGTAGGTGTAAGTGGAAAATGATTTTGGAATGAAATGGTTAAAGGATGGAAGGTCCAACAAATCAAAATATCTTTCTCTAAGGTTAAGATGAGATGGATGAATTGATTTTTAAGATACAAATGGATAAATGAGGTGAAAGGATGGATGCGACAAGGTCTCAAAAATATTTTTGGGATTTTCTAAGTATTTGGATTTTTTTGGATTTTCTAAGGTTTTTTATTTTTTTGGATTTTCTAAGGTTTTTTGGTTTTTTTAAAAAAATTTCTAAGGTTTTTTGATTTTTTTTTGGATTTTGTAAGGGGTCAAATGTTGTGATAGATGGGTTGTTTGATTTTCCTAAGGTTTTGGGAATGAAAATATCTCTTGGCAAACAAACACAAAGCAAACAATTCACACAATGGGAAGTTTGTTTCAATGCAATGTTTTTCTTATTTTGAAATTTTTTGAAAAGAAGCACAACCTAAGGTGAAGACAAGTACAATATTTGTTGGATCCCCTAGCCGTGCCTATTCAAAGTAGATAGCTTCAGGATCTTGATAGCACCAGCTCCCCTCCACGACACTCACTTCTCACGCATACCAAGCTCTGGGTTTCCCAAGGCTCGTAAACCTTAGGATTGTCCCTACTATCTCTACTAAGAACCATGAGAATCATGGTGGCTTCAAAGGTCCCACCTTCTACGCCAACAAATAGAGAGATTTGGGCTTCTAAAACAATGGTTCGTAGTCGGGGAACATTCGGGGGATCGACACCTTACGAGCATCCGATAAACCACTTAAGGTTTTAACTAACCCTACTAGGAGTTTCATATACCTGAAGGTAGTACTTCCTTTCAAGCTAGCACCGAATGGTAAGCGCTCATACTGATTTGGACTTGGATTTTGCCTTATCTTATTTTACATATAGCGGACCAGATGAAAGTACCGCTTGGGGTCACCAATGAGTTCTCCGTATGGATGTGTCTCAAGAGCAGGCCCACGTCCTAGAAAAAAGAGGATAGAACCATTTCTCTTACACCCAAGATCCTATTGCAAGGCGAGGGGAGAGGATACTTTGATTCCAACTCTTGGGTAACACAAAGTGTACAAGTACACCAAACACGGTAAACAAGTGCTAATATTCTTTTTAAGTCCAAATCCAAATGTTCCTAAGATCAAACAATGGTTCCTTTTAAGCCCAAATAAAATCTTTGCCTAACTAAACACATAAAGGTTCATTTTAAAGCCCAAAAAAAAAGTGTGCCGAATTTAATAAAAACCCTACAGCAAATCGTTAGTAGTTTCAGATGTAGGTCTTTGACATGCGTTCTTTTATGTTGTAGAGTTCGGCCAGTAACCTTGTTTACCTGTTCGCAGAGTTTGAAAGATGGTGTTTGTCTGGGTGCAGATAGTACCGAATCAACATAAAGATGATCTAATCTCTGAAACATAATAGTTTGAAAACTAAAACCCCTCTACTTGATTCAAAATGGATTTTTATATGATTTTAAACCCTACTAGATTAGAAATTTGCAAAACCCTAGATGATAAATGCAAATCTAATTGACATGCAATCTAAATAAAAAATCCTAGTATGAATCTAATAAATACTCTCAAACTTATGATCAAAACCCTGCAAAAGATAGATTGTTAGACCCACGAGTATGCAAAAAACCAAATAAAGCTGAATGCATAAAATCTTGCAATCACAAAAGTCGTAAAAAATTTGCACAAAGAAAGTTGCCACAGTTAACAAAAATGGCACTAGGAATCATCGAAATGGCGCTAAAGTCATAGAAAATGGTATTATAACAACTTAAGATAGTGCTGCAACCTGTAACACAACCTTCAATATTGCTTTTTGATGGAAAATCTTCAAAAACACAATGAAAAATTAGCAAATCAGGACTTGGGTGTCCCACCGGGTGTGCCAAATGAGATCATGGAAATCTAACATGAAGGAAAACACAAGAAAATGCAAACAAATCAATGTAAATATACCTTCAAGCCAACGCACAATCCATGGTTAAGGTTGAGAATGCCGTACCCAAGAACATTCTAGCTTTACCCACAAGATTGAAATGTGAAATGGTCTCATGCAAATGCAAATCACTAAACCCTAGCTCAAAGATACAAATAGATTTTGCCAAAATGATGATATACTCAAGATTGGATGCGAAATGGTTTAGAAGAGGGTTGTATTTATAGGCAAGGGCTGATTTTTGAACAACAGTGGAGAGAAAAAGGAGAAATCAATGGATGAGAGATGAGGATGAATGTTCACGCACCAAGTGTCCATGAGAGGTTAATATGCTTCTTTCAAAATAGGATATTTCTATTTTTTGGTGGAGATCATAGATTTTTCTAATTTAATAAATCTTTCCCATGATTTGATTTTTTAATTTCTTGCTATTTTCAAGGACACTTGCACATTTAGAGGAAAATAGAAGGTGGAAAAAATGCATTATAAACTAAATAATTATATTTATTTAATTTATTATTTAAATGAGAGAGATTGTTGGAGGAAATAAAATATAAATTAAATAAATAAAATTTATTTAATTTATTTGCATGGTAGAGACAATAAATAAAATATGCATTTTATTTATTTTTAGAAGAAAGATGAGGTAATTAAATAATTTAAAATTATTTAATTATTCATGGAAAATAGAAGAATAAAGGAAATTAATTAAATAAATAAAATTTATTTAATTAATTGATGTGGAGGGAAGAAGATTTGATTTTTTTGATGAAAGAGGAAATAAAACAAGATAAGATAGGAAAAAGACAAAAAGACTTGCTTTTAGTTTTAAATCCTCAAAAAGGAAATAAATCTTCCAAAAGGATGGGGTGATATTTGATGAATTATCTAATTAAATAAATTAATTAGATACACATGAGTTTAAATTTAGAAAGAAAGCAAGAAGATATTTTCAGGTTTTATTAATTAAATAAATATTTAATTTATTTAATTAATTTTGGATTGTGGTGATAGATGACCTAGAAAGATAATTAAATAAATAAAAATTTATTTAATTATAAGAAGATACATAAATGACTAATTAAACAATTAAAAATAATTATTTAATTAGCGAGGATAAATGGCCATGAATAATTAAATAAATAAAATTTATTTAATTATAGAAGAAGGGATTATGGATAGAAAGGGAATAAATGAAATTAGTCAAATAAATAAGATTTATTTAACTAATTAGGTGATGATATGGGTGTTTAGGGCAAAACATGCTACAAGATGTCTAAATGATGTAATGTTGTAACAAGGTGTTGCAAGAGGACATTTTTAGGTGTCTACACCAATATTACGAGAATCCCCAATACATTGATGGCTCACAACAAATCACCCGACCAACACATCATAGACAGAGTTCAACTTGGAGGTGATGTCACTGAAATATCTTGTCAGTCCATTATCATAGTCTTAAAATTCAAAACATGATTGGAGTCTTCTTGATATATCTCAAGCAACTCAATGTTATTCTTATTGTGATCAGAATAGATATGGACAATTGCCATAGTTGAACTTCATCCAACCGACTCATTGGAATCCCACAGTTTTTCAACACTTATCACATTCTCTACAATTAGTTTATTATTTTTTCGTCTTATTTATGTATCTACTTTTTTCTAGTTTATCTATCCTAGTATCACAATGGTACCTGTGGATTAAAAGTGCCTATGCACTTCCCTTTCTGCTTCCTAATAAATCATATTCACACATGATTAGAAAATGCTACTCAATGCTAAGGTGCATCATCCAACATCCTTAGGTATGTTTCAAATCTTCATTTTCTCCTCTCATTATTTGGAGAGAATGGTTATCTAAAGTTAAACTTTAAGTCCTTTTAGGTTATTGTAATTTCTTGCTTGGGATTTACATTGGTATAGAATTTGATTTTCAAGGTTATATGACTGTTGGCATATCTGTATACAGAGTTACTTTTATAATTGCATTCAGTGTCCTTTTGGATGGAGCTACTCTAAATGACCAGCACAATGAAGATAAAGCTTTTTTTCTACCTATTGTTATGTCATAAAGACTAGGGTCTTTACAGGAGGAGTAGGGTTGTCTTTGCTCACTGTAATACTAGACATTATCTACTATATAATTGTATTTGTTGTTAAGAATTCAGTTGCTTGGGTATTCTATTTGATTTGACTTGCTCATCCTTCACAGCTTGTTTATGCTTCACCCGTGTCCTTTCTAGTTTAAATTGTTTCTGCTTCTAGAACCTGCTTTCCAATTAACATTCATTACTCTTCTACAGTTTTGTTTCTTATTTACACTATTTACACTTACAGCTACAGATGCACCATAATTTAGAGGACCATTTCTTAAGAATGGAAGTACAACTCCGAAGGAATAAATTTCCACTCATACTTTTCAAAAATATTGTCAAATGGATGAATGCCAAAGATAACATGCTTCACACTTGCTAGTCAACATATATCAATGTATTAAATGACAAAAGGACCTTGGATCACTTAAACAGTTTACTGCACTCAACATTTGAGGTAACAACTCTTGAAATCTCCAATTTTTTTGCTAGCAAATTTAAAATAAAATTAACAAAAAAAATCTCTTGCTAACTAAATAATACTTCCATATGTATTATAGGTACAAGGAACACTGAAAATAGCCAATGCATTTTTGAACCCTTTCCACGCATTTTGCTCAAAATGCAATTATAAATTTGATTCCTTTGGAGCACTTGACAATGAAACTGCCCAATGTGATAGATGCAATGAAGAGATTGCCTATATCTACTTGCATTATCTCAAGACTATTCTAACCACTGACAAAAAATAGACAATACATTGATCTTGTGCCATAAATATCATCCAAATGCTACTGCCAGACCTGTAAAAGATCAGCTATGAGAAGTACCTCGAAGATAAATCAACAATCATCTTCATGTTATGAGAATTCAGCAAAAAAGGACAATTTACATTGAATAAGAGCAATGCCATCATTAATGCATCTTGTGCTGAAGAATAAGCACATCATGCCAATATACTAAGGTACATCCTTACTCTTCTTGCAACTTTTTTGTTGTAAACAAAAATTATAACAAACAAATTTAACTTCTTCACCAAGACTATAGTATCTCCTCCCTGTCGCTTGTTTTGTCCAATAAAATAAATGTTCACAGTCACTTTCATGTTCATCTTGCAGGAAGCAAATACAGCACAACACCACAACCAAACTAAATTACATAGGCATCGCCTGTCACTTATTAAAGCATACGAAACCACATTTTTGTTACATATATCTTATAATACCTCTTTGATACTCTCTTTGCTCTCGAAATTACACACCATGTTATATGTTTATGTTTTCTGGGTTTTGCAAGAATTGGACCACAATAGTGGAAATGAACTTCTGGATTCACTACCAATCTTCAACTACCATAGTGACAATGGACTTATGGATTCTCATAAATATATACTATCTCACACTCTTTACCACTTTTAGATTTATAAACTATCTCTCACAATACTAGCTATCTTATCGTATGTGTGTTCGTTCTATTTATGTGCAACATTAGTATTGACTAGTTCATAATTTGAAGTTAATGAACCTGATATTGTATTTACTGCATAGTGAAACCATTATTTCCTATTAATTCACAAACTAGTGAGAGTATATTTCTGGATGGAAAAGATTGTAACACATTGGCAGTTAAGCTCTCCTTTCTAATTTTATTTATAAATTACTTTTGTTTCCATATTTTTGAACTTTGAACAGTTTTAACTATTTTAAATGTAAGGGAACATTAATACTTGGAATAACTAATGATATTTAAGAGGTCATTTAGATCATATGTAGCTAAGAAGGAACTATTTTCTAACTGTTCACATGTCATCAGGTTTTGCCTTTTTATTAAATAATTGCTTAAAAGTTGGTGTTATTATTTCAAGCTTATGTTGAATTGCTTGAAGAATATGATATCCAAGTGCCAGCTTGGTTTACTTTCAACTTCAAAGATAGTGTGAATGTAGTGAGTGGTGACTTAGTGACAGAATGTGCTTCCATAGCCAATTCATGTAAAATGGTTGTTGCAATAGGTATCAATTGTAACACACCTCATTTTATTTATGGATTCCTCATTTCAATTCAGTAGGTAGCCTCACATTCTCTAATTCATTGAAGAGGATCTCTTTGTCTATAACTTTTATAGATGTACAATGATGGATCTTTTCGCAAAAAATGACACACTCAATCAGATTTATCCAATTTTTATAAGTAGAGGAGACCTTTTCCACATAGCAATACCTTAGTCACATGAAAGAATGCCCTTTAGGAGAAAACAAAGAGACAATCAACCTTGCAGAGGACTAGAAAGTTCCTGCAAAAGGCTTGAAATGCATTAAACAAATGTTGAGAGTACATTAATCTCATGACAAAGATATTAAAATGCACTAACACTTGCATACTGTTAGAACAGAAGAATCTCTGAATAGAATCTGAACAAGTGTACAAAGTAAAACGCCATCTTGGAGATTTTCAATCAAAAATGTTACATGGAAATTATAATCAGTAAGTGGGACCTGGGATAATCATGAAGGTTTACATAAAAATTCACCTCAATAAAATTATCAAAAGATCAACTTCCAGACTTGCTCAAAACAAGATGGCCAAACTATGAAAATGTAGCTTCTAGCTTCTATTTTTCTGTTTTGTGTGCAACTTGCTCTTAGTCCCAAGTACCAGGGTCTATATCGTTAATGTTTTTCACCTCTAATACCACTCACAAACCTGAAGATGAAAATCTCGATAGCCTATTGTAGCAAGATGTCCAAGCAAATCACCTTCTGCATGCATCACATCTAATAAGAAATCTAGACCATATATTATGGGAAGACATATTGATTAGCTTCATACTCAATCAAATAAAATACCTTAAAGGTAAAATAAATTAATAACTAACTCACTCAGTAGTGCTTGGTGACTAGATTTTTCTAATATGCCTCGGCAAAATAGTAATGGAGAACCACCATCAAGACCATCAATTCTATTTCTTATTGGAAGAGTGGACTGACACTTGGCCTTGTCCAATGCTAGGACAAACAACAAGAATCTCCTTAAGATTACGTTTTCAAGAGCTGCATGATATCCTGGACAGTATAAACCATCAATGCATCTGCCACCACAGATACAAGTGAATTGATGCATCAATTTAACAATATGAGATTTGATTGATGTCCTAATATACTACAGTTGAGTAAAAGCCTAAAGGTCACAAGGCAATATTGACTTATTTGATGCATTAAGAATTTTAAAAAGAAAACAACACATGTCAAAGTATTGTTTCTACCCATCACATTATGCAATCTTTAGTGACTCCCTTTGAGTCCATGTAATAGATCATCAACTATAAGCTAGACTGATAGATGGATTTTTGCTTCTTGAGATTTATACTGGTGGCATTCAAATATTTTGCTGTAGTTTGTCCATTTCTAATCTTGGATTTTTTAAACCAAATCACTTCATAATTCCATTTTTTTTACCTTCACTCAACTTATATTCCCTAATGATAAATTACAACATTGGTAACATAGAGGCAGGAACCTGACGCAATGCGTCTCTTGTTTAAATATAGATATGCTGTAAATAAAAAAGGAGCAAAGTATATTCAACAATAGAAGTTATATTTTATAGATTTTACTATGAATTTTATTTTATTTTCGTAATTAATATTTTATAACATTATATTTTATTAGGGTTTCTTATTATATATAAAATAACATTATTTTAAGGGTTAAAATTTAGGTTTTTTATTTTATAAATTTATGACTTTATAAATGTAGTTGTAGAAAAATATTGGTTAAAAGTGAGGACGATGAATTCTAAATCTATATAGTTGATGAATTTTAAACCTAATAAACTATAGTTTCATAAATTTACAATAAATAATGTTTGATTTACTATGTATAGTGCCATAAATTTATGGTAATATATTTTTTTTGTTTCCATTTTTCCTAAAGTTATTTCTCTTAGCATCTCAAAGTAAATAATATAGAGCTTAATATAGCGCCCTAAAATAATACTTTATAAATTAGGGTTTTACCTTTTAAAAATTTCAACACTAATGCAAAAACTACAAACTTTGGGTTAGTTGTTTACATATATTTTTTAAATAAAAAAGTCTTAATCTATATTAAAAATAAATGATTAATTAATAAACCCTAAAAAATTGAAACCCTAACTAAATTAAATTACATATTATACAACACAAAATTTTGATAAATAAACCTTTTAATATAAGTAAAGTTAAAAAAAAACAAAATGAAATGCACAGATTTTTTTTTAATATTTTACCAATGAATTTGAATTTTTAATATTGTAGCAACTCATAAACCAAATGCATATATATATTTTTTTTAATATTTTACCAATGAATTTGAATTTTTTATAAAATAATTTATGCATACACGATTAACACCATTATTCCAGCGACTCATAAATCAAATGCATAGATTTGATTTTTTAATATTTTACCATGAATTCAAATTTTTTAAAATTGCAACAATATGAAATGATTTATACATATACGATTAACACCATTATTCCATCTACTCATAAACCAAATGCATAGATTTATTTTTTTTAATATTTTACCAATGAATTTAAATTTTTTAAAATTGTAACAATATGAAATGGCATACATACACGATTAACACCATTATTCCAGCGACTCATAAACCAAATGCATATATTTATTTTTTTAATATTTTACCAATGAATTTGAATTTTTTAAAATTGTAGCAATATGAAATGATTTATACATACACGATTAATACCATTATTCTAGCAAATCATGATTCTTGATTTTGTTGCTACTTGTTTTTATTTTGTTGATTCTTGATTTTGCCACTTCTTGTTTTTATTTTCTGCTTCTCGCTTTGTAATTAGTGATTTTATTTTTGATTATTTTCTGAGACTTTCAAACATTTATGTTTTATATATGTTTTAATTATTAATGTTGCATTTGTCGGCTATTATTTTTTAATATTTCAAAAGTTGTTTTTCTTAACACGCTTAGGTCATTTCACTCTGTAGGTTACGCCTCTCGACGTAATAAGTTTTTGAGTTTCATATTTTATAGTTAAAAAATATTAAATATTTTTCATATAATTTAATATTAGATTAGAAATACAATTTTTATTGTCTATCATTTTATAAATAGAGTAGATTATTCCTAGTTATTAATATTAAATAATTAAAGATATTTAATATTAACTTAACACAAGGATCATGCATCTATCTCCAATAAATGTCATATATGATTCAACAATATTGCATAACACTCTACACATGGGAAAACACTTCTACAACAACCATACTTTTGTCAAACCTTTTGTGGTTTCTACCATAGCTTTAGTAGGAACAAACACATGTCTAGGCCAAGTTGTAAAGCCTAACTGTCCACTTCTTGCAATGTTGTTCTAAGCATTACACTTTGGACTTCAAATAGTGTAGCCAATTTACAACAAACCAAATAACAGCCTCAAGGATTTTCTATGCTAGGTCATATGCAACCACATCAAGCACCTACTAGCAAATGGTTCAATATTATGAAATCATAAGGAGATGAGGAGTCACTATATGTAAATAGTTACACTTCCATAGGGATTGTTCATCTCCATAAATAACTCTTGGCCTCTGCAACATGTAATCTTTATGTATACATATTTGTATCATAGCTTAGATATCAATATCAATAGAGATATAACAAATAGACGTATAAGACATAGATTTGAAGATAACGATCTTACATCTTTCTCAAGAGTATGTCACTTACTATTTTAGTTCTATATCTCTCTCAATCTTTGCACTATTCTATCTCATAGAGTTTTAGTGCACACATAATTTCATCTAGATCTTCATCTAGAGAGTTGTCTACTAGGATTCAACTTGAGCCCTAGAACAGTGGTATCAAAGTAGTTTGTCTTCATCTTTTATTGAGGCACTGAATGTGATTAGAGTATGTGACCCTCAACATCAAATCTAAAGAACCATTACATTACCTATCTACTCATTTTTGAATGACCAAACCAATACATGTAATGATCAAGAACAAAAATAAAGAAGCATTAATGGTTTGTAGGGATTCCCAATGATGTAAGGAGGTAATCACTCATAAAGACCTATTTGTCGATGTAAATTATCGAGCTTCTTTTTTGTTGGTGCAATGTTATATTATATGGTGGGTCCCATCTTTCACAAAGTGGACAATATCAGTTAAGTTATTAATCACTAATATCATGTGGCATGCTCCCAAGGCTTCATGAAGGGAGACCATTTTGCCTTTCTCAAAACTCACATATAGCAACCAATCTACCATCATAGGCTAATCCAATGACAAGTGGGACACATGACAATTCTTTCACAAGTCTCCAGTACAATGGACTGGAACTACATAGTCTTCAATTTGTGGCTTGCTTAAGGCATGTACACACTATTTCATAGTGCGTTCACATTATGGCAATATTTATTGTTGTTGTAAAATCTATTTCCATATGGACCAATCCAACATTCATAGCTAGCAACTTTTCCTACATGACACATAGTGATGGAAATGCCACCCACCTAGCACCACATAGTATTGTCTTGTGTGATAGACTTTAATGGAGATATAGAAAAAGTTCTATACACTAAAGTCCAACCACCAGCAAAGGAATTGATGGCACCGAAATTATAGATAAAATCACATTCTCATTTATTGGCCTATAGATTTTAACTTCCATTTTGGGGGGGAAATTGTACTATTGTGGGTGGAGAATTCTTTATAAGTACTATCATGTGTGTCCATTCATATGTTGGATGTAGTTTTCTACAACTAAGATACATAGCTTGATGTAAAATCCAAGCCTCAAGTTGAGAAACTAGTAGCTATGATTTTGAGTCTGATGCTTGATCTTAGTCTCGACTTGCTTATAATTATATAAGGGAGGATCTATGCATGTTTCCAAAGGGTTGTATTGATGTAATTGTCAAGTGGGCAATGGACTAAATATAAGAAGAATGCTATTGTCCACATGATTATAAGACTTGTCTTTGTCGATTTGTTAACTATTATGTGTGCATGTTTATCTCTTGATTATTGTATCATGAGCTTTTAAGCTCTACTTTAATTCTAAGGATGTATCTATTGAATGTGAAGCTCTTTTATGCTTTATACTAAATCAATAGGTCTTTTGGCATGCCTAGTGGGACTAGCTTTAATTTTCCCTTCACATTCGATGTCACTATTGACTAGGTTTAATTGTAGTAGACACGACTTTATCCATTTATAGGGTTGTGCACCATGCTAAAGATAGGGATAATTGCAAAATAGATGTGGAGCACCTCTGAGAAATTGGCAAAAGGGATGTGATGGCTAAAGAAGCTAAGGCAAAGCCTTTTGCAATTGCAACTAAAACCAGAGTTGCTTGTTTACTCCAATAGTTGTTGATTGTCCCTTAAACATTCTATTATAGTTTTAGAGAAATTTATTCTATTAATAATAATGTTAAAGTTTAAAAAAATCATTTGTTTTATGTTATAATTTAGTGAATATCAATTTTGTGTTCACTGATTCGTTGATATTGTGAACAGTAAGTAAGAAAATGAAATAAATGGTTTATATTATTGGCTTCATCAAAACATAAAAACATAAACACATGGTTTTACATGTATTTCAAAATTATTTGATGTAGAGGTTGTATTGTCAAGTGATGACATATAGTCACTCGCAAGAATGTACCAAGGTGCAAAAGAATGTATTGAATTATTGTCATTTCAATAAGCAGGCAAATTTAATGCATTGATTTGTTATGAATGTATTGTATGCTTCGACTATATATAGTTTTCATTCCATGTGTTGTATGTTTTGTTTGTAGTAGTAGACACCTAAATTTGACCATATCTTACGACATTACCTTGCGACATATTTTGTTCTAGGTCCCCTTCCATGACCCCTTACATCACTCCCATTAGTTAAATAAATTATATTTATTAAACTAATTCCTCTCACCATTTATCCTCTTCTTACATCAAACTAAATAAATCTTATTTATTTAATTTCATTTGTCCTCCACTTACACCAAATTAAATAATTCTTATTTATTTAATCTTATTCCCCCCATCATCTAATTTAAATAAATTAAATATTTATTTTAATTCCACATGTCTCTCATAATTTAAATAATTTTATTATTTAAATTATTTATCCCCACTCACATCCCTATTTTTAATCTCATTCATTGTGCACCATAAGCACTTCCTCTCCAAAATCAATTGAAAATCCCATTTATTCCCACTCTCCTAATTTTGGTCACATGTCATCCCCATGTATGGTGCATCATAAGCATTAAGTTTGACTTTCAATCTTGTCTGTCCACCTCATCCCTCACCCTTCTAATCCTAGCCATCCATTTAATTCCTTCTCCTTCTATAAATCAAACTTCCTTTTCCATTCCAAACCCTCACACACTCATCAAATTTCGTACGCACACATATCTATCAATTTTTGTTTATCTCATATCATTTTCTATCAAGGTTAGGCTGGTTGTGTGAGCAACCCACAAATCATCCAAAGGACAAAATAATGGAGCTTGGGTGCACTCCACTCCATCCTATCAGAAGTCCACTTTTATGCAAGACCTGAAGGTATTGTTGGATTGTTTATCTTTTATGTTATTGCTTTGCATGATTTTCTAAGTTTCATCCCTACCTCCCATCAACAACCTATCCAACTTATCCATACCCCAAACTTATCCAAAATTCACCTTACCTAAACCTCACAAGTCCAAATTCCTAACCATGCTTCATCTTCACACATATCAAATCCCACTATCTTGCAAGTTCAACAACTCCTAGACCAGCAACAACAAGCCCTTATTCAACAACTCTAAACCATCCAACAGTCTCAAGCACAACAACCACAACCCTTATCCTTTCAACAACCACAACCTTTATCATTTCAACAACCACAACCTTTATCCCATATGTCATCCTCATCAACTTCATACCAACCTAGTCCAACCACATATCAAGCTAATCTTACCTCAACCTATCCCACTTCTTCCAATATCAACCAATATCCACATCAATCCATACCTCAAGGTCATCCAACTAGTTATTCCAACATTTCACCTCATTCCCAAATCTACCTACAAGGCTATTAAGATCCTTCACAACAAGAACATGCAAGCCCTAGTTATCCTTTGAGCCAAAATCCAACATCCGTAAGTCTTCCTCATGCTATCTTTGACAAGGGAAACACCATTCCTACTTATGCATCCCATGTGTATCCATCATCATCAAACCACATGCTTATCCAAGAACCTCAAATCCCATGTCCTCCTACCCCATCAATCCCTCTAATTATTCCCCCACAATGTACTTCCACCCCACCAATCCCTCCAATGCTTCCATCATAATGTCCTCCCTCTCCACAAAATCCTTCAACCCCTCCATCACCATGTTCCTATGACCTTCCACTAAAGGATTCATAGGAGAAACTTGTACAATGATTAGTCCAAGCAAATTTGGTTTAGCTATCACCGATAAAACCATTTGGAGAAAACCAAGTTAAACCCTATTGCTATAATGAAAATGATTATTATCCATACCATAGGGTTAAGGGCCATATGATATTCAATTGTTACAAACTTAAGAGAGTGTTCCAAAACCTCAAAAAATGTGGTAAGATTATGCTCAAAAATCCCAATTACTAATCCATCCCATCTTATTATCCATTCACCCAATCCCAATCCTAATCCTACAACATCCACCATTATTTTTGACTCATTATATTGTTCATCCGCCCATACTCTTATGAAGGATGTGATCCAATGGATAATAACAAGGAATCAAACATCTCTATGTCATTAAGCACCCATCCTTGAATCTATCCAAGAACCTTGAAGCAATACACCTATTCCTCCAAACTCATCTTATAGTCCACAACCCATCAAGCATCTTGAAGATCCCCTTACCATGAGTTAAAGTCAAGTTCTATCATGTAGCCATGTTGTTAATCATCTAGGGCCTATCAAGTTAAGAGTCTCCCACTCCCATTAAAGCAAACCAAGAACTATGTCATGAGCTTAGTCCAAAGCATGTGGATACATCAACCTCTCACCCAAATCAAGATCAAAGCATTTCCATCCAACCTATCCATAACCTATATCTATTCTATGATAGAGATATTATCTATGATCACGAGCCTATCCATGAGGAAATTGATCACATTTATAGTACACTTAATCCAAAACCCACCACTTCCAACACTAGTCCTATCCATCCTCCAACTAATCCTATCGATCATCCAACAACATCCACTTCCCTTGATGAGACAATTGGTCCCCAATAAAATATAGATAATCAACCTCTTATAGAGCATAATGTTGATCAATATCCTCATGATCATTCACCATCCTATATTGATCCCATTCAAAATCCATCATCCTATCCTTTGGATCCAACACCTTCATTCGTGGCAGTTCTCTTGTAGGAGATAAACATCTTCTATCCACCACTCCACCCACCCCATCTGATAAGGGACTCATGTCTTGTTTCCTAAATAATAAACATCCCATTTTACATCGCATTCTCTAAAACATGAATTATTATGGCAAAGGCTTAGGCCTTCATAAACAAGGTATTTTAGAGCCCATCCATGTCAAATCTCCTCCACAATTGCATGACCTTGGCTATATACCCCAAGTAAAACAATCCCAAGATGTTGGTACCACCTCCATTCCTTCTAAATCCACTTCTTTCCATCCCAAACCCCATGCATCCCATCACACCATCAAAACATACGTTGTTATCCCTCATCCATCATCGCACAAATATCAAAATCATGTGACCTTACATCTTCCTCCATCCACTCTTCCTCCACTCCTCCCAATGCACAATATCCTCATCCTCACATCCCCTTATCCTTTTACCCACAAGTCCACTAATTCCTCTATCCACACATCCTATTCCCTTAAATGCTCTAAAATTCCTACTCATGATCAACAAATACACACATCGACCAAACATGAATCTATCACAACCCCTATGGGATACGAAAATAGAAATTTGGATGCCTCCCCATATAAAGCAAAAACTCCATTAAATCCTAAGAATGGTCATGCCACAAGGCATCAATCTCTAACATCCAAGCAAAATCTCACACCATAAAAATAAAAAGCAAAAACAAAAATGGTGTGGCTCTCGAATCAAAAAACACTTAATCTAAATAAAGCATCCACAATTCAAAAATCCCCAAAATCTCGTTCCCTATTACAAAATCCTACAATTCCTAAGACCATTTGGGTCCCAAAATTACTAATCGACCATCCCTTAAGCAAACATCTCCATTACTCCCAACTCCTCCTTCCATTCAAAAGCTTCAAAATCTAATTCAGTGTGTGCAACCATTGGTCTTGATTCCTTTCCATTCCACAACATTCCCAAATACCTCCATCTCCCCATCTTCTATCTACTATCCTGCATATTTCCCCAATCTTATCCCTATGGTCCATGCTTTTGCATAAGCCTTTCATCCATCCATTGTCCACATCATAATCCACTATCCATCCATACATAATCCACATCCTAATCCACATCCATCTCCCTCTCATGCATTTCTCTACCAACATCCATTCACAAAATGACACTTGACATGATCCATGTGCGACATCCCTATATAATGAGACATTATCATCTTTCATGGAACTAGATGCTTGAGTCCCCATCCTCTTCCAAATCTCTCTTATCCATATTTTCCTATCCCATCCAAAAATCAAAAAAATCAAAAAAGAGAAAAAATATAAAGAAAAAGAAAAAATAAAAATAGTAAAGAGAAATCCCTTCGTCTAATGGTGAAAACCACCTTAGTGGCACCTTGGATAAGTACCATGATGAAAACCTGGCAAACATGAATCATGTGTAGAGTCCTTGTCTATGTGTCTTACACTTGGGGGCATGCTATCTCATCTATCCCATCCTATTATTTTCCTCCTATCCTACCATTTTCATCTATCATATCCTCATACCTGCCTATCTTCCATTTCTCCTTTTGATCTTGATACAGACATGAGGGAAAAATGTTGAAAAATGATTTGGACATCTACTGACCTACCTCATTGATGCAGGGACTTTCGGAGGTCATAACTTTTGACTCGGATGTGGGTTTTCTATGAAATTTTATAGGTGGATGTGTTATGAGGTGGCTAGTGGTTTCCCAACCCACCCTAGTCGGTTGGACCTCATCTTGGCACTTTTTCAGGGCTTGAAACTTTTATTTTGGCCCTTAAAATGGCAATTTAGTGTTTTTTTCTAGTTTTTTAAAAGTTGCTTTTTTTAATAACTTGAAACTCATGTTTCAAATTTCGGATGTTAGTTGGCTTTTCATCCTACCTTAGCTTTAGGACGTTTTTGGGAAAAAATTGGATTCTCAAGATATGATTGTAAAATTACCTAAAATGGCAAAATCTGACAATTGTCGAAATCTGCCAAAAAAGGTAATTTTTTTTTGTTTTCTTGGATATAAGAGAGTTTTCTCTCATTGTAGCAGCAGAGTTGGTGAATAGCAGTTTTTTTTTAGTGTTCCAAATCTTTGGCTCTCATACATGATTAATGGCACAATTTTATTGAGTGTATGTTGTTGGCTACATCATCTAGTATTAGAGCAGGAAGATGGCTGAGAGAGGAAGAGGAAGAGGCAGTCTTGCCTAGATGCATAGAGAAATGCAAAATCTGCAAAGGCAAATAGAAGAACTTACAACACGGATGGAAAACCAAAGATTGGGTAGAGGAGGAGACGAATCTGATGAAGAGATAGGTTGAGGAGGTGTAAATCAAGATATAGAACATGGAGAAGAAGAATTAGAAGGTATGAGTTTTGAAGAGAGGATGCTTAGGGCCTTAGAAGGGAAAAATGAAGGGATCAAGGTAGATGTTTCAGATTATGCAAGTAGTCTTAAACTAGAGGAGTTGATAGACTGGTTGAATGACATGAGAAATTTTTTTGAATGGAAATCCATGACAGAGGAAAAGAAGGTGAAATTCGCATGCACCAAATTAAAGGGTCATGCAATGATTTGGTGGGTTCATCTTTAAAAGGAATGAACAAGAAAAGGCAAGGATAAGATTAGGACATGGAATAAAATGGAGAAGAAGTTGAGAGATTTTTTTTCCCATAGATTATGTGCAAACCCTTTTTCGTAGGTTTCAAAATTTAAAGCAGAACCTCTCTTCTATGCAAGATTATACAAATGAGTTTTATACGCTGTCTATATGTATAGAGCATCAAGAAAATGATGAACAGATGGCTACTAGATATGTGAATGGCCTGAAATTCTCTATTCAAGATGAATTGAGCATGCATCGACTCAACAGTATGGAAGAGGCTTACCAATTGGCTCTAAAGGTTGAAGAAAAACAAAACAGATAGTACCATCAGAGGAATAGAGGAGGAAGAAGGGGTACATCAACCCTATTTTGAGGAGGTTCAAATTATGGCAGGGGAGAGTCATCCCATGGATTGGAAAAACAAGTAGACACTCGACAAGATCTTCCGAATCAAGAACGAGGAAGGGGATTTCAAAGAGGTAGAGGTTATGGTAGTGGTAGAGGATGGGAAAACTAGAGAAGGCCTTTCACTTGTTTTAGATGTGGAGAAGAAGGTCATAGGGCATTTGAATGCTCAAATTATAACATGCAAGAAATAAATCAAGGAGGACAACCTAGGGTGAACCTGATTCAAACACAACATGAATGGAAGGGATAGAACTAGAGGTTCCACCAGATGTGGGAGAAAGTCTCATGATGAGAAGAGCAATGGTGATTCCAGAGAAGGAGAAAACACAAGCCAAAAGATCTGATGGTTCATGGCTTCGAACCAATATCTTCAGAACCAGATGCACTTCGGGTGGTGAGGTATGTCAAGTTATTGTTGATGGAGGTAGTTGTGAAAATATGGTTTCTAAAGAAATGGTAGAAAAATTAAATTTACATTGTGAAAAACATCCTCATCCATACCGCATTGCATGGTTTAAAAATGGAAATGAAGTCACTGTTGATAGAAGATGCCTAATTAAGTTTAGCATAGGGAAGATCTATCAGGATGAGATATGGTGTGATGTTGTCTCAATGGATGCCTGTCATGTGTTATTGGGAAGGCCATGGCAGTATGATAGAAAAGTTATGCATGATGGAGAGAAAAACACATACACCTTTTCGAAAGATGGCTCTAAGGTGATTTTATTGCCTCTCAAGGATGAAGGAAAAGGTGAGACCATGTTGTTGAAAAGAGATCTTGTTAAAGAAATGAAGGTGACAGGGTGTTGCTATGCATTAGTAGTGAAAAAAGGTGAAGAGGAAGACATTTCAGTTCCCCCAGAAGTAGCAGAGCTATTGAAAGAATTTGTTGATGTTTTGCCTAATGAATTGCCTGATGGTCTACTGCCAAAGAGAGATATTCAACATCATATTGATTTGATTCTAGGAGCAAATCTACCCAACCAAGCAACTTATAGGATGCATCCAACACAACATGCAGAGATGAATAAGCAAGTAATAGAACTCATAAGTAAAGGTGTGGTGAGAGAGAGCATGAGCCCATGTTTTGTACCTGCATCATTGACCCCCAAAAAAAATGGAACATGGAGGATGTGCACTGATAGCAAAGCAATTAATAAGATTACCATCAAGTATTAGTTTCCTATACCTCGTATGGAGGACATGATGGATGTCCTTGCAGGGGCCAAATATTTCAGCAAGATCGACCTACGAAGTAGCTACCACCAAATCTAGATCTGAGAAGGGGATGAGTGGAAGACAAGCTTTAAGACTAGAGACGGATTATATGAGTGGATGGTTATGCCATTTAGGTTATCAAATGCACCTAGCTCATTTATGGGATTGATGAACACTATTGTAGCGCCCCTCCGTTTCCACCTTGGATGTGCAAGTGAACTGATCAAGGTGCATGAATGTGAAGGTAAAATAACAGGAATAATTAAGGTAAGGTAAGGTAAACAACATCATGATGATACTTCTAAGACTTATTCAATTTCATGCACCTAAATGTTCAATGTATGGTTTTGTTTAGATAATGAGGTAGATTTGATTTGGTTACAGTTATGTGTTATCTAATCTAGGTTGATATAATGTGGAAAGGACGATGTCGTATGACTCGCTTGCGAGTGCCCTGTGATATTGTGATTCCTTTTTCACCTAGTGTCAGCTTGTGTGTCTATATATGCTTGACTGTGTCATTTGTTGCAGGATGCAGGTATCTGGCATCGACTCCACCTGAATTAATAGGTCTGAGCATGCCCTAAACCCAATGGATAAGTTGTTTCAGAGATAACTTAAGGTCCCACATCCCAAGTCATCATCCTCGATCAGGATGCATGACATGTCTAGTTCAACCTGTCAGTTTTGTCAGTATGTTAGGTCTTGCAACTGATTGATATTTGATGGAGCCTGTTGGTTAAGTGCGAGTTTGGCCCTGGCTTGTGAACTTGTGTTGATTTGGCATTCGAGATATTTCTTGCTCAGTGGGTTAATGATATGTGCCTAGATTTTGTTGTGGTGTAATAGAAATTATTATAGCATATAGTATATTATTATTTAACCCACTATAAAATTTAACAAGGTTATATCATATTATTATTATTATTATTAAGAGTTATTAAGTTGTTTGTGAACCAATAAATATAAATAAATTATTGTTAATGTGTAGTGTAATATTATTTTAATAATTATTATTATTAATGATAATAATATTATGTTGTATGCAATTGGGTAAACAATTAATTGTTTGTATGTGTAAATGTGGGGGTAAATAAATTACTAGTTTACGTGAATAAATTTAGATTGGGTAGTTATTTTATAACTTTGGGCTTAATAAATTTAATATTTTGTAATTAGTTGAGTTAGTTGGTTTTCCCGTTTTGTGGTTGCACTCTTGCAAATATAAAAGAAAGATTTTTGCTGTGAAAGGGGGGGTAGATTTGCTAGAGTGTGGAGAAAAGATAGGTTTTGGGATTACGATTTCATGAATTTCAGCCCTACAGTTCTTCCTTCTTTATGAGGCACACTAAAATAATTGAAAAGTGGGGTGAAGTCTATTTGTGAATATGGATAACGGGTGGGCTAGCAGTAAAGATGGCCTGAGCGTCAAGGAGAAACTTAAATTAGAGTGTGAACAGGAAAACATTTAAACTACATACACTGATAAATGAACAGCCATATAGTACCCTACATATTAATTCCTAATTTCATGTGCATTGTCTACTGGGTTATAGTTTCCTTTATCATTGGTTAAAATGTTTATTCATTATTGTATAAAGTTTCTCTTAGTTAAAAATCATATGCACTACTTTGATTGACGCCTTGTTCATTCTTTTTATTGTTGCTCAACTTTCTTAACTACTTGCGTGGTAATATTTCATAACCGTTTCATTCAATCTTTGATTGTACTTATTACAATCAAATATTTGTTCAACGGTAAAGAATGCAGCCCACTATTCTTGATCTTGCCATGTGCAATTGCTTGTAAGTTCTCATTGACCCTAATGGTTACCAGTGCTAATTGTGCGTTATTGGTAGGCTGGTTTAAGATTACTTTCCTTTCCCCCTAACAATCATCAATTTCCATTGCATTCCATCAGATAATATCTCTATGAGGCAGTCTATCAAAAAGTTCACACGCCTGTCTAAACTTCCACCTGCATGCATGTTGCTCTCTTCGCTCAGGGTATATTATTATAAGAATTGCATGTGCTTGAAAGATTATAAGGTTTCTTTTAAGAATCCATTTTGTATATTTCCTGCAATCTTGTATTTCATTAATTAGCATTTGGTTCCAGGAGAGCACATCCTGGGATTATTGCAATTTGTGAAACCATATTCCTTTCAGGCATTTCGTAAAACACTCACGTGCATTGTTTATTTCTCCACATTTTGCATTGCTTTAAGTTTCTAAATCTGTTTCTACAAATCTATTTTTGTGCATGTACCCTATGATTATTTCCATCCATGAGATGACATCTCTTCGAGTCATTCTGTCAAACAATTCACGTGCCTTGTGCACGCTTCTACATTTTGTATACATGTCTAGCAAGGCAGTGGCATCTACAATATCTAATAGACTTCCTCTATCCTTTATGCTATGATGGATGTCCATACCATTCCAAAGCTCCCACTTTGACATAGGCAATGCGAAGGTCATTGGCAAGGGTTGTGAATTTGGTTTTACACCTGCCAATTACATCTGTTTGAAAGTTTCTAAAGCCATTTTCACCAAACCCATTTTGTGTGTATCATGCACTCATAGAATTTCATGAGAAGACTTATTTTTGAAGCATTATGGTAAACAGATCACGTGCCTTGTCTGTGTTTTCCCTTAGTGGACGCTAGCAGAGTTTGTGGAATCAGACTTTTCACTTGCCGATTTTAATTGCTTAAAGGTTTGTTTGATACTTACAATCATTTATCCATAGGTTCAGCCACCATTGTTGAGACTTACAATGATTTGAGAAAATATCATGAATGTAAATCTTTAGAGAAATTTCTACTCTCAGACCCTCTTTATTTGATATCTACGCCTCCATATATTGATTAAAATTTTTGTGTAGATTCAACAATCATTGAGTTTCATGGTTGGCAACTGTATCAAGCATTATGTCAAATAGTAAACATTTATTTTATTCTTTCTTTGTGCCTTGTTTGCGCACCTACATTACACTTGAGAGAACACTTCTGAAACGTGATTAATCCTTTTGTGACTATAACATTTCTTAAGGATACATTTCATTAGGCATTTTGTGAATCGCTTCTCAGGCCTTATCTATGTTTGCTCTTTTGCATCCATGTCTACCAGATCTTTTCCTCTTTAAAAATAAAAAAACTGACAAACTGCCTCACAACATTGGGGACATCGGCAAAGGTTATGGAATTAGGTTATGCCTGCCACTTACAGCTGCTACATAGTTTCTAAATCCTTTTCAACAAATCCATCTTGTAGTCACCGCTTTCACAAAATGACTTTTCTTTTAGTCAAGTAGATCTCGTGTAAAGATATTATTTTTGCCTTATTATATTTTACTTGATGGCATTTCAAGACTTAGTGAAGAATGGTAAATTAATGAATGTGATAAGGTATTGTTAGAGGTAAATCCCTCATATCCTAAAATAGAAACTAATTTTCAAAGTAGGAACTAATTTCTAATTTTAATGGAATGTGTTAATGTGCTCTATTTATGTCTCAAAGGGATGTAATTATTAAACTACTCGATAGTTAAAATAACTTCTTCAATTATTCTAATAACTTTAGGTCTTAAAGAAAGGACATTTACAAGTGTCTCTTGAATAGAAGATTTAGGGCATGATGGATGGTTATATATACAATGTTTTTTTTGGAGAAAATATATATTGGCTAATTTTGTACAAAGCTCTCTATAGTCGTTTTAGGGTGATGAAATGATGCATTTGTCAAGCCTTGTGGTGTTAAGAGATAGTTTATGTTAGAATCTTTCTTTAAGTTGTAAAGAAAGAGACTAATCTTTGAAGGATTATAATATATTAGTGATCTTGGTTAATTAGATTTGGTTAATAATTGTCTATGGTTTAGGGAGTCCTATGTACTGCATAAGTAGGGAGAAAATCCAGTCATTTTGATATGTTGAAAGAATATTGTGTACTTGTGGTAGGAAATGATAATAATATTTATGTGTTTAACTTATTTACCTTTGACATAAATTATTGCTTAAATGTAAGTAGTGTTTCTTTGTTTTCAATATTAACAATGTTACAATATAAATATCATTAAATCATGTAAGATGACTCATATGATTAGGATGGCTAAGTTTATTTTGTAAATAATTAAGTCTCTTATCGAATTGGGACAACTTTAGAGAATTGACTATAATTTCTTTAGGTTAATAGAGTTGAAGACTCGTAAATAACAAGGTTGCTTTATGTTAGGTAAAGACCTTTATTCCATTAAGAAAAAAAAATGTCTTTAAGTTTGGGTCCTAAGATAGATGACATCATAGATCTTAGGGTATGGAATCCATAGGATCTTAAAAGTGTCATCCACTCTTAGCTTAGATGTATATAGTTGTGCCTTAGGGTATTTGTGTAAACATTATATCAATACTAGTGTCTTAATTTCTTAATTGGTTTTAATAATGTTTATATTGTGTAGAGTTGATTCTTGTTTTGTCACTAGGGTGATATGGCATAATATATGATTCTTAGATGAGTAATTATGATTTTGTGATAGTTAATTTACTTGATAGGTTTTCTAGGAATGTTGAACTTTAGATATCTTTGGTAGGGTAAATTAATACTGTTGTTCTGTATTGTTGTGATAGATTCACTTTATGTTGGTTGGATGATTGACCATGATTGGATTAATGTTACATACTTTAAGACCCATTATTAGTGCATTATGAATATGTTGCATTTGTATTTGAAATATTGTTGAAGGATCTTAGTTGATTCTCTAGATGATGATGTGTGTTTGAGAGTGAATGTCGATGTGAGACTATTGTGTTAGTGGTCAAGTGTCTGTATCATTGGGAAAGTTGATTCCAGAGGCCAAGAGGGGTAGTCATTTGTATGATTCTTGTGTATATGTAATCTTGCTATTGGTTGAATATGATTTGATTCTATGTATTCTGTTGATGGGTGTCTTGAAATCAGGATGTTGTAAGAACATGATGTCCTTTGTCTATGTATGTGGGTCTTGGTAAACAATAATGTGAGATGATGTACATACTGTGTTGTGAATATATTATGGTGGATTAAATCTCCTTCACGTATGTGTCGATATCGAGCTTGTGTTTAGTATTGTAATGGGGAGATCTTGGAAATCGTAATGAGAAACTATTTTGTTCATGATTGAGATTTGCGAGCAAGATGACTCATACCTTGCTTTGGATATGTGTTGTTATGGTTATTGCGATTGATCAACGGAAAGTTTTGGGACAATGATGTACAGGTTGGTCATTGTAATTATGTTTATTAAGCAAGAAGGTAATGTCTTGCATTGTTATGTATACTTATCAGTATGATAGTGATTGTCTTGCTTGATGGTTAGGGTTTCTAGATGCAGGTAGGGGAGTGGCTTTCAGTGTGGGGCCGACGCCCAAAGTGGCTATCAAGATAACCCATTGAAAGTTGTTAATTAAGTGAAAACCTAAAAATGAACTGGGGGGAAAAGGGTAAATTACACATTAACAAGATAATTGGATTTCCTCTCCCATGCTTGTAGTGCTCGTTTAGACTAAGGATGGGTAGAGAAGGCCAGGTTGGCAAGATCAACTTCCTTGTCCTCACGAAAGGAAGGTTGATTCCGCATGTGTCACCCTATGGGGCCGTCGCCTAGTGAGAGGCTATCAGGATAACCCATGTCAGGACCATGCGATGACACTCCTCCTACTACAGCCTGGCATTCCCTAGTTGTACTCTCCCCATTCGTCGTGTGTTGCCTCTGGAAGTGATTTTGAGTTGCTTGTGGTGTTGTCATGTGTTGTAATGGAGTCTCGTTCAGTCTTTGTTCCTATTAGGCAATTGTCTACTTGACTGTATGATGTTTTGGGACCTTATGTTATCTCCTAGCATGGGGGGTGGACCTTAGGGTTCCACATGGTCGGGTGGATGTGCTTTATCTCCATTGGTTTTTCCTTGCCTTTGTTCGTATGCAAGAAGGTTGTAACTCCTGTAGCAGATTCAGATCGTGTGCCTGTTTATGAGACAGTTATTATGCTCATGTGCTATCCTATGTATTAGATTATTCATAATGTATGTATTCATATGTATTCAGAAGATTGATAATGTAACAATGTAATGTTGTATTCATATGTCGGGAAAAGTTGTAACTATGTACTAGATCTTGATGAATACTTATACGATGTTATATAGATGTAAATGTTTATTGATTTAGTGCATTAGGTTTACAATGAGTTACTGATGTTAATTCATGATGTGTGTTAGATTATGTTAATTGTTTTGTCAAGTAATGCACCCATGTTATCTTAGAGGACAAGTCATTTGTTTAAATGATGTGTTAATATTACTTTGTTATTTCTATCTTAAATTTTTTTTTTTTTCCTATTGCTTATAGCATAAATGTGATGTTCTCTAAGGTATTCATGGCGGGGCGTTACAACTATACTACGACCTTACATTGGTAAGTTTGTGGTAGTTTATTTTGATGATATTTTGGTATTTAGTAACAGCAAAAAAGAGCACCTACAACACTTGAGGATCATCTTTGGTGTGTTAAGGAAGGAGAAGCTCTACGCCAATTTGAAGAAGTGTAGGTTCATGCAGGACAGTTTAATATTTTTAGGCTTTGTCATTTCTAAAGATGGTGTCAGAATGGATCCAGAAAAGGTCAGGGCAATTCCAGAATGGCCTAGTCCAAGCAGCATCACAAAGGTAAAATGTTTTCATGGCTTGGCCACTTTCTATCGAAAGTTCATTCAAAATTTTAGTAGTATTGTAGCTCCTATAATAGATTGCACCAAAGGAAGGGAGTTTGTATGGACCAAGGATGCTGAGGAGATCTTTAAGTACTTGAAGCAAAAGGTAACAAAAGCACCTATACTTGCATTGTCAAATTTTGATAAGGTATTTGAAGTAGAATGTGATGCCTCCCATGTGGGAATAGGTTTTGTGCTTAGCCAAGCTGGAAAACCTATAGCTTTCTTTAGTGAAAATCTAAATGAAGTGAGAAAGAATTATTCTACTTATAATTTGGAATTTTATGCAATTATTCAAGCATTGAGGCATTGGAGACATTATCTAGTTCCCCAGGAGTTTGTATTGTTTACAGATCATATTGCACTAAGATACTTGAACACACAGAAAAAGTTGAATAGTAGGCATGCCAAGTGGGTCTCTTTCTTGCAGGGTTATAATTTTGTGTTGAAGCATAAGTCTAGAAAACAAAATTAGGTTGCAGATGTGTTAAGTAGGCGTGTTGCACTTTTGACCACAATGGAAACTGAGGTGATTGGTTTTGATGACATCAAAAATTTGTATGAGTCTGATGATGATTTTTGGGAGATTGTGGAACAATTGAAGGCACCAGTATCTGGTAACTTGGATCACTTTAGGGGTGAATATTTTATGCAAGATGGGTATCTATTTAAAGGAAAACAACTATGCATACCAGTTGGCTCTATGAGGGAAAACATTATCAAAGAATTTCATAGTAGTGGGTTGGCTAGACATTTTGGCAAGGATAAGACAATAGCCTTGATAGAAGATAAATATTACTGGCCAAAGATGAAAAGGGATATAACTAGGTATGTAACAAGGTGTAGAATCTACCAAATGGCTAAGGGACATTCACATAATATAGGGTTGTCTATGCCATTACCAATACCAACTGCACCATGGATAGATTTGAGCATGGACTTTGTGTTGGGACTTCCACATACTCAATGAGGTAATGACTCCATTGTTGTAGTTGTTGATAGGTTCCCCAAGATGGTTCATTTTATTGCCTGTAAGAAAACTAATGATGCAACAAGGGTAGCAGAGTTATTTGTTTCAAAATTTGTTCAACTACATGGTGTTCCAAAGACTATTACCTCTGATAGGGATACCAAATTCCTTAGTCATTTCTGGAGGACTTTATGGAAGAAGATGGGGACTAAATTATAGTTTAGTAGTGCTTATCATCCTCAAACAAATGGGCAAACATAGGTAGTCAATCGGAGTTTGGGAAATTTGTTGAGGTGTATTGTTGGAGAAAAGCCAAAATAATGGGACGTGGCATTACCCCAGGTTGAATTTGCCTATAATAGTTTTGTTAACAGATCAAAGGGAAAGTCCCCTTTCTAGATTGTGTATGGTAGGAATCCTCAGGGTGTTCTAGATTTGTTACAGCTACCAATGAAAGATAGGGTCAATGATGATGGGGAAGCATTTGCAGAACACCTTCAACAGTTGCAGAAAGAAGTGAGACAGAAGTTGCAGAATAGTAATGAGAGGCACAAGAATATAGTGGATACTAGTAGGCAACATCAGACATTCAATGAAGGTGACTTAATGATGGTATATTTGAGAAAAGAGCAGTTTCCTACTGGAACATACCACAAGTTGAAGTACAAGAAAATTGGTCCTTGCAAAATTACAAAGAAGATCAATGATAATGCATATGAGGTCAGTTTACCAAATGATCTCGATATTTCTCTTGTGTTTAATATTTTTGATTTATATGCATTCCATGGTGAGGATGATGCTAAAGATAGTGAACCAGAAGTGGCATGGCACCACCACATTCCCCATAAGAAGAAGGAAAAGATTGCGCAGGTTCTTGATAAGAAAACTATCTACACTTGGCAAGGGCATTACAACAAGTATTTAGTATAGTGGGAAGGATTGCCACCAACAGATAGCACATGGATTAGAGAGTGGGAAGTGTAGAGGTTAGATCTAGTCAAATGGCAGCAGTTTGAAGACACTCACTTGCAGGAGCTGTGTTCTTTTCAACCAGAGGAGAATGATGCAGGGACTTCCAGAGGTCATAACTTTTGACTTGGATGTGGGTTTTCTACGAAATTTTACAGGTGGATGTGTTATGAGGTGGCCAATGGTTTCCCAATTGACCGAACCTTGTCTTGGCACTTTTTTGGGAATTAAAACTTTCATCTTGGCCCTCAAAATGGCAATTTAGTGTTTTTTTCTAGTTTTTTAAAAGTTACTTTTTTCAATAATTCATAACTCATGTTTCGAATTTAGGATGTTAGTTGGCTTTTCGTCCTACCTTAGCTTTAGGAAATTTTTGGGAAAAAACTGGATTCTCAAGATATGATTGTAAAATTACCTAAAATGGCAAAATCTGACAATTGTCGAAATCTACCAAAAAAGGTAATTTTTTGATTTTTTTATTTTCTTGGATATAAGAGAGTTTTCTCATTGTAGTAGCAGAGTTGGTGAATAGAAGTTTTTTTTTAGTGTTCCAAATCTTTGGCTCTCACACATGATTAATGGCACAATTTGATTAAGTGTATGTTGTTGGCTACATCACTCATCCTTTCTATCCAATCCTATCATCCTATTGTCATAAGCTTTGTCATGTAAAATCCTAAGCATTACACCTAGAATGGGGCATGTTATTCCTATGTGACATAGTCCTTGGAGATCACATCCTGAATTCTTCCATCCATATATCCTTTATGCATTCCCCATATATTATCCACTATTTCCATCCTTCTACCTATCCATCCATTTTACACTTTCTATCCATCCTATCCACTTTTGCCCATCCTTCTACCTATCCATCCATTTTACACTTTGTATCCCTCCCATCCACTATCATTCATCCATCTATCTATTCATGATTTCCCTTGTCATTGGTATCTAGCATCTAGGCTATCCAAACTTTAATCCAATGTCATCCCATAACATTCTCAAAATCCAAAAAAAATTATAACATTTCCAAAAAACACCAAAAAAATCAAAACATTCTCAAAAATTCCAAAAAGTTCAAAAAAAAAAACCTTCTTTCATTCCACATTCTATAATAAACTTTTTCATATAAACAATTCCACTCTCATCTCATCAATAAAATACTTGACATTCAAGGAAACACAATCATACAACACGTTGTACCTAAACCAAAATTACAAGCATTAGTCTACATGATAATACAATATCTAGTCACTTTATCAATTGTCACATCATTTGATCACAAACAATCATCCTCCAGCCTCATCTAGGGATATATCATTCCCATCATCAAGCACCTATCTAAGCATCACTTAAACTCTTTGGCAAGAGATATAATGGTTGTGTGACTTGTGTCATCATTTGGTCTTTTGTTTTTAATTTTATCTTTTCTATCTCCTTGTGCTTTATCAAAACCACCTCGATCCATTCATATATGGGTGTGTTACGATTAGTAGAGAATGGGGCATAGTGTTTTGTGTGTCTATTGGATATTCTTATCACTATAGCTAATATTCATATCTTGTGTCTAGACAAGGTTGTGATACGCTGGGTATAAGGATACTCCTTTATTTGTAGTGTCAAGTCCATGCAAAGGATACAAAGTCACCCTATTCCTTTATACCTCGATGCATAATATCCTCTTACTATATCAAATAAAGACTGCTCTACACATTATACCATCATAACTATATCTTCTCTATCCGCTATATCCATTATGATTCTTCACCTCTCAATCTATCTTTATCCACTATCTTTTTCAACTATTTCTTTCACCTCAACAATCTATCCATTCCCAACCCTAGCCTTTTCCATCCATTTCGAGAGGATACCTATGTTCTCCCAACCCTCCTATCCTCTTGAGGGGGCATCTCATCCTTCCATCATTCCTCCTTGTCACTCTTTCAAGTGGCTGCGGAATTCTTTTCCCTCTAGCAGTGTTTTCTTCAGAGCAAAAAACAAGGTATACAATGAGAATTGTTTTTGCATAGTTTTAGTTTTACACATTTAAGAAAATTGTTTTGTAGTATAACATTGTTTTAGATTGTTTATGGGTGAGGCCTAAAACTCTGGCTATGGGCAAACAATTTTTATTTTAATAAGAAAAGTTGTTTAATGAATTTTCCACATTGAGTTGTTTGGATGCATTTTTTGCATTGAATGTGTATGGTTTTCATTTTGTGTTCTATATTTTGTTTCCAGTATCTATGTTGAAGAGAAAGTCAAATATGTATTCATAAATTTTGTCCCACATTATTTCAGAAAAAATGATAAGGTGTCTTTTGGGTTCTGCTAATTCTAGTGTTGGTATGCTTCATGGATAAATGATACAAACACTTTTCATAATTGAAAGTAAAAGCATTTGAATTTCCTTATGACCATAACTAGTTCCAATTTGCACAAAAACATGGTTACAGACACAAAATCTAAGTTATGTTCTAGTTTGCACAACTTTTATAGAACATTAGAGTGACTTGATTTTTTAATTCATGTTGTATTCTATTCTAATTTGAAATTCTTCTCTCTTTACACCAAAAAGAATTTATATCTTGCCAATACTCGATCCTTATTATGCATTTCATTTTATGTTTTGTTCTATGCTTAATTTGCCTTTTGGATTTTCTCTATAGTAAATTAAAATGGCAAAGACTATTTGATTATTCTTAGAATATTATGAAGTCAAAGAAGTTATCAATGCCTTCTGCTTCTCGAGCTATATGGTTTTCCTATGATTCCTTATATTCCATCTGTGAAGTGTGATCTTTAATTTACATAAGTGAAGTGGCATGTCCAATAACATTGACACTTTTAGTTGCTCTGAACATAAGTTATCTAGAAATGTTATGAGGTAGTTCTCTTGTCTTTATTTGTAAAATAATTTATTTTAGGAGATAATATATTTGACTATGATACAAAAGATCCTGCACTATAATCTCTTTGCAATGGAAATGCTCTGCTTTTATATTCTAATATATTTATGAGATTAGAAGAGAACTATAATATTTAACAAAAGCTCTTTTCTCCTAACCCCATGATTGCCTAGAGGTTTGGGGGTATGGGTACCTATAGAGAAACAAGGATGCTAGTCAAATTAGGATATGTCAGTAAATGAGTAAAGATATGGCTAAATTATATATAAATGTGCTCACCAGAAACTGTGGTTATAGAGATGAGGAAATAGTCCATGTTCCTATAATAGAGTTTCCTTGTAATTATACCTCTCCAACATTCAGGAGGGTAAGAGTAATTAAACTTTACTGCTTCTATCAACACTTATATCCATTGATAGATTTTCTAGTATTAATAGTCCCATTTTGTACTATTTAAATATTTTAATTTATTAAGTAACAAGAAGGTACCCTTTTGTACAGATATCTACATAATGTTCCAATTCACAAATCTAATGTAGGAGCTCTTATCTAAATTTAAAATAAGTCAGTAAACAAAAATTCTATAGAAGGGAGCTTTATCTCTAAAGCTCTTTATACAAATTATTGTTATAGAATTAATGAAATCTATAAGGCTCATCATATTCATAATACCAGTAACCTAGGATATGTGATTTGAATATTCATTTGTGAAATCATGCATCAAATAATACTTAATAAAGATAGGTAAGACATATGAGGGTTGTGTCTATGAGATATCTCCCCATGAAGATGAGGAGAGCTAGCATCTCCACTTTTGCACCAACCTACATAGATTCAAAAATTTTCTTTGAAAACCTCTGTTCTAGATGTAATGTGGTTTTCTAGGAAAATTATTAGAAAGATAACTTCACCATGATGGATTGCTTGAGATGGATATTAGTTCTTATCTTGATCTTATTTTCCTTAGTTCACTTAGATTTCCACTTAGCCTCCTATTATTTAAGTTTCCACTCTTGTTTTGTGCTATTTCCTCTTGCCAAATGCTACTAGAATCCCATTTTTGGACTTGGATCTATTTTTAAATCCCTTTAAATAAAATATTTTCTCTACTATATTTATAAATTTCTTGATGTAGAACACTAAGTTTGAAATTAGATCAGAATTCTTGGCCTTATTAACAGTATTTGGTAGCTAGGGGTCTGCCATTTGTTTCTTTGATGGAACTTGTGAGCATTTCATACCAAATGTTATAGCATTGATGCCAGATGGCGCTAGCTAAATTTCTTTTTCTATTTGTTATTCTTATGATCTAAATCTAAAATATTCTATATAATCTCATGGCATCATTGTGACTTTTCCATTAAAGCTATTGATTTCTAATTTACACATTATGTTTATGGGAATGTCAGATGATAAAAAATAGACCAAAAAGAATTCATAGGAAGTAAAATTGCAATAGGTTATTTAATATCTTCTCAAGATACACATCTCCATGGAAATAAGAAAGCATCATCATATACACATCACTTGCAAAAATGGTAGTGAATAACTAATTGGTTGAGTTCTAAATGTCCAGCACTTGAAAAACATGGTTTGGATTCTCAATTAACCCTTGTCCAATTTATTTATTTCTAACCAAGAATTACTGTATGGAAGAAAGACAAATTCAACTTAATGCAATAAGATTTACTTAATCACCAAGACATCTTTCAATTATTGATTCAATATTCATTTTAAGGAATTTTATAATAGTTTATAAAGCCTCACAAGTCATGTAAAAGCATTTAAACCAATTCAAAAGTAAATGAAGTAAATAATCCACTTAAATACAACATTGCAATATCTAAAATAAAAAGATAAAAGGTGTAATTAATCCGCTTAATCACAATATCTTAAATAAAAGATAATCTCGTAAATATGAATCTCAATGTCATTAAATCTTACATAATCGTGTGCTTAATCCAGGTAACAAGCACTATAAAATATTATACATAAATCCCTTGGTAAGCATGCCATAATACATCCAATGAAGTACAATAATCATGTACAACAATAATAAACAAATCAATACACTCTTCAGGCACATGAACCAAGTGGTCCAACACCTGCAAGCCGAGAGATGGGAACATGGCTCAGGTGCTTTTCCACCCAACCATGAAGTATTTACACTTCCCTAGATCCCTTCATGAAATAAAGGAAACCCAACCCTGCACGAAATGTCTAGCTACCTGATAACAACTGGCAGGAGGGAACACCCAATACAACCATGGTGTCTGAATGTGTAATTCTAATAATGAAAGAAAATTGTCTCACAACAAGATGTGGCAGAGATATCAATAAATAAGTTTTCTAGACAATAAACATCTATTTCAATGTCATTCTGAGATCTAATCATTTAAGTAACTTGATTCAATTCCCGAAAAGAAGAAAATCCATCTCTGATAAATCCACATTCAACATCCTAGTCCCAAAAGTAACCCAATACATTCCTATATAAACTACTTCTTTCCCCAAGAAGCAAGAAAATAAAGTAATGAATCAAAAGTACAAGTTTTCAATTAAATACTTGCATTTCAATCAATCATCCTATGGACAATCATATTCTATCCTATTCCATGATGCTAATCCCCTTCATGGACACTTTGAGCCACTTTTACCCTATTAAATGCAAACAAGTAATAGCGAATCAGATACCTCATTCCATAAAATAAAACAATTGAATATGACTAATCAACAACATCACATTGGCCACTTTGCAAAAAGATAAAGGACAACTAAATTATTTTGCAACTCTACACTACTTCACAAGCTCAAGAAACAAATACACACTAACCAAAAAATAAAATATACAACATTTAAGAAGAGTACTTCAATGTCACCAATAGAATTACTCTAAAGAAAAATTCAAGACACACCAAAACATGCATGCATAGAATGCCAAACTTTGCATTTCAAAAAAGACATTATGAATTTCAAGGACAAAGAAAAACAAATATATTATAAGATAAGAAAACAAAATAATAAGACAATTACAAATTCTATTTATTGCAAATGTCACAAAACATTGAAGTAGTCCAAACTTCCTAAATATGTATTGTTCTCAAAATTAGCTACGCTCGTTTTTGTAGACAACCCCTATGAAACTTGTCCGTTTTGTAGCCTACACTCTAAGTTCAAAAATTGAGACAAGTACTCTTGGCCTTATGCAAAGTCATTTGACATCCTAGAATAGTTTATGACATTCCCTTAAGTCAATTCCTTGATATTTGTGCAAATCGATTAGGTTGCAAACTAATCAAAATATCAATTTTGATCATTTTAAAGTGTTAGTATGTTTTTGAAACTTCATGTGCAATAGCGGTAAAAAATGCCACTCTTGCATATCCTTGTTACCTCCTATGTGCAATGTCAGTCAAAATGACCGCTCATACATACTTATCTTGTTTCTTTGTTAACATGCAAAGGTGGTTAAATCTGCTGCCCATACATGTTTTCCCCTTGTCAAAATTCATATATGCAAGAGCGGTCTTATTCGCCGCACATGCATATTGTATTCGCATGTGTAAAAGCAGTCTTATTCACCGCTCATGCATATTGTCCCTCATGAGTAAAAGCGGTCTTTTTGACCAACAAAACATGATCTCACGAATCTTGAACTCAGGTGTCATTAATGGTGCTCGTGTCACCATTAATACTTTGTTTTAAACCTTTTAAAGCATTTTAATCATTGATCTTTTCAGTTTTATATTCTCAAACTTATCGAATAAGTTATATAAGATTTCGTGAACCGTGGGACTCGTGGATTGCAAAGATTTTGTGCCTAGGGTTTTCGTCTTTATTTCTAGGTAGGGTGACATTTTCTTTCTTGTTTTCATTTTTGTTTTTCTTCCTTCTATTAGGGTTTGTTGATAATAGAAATGTTTGGAGTTTACGTATATATTTATGTTTAGATTGAATCATCATTTTGCATGATTATGAAAACCCTAGTCGCCTTTCATGTGTTTTCCTTCGCCATTCTTTGTTTGTTATTGGCAGATCTCATCATGCTCTAGTCTTAGCACAAGCGATGAATTTTTCATGATGTTTATGAAACTTAGGTTTTGCCAGCATTTCCCAATATGTATTGATGGACTTTTTCGCTACCAATGCGCATTTTTAGTTTGTCTTCCCATATGCAATGGCGGTCCTCTTGACCGACTCTACATAAAGCTTTTCCTTTGTATACATCAGTGGGCAATTTTTCTACTTGCGCATATACCTTATCAAGTTTGCCTATCCCTCATGTAAGGGCGGTTAAAACTGCCACCCTTACACAAATAGTGTATTATCTCATATGCAATGGTGGTAGAAAGTTCTGCTTTCATAGAACTTGGAGTTTCAACAGCATATGCCTTAGTGGTTCTTTTGACTGACTTTGCATTAAAAATTGCTTGTTCCCTCTAATGCAGGGGTGGCAAATTTTGCTGCCCCTACATCAAACATTTTTTTGGAACATATGCAACGATGACAAATTTTGCTGACCTTGCACATACATCAAAGTTTTTCCAACATGCAGGGTTGGCAAAATTTGCCGCCCTAACACTTGCAATACATCCCTCTAATGCAAGGGCGGCAAATTTTTCCGCGCATGCATTTACCCTCTCAATTTTCTAACTCTGAGAGACTTTTAACTTTGCTTTCCTAACCCTGCTTTCCTTCATTTTTTTAACCCACTTGCACTCTAGTCCTTTCAAGTGTATCCTCGTAGACGTGATCGTTGACATGCAATTTTTTCATATTACCAGTATTTCCCCTAATTGCATGATCATGGCTTTTTGTTGCAGTTTCTTCTATGGATTTTCTTTCTCCATCGACATCCTTCTGGTGTTAGCTTTTTTAGATGACTGAGTTGTCTCCAAAGAAGTCAAAAGCAATGAAGTATAAGTATCAGGGTGTTTTTCCAATCACCTCGATTACTTCCAATGTTGATGACATTCGAGATACAGAGATTGGCCATGTAGACATGGCTGAGTTTGTGGAAAGAACTAAATCTAATAACCCTAGTTTTGCAATGAAGAAGATTGTTGATTGTTGATTGTTGATAGAAAAATCTTTCCTGGTGGCAGCTCATAATACTGAGTTTGTTCTCCAATGCGCTCAGTTCTACAATAGAGACACTAGGGCAGTGGTGGATACAAATGGAAATGTGATAATTAGATTGGATCCAAAATTCATTGATAAAGTTTTCATGTGTCCTACTATTACAGAAGTTATAAAACTAGATTTTGCTGAAGCTCAAAGAGAATATGACAAAAATTCTGAGAAGGCTAAGAAGATAATTAACGCTAAATGGCTTAAGACTTCAAGGTCAAACTTATCCAGGTGGCCGAGGAGTTTTCCCAGAAGTGATTTTATTGAAGAAATTGGTGATCTCATAACTCTTCTTAGTAGAATAAAGGAGGCTGGCTTCTTCCTCACTTTTTCATGAGTGGATGTACCCTTTTATCAAGGTTATACTTCAAGGCAAACAAGCCATCTTTTGGAGTGAGCGAATCAGCAATGGTCTGCACAAGCAATTGACTAATGTATCCATTACTTTCAAATTCTATATGACTTCTTATCTTGTGTTTATAGTAGCCTCAATGAGGATTTTTCTAGGTTTGACATCTGAAGGAGATAGGAGAGTGGTTCCTGTATATTAGTACTATCCTCAATGGACATTGAAAGATTCTATTCACCACTTTAGGAGGGTAAATGATGCTTTGGTCATAGAGTTCTTGTGTCTTTTTGACCATCAGTTAGAGCAAAGAAGAGTTTTTGAAGAAGCTTGGTCAATGGTGAATGATTATGGATGCATGTTCTTACAATTTCCTACTTTCTCATACTTAAGGGTTGGCTTTTTCCAAGGTTATCCTTATATGTTGCCTAGGTTTCCTTTAGAAAAACTTGTTCTAATGGAATTATGTAGACAAATGATTGTCATACGTAATAACCAAATGGAGCTCAAGAAACTAGGATTCAGATTTCCAATTGAAGTTGGCAGGTTTTCAGTATCAACTGCTGCAAAGGCTAGAGCCATGGAAACTGAAATGCAGCTAGTGACCATGAAACAGTTCAAACGAAGACCAAGGTTTGATTACAGGGTTGTAAAAGATAAGATCAAGAGGAAGACCCAGTTTCATGAACCAATGGTTGAAGACGTTTGGGTGGACTTGAGGACAGAGGAAGATATCAAAAAATTGGACTATAGCAGGTTATCTCTAGAATAGATTGAGTATCTTGGATTGGCTGACATTCCTGAAGACCTGGTGGATGATGAAGAGCTGATTGATTCTAGATAGAACACTAAACAGGTTGCTGGTTCTCCTCTTCCTCCTATCCAATGGTCTCAGAAAGAATTGACTTCTCTAAGGAAAAGGTTTGAACCTATATTGGCTAACACCAACAAAGGGTTAGCAGGTAAGGGAATTGCTTTGAAAGAATTCCTTACAGGATCAGAGATTGAAACCCAAGAACAAACAGGTAAGAAGGTGGAGAATAGAACAAAGAACAAGAGTGACATTCCCTCTTCTTCCAAGCCACATAAGCCTAGGATCAAATTTGTGTTAAAGAAGTCAAAGATTGTAGAAAAAGAATTTGAGGTAGAAGAAATGGAAATTAAGAAACAGATTATTGATGAGCCAACTACCGAGGAAATGGAGGTTGAAAATAGATCAACAAAAGGACAAGGAGATGAAGTTTTGTCTCCCCAAGAGAATGTACAACAGGAAATGGGAGTCTCTTCTCCTTTATCTGACATACATATTTTAGTTCCTTTGTCACTTTCACCAATTGACATCCCCTCTTCTGAATCTCCATCACCTTCAAAAATAATTTTTGATAATCCTCAAACTTCTTTTGATGTTCTTTGTTCTTCTGGGTCTATTTCGAGTTTGTCCTCCTCATCTTTTGATATTAGAGATTCTTCGATATTTTATCACTTAGTAATTGGTTCTGAATAAGTTTCTAATGTGAATGTGTTAGGTGCAGTGTTTACTAATACTCCACCTATTGTTTCTACTTCTAGTGCCAGTGTAGTTCCAGTAAGACCAACAATGGAAATAGAGCCTAATGTGAGTACTTCTGTGCTTCCTCCATGGTTATCAACATATACACCTAAAAGAAAGAAACAAGCCATATCTCCAGATGACTTTGATTTTAGTAAGATGGTGCTTGCTAAGACTAAGACCCCAAAGAAGCCAAAAATTCTTTCAAGAATGTTGGGAGACAAAGGGCAAAAATTTGTGGAGATAAGGCCCCCACATGATGCCACCATAGAAAATTTTAGTATGAATGATTACTCTATTTCTAGGGTTGAGCTGGGCAAAATAACACATGAAAGTGCAAAGACTGACATGCAGTCAACAATGGATATTCTGAATCAAAAGTTTGACAAAGAAAAAGAGATGAAGGATAATTATAAAGCAATGGTAAAACAATTGACTGCAGTGGTAAGGAAGATTACTTTGAATTCAGAATTAGTGACTCCTGAGGCCGTTTCTGGAGAAGATCCTATCATCCAGAAAGATGAAAAGACTCATCTTAAGGGGAAAGTGCTTGAAGAATATTTGGAAAGGATGCGCACATAGGAAATCTCTCTTCTTACAAAGCTAGCTGAGAAAACAAGCAAAATGGAGAAAATCAGGGTAGAACTTGATGATTTGATTGATGTTATTTCTTAGGATATTGAGTGCTTAGAACATAATCATGATAAGTAGGTAGAGATGAGGAAGCTGAAAATAAGTGCTTTGATATCAATTAGTGTCATTCCAAATAGGGATTCATATACTAAGACTAAGGAGGCATTGACATATCAGAGGCGTGTGCTGAAAGATCTGATCAATGACCTAGAAACTGCAAGGAAGTTGAGTGACCAAAGTGATGTTAGTCTCTTGCACAAGTTGGAGGAACTACCATGCAATTTGGTGTCACAGGATAATTGATTTCTTTCTGTAGAAGAGATGATCCAGGAATTTGAGAATATGTTTCAAAAGGAGTTTGAGGACAAAACATTTTCAGTAGCCTCCGTGGATAATATTCTTGACAATCAGTTAACTTTGGATAATCTGAAGGCCAAGTTAACTAGCCAGGCAAAATCAATTACCATGGTCAGAGATGCAATAGTCAGAGCCCGAATGATTTTCAAGAACACAGTTAGTCTGGACAGCCTTGGGATGCAAGCAACGTTCATCATGTATGATTGCCACATGAAGAAAGAAGGCGGCGCAAGTTGAAGCAGCTTTTTCATTACTTAGTTCATTTTTTTACTTTTTAGATGTACTTTTGAAATAATTTTGGACATATTTACATGTACTTTTCTCATATGTAATTACATGTAAAAATGTAGGAAGTTCTAAATCAAAAAGGACTCTTTTGTTGAATAAGTCATAGTTAGTTTTTCTTTTCCTATTTTTTCTCTCGATTTCTCTTATAAATAACGAGGACCTCCATTGTAATTATGATCTTTTAGTTATTACAACGGAACTCTGCCAAATTGAAGAGCATTTTGAGACTTTGTGTTCAAATTGTAAATCATATTTTTTCAAGTGAATAGAAAAGCAAGCAATCTTTCAATCTTTGCATTGGAATAACTTGTGGAGTATTGGAAATTGTTCTTATGTCCTTTTCCTTATACTATCTTATCTACTTGATCAAATTGTAGTGTGAGTGTGAATAATTTGGGATATGTTCTAAAGCTGATTGTGGAGACTTTGTGCTACAACAATTATCTTTAGCTTGTGATTTTATGTTTTGAAATAAAAGATAGTGGAAAGGCTTTAAACTACTATTATCTTTTGTGATTGTATACTTTGTTGTAGTATTCGGTGAAGACTTTGAGCTGCACCTTATCCTACTGGGTTCTAAATTGTAAATCAGTGAAAAGAGCAACGATAGACTTTGTACTCTCGTAAGTTTCTTCGTTAGTTTGATTTGTATTGTGAAAGTGATATTTTATATTGTAAACATCATTTCTGAAAAAAGAGAAATGGATGACATGGTTTCAGCCCAAATTAGTTTTTAGTATAAATAAGTTTGTAATAGTTACTAGGGAACCTCCCCTTGCTGAGAGGAGAGATTTATCTCATTACACTGTGGTTGATATAGCCATTTTGCCTTCAGTTAGTTGAAGACAAAATATTCACCCAATTGTTTTTGGGGACTCTACTGGGGAAGGAATGTGCAACTTAAAGCCTCACGCTTTGAGTTGAAGCACTACAATTCTTTTCCATTGTTTCAAGATTTTTTAAAATTTTGTTGAGTACATTGCATTTTGGCATACTCACGGTATACGAGAAGCAAGAGAGCTCAAGGTATTATTGATCCTATATTTGAGTGGATGCAGCAAAATAATTTTGGTCTTTGCCTCCACAACCTCGACTTCAGCGAACCAGGAGTTTTCCTCCTACTAACGCCAAGTCTCCAATACCAGGTGAAGCTTCTAGTTCTAGTACTAACAGAGTTTTGCCTATTCATCTTCCACATAGGTTTGTTATATCACCCTTTAATTAGTGCGCCATGGCAGCTCAAGGCCCTTGGGGTAACACTTTTGGTCCATTGAATTTAACTCCACCATTGCAAGAACTACCTCGTAGTTCAAGGAAGAATTTTCCTAAGTTCTATGGTGATGGGAAAGTCCACCCAGATGAACACATTGCATCTTGCCACATAGCTTGTGGTGTATTAGGTGTGGAACATGAAGTTGTAGCAGTAAGAATTTTTCTGGAAACATTGCAAGGTGCTGCTGTAGATTGGTTTTACCATCTTCAAGCTCAAACTATAACGAGTTGGAACACTCTCAAGACCAAGTTCTAAGCCAGGTTCAAACTTGTGAAAGATGCACATGCCTTGTTAGCACAAATAACACAGATGAAGAAAGAGCCACATGAACCCATGCAAGACTTCATTGCTAAGTTCAATAAGCTAACAAACATGATTCCTACAATTGCTCAGCCAACATCAGAGAATCTTAAGTGTTTCTTCATCAATACTCAGCTTCCCAAGGTGAGTGTTCTGCTAAGGTGGGCTAGCCCCGTAGATCTTCCCGCAACTCAAATTTTTGCTACTGAAGTTGAATAAGATCTTATCCTTGTAGGTAGATAAGAAGAGATTCCAATAGGAATAGAGGTCAATCCTATACTGATAATCCTTCCACAAGCACCACAGATCCTATGGTACAAAAGTTAGAAAATGAGTTGCTAGCTTTGAAAAGGCAAATGTCACAAGGTATGTTTGCCCCTCCTTATAGGGATATACCAAGGAGAACATTTCCTAACAATTCATATCAAGGCAATGCTACCAGAAATCAAGGACAACAAAATCATCTTCCACCCACACAGGGGAAGCTCCATAAATTTGATAACTTTGCATTGGATATTGATAATAGCATCTTTATGTTATTTATCTCTGAAATCTTTGCATGAGTATATCCTAGATTTTGAAAATTTCTCTAATTTCACTAATGAGAATCCTCATGTTCTAGAGCACATAGCTTTTGCAAGTGGTATTGATGCTTCTATATGTTCTACATATGAGCTGAAATTACTTTGTTATACACATGATTTTAATATCTTCACACTATCCATAGGAACATATCCTTTGATATTAGAAGATTTTACCGAATTCATCTCTAAGAATACTCATGAGAAAGATAAGAGCAAAAAGCCTTTTTCTGCCCTAGAGTATGATGCTGATGATGTGCCTTCCTCTCATCCCATTGCTCTCCTTAGCCAAGATGTAGCATTAGTGAATGCTAAATAGTCTCTCACATTAAATACTTTAGGGATGGATGTTGGGAGCAATCAAGAGGGAAATAATGTTAATTCAATAATTGTTATTAGACTTTGTAGCAATATTCCTAAGATGATTATTCAAGGAGTACCTAGTGCATCTTCTTGCTTAAAACTGGTGATTACAGTTCAAGGTGTTCAAAATGTGTTACAACAACCACACCACAATGTGATTTCTCACACATACGACACCCTTCATAACAAGCAAAGTAAGCAAGCACCGCATGCCCCTGTCGCTCTTCCATGTTCTCAACCTATGCTCCCTCTACCACCATGTCTTACTCATAACATTGGTTAAGAGTATGATCTTGTCAAATAGCTTCATGCCACTCCGGCTAAGATCTCTCTTTGGGATTTTATACAAACATCACCTACATACCATGGAATGCTCCAAGAAGCTTTACAAAAGGTGATTGTGCCACCTGCTATTAAGCTGAATGATGTAGCAGCTCTCTTAGATTGCATGCATGCGACAAAAACAAATATCCTCTTTCAACCACATGAATTACCATCAGTCGAAGTTCAAAATCAATATGATCCTCTTGTAATCTTTGTTACAATAAACAAAACATTGGTTAAGAGAGTTATGATTGATAATGGATTAGCTCTTAATGTTTGTGGCATTGACTTATTACATAAGATTAAAGTTGATATATCTACCATCAAGCTAGAATCATTAAGTATCTATGGTTTTGACAATGTTGGATGACAATCCGTGGGCACTATAACTTTACCTATACAAGTGGGACCTATGATTGTGCCTACCCAGGTTCATGTCATGCCTTATTCTTTATCTTACAACATGATTCTTGGCAGACCTTAGATTCATGCATTGGGGGAAGTCCCTTCCATCTTGCATCATTCAATTAAATTTATATTCAAAGGAAAACTTCATATTATTCATTCTGATCCTAAACCAGATATCTGTTTACATATTGAAAAGCAAAAACTAGTTTACAACCATATGAGCTTAAACAATTTGCGAGGTGATCCATCAATGACTAACATTGTGCAAGACTCTCAACCACCGAATGCACTTGTTGGTGATGATTGGGGTTCATTAAATTCTAATCCTTGTGATATAGGGGAATATAAACTTAATAACCTCAACACATCAAAAGTAGTATCGATCTCGTGTAAGCAATATTTTGAAGCATCTAAGAACAACAAAGTCCCCTTGGTTGAAAATAAAGACAATACTCTAACTTATACTACAAATTATAATACCTATGAGGCTTCACCTTCTTCTAAGGAATTGGATTCTCTATATGGTTGTGGATTTAAAATTTTGTACAAGCATAATGACTATGTAGGTAAGGGTTGTGGTGTAAATCAACAAGGAATTTGAGTACCTATGGAATCCACTTCAACACATTCCTCAAGCAGCATTGGATACAATCCTTTTAAAGAAAAGAAAACCTCTTGTCATCCTAAACCTAATACAATATATAAACAACATGACAAATATCCCAGATATGTATGTTCTTAACGATGGTGCTACCAGGTAAGTATGTCTAACCTTTTATCTCTCTCATGATGTGCTTCCGCTATGATGTGTTATATGTTGTTTAGGCCTCCTCGGATGACCTTAGATTCTCCCGGAAGGTCCAGGATACCAGGAGACTGCCTCTGTTGTGACCTTCTATTTGTATCATCATTCTTCTATAATGCCTCTCTCTCTGATTTCATTGTTGTGTGTTGTGTCTTACGGACATAGCGTCGTTGTTGGTGACACCCTCCTACATGACTGGCCCCAAGACACTTGTTTCTCCTCTCTTATTTATTATTTCTCTTCCTCTAGTGTTTCCACCTAGCAGACAAATGATGACAAACATTTATACTGATGCGGACATAGTGTCCCTTTCGAGAGCAATCAACAAATGGACCTAGTTCCTAATATGACGATGGGGTTGTATATCTTATCTGATGCTTGTCTAGTGGAAGAACTCATGCTTGTCACGTAGTAAATTTGATGATGTTTTTGTCACATTTACAAACCTTAACAATACTACTGCTCTATGGACCTTTGTATGTCTTTGAATCTAGCCTTGGCAGTTCTTAATTTACAGAGCTTTGTGATATAGCCCCATGATTATCCTCAAACTCTGAATTCATTGTATAACCTTGGCTCTTTGTGTGTTTAATCATATGCATTGATGTTGTTGTTTATCATGATGTTGTAGACACTAACATACTTCTTGCAGGGATGTGTTTGTGGGAACATTTGATGATCATAAAGTACATGTCACCTCTAGGGGGCATGGGCTTTGCAAAAGTCTATGTTCCTATTGAAGGTTGTTTTTTACACACTCATAACAAAAGTTAAAATTTATAAATGAACCTAACTATCTTGAAAGATATGGAGAAATCAATTAAGATTACTCAATCCCAAGTTTCCTTATTGGTCAGGTCTTGACCTGTTGGACAGTTCAGTAGGTTATTATGAAGCTGTAATGTGCAAGGGGCCTTACCTGATTTAAAGTGAGTTTGTGACTTACTGGACTCTTGTTATGTAAACTAACACAAATATCAACTTTCTAGTCATTCATTTGCATAAGATTGTTACTGTTCCTCAAAGCTTTATATGATTTATATTCAAACATGCTTTGCTTTTCAAATATTTATGAAGATTATCAAATATCAACTTACTGCTCTTAAAACTCTTCAAATGTCAGATAATCTCCTTTGGATTTCAACGTTTAAGCTAAGTATTTCAGAGTTGTTGGGAAAAGTTAGAGAACTTTAAATCTACCATCTATCACTACAGGATCTAAATGTTCTGCTATGCACACAGTAAGGATTACAACAAATTTGATTAAATCAGTAGATCAAATCATTAAATACAAATGTTTTGAATATTTTCACAAACAAGCATTCAAGATTGCGAGCTTTAAGAGAAACTGTTTCAAATATAATGAAGAGCTAAAAAGCCACTCAAGAAATAGACGTAGACTTCTAGATTCACATATATTCAAAACACACAGCCATTCATGGTTTACAATGTAGTAATGACTCTTAGCTTCATTAATCAAATTTCACAAAAAAGACTTACCATGCTTTACAGATATAGTAAGAAAGCTGGACATTTCCACGCATTCCTTAATGCAGACAACAGGCGACCTCCTCTAAACTAAAATATTCTACTCAAAATTCTCAAAAAGAATTACAATTTCTATGCCATTTCCTATAAATCCCTGTGTGAAATAATATACAAGTATCACGCTCCTTATATAGAATTTGAATTCCCTCCCATGCTACGGTTACAACTTCCATTCCATGGTTGAAACCACTATTCCACGGTTAAGGTCCTTTTATTATTGACCAATGGTGTGCCTTCATTTCATAACCGTGTGCCAGTCCACTACTTGGCATCTTTTCTCTTAAAGGATGCGCTTGGAATCTTTACATAAGATTCCCATTTCATGCGACCTTTTCCCACCGAGGCTCTTTGTTTGATCTTCTTCTCAAAATTCTTTGCTCCTGCCTTCTTACCCTTTCTTCAAATATTTCTTGAAATTGTCAATCACACCCTCCACAAAGGTGCGGTCCCCTCCTGGACATTTTGTTAAAATACATTCTTGCATCATCACCTTTTCTTTCAATTCCTTTTCTTTGTCCTCTGAGCCATTTGCTCTTTTCTTGTACTTCTTCATTTTGGATCTTTATTCCATTAGAGTATCCATCATTTGCTTGCTAAGGATTGCATCAGGATTTTTTGTACATGGTGTGAATATGGCCCTGAACTCTTTCAAGGCTCTGTCTAAATCATAGGCTGGTACCTCTGCACATTCATGCTGTAGGAGTTTTTCTATATTTTTTTGTACATTTGTATCATCTCCCCAACTTTCTTCTCCAGTTCTTGCATGACCACTGTGCATCTCCTGAGGTTATCCTCTTCAAATTTGAGCTCCAAGATCATTTGTGGCACTTAGTTTTCCAGTGTGACATTGAGTGCTCCCTCATTTATTAATTCCTCAGCTCTTGTCTCAACCTCAGTCAACTGGTCAATCTTAGACGTACATTCATCCATTCTTGCTTGGCAGTTATTCATTAATACCACACATTGGTTCTTTTCTCCTGTGAGTACTTTCCATCTTTTCACGGCTTGGCCTTTTATTTGTTCACCTTCTTGTAAGAAATCATTGAACCATTCATCAAAGATGTTGGCCTTGAATCTTTTGTTTTCCATGTCTTGCACTTCTTCCTTAGAAACTATTGCTATGTTAGCAGGTAAGTTAGGTACTGTGGCACTGGGGTCAAATATCCCCTTAATGAATTTCTGGAGTTGGACAATGTGTCCTTTCAATACCTCCTGCTTATTTTTTTCTTTCCTTAGTGTTTCCACTGTTACCTGGTGCATATCTTCCCACTCAGCAATATGTTGTTCTCTTATGGAATGCCCCAGGTCCAGATTTAGTATTTTATACTCCTCCAAGGTGATTTCACCTTTCTCCTTTTCTTTCTATGGGATGGCTAGGTTTAGGGTTTTGGATCCATCTGGACGCCTTTGTATTGCAGACATCGTTCTAGCTTTCCTCTTTTCTCTTCTTGGAGTAGCCTTTTCACCTAATAAACTTTTGATATCAATGGGAGCTAGATGTATTTCCCTTTTCTCCTTCCTTATCTCTCCTTCTAGACAGGTAGGCACCTATTTTGTGCCTTCTGCAGCCCTCTCTTCATTAATAACCTCTTCATGAGGTTTATCTACTTCTGTTTCTCTTTGTTGCCGTCTTTGTTGTTATTGTTGCTCTAGTTGTTTTTGTCGATCTTGTTGTAATGGAGGCTCTTGTTCCTTTGATTCAACTTCATTTTCCTCCTCTACCTCAATATCTCCTCCTTCTTGATCTTCTTCATCAGGAGCCTCTTCTGCTACTGACTCCTCTCTCTGTTCATCTTCTACCTGCATCTATCCTGAAGTTTTAGGTCCTATACTCTCAGGTTTTGTGTGTATAGGAGGGTCCTCCTTTGTTTCATCTTCTCTTGCTTCCTGTACACCCTTAGTGTTCTTTTCTTCTTCACTAGGCTGCCCATACATATTCAACATGTCTAGAGCCTCCACGCCTGAAGTGTCTTCTTTCGCTGAAGCATGAGTCTCTGTAATTACTTCTTCAGGTGCTTCCTGCTTTTCTATTTCTTCAATCTTGTGTGCCTCATCCTGCATGTCCTTGATGATCTCTGGTGGAACCAAGGTACCAAATGGATCAACTGATTCTTCCTCTTCCTGTACCTATTCTTCTTTAGGTTCTATGCTTTGCCCTATTTCCATTTCATCTTGAGCACTTGGCCCCTCCTCTTCACTTTGGGAATCACTGGGGGCCTCCTCCATGTCAATCTCTTTCCCTCTGAACATCACCCCTTCCTCACTATTGCTGCTTATAATGTTCACAGTCTTTGCAGTCTGCTTGGCCTCTTGCCTTTTTTATTCTTGCAGCATCTCCTCGGCCAGCTCTGTCTTCACCTTTACGAATGTTTGTCTTGGTTCCATTGGAGAAGAAGTACTAGATATACTATCCATCTTTTTGCCTACTTCTTGAGCTCCAATTGTATCTTTTGGTCTTGAAGGCCCGCCCTTAGACAAACTTATTGGGATTGCCCTCATTAGTTGTTTTCCTGCCATTCCACTGGCAGCTTGTGCTTCCTCTAGACCTATTTCATGGCTCATGGATTTTGGATCCACAAACGTATCAGAGGCAACTGCTACTGATGTCACTAGTGCGTAGGGATCCACTAGTGTAGCATTGTTATCCTTTTCCACTATTTTTGCCTCAATGATTTTTCTCTTCTTCTCATAGAAGCACTGTAAGTCTTCAGTGGGCTCTATCTTTCTCTTCCTTCCTTTTTGGGGATATGTGATTGTTATATCCTCAGCCCTAATCTATTCAACTTTGTCCTTCAGCCATGTTTTGGAAAACAAAATTATTGGTTCAGACAATACATCTAAAGATGTATTCCATGGCTTTGACCAATCAGGCTCTGTAATGGGAGCCAGCCTTCCCTGTGCATAACTATGATGCAATAATCTATTATCATCTTGTACCTCAGGGGGCACATATATGTTGCCAATGGACTTCATTTGTTCAATAGTCAATCTCTTGTGGGCTCTTTTCCTCACCTCTCTGTCATTTTTGCAGTCTGTCCAGAAGTCCTCCATATGTATTTGATGTTTGTACTTTTTATCCACAAAATTTTGGATTCTATGAAAAGGGTCGAACTTCCTTGATAAATCAAATTCTTTGAAGCCATAATACTTCAACTCCTACTTTGAAAAGCTAGTGTCCTCTTCACTGTAGTAGGAATTCCTACCAATAGCCCATGGTAGTTTCATGTTTCCCCTATTATTGAATTTTCTCCTATATATCTTGAAAATATTTAAATTTTGCCTAGAGAATTCTAATACAATCATTTTATCAGAGGGATACATCAGAAGCATAAATGGCTTCCCCTCAAAACCCTCAGTTCTTATGTAAGAAAAATGTTCAAATTGTATGAACCAAGAACTGTGCAATCCAATTGTATTTTTTGCATCCTTGGATAACCTTTTGTTTGGTTCCTCTCTCAATATTCTTACCATATAGGTATAAAATTCACTAGAGCAAAATTCCTCATTGCGTTTTCCTCCTGCAAGACAGGGTAATGTTCATATACTAACTTTTGACACGGACCCCTCCCCAGGGTACCTATCCTTTCTATTCCATGAATATGAGGCCTAACCTCCGCAGCACATGCATATAACACATAGGAAGATAGATAGAAGGGTAGGCTCTTCTGCTACCTCATCATGGCCTACCTCCAAATAGCAGTACTAATGGCCTTGGCCCAATGTATTTGCCCTTGGTCCTTTTGCCCTGACCTTATAAATTCAATGACTGTGAACATCCAGGGTTCACGTTTAGTCCCATCCCTTAACCCAACTAGCCTGCTCAGCATGGTGATCATCAAATAAATCTCTTTCTTGAAGCATATCCGCATTAAATTCTTGGGTACCCAGGCCACAGCCTTTGGTTTGTTTTCTGGTATATTTTCCCTTTGCATTCCTTTTCATTGGTGTAGAAGTCCTCATTGTATTTATCAACATCAATGTATGTCTTCTTGTCAGTGATTTCCAACCTGAAAGTGTTAGCAATCCCCTCTTGAGTCAAGTCTGCAATTACTTTATCATACATCATAACCTTCCTGGTACTTGGGTTATACATGATTACATACTCTAAACATAGATCTCTAGTCTCCATTGCCAAGGGGAATCCTGTGGCCCTGTACAGTCCACTCTCCCAGATACACTTCATATCTGGTGACGCATCCGCAGCGGTGATCTTCTTCAGGACGCCATCAACATCATAGGTCCCAATGTTTGTGTTAATGCCTACTCCAGCCTCAGCAATCAGGGACGGATAGCCCCTGTGCAAAGGCAATTCTTCTTTCTCCACCTCTCTCCATGGCTTTCTCTCTTTCTTTTCTTCGCCCTCTGTATCCTTCCTCTATTTTGGAGCCATCCTGTGGAAACATATATACCTTAATTTTTGCTTCCACCTCATATCTAGGGTTTTACTCTGAATATCTATTTTCTACCATTTTACCCTTACCCATTTGTTCTCCTCTCTGTCATTCTACTCTTTAAATGGATTAAGCTCTATTTAGCTAATTAACAATTAAAACAGTAACTTTGACAGATGTATGCATTTTAAACCAAAATTAATGGAATTAACTTTACTTTTACCATTAGAATCTGAAACAGCATTTAAGATAAATACCTATTTTTCGTGACCGTTTACCATTGCTATTGACTTACTATTACCTTTTCACCTTTGCCCAGCTACTGTAGCTCTGCCACTTTGGTAAATTCCGCTCAATTACTGCAACAGTCTTCTTTTGTGCAAATTTTCACTCTGAACAATATATTTGAAAGCGAAAATAACATCAAAATACTCTAACCCTTGTTAAATTCCTTTTTTCTTGGGTGTTAGGGCTGCAATAATCACAGCCATTAATGTGCTATAGCTCCCACTTTTAATTCAGTGTTTACGTTTTTAAAACCCCTTTTTACTATTAGCCAAATTAGACATGCATTCTTTTCTTTGTATACTTCATTGTATGTTCTCTTTGTATCTCTTCGTTGTACCTTAAAACATACAAAACGCTATATGCAAAGAATTAACTAATGCTCTTACCTTTTTTCCTTTCCGTACCTCTTTGTATCTTTCAGTTTTTATACTTCACTTGTATATTCTATTGTATGAGCGCACATACAAACACCATACACATTTATTTCGTTACCTTTCCTTTCCCGTGATGCATATGATTCTTTGTATATCGACATTGTATATTTCAACATACAAACACCAAATATACAAGGACTTCTCTGTTTTTCACCTTTCCTGACATCCGACTTGTATTTCCAAATGTACATCCACTTGTACATTATAAAATATACATGTTTATTACACAAGCTAAAATGTTCATAGCGGGGTCCACTTTACCTCTTAACTTGGCCTCTTCCATGATGCCTTTACTATTTATTGAGATTTCAGATCTCAAACCACTATAAATCATATTATATCAACCCTCGCATTCGTAATGTATATAAAATCTTGTATATCTTGCTTTGTATATTCCAAAACATGAAAAGACAAAAACATACAATAGTTTAACGTTATTCCATAATATCTTCAGTCCCGGTTTGTATAAAGTATAATGTATATCAGAGTTGTATATAAGAAATGTACAGCGCGTGATATACATTAACTTTATTACCCTTGATAACTTTTCAGTTCCGTGCTTTGTATAAATCGATGCATCACGAAATATACTTTAAGTTCAAATGCATCATTTATACTATATTTCAATTTACTTTCAATTCTGCTTTGTATATAAACGATAATGTATATCTGATATTCATTAAGTCCCGATAAATTGTACTTACCAAAATTTGCCTTACCCTCAAACCTGCGTTGTATAAAGCGGAATGCATACCTCTGGAGACCTTACATACAAAACCCAACACATACAACCATTATGCGTTACTTGATAACATTTCGATTCCGCGATGTATGTAACCCATTGTATCCCTCGATTGTATATTTCGCATCTGCCAAATATACAAGTGCTAAACATACATCGATTATACCAACTTTAATACCTCCTCAATTCCGCGCTATGTATATCTTGTTGTATATTTACCTTGTACATTTTTCATATGCTGAATATACAAACCAAAATATACATAGCGGATTTCAATTGTTTATTCATCTCAACCTTAACTTTTTCGGGTCTGACTTGTACATGAAGATAAAATATTATCACAGAATGTATACAAGTATAACATTATATAAACCTGATTACCCTTCCGTTTTGCAACTAACACAAAACCTAATATACAAACACATTTGTATATAAGATAACCTTGTACATACAAAGAACTTTGTATATACAAGGTACAAACCTTCTAATTGTACATTTACCCAAGACATCAATAACTTGCAAAATACAGCGAATTTTAAAATAATTCAAAAAGCAACCCCTGTTTATTTTCAACAAGAATTCACCTGTACTTTGACCTGGTACTCAAATGCAAACTTTTCTTTATTTTCAACAAGGTTTGTACTCTACTTGCCTTTTCCCTTTACCACCAAGCAAAACCCACACACAAAAGCAACCAAAAGCTAGCTACAGTGGGGGTCCTCATTTTGCTACAGAGTAAAATGGGGCGTGTTGTGAGCATCACAACAACTAGCAACCAAATAAAATAATTAAATAAAAAACCTTTAGAGAAAACAAAATGAAATAAACTCATAGTTTCCAACTATCTTTTATGCAAATCATCATTTAACTTAGGACTCAATGTATTCAATAAGGTGCATGAATTTTCCTTTCCAATTTAAGTGGGTGTGCGTGATTAATTATCCTCATCTTGAAAATTAGTTGAACAGACTAGTGACTGACATTAGACTACCTAGTTGATGTCATTCCCTCATAGCCAACCGGATAGAGCCTTGCTGCCAGTAGGCGTCCATAGCCCCAACAAGGTTATCATTACAATTCTCCTAAGTAGAGCCCCATTGCCAGTGAGCGTCTATAGCCCCGGTAGAGTTACTTAGATGACTTAACCTAGATTTCAGTAAAATCTAGTTTATTTATTTTAGATTTTGATAAAGATTGAGATTTCACAAGCTATAACAGTTGTAACCTTATGATGCAAGGAATGGTCACTTGCTGAATTTAAGCTAAGAATTGTAATGGTAGCAAGGGTGACCTCTAATTTTTCACCTAATATCTACACTAGTAGGTTCAACAAACCCAAGGATTTTAGGTGTGTCATCATGAGAACTTTCCTTGAATATTCAACCCATTCTTATTGAATACATAATTTCTCAAGTTAACTAGTGATTTACTTTTATGACAGTCACAACAAATTATGCACAAATTTCAAATAACTCACTTGAATGTTTTGAATTTTATATTGTTTTCAATGGTTACTAATCTGCTCCTGTATACTCTGAAGTAAAACAAACATCCCTGCTGAAGTGACACACCACAGACAAACAAACACATAGCAGAAACCAACAGAAAACAACAAAACAAAACACAGAAAAACGCAACAAAAACAAAACAAAACACAGAAAAATGTAACAAAAACAAAACAAAACAAAACCTACACAATTATTCACATTATGATACAACAGACCAACAACCCTCACCTCAAGCCTAAAAATAGTGTTTCAAGTGCTGGCCATTAACTAGTAATGGCACATCTTCTCCAGTCAAGGTTTTGAGCCTAAAAGTGTTGTCTCCTATTATTTCTGACACTTGTAATGGACCTAACCATAACTTGTCAAATTTTCCATGGCTACCTTTCTTCTCATGTGCTTTATCCTAGCACAGCACCAAGTCTGAAATCCTAAATGTTTTGACTCTTGCTCATTCATCAAACCATCTCTTTACCACTGCTGGATGTTTGGCAAATTTTTCAATAGCTTGGTCTCTCTTCTCATCTAATTGCATCATTTGAACAATTATGGCTTCCCTATGATCATTGAAGCCTAAGTATTCATTTGCAAACTTCTAGACTGGTATTCTTAGATTTACCGGAAGTATGGGATCAGTCCCATAAACTAAATGGTAAGGTGTATTACCTAGAGCTGCCTTAACTTTGGTCCTATCTACCCATAATGCATATTTTAGCAATGTGTTCCATTTTCTTGGGTTCTTTTCAATTAGCTTTTTAATGATATCTAACAAAATTTTATTCATGGATTCAGCTAACCCATTCCCCTGAGGATAGTAATTTGAAGAGAACTTTAAAACAATTCCATGTTCAAACGCCCATTTAGAAAATTTTAAAGAAGAAAATGCAGGGCCATTGTCACATACTAGTGAGTAAGGAACTCTGAACCTGGTGATGATGTTCTCTTCAAGAAACTTGATGACTACCTCAATAGTGGAGAATTTGCAACATGTAGCTTCAGTCCACCTGGTACAGTAATCAGTCACTGTCAATATGAATTTGTGCCCTGTAGATGATGGAGGATTTATGACTCCAATGAAATCCAAGCCCCACTGGGCAAACGGCCTAGACCCAATAACTGGCTGTAGCAGATTAGCTTGATTTCTTCCTTTATCTACTGTAACTTGACAAATGTGGCAGTTTCTGACGTGATGTTCTGTATCTTTAAACATAGTAGGCCAATAATAACCCGCTCTCAATATTTTGTGTGTTGTGGCTAAATGGGAGCCATGAGCAGTCCCATACTTATCATGCAGTTCCAACAACACCTTATCTGCTTCATCTCTATTCAAACATTTTAAATAAATTCCCTCATGGTTCTTCCTGAATAGAAGACGTCCTTGCACCATATACTTTTGTGCTTTGACCTTCAAAGCTCTCCTCTATGAGGATTTCATCTTGTTTGGGTATTTCCCTGATATTAGAAAAGTGTTGAGATCATCGTACCACCCTGATGAATCACTTGTATTTAGCACATACTGCTGCTTTACCAAATTTGGGTTTGTATTGGCTATGGTTTGTACTAAAGCTTGTCCTCTGACTAACTTCATCGGTATGATTTTCATGTCAAACTCCTGCAAAGTGGTGATCTACTTAGTTTGTTTCTCTCCAGGCTCATTTTGCATCAGCAGCATCTTTATTGCTGCATCAGGTACTACAACTTTAACCTGACTCCATAGGATGTAGTGCCTGAACTTCTTTACTACCCTCACCAGTGCAGATGCCTATCTTTCTGTATCCAGGTATTTCAGCTGTACATCCTTTAGAGGTGTACTCATAAAAGTGATGGGCTTTTCTTCATTATCTTTTACTTTCTATGTCAGTGCAACTGCAACCAAATGTGAGGATGCAAATGAATAAATGTAGAATGGCTTGGTATAGTCTGGACTTGTCAATACAGGAGCATCAGAAATAGCCTCCTTGATATCTTCAAATGTGGCCTTGGCTATTGGTGTCCATTCTATCACTGCATCCTTTTTCAACATGGTGTTCAACGCTTGCACGATCTCTGCAAATCCTATAATGAACTTCCTAACGAAGTTAATTTTACCAAAAAATGATTTTAATTATTTTCTAGTGTTTGGTAACTGCAATTTCTTTATCCCTTCTATTCTGTCAGGATCAATGGATATACCGTTCTTAGAAATGACGTGCCCTAGTAATTTACCCTCTGTTACGCCAAATACACATTTTTTAGGGTTGAGAGAAATTCCATACCTCTCACATCTCTTGAGTATTCTTCTTAAATCTTTAGCATGAGTAGATGCATCCCTAGAATACACAGTTAGATCATCCATGTAAATCACAATACACTTACCTGTCAGTCCACGGAACGCAATGTCCATGGCCCGCTGAAATGTGGCACCTGCATTGATTAGACCAAATGGCATTCTTCTATATGCAAAATTACCCCATTTACTAGTAAAAGTGGTTTTTAGTCTATCTTCCTCATCAATTAGGACCTGGTTATAACCTAAAAAACCATCTAAAAAGGACATCATCTTGGCTCCATTTACCGCTTGTAATACTTCATCCATGGGAGGCAGAGGATAATTGTCTTTCTCAGACACCTTATTTAGATTCCTTAAATCTACGCATAACTGGATGTCCCCACTTTTCTTTCTTACAGGCACCAAGTTAGCTACCCAAGTCAAATGTCTAACAGGGAAAATTATTCTGGCAGACAGTAGTCTCTTCACTTCCTCAAATATCAATGGTTCTAAAATTGCATTTACAGGCCTTTGCTTTTGCCTAAACGGTTTGACATTTAGTTTTAATGGTATCACATGTGTTATAATGGACGTATCATATGTCTTTAATTCTTCATATGTCCATGCTATAACATGTTTGTACTCCTTCAGTACATCAATAACTTCTTTTCTAATCTTCTCAGGACAAACCTTTCCAATTTGCACATTTTGGGGATTTTGCTCCGTACCCAAGTTATAGGGATCACATTTACCTCCCTCTGTTCTGGGTAAGTCCTTCTATTTTACTACTCCATCAAAATCAAAGATCTATTCTAACTCTATTATCCCCTTAGGCAGAAAATTGCTTTGTAAATTGATTATGTCTTCTTCATCCCAAGACATATCAGGCCTCTCTTGTTCATCAATAATTTGGGTCTCAAATACTTCATTGCAAGTTAGAAAATCAACAATTTGCTAGTCCCCCTCAAATACTTGAAAATGTGTTACATTATCTGGCACACTGGGCACATTTACTAATTCTATAGCAAATCTTTTCAATCCGGACAGTGTTAAAGGCTCTAAAGTGCTAACAGCAACAACTAGCGCATCAGGCCTATGGTTCTGTTCCCTAGGGATATACTCTATATTGAAAGCATCAAATGACTCTATTAAATCTCATGCCCTGTGCCTGTAACAAACCATTATGTTATAATTGCAAGCATATACTTTCCTTACCTGTCTGACTACTAGCTTAGAGTCTAAAAATACTCTGATCATTTTTACCCCTTTCTTTATAGCCATGACCAATCCATAGATTAAAGCTTCGTACTCTGCAACATTATTGGTACAAGCAAATTGTAACCTATATGCTACTAGATATGATTTTCCATGAGGATCTATGAGTTCTACACCAGCACCTGCACCCTGTTTGGATTTGGAACCATTACATTTTAATGTCCACATGCCATCCCCATTCTTTTGGCATTTTGCCTTAGCATGTTTTACCTTTTCAATCACCTATGCAGTGCTACCTTGTTTATCCATATGCAGTTCATTCTGACTTGCCTGTTCATTTACCTTCTCAGTGTGCAAATCTGAATGACAAACATCTTTGCCTAAACTTTCTCCTAACTTTGGAGTTGCCTCATTTATGTTGTTCTGAAAATAACTCTCTGAGTTATTAACCTTTCCTTCTTGGGGTTCCATCCCTTTTGTGCATTTGATATACTAATATTCAATGATGTCTCTGCACATTCCACAATTCTCTTCAGAATGTGGCTCTTCATGGACTCTACACTTATTTTTGTATAGCTTGCATTGAACTGGAAGATTTTGTTCTATGCACTTCTCTATTTCTTGTCTGATGACATGACTAAAGTTATTCAGTGCATTATTTTCTTCATCAGAGGAGTTTTCATCAGACCCAATAAATAATTTTGTTTCCCTCTTGATAGACTTTTCTCCAAAATTTAGCATTAAAATTTCCTCAATTTGCACCCCTTTGTTAGTAACCCTGTAAACACCAGGCTCAATTGAGGCATACAATATTTCATTTGTCCTATTGTACTCAGTGATCATATGTTTCATCTTGGGTTCAGCCTCTATTCTGATCTGATTAGGCACGCCCCTCCAAGGCAACCATATATGAGAGAAGTCAGTGGCCATATATCCGTTCAGTGTTTTAGACCAATCTCTACTTAATAACATCCCATAATTTGCAGGTATATCCACTACCTGGATGTCAATGAACTGACTTACCCTGGGGTCTGAAGCTAACTGCATCTGAATATGCATTAATTCTCCTACCACATTAACTTTAGTTTTATCTAACTGTGTGACAACTTTGGCAGACTTGGTGGGAGTCAGACCTAAGGTTTTACATATACCTAGAGGCATCACATTAGCTGAGACACCTGAATCAACCATACAATTGTGTATGTTCTTCCCACACAATCTAACAGTTAACAAGAAGGGAGGAGTATCCCTCTTATCAGCATACATACTACATTTGTGTTAGAGGGCTGCTCAACCTTCTTACTTTTTTCTTTTGGCTGAGTCTCTTTATTAGGCACAAGTACCTCAGTATAAGTCTCTCCTATTACAGATGTATCCAAAGATTTTATAAAGGCATTTCTAACCTCTGGACTTTTTAACAATTTGCACAAAGGTACACTAACCTTGATTTTCTTAATTTCTTCTGATAAATAACTCATCAATCCCAATGTTTCTGTTGTCTCAGTTTTATTTGTCTAGACCCTCTGAGTTACTGTTCCATTATTTGCATTATGATTGGCTTTCAACATAGTAGGATTGTTGCTAGCATTCTGGTCTGGGGGTGTGTTAAAATTGTTAGGAGGAGTGGACGTGGTGAAAGGTTCTCCTAGCCTTGGATTATTTCTTAGGTTGTAAGTATGACTCTTACTTGACTGTTGGAAGGCTTGCACCTCCTCTGTCTCATACAACACTTCATTTTTAGTTTTAAATGGAAACTGAAAAGCATTCAGTACTAAGGCTGTCTCAGCATATAGGCTTTCACAATAATAGGGTTCATCCTGTAACAATTGGTCATCTTCCTCTTCTCTAAAAGTGAAAGTTTCTAAGACCAGAGCAGTATCATACCCTGAGGGTACTATCTCATTACCTTTTGGAACTAAGAACTCAGAAGTAGGGGCCTGCACATCCACATTAAAAATGCTTGCAGCCAGATGAAACTGAGGACAGTCTAATTCAACATGGGCACTAGTATTATGGATCCTACACCAATTCTTCAGTACTACATTGGCCATTTGAATCTTAATAGTTTGCTTTGTGTCCTGGTTATCCACATTCTCAAATGGAGAAGCCAGAGTGCCATTATTTGGCCCTATGTTCCAAGTTTTGGGTGGCCTAGGCTGATTCTGATTCTTGTTATTGTTATTCCGGGCTCTATTATCTATAGCTAGTCCTCTATTTTGCATTTGTTGTCCCTGATTATGATTCTGATGTTAACTGTGATTTTGACCCTGACCAGAGCCCTGACCTTGACTATAACCCTGATTGTGATTTTGATTATGGTTGGGGTTGTAGTGCCAGTTTTGACTCTGATTATAGTTCTGATTATACCCCGAGTTATTTCTACCATAGAAATTCTCATTTCTCAACTGTGTCATCTCAGTGGTCAATCTTCTTAAATGTGTAGTGATTTCTTTGATATCTTCCCTTTCCTCGTGTGTTTTTGCTATAAATGTATCTTGAGGTGGTTGGAAAAATGATTGGTCATTATTCTGATTAAGATTGGTAGCATTACCAGTGTAAGGTACTATAGCCTGAATTGGAGTAGGGTTATACATAGGTGTGTATGTAGGGACTGGATTTAGCATTGGAGTGTTTTGTGTAGGAGCTCCATTCCAAGGTTGCAATTGATTTTGCATTCCGGGATTTCCTCCATTGAGGAATGGATTATAGGTTGTTTGCCTCATTTCTTGGTTTATAGATGCTGCCTCTTTGTATGCTTTGGATACATTATCTATGTTAGGCTTTCTCTTGACAAACATGGCAGTTAATGGATCTAAAGCAACATAGTACATAGCTAACAATATATCTAGAGCTACTGTATATGGAGCCACTATCCTAGAATAAGCCTTTTGAAACTTGTCGTTGAAATTATCAATCAGTTCCCCTTCACCTCTCTTAATTATGGCCAATTTATGGTACAAAGTGGAAGGATCAACTGGCCCCCTAAATCTAGACAGAAATGCCTCTTCCATAAGTGTCCAAGAGGAAACGTAGCCATTAGGTAAATTGACATACCAATTGGAAGCTTGCTCATTGAAAGTATAAGAAAATAGCCTACAGACTACATCTTCATGTTCCAACTGGGCTCTAAAGCAGGCTTCCTTAAATATCCTTATATGATCCTCAGGATCTTGGTGTAACTGGTATTTAGGGCATATTTTCTCAGGGTTTTTTGGCATCTCATGATAATCTGTGAAATATATGGGAGAGTTGACGTTGAAAGCCATTGTAGGTATCTGTGCCTGGCTTGGACCTGTAGGGATACCCTGATTTCTAGGTGGACTTGGATTTCTAGGAGGACTAGGACCTCTAGGAGGTTCTGAACCAAGATTCAAAAATTGGTATGAAGAACTTCAGGACTTACAATATTGTGGATGTTAAAAGGTGATCTAGGAGGTGTTCCAAATGAACTTCCTGTATGCGATATTTTAGGATTCCACACTAAAGGGATTTTACTTTGTCTCCTATCAGGTAATTGCACAAATATGTCGTTAGGATTAGCCCTAGACCTAGTCACTCTGTTACTGTTATGAGCCATTTTTACTCAAATTCAACCTTAACTCCAATTAGGCCCTCCTTCTAGCACCAAAAATTGTTGATGGTTGTTTTTTACACAATCATAACAAAAGTTAAAATTCATAAATGAACCTAACTATCTTGAAAGATATGGAGAAATCAATTAAGATTACTCAATCCCAAGTTTCCTTATTGGTCAGGTCTTGACCTGTTGGACAGTTCAGTAGGCTATTATGAAGTTGTAATGTGCAAGGGGCCTTACGTGATTTAAAGTGAGTTTGTGACTTACTGGACTCTCATTATGCAAACTAACACAAATATCAACTTTCTAGTCATTCATTTGCATAAGATTGTTACTATTCCTCAAAGCTTTATATGATTTATATTCAAACATGCTTTGCTTTTCAAATATTTATGAAGATTATCAAATATCAACTTACTGCTCTTAAAACTCTTCAAATGTCAGATAATCTCCTTTCAATTTCAACATTTAAGCTAAGTATTTCAGAGTTGTTGGGAAAAGTTAGAGAACTTTAAATCTACCATCTATCACTACAGGATCTAAATGTTCTGCTATGCACACAATAAGGATTATAGCAAATTTGATTAAATCAGCAGATCAAATCATTAAATGCAAATGTTCTGAATATTTTCACAAACAAGCATTCAAGATTGCGAGCTTTAAGAGAAACTATTTCAAATATAAAAAAGAGCTAAAAAGCCACTTAGGAAATAGACGCAGACTTCTAGATTCACATATATTCAAAACACATAGCCATTCATGGTTTACAATGTAGTAATGACTCTTAGCTTCATTAATCAAATTTCACAAAAAAGACTTACAATGCTTTATAGATACAGTAAGAAAGCTGGACATTTCCACGCATTCCTTAATGCAGACAATAGGCAACCTCCTCTAAACTAAAATATTCTACTCAAAATTCTCAGAAAGAATTACAATTTCTATGCCATTTCCTATAAATCCCTATGTGAAATAATATAAAAGTAGCACACTCCTTATATAGAATTTGAATTCCCTCCCATGCTATGGTTACAACTTCCATTCCACGGTTGAAACCACTATTCCACAGTTAAGGTCCTTTTATTATTGACCAATGGTGTGCCTTCATTTCATAACTGTGTGCTAGTCCACTACTTGGCATCTTTTCTCTTAAAGGATGCGCTTGGAATCTTTGCATAAGATTCCCATTTCATGTGACCTTTTCCCGCTGAGGCTCTTCATTTGATCTTCTTCTCAAAATTCTTTGCTCCTACCTTCTTACCCTTTCTTCAAATATTTCTTGAAATTGTCAATCACACCCTGCATCATCACCTTTTCTTTCAATTCCTTTTCTTTGTGCTCTGAGCCCTCTGCTCTTTTCTTGTACTTCTTCATTTTGGCTCTTTCTTCCATCAAAGTATCCATCATTTGCTTGCTAAGGATTGCATCAGGATTTTCTGTACATGGTGTGAATATGGCCCTGAACTCTGTCAAGGCTCTGTCTAAATCATAGGCTGGTACCTCTGCACATTCATGCTATAGGAGCTTTTCTATGATTTTTTTGTGCATTTGTATCATCTCCCTAGCTTTCTTCTTAAGTTCTTGCATGACCACTGTGCATCTCCTGAGGTTATCCTCTTCAAATTTGAGCTCCAAGATCATTTGTGGCACTTGGTTTGCCAGTGTGACATTGAGTGCTCCCTCATTTATTAATTCCTCAGCTCTTGTCTCAACCTCAGTCAACTGTTCAATCTTAGACGTACATTCATCCATTCTTGCTTGGCAGTTATTCATTAATACCACACATTGGTTCTTTTCTCTTGTGAGCACTTTCCATCTTTTCATGGCTTGGCCTATTATTTGTTCACCTTCTTGTAAGAAATCATTGAACCATTCATCAAAGATGTTGGCCTTGAATCTTTTGTTTTCCATGTCCCGCACTTCTTCCTTAGAAACTATTGCTATGTTAGCAGGTAAGTCAGGTACTATGGCATTGGGGTCAAATATCCTCTTAATGAATTGCTGGAGTTGGACAATGTGTCCTTTCAATACCTCCTGCTTATTTTTGTCTTTCCTCAGCATTTCCACTGTTACCTGGTGCATATCTTCCCACTTGGCAATGTGTTGTTCTCTTGTGGAATGCCCCAGGTCTAGATTTAGTATTTTATACTCCTCCAATGTGATTTCACCTTTCTCCTTTTCTTTCTGTGGGATGGCTAGGTTTAGGGTTCTGGATCCATCTGGACCCCTTTGTATTGCAGACATCGTTATAGCTTTCCTCTTTTCTCTTCTTGGAGTAGCCTTTTCACCTAATAAACTTTTGATATCAATGGGAGCTAGATGTATTTCCCTTTTCTCCTTCCTTATCTCTCCTTCTAGCTAGGTAGGCACCTCTTTTGTGCCTTCTACAGCCCTCTCTTCATTAATCACCTCTTCATGAGGTTTATCTACTTTTGTTTCTCTTTGTTGCCGTCTTTGCTGTTGTTGTTGCTCTGGTTGTTGTTGTTGATCTTGTCGTAATGGAGGCTCTTGTTCCTTTGATTCAACTTCATTTTCCTCCTCCTCTACCTCAGTATCTCCTCCTTCTTGATCTTTTTCATCATGAGCCTCTTCTGCTGTTGACTCCTCTCTCTGTTCATCTTCTACCTGCATCTGTCCCGAAGATTCAGGTCCTGTACTCTCAGGTTCTGTGTGTACAGGAGGGTCCTCCTTTGTTTCATCTTCTCTTGCTTCCTATACACCCTCAGTGTTCTTTTCTTCTTCACTAGGCTCCCCATACATATTCAACGTGTCTAGATCCTCCACGCCTGAAGTGTCTTCTTTCGCTGAAGCATGAGTTTCTATAATTACTTCTTCAGGTGCCTCCTTCTTTTCTATTTCTTCAATCTTGATGCCTCATCTTGCACATCCTTTATGATCTCTGGTGGAACCAAGGTACCAAATGGATCAACTAATTCTTCCTCTTCCTCTACCTGTTCTTCTTCAGGTTCCATGCTTTGCCCTGTTTCCATTTCACCTTGAGCACTTCGCCCCTCCTCTTCACTTTGGGAATCACTGGGGGCCTCCTCCATGTCAATCTCTTTCCCTCTAAACATCACCCCTTCCTCACTATCACTTCTTATAATGTTCACAGTCTCTGCAGTCTACTTGGCCTCTTGCCTTTTTGATTCTTGTAGCATCTCCTCGGCCAGCTCTGTCTTCACCTTTACGAATGTTTGCCTTGGTTCCATTGGAGTAGAAGTACTAGATATACTATCCATCTTTTTGCCTACTTCCTGAGCTCCAATTGTATCTTTTGGTCTTGAAGGCCCGCCCTTAGACAAACTTATTGGGATTGCCCTCATTGATTGTTTTCCTGCCATTCCACTGGCAGCTTGTGCTTCCTCCGGACCTATTTCATGGCTCATGGATTTTGGATCCATAAATGTATTGGAGGCAACTGCTACTGATATCCCTAGTGCGTAGGGATCCATCAGTGTAGCACTTTTATCCTTTTCCACTATTTTTGCCTCAATGATTTTTCTCTTCTTCTCATAGAAGCACTGTAAGTCTTCAGTGGGCTATATCTTTCTCTTCCTTCCTTTTTGGGGATATGTGATTGTTATGCCCTCAGCCCTAATCTCTTCAACTTTGTCCTTCAGCCATGTTTTGGAAAACAAAATTATTGGTTCAGACAATACATCTAAAGATGTATTCCATGGCTTCGACCAATCAGGCTCTGTAATGGGAGCCAACCTTGCCTATGCTTAACTATGATGCAATAATCTATTATCATCTTGTACCTCAGGGGGCACATATATGTTGCCAATGGACTTCATTTGTTCAATAGTCAATCTCTTGTGGGCTCTTTTCCTCACCTCTCTGTCATTTTTGCAGTCTGTCCAGAAGTCCTCCATATGTATTTGATGTTTGTACTTTTTATCCACAAAATTTTGGATTCTATGAAAAGGGTCGAACTTCCTTGATAAATCAAATTCTTTGAAGCCATAATACTTCAACTCCTACTTTGAAAAGCTAGTGTCCTCTTCACTATAGTAGGAATTCCTACCAATAGCCCATGGTAGTTTCACATTTCCCCTGTTATTGAATTTTCTTCTATATATCTTGAAAATATTTAAATTTTGCCTAGAGAATTCTAATACAATCAATTTATCAGAGGGATACCTTAGAAGCATAAATGGCTTCCCCTCAAAACCCTCAGTTCTTATGTAAGAAAAATGTTCAAATTGTATGAACCAAGAACTGTGCAATCTAATTGTATTTTCTGCATCCTTGGATAACCTTTTGTTTGGTTCCTCTCTCAATATTCTTACCATGTAGGTATAAAAAACATCATTTACTAGAGTAAAATTCCTCATTGCATTTTCCTCCTGCAAGACAGGGTAATGTTCATATACTAACTTCTAACCCGGACCCCTCCCCAGGGTACCTATCCTTTCTATTCCATGAATATGAGGCCTAACCTCCATAGCACATGCACATAACACATAAGAAGGTAGATAGAAGGGCAGGTGCTTCTGCTGCCTCATCATGGCTTGCCTCCAAATAGTAGTACTAATGGCCTTGGCCTAATGTATTTGCCCTTGGTCCTTTTACCCTGACCTTATAAATTCAATGATTGTGAACATCCAAGGTTCACATTTAGTCCCATCCTTTAACCCTACTAGCCTGCTCAGCATGGTGATCATAAAATAAATCTCTTCGTTAAAGCATATCCGCATTAAATTCTTGGGTACCCGGGCCACAGCCTTTGGTTTGTTTTCTGAGTTATACCAACCCTGGAATATTTTCCCTTTGCATTCCTTTTCATTGGTGTAGAAGTCCTCATTGTATTTATCAACATCAATGTGTGTCATCTTGTCAGTGATTTCCAACCTGAAAGTGTTAGCAAACCCCTCTGGAGTCAAGTCCGCAATTACTTTATCATACAGCATAACCTTCCTGGTACTTGGGTTATACATGATTACATAGTCTAAACACAGATCTCTAGCCTCCATCACTAAGGGGAATCCTGCGGCCCTGTACAGTCCACTCTCCCAGATACACTTCATATCTGGCGACGCATCCGCAACGGTGATCTTCTTTAGGATGCCATCAGCATCATAGGTCCCAATGTTTGTGTTAGTGCCTACTCCAGCCTCAGCAATCAGGGACAGATAGCCCCTGTGTAGAGGTAATTCTTCTTTCTCCACCTCTTTTTGTGGCTTTCTCTCTTTCTTTTCTTCACCCTCTGTGTCCTTCCTCTGTTTTGGGGCCATCCTATGGAAACATATATGTCTTAATTTTTGCTTCCACCTCATATCTAGGGTTTTACTGTGAATATCTATTTTCTACCATTTTACCCTAACCCATTTGTTCTCCTCTCTGTCATTCTACTCTTTAAATGGATTAAGTTCTATTTAGCTAATTAACAATTAAAACAATAACTTTGACAGATGTATGCATTTTAAACCAAAATTACTAGAATTAACTTTACTTTTTACCATTAGAAATTGAAACGACATTTCGGATAAATACCTATTTTTCGTGACCGTTTACTATTTTTGTTGACTTACTGTTACCTTTTCACCTTTGCCCAACTACTGTAGCTCTGCGACTCTGGTAAATTCTGCTCAATTACTGCAACAGTCTTCTTTTCTGCAAATTTTCACTCTGAACAATATATTTGAAAGAGAAAACAACATCAAAATACTCTAACCCTTGTTAAATTCCTTTTTTCTTGGGTGTTAGGGCTGCATTAATCACAACCATTAATGTGCTATAGCTCCTACTTTCAATTCAGTGTTTACATTTTTAAAACCCCTTTTTACCGTTAGCCAAATTAGACATGCATTCTTTTCTTTGTATACTTCATTGTATGTTCTCTTTGTATCTCTTCTTTGCACCTTAAAACATACAAAATGCTATATGCAAAGAATTAACTAACGTTCTTACCTTTTTCGCTTTTCGTACCTCTTTGTATCTTTCGGTTTGTATACTTCGCTTGTATATTCTGTTGTATGAGCGCACATACAAACACCATACACATTTATTTCGTTACCTTTCCTTTCCCGTGATGCATATGATTCTTTGTATATCGACATTGTATATTTCAACATACAAACACCAAATATACAAGGACTTCTCTGTTTTTCACCTTTCCTGACATCTGACTTGTATTTCCGAATGTACATCCGCTTGTACATTATAAAATATACATGTTTATTACACAAGATGAAATGTTCATAGTGGGGTTCACTTTACCTCTTAACTTGGCCTCTTCCGCGATGCCTTTACTATTTATTGAGCTTTCGGATCTCAAACCACTATAAATCATATTATATCAACCCTCACATCCGTAATGTATATAAAATCTTATATATCTTGCTTTGTATATTCTGAAACATGTAAAGACAAAAACATACAACAGTTTAACGTTATTCCATAATATCTTCGGTTCTGATTTGTATAAAGTATAATGTATATCAGAGTTGTATATAAGAAATGTACAACGCGCGATATACATTAACTTTATTACCCTTGATAACTTTTTAGTTCCGCGCTTTGTATAAATCGATGCATCACGAAATATACTTTAAGTTCAAATGCATCATTTATATTGTATTTCAATTTACTTTCAATTCCGCTTTGTATATAAACGACAAGGTATATCTGATATTCATTAAGTCCCGATACATTGTACTTACCAAAATTTTCCTTACCCTCAAACCTACATTGTATAAAGCGGAATGCATACCTCCCGAGACCTTACATACAAAACCCAACACATACAACCATTATGCGTTACTTGATAACATTTCGATTCCGCGATGTATGTAACCCATTATATCCCTCGATTGTGTATTTTGCATTTGCCAAATATACAAGTGCTAAACATACATCGATTATACCAACTTTAATACCTCCTCAATTCCGCGCTATGTATATCTTGTTGTATATTTACCTTGTACATTTTTCATATGCCGAATATACAAACCAAAATATACATAGTGGATTTCAATTGTTTATTCATCTCAACCTTAACTTTTTCAGGTCCGACTTGTACATGAAGATAAAGTATTATCACAGAATGTATACAAGTATAACATTATATAAACCTGATTACCCTTCCATTTTGTGACTAACACAACACTGGATATACAAACACATTTGTATATAAGATAACCTTGTACATACAAAAAACTTTGTATATACAAGGTACAAACCTTCTAATTGTACATTTACCCAAGACATCATTAACTTGCAAAATACAGCGAATTTTAAAATAATTCAAAAAGCAACCCCTATTTATTTTCAACAAGGAATTCACCTGTACTTTGACCTGGTACTCAAATGCAAACTTTTATTTATTTTCAACAAGGTTTGTACTCTACTTGCCTTTTCCCTTTACCACCAAGCAAAACCCACACACAAAAGCAACCAAAAGCCAACTATAGCGGGGGTCCTCATTTTGCTACGGAGTAAAATGGGGCATGTTGTGAGCATTACAACAGTTCCCTTGTGTGTTTTCTTCCTACCTTAACGTGCTTGATATCGATAACTAATATCAACCACCTTAAGGTGGGGGCATATGTAAGGTAAGTTGTCTATTATAGATGTTAGCAATGTGTTTGACCTTAGATGCAAAGACTTGCGCTCCATGGTCGTGCATCGTGCATCCTGAGTTTGTTTGCAATCAACCAATCATGTAATCCCTCTATAGGTGCGGGATATCGAGCATATCCTTTTTCTTAAGCCCTCTGTAGAGGCAGGATATCAAGTATATCCTTTTTCTTAAGCCTTCTACAGAGGTGGGGATGGTGTATTTCTCAGAGCAGATTGCATCATCCGGTCATTTTCAAAAGTCCTCTGTGGAGGCAGGGAGCAGTTCTGTGACTAACCCAACCCTTAAGCGTGTCTTCAGCAATTGTTGTGGCAAATCCCAATCGTTGGTGTGAGCTTGTAATGTGCTTGAGATGGTGTTGGACTTAGAAATAGGTACACTCCATTGCCTGTTTGCCATGTTTTCTCCGTGTCATCAAGTGTGTGTGTTTTGGCGTGCTTATTTTGTGTGGCGTGTTTGTTGCCCCATATGCAAAGACCAACACCCTTAGGTAGTGCTTCTTGCATTTTGGGAGGTTTTGCGTGTCTTGCATGTGTGTTGCCCCATATATACAGAGAGCTGCGCCCTAGGGTAGTGCATCCTGTATTATGGGAGGTTTGTTTACTTTCCAATACTTGCATTTGCATTTCATATATATGAGAAAAAGAAAAGAAAAGATATCATTTCTATCTTCCATGCATTAACGTGTCTTCTATGCATTAACTGTCTGCTCCGTGTTCTGCGTGACTGTAACTGTCTTCTCTGTGTTTTGCGTGCTTGTTACTATTTTCTATGTGATTGGCGTCTCTTCTCTGTGCTCGGTGTGTTTGTTGTGTTTGTAACCTTACTTTAATGCATTTATTGGCCTTGCGTTTATACATACATTAAAGTGGGGGCTAAATGTAACATTGGAAAATGTCCCCTTGGGGGATTTTCCCTCATAAGGTTTAGCTCCCGGGTCTTTAGTATGCATTTAGGAAATCTTAGTTCATATTTTAGCATCCCAATGGAATGAGATCTAGGTTTCATGGAAAAATGGACCTAGGTGGACCCCTTGAGTTGTACCCTGCCCAAAATAGGGGGAGGACTTGGGCGCTCGTGCCTTAGTCCTACCCTATTTTGGGGCAGCCCTATTTTTTTGGGTGTCAATTTATGACCATTATTAGGTCCCTTTGCCGACACGGTAAGTTTGAATTATGAAAATCTTGGCGAGAGTGCTTGTAGTTGCATATATAAGCATGCTTAGGCATTCATTTAGAAACTAGATAGCAATTGGGATGTTCAAGTATTCTCAAGGTGATTCAAGGCTTTCATGGTGTTGCAGGAGCAGACTTGTGTGTTTTATGTGTTGATATTTGTAGATTTGAGCATCAATTTCCTCATGGCATGAAGAGCATCTTCCTCCCATGAGAGCTTCACTACAAGGTGACATAATATTGTGTTTTCATCATTTATTCCTTTAGTTTTTATCTCTACCTCACAAGGGCACGCACTCTTCATTTGACAACGGTGTTCAGAGACTTAAGTGTCCTCTGGGGCTTGACTGAGGCAAGCCTCTAAACACCACAACCCCTAAACCAAGTCTTGTGATTGCAGGTTATAGGTGTCACATTTGGGAAAAGTGGAGTTGCAGGAAGGATTGACAGGCATCAAGGATTCAGGATTTGAAGAGTTGCAGGATGCCAGAGCATTTCCAGGACTTGGGCGCTCGCTCTAGTGTCCTCTGCAGATAGATTTTAGAAAATAGAAGTTGCAGGGCTCATCAGTGCCAAAAGGAGGTCTAGATCCTAAGAAGAAATAGGTACCTTGGACTAGGGCGCCTACTCCAGTGTCCCCGACTGTTCTACTTCGGAACCCCAAAAATAGGTACTTTGTGATTTGGTATTTTACTCCTGTCTGCAAGAGCTTTTTCAATTATCTGTCAATTTTTTGTCGTATTTGCATAATTATGGTTTTAATGGTCAATTGGGCATAAGAGAAGGAAAATTGATAATTAAATTCCCTAATCCAAGTTTCCCTATATTTGTAAGTAACCTAGGGTATGATAGTGCTCGCCACTCGACCCTAGATCCTTGAATGTATAGTGGAAAGGAGGATTTAAATATCTAAACACTAGAACATTAACAAATCCAATTTTCCCCTAAACAGTATCTCAGTATTTTAAAGATAATGCCTAGAAATTTATGAAGAGCTAAGCATTGTTTCTCAATGACAGTATATTGCACTTCATAATCGAGCAATGTTTGGCTAATATACTATACAACACATTTCTTACCTTCAATATCATGTTGTGCTAATAATGCAGCGAGAGCATTATTAGATGTTGAGGTGTAGAGGATAAAAGGTTTATGAATAGTAGAAGGTTGTAAAATAGGAGGGTTAGCTAGATAACTTTTAAGTCCTCAAAAGCCTTTTGACATTCAGAATTCCATTGAAATTTTGAATCCTTCTTTAGTAGTTTAGTAAAAGGGTTAGTACTATCTGTGAGTTGTGAGACAAATCAATGAATGGCTTGTATCTTCCCTTGAAAACTATGAAGCTGAGATACACTTTTAGGTTCTAGAATATTAATAATCGCATCAATCTTCTTTGTATCTACTTCAATACTACAATTTGAGACTGTAAATCCCAACAGTTTTCCACTGTCTACGCTAGAGACACACTTACGAGGATTTAAGTGCATGTTGTACTTCTTTATTCGCTCAAAGATCTATCAAAGAGTAATGGCGTGATCTTGGTAATGAATAGATTTCACCAAGATGTCATCGACATAGTCCTTTAAGATGTTATGCATGTAATCATGAAAGATAAGAGTCATAGCATGTTGGTAAGTTGCTCTAGCATTCTTAAGTCCAAACGACATGACTACCCAACAAAATGTACCCGAAGGTGTTATAAAAGTTGTTTTATATTGATCTTGAGGGTTTATGAAGATTTGATTATATCCTAAAAAACCATCCATGAAGGAAAGTAATTCATGGTCTGCTATTGAATCAACAATCATATCAATGTTAGGCAAGGGGAAATCATCTTTCAAAGAAGCAAGATTCAAATCCCTGAAATCAGTACACATCTGAATATGGCCATCAAGTTTAGCGATGACAATGATATTTGAAATCTAATTTGAATAATCAATAGAGTGGATAAAACCAGCTTCTAAGAGCTTTTCTATCTCAGCTTTACTAACAATGCAATCTTAGGATTCATCTTACACATCTTTTGTTTAAATGGCCTAACATTTAGTTTTAGTACAATGTTATGTGTTACAATCTGAGGATCAATACCAGGCATATCTGAATAATTCCAAGCAAAAAGGTCTAATAATTCATGTAAAAGCTTGGTCATATCTTCTTTTTCTTCTGTGCTTAAACAATCACCTTTAGGGAAAATCTTTTTAGGGTTATCCTTCTCTATGAAGACATCAATAGTATTTCCATTAAGTAAAGTACTATGGTCTAGGGAGTTGGGTGATTGTGATGATTTTGAATTTCTAATGTTTATCATATCAGAGGTTTTTCCAAAATATGCATCTGCGTTTAAAGTATAAGAGCATCCTTGCTTATGGTGGTAGCGAGGAACACTATCATAAACTCCCAAGAACTCTAATATTTATTCATCTTGTGAGAAAATATCTAAAGGAATCTCTCCTGGAGGACAATTGGTGTTAATCATCTTAGGAAATATCAAATTTAGCATTGATAATATATGTTTATATTAAGATTCGATCATCTATGGGATTTAGATTCCTTGAAAGGATTATATCCAATGCCACTTGAGTAATGTCATGAAGTAGATTCTATAGGTACCTGAATTCCTTATTGATTAATACCACAACCTTTACTTATGTAATCACAATTTAAGGATCTAAAATCCTAGACTATAAAGAGAAGCCATTTCTTTAGAAGATGGTGAAGCTTCATAAGTTTCATAGTCTGTAGTGTAAGAGTATTATCTATGTTTGTTAGCAAAGAGACTTTATGTTTGGGACTAGAATTCCTTGACGAGATCGATGCAATATTTGAAGTTCTAGGATTATGGTTGCTAATTGTGTATTCTCCCATAGCAGCAGGAGTGAAATCTAGTGAACCCTAATCATCACCAAGGAACGCATTTGATTATTGAGATTCTTGCACCACATTATTTATGGCCAGAGGAGCTGATGTATCAACTTTCAAGTTATTTAAAACCTTGTGATGAACAACTTGTTTTTTTACTGAAATATGTAAACAATTATCTGGTTCAGAATCAGCTTCAATAGTATGAAGTTTATCTTTATAAATAAATTTGATTGAACTATGAAGGGTAGATGGCACTGTCCCCAATGCATGAATCCAAAGTCTACCAAGAATTATGTTGTATGATAAAGAACTAGGCATGACATGAAACAAGGTAGATAAAGTCATAGGCCCAACCTATACAAGTAAAATTATAGTGCCTATAGACTGTCTTCCAACATTATCAAAGCCATGAATGATGATTTTTTAGGTTTAATCGAGGAAGTATCAATCTTAATCTTATGTAACAAATTAAGACCACAAACATTAAGAGCCGATCCATTATCAATCATAACTCATTTAACAAGTTTCTTGTTTATTGTAACAAAGATAATTAAAGGATCATACTAATTTTGAACTTTAAGAGATGGCAACTCATGTTGTTGAAATATAATATCTATTTTTGTCACATGGATACAATCTAAAAGAGCTGCTACATCATTTAGCTTGACAACAGGTGGCATTGTTGCTAGGGAAAAACTGGGTAAATATGCAGAAATAAAACTATAGCTAACCCTAACTGCAATGAAGAGCAATCTAACTTAGAAAATCAGCAAAACAAGCATGTAAAACAACTAAAATCTAAGCTAGCTATTGACTAATCTTCATTATCCTCCTCATCTTGTCTCAATGTTCTCAAATTTGCAAGTTCATGCAACATCTCGAGAAGCTCTTGTGTGTGTTAAGCAAGATTTTGGAGGGTTTACAGCTGATTTGAGATGAAAATTGAGCATAAGAGAGCTTCAGGGGTCAAAATGGGGCTGAATGAGGTGTTTTATAGAAGAGGGATTTTGAATGGAGGGCTAGGATTGATTGTTGACTTAGAGGCAAGATCAATGGTTAAGGTTGATTAGGGTTTCTTCCATCACTAGAGTACAAAAGTGAATTTAATTCACAAATATGATGAGGTGGAAGATGTTTAAATTAAATAAACTTGGTTAGTTTATTTAATCCATTTGAAGTGGACATGTGAAAGGGTTATTTAAACAAATGTTTTATTTGTTTAAATTGATGAAAGGGGACATTAGGATAGGAAATGAATAATTAAATAATCAATTGAAATTAATTATTTAATTATAGAAGAAATATGGTGAAGTGGACAAAAGGGATGAAATTGAGTTGTCCTGTCACCTTTGCAACATGAGGACATTTTTTAGTGTCTACATTTTGCCCCTCTTTGAAATGATGTTGTGACCAAGTAACATCATTTCAAAGGAGCCAAGGAAATGGATAGAGGAAAAGGATGATGATGGAAAGATAGGATGATGATGCCCCCTCGAGAGGATAGGCAGGTTGGACAAACATGGGTAGACTCTCGAAATGAAAGGGATTGGTGAGGGTAAAACGATGAGGAAATGGATAGAAGAAATGAATGATATGCTAGATTGCAATGAAGGTGGAGGAATGAAGATGCGAGAGAGAGATGGTGGAGGAATGAAGATTGGCTAGAAGAAGGGAAATGATATCTTGCTTTGATAGAGTTTTGAGCTTCTCACTTGCAATTGTTTTTGCTTATCATCATAGAACTTATTATGTCAAAGGACAACAATCACCATGGCGTGACAAAGGCCAAAGTGGAAAGTGCAGTCCTTTGTGAAACAGGCACATGACAGACAAGTGTTTAGGGTAAAATTGGATTTGTTAATCTTTTGATGTTTAGATGTTTAAATCTGCCTCTCCACTAAACATTGAAGGATCTAGGGTTGAATGGCTAGCATTATCATATCCCAGGTCACTTTTAAATGTAGGGAAACTTGGATTAGGGAATTAATTATCAATTTTTCCTTCTCCTATGTCCAATTGACCATTAAAACCCTAATTATGCAAATACGACAACAAATCGGTGAATTATGGAAAATGCCCTTACAGACAGGAGCAAAATACAAAATTACAGAGTACCTATTTTCGGGGTTCTGAAATGGAATAGTTGGGGACACTCGAGCGGGTGCCCAAGTCCAAGGCCCTATTTTCTGTCTGGATCTGGCAACAAGATTTGTAACCTGAATCTTCTATATCAGAGGTTTTCCTGACACGAAACATCGGGGACTAGGGAGCGGGCAGCCTAGTCCAGAGGGCAGATTTTCTTCCTTTCCTGCACTTCAGACACTCCAATATGCTCCTCTGCAACTCCACTCAGTCCAGCTCCTCAACCTATAACCTGCAATCATAAAAACTTGGTTTGGGGGTTGTGGTGTTTAGGAGCTTGCCTCAATCAAGCCCCAGAAGAACACTTAAGTCTTCCAAACACATTTATTAGATAGAGAGAGCATTCCCTTGTGAGGCATAGGCCAAATCCAAATGAAACAATGATAGAAAACATAATGATATGTCACCTTGTAGTGAAGCTCTCATGGAGGAAGATGCTCTTCATGCCATGAGGAGATTGATGCTCAAATATGCAAATATCAACACATAAAACACACAAGTCTTCTCTTGCAACACAATAGAAAGCCTTGAATCACCTTAAGAATGCCTAGAGTTCACAATGATCATCTAGTTTACAAATGAATGCCTACACATGCTTATATATGCAACTATAAGCACTCCCACCAAGATATTTGAAATTCAAACTTACTGTGTCGACAAAGGGACATAATAACAATCACAAACTAACACCCAAACATTAGGGATGCCCCAAAATAGGATAGGACTAGGGCGTGGGCGCCCAAGTCCTCCCCCTATTTTGGGTATGGTATAGCTCAAGGGGTCCACCTAGGCCCAATTTGCCTAGGAACCCAGGTCTCATTCCATCGAGATGCCAAAATAAGAACTAAAATGTCCTAAATACATGATAAAGACCCAGGATCCTACCCTATTTTGGGCACGGTATAGCTCAATGGGTCCACCTAGGCCCAATTTGCCAAGGAACCTAGGTCTCATTCCATCGGGATGCCAAAATATGAACTAAAATATCCTAAATGCATGCTAAAGACCTGGGAGCTAAACCTTATGAGGTAAAAGCCCCCAAGGGGACATTTTCCAATGTTACAATAAGGAATGCCCTGACTCAAACTAGTAACTATGATACCTTGTTGGAACATGTGATGAGATAACTGTGAGGTGTACAAGTCCTCATGCAAGGAAGCAATTATTCTTTCCAATGCATATGATGTCTTTGATTCACACCCAATGGATTCTCGATCACACACAAGGCACCAAGTTGCCCTAGTCATTTTTCCAAGACAAACCGCAAGCAACAATCAAAGAAAAAAGGTCTTCTCTATCCTCGCTTCTCTTCATCACTTAGGGACTACCTTAGAGGCATAAGAATGAGACTGCAAAAAATAATCCAGTAAAAGATGAGACAAAGTAGACCAACAACCATTAGATCATTTGCCAAGTGATATGTGTTTGATTGATTGTTATAGGTTGAATGATGGAGAAGTAGCCTAGTTTCAGGAAATGAAACATGTCATATACGACGCCTGGTCTGGTTTTGACAATGCAACATCCTGTATAAGGCAAGTGATTGATTGATTGACACGAGTGTTGTTGGTCATATGAGCAACACCAGGGTTTGATTGATGATGTTTGATAAATGACACATGTCGTATAAGGAACAGAATGTTGGTTTTGACAATGCCCCATTCTATATGAGATATGTGATAGTTGATATTGATAGTGATGTATGATTATCATAAGGTGATTGTTTGATTTGATTGGTTGGATAGATTGTCTTTGTTGATTTTGGGATTGGTTTGAAGTGCGCGTTTGTTTGAAAGATTGCTTGCTTTGGTCTGATCAAAGTGTCAATCTTGTTAAGGGATGACTTATTGCGATAGTTGACTAACAGGCCCTAATGGACTGACCTAATGCCTCGGGGGCACATCGAAGATGGCCTTGCCTACGTGAAAGCTCAGAGGCAATGCAGTTCAACCATGCGGACTGTAGATGATTTGAAGAATGGATTCGAATGATTAGATGATGTGATTGATTTGATTGAATTAGAAGAATTGATTGAGTGATTTGGTTGAGGAATTGAATGATTTGAAGAACTGATTGAAGAATTGATTTGGTTGGAATGATGTGATGAATTGAATTGGATTTGAATGAATGAATTGATATGATGAGTTGATTTTATTGCTTAGATTTTTTTTGTAGAATATTTTATTTTTTTTGGGTTTTGACATGTTTCAATTTTTTGGATTTTTGAGTGTTGTGATTTTTTTTAGATTTTTGGAATGTTATGATTTTTTTTGGATTTTTGGAATGTTATGATTTTTTTGGATTTTTGGAATGTTGTGATTTTTTTGGATTTTTGGAATGTTATGATTTTTTTTGGTGTTTTTGGGAATATTTGATTGTTTTGGATTTTAAAGATGTTTTGATTTTTTTTGTATATTTGAATGTTTTGGAAAGTGGCATTGGATGAACATTTGAATAGCCTTTGCGCTAGATACCAATGATAAGGGGAAACCAAGTCTAGGTGCAAGTGTAACATATATGATTGGATGAATGGATAAAAGGGGTGGGCGATAGTGGATGGAAGAAACATACGCATAAGAGGGCAAGGATGTGATCTCCAAGGACTATGTTGTATTAGAATAACATGCCCCATTGTAGGTAGTATGCTTAGGGTTTGACATGACAATGCTTATGATAGGATGGTGGGATGGATCATTTGGAAGGGATAAGGTATGTCAAGAGACATCCAAAACATTTGTCAACATTGTGCCCCAATCTTCATCAAGATCGAAAGGAAGACAGGTGGATGTATGGACTCGATGGGATAGGAATGTGTATGTAATGGATAGGATAATGGACCATGATATGGATTGGGTATGGAAGGAAATGACAAGTTGGATGAGACAATATGCTCCCAAGTGTAGGTGACATAGAAGATCAACTTACACATGATGCCTATTTGCCAAGTTTTCATCATGGTACTTATCCAAGGTGCCTATTTGCCAAGTTTTCACTGTTGGACGAAGGGATCTCTCTTTACTTTTTTTGACTTTTTTGTTGTTTTTTGACTTTTTTGCTTTTTTAATTTTTGAATGGGAGTATGGATATGAGGGACTCAAGTGTCTAGTGCCATGAAAGGTGATAGTCCTATTGGAGAGTGAATTCGTCGCGTGGACCATGTCAAGGTGCTCATCGATGTTGGTAAGGGAGAGTGTGTGAAAGTGAGATGGATTAGGTAGATAGTGAGTTATGGGGGGAACGATAGTGGATTATGATGTGGATTATATAGGACTTATGCATGGAAGATGGTTGAAATGTTTATGCAAAAGCATGGACCACAGGGAGGTGATAAGGCAGATATGTAGGATAGTGGTTGAATGATGGGGTGATGGAGGGATGAAAAGGAATCATGACCAACGAATGCACATACCGTGTCAAACATGGAAGCTTGTGATTGGATGGAGGTGTAGGAAGCAATGGCGATGTTTACTTAGGAGATGGATGATATAAGAATTTGGGACCCACATAAACTTGGTATTTTTATGATTTTTGCTTGACTTGTGGGATTTGTATATGAAATGGGATTTTTGAATGGAGTGGATGGAAGAGGGTTGGGATTTTTGAGAGCTGGATACCTCATTTGATTTGATTAATTTTTGTTTAGGGACCCATACTATTTTTCTTTTTGACTTTGCTTTTGGAGGTATGGGTTTGGATGGATTTTTGAATGTACCTTGCTTTCAATTTTTGGATTGATTTCCTAAGGTATTAGAACCCTTAGGATTTTTGGTTTTATGAAAGGAGGCATCCGAATGTTTACTTTTGAATCCCATTTGGTGGGTGGAATGAGTGGAAGATTTATGTTTAGATGATGTGTGCATTTGTTGGTCATGATTAGGATATTGAGGTGATTTATGGATGATAGGGATGTTAGGTGTTGGAAGCAATGGTGACAAAGTGGATGGAGGGAAATTAGGAGTTGGAAGAAGTAGAGTCAAATTGGATAGTGGAAGGTGTATGGTCACATGCTTTTGGCATTTGTAAGATGATGGAGGTGGAATGGCCACATATATTTTAGGAATATGATAAGATGTGTGATGGAAAGTGGTGGACTTAAGGGGATGGAGGAATTACCAACATCATTAGATTGTTGACCCTGGGTTGTGTAACCAAGGCCATATGAGCGTGTAGGGACATTGACATGGATGGGCTCCAAAATACCTTGTTTGTGAAGGCCTAATCCTTTGCCTTTGTAGTTCATGTTTTGGAGCATGTGATTGACTATGGGACTAGGTGTAAGTTGGACACTAGACTTGAATTTATTATTTGATGGAGAAGGTGAAGTGGATAAAGGTTGTTGCTTTTTGAAGGAAGCACATTCATGGATGAAGGTAGATAGACCAAGTGGATTTTATGGTGGATTTGCAATGGGATCGATGGTGGATGTGGAAGGATCATTAGGATCTTTATTATGTTCATGTAGATCCAAGTTATTTGTTTGATCTTCTATGTGTATTTGGGAGGCACATGTCTCATCATGATAAGTGGAAGTGGTTGAATCATAGATGGGTGAGGTGGCAAGCTCTTGACCATGGAATTCATAAAGTTGGCTAAGTGGATCATCATGGCCTTCTTGATCATAAGTGGGATCGTGATCATAAATGGGAGCTTGATCATAGAATGGATAAAGTGTGTTATGGATGGGTGGAATAGAAGGGGTTTGATCTTGATGTGGATGAGGGGGTAATGTTTCCTCATGCTTAGGATTATACCCTTGGCATATCTCTTGACTTGGAATGGAAGTGGATGTGGAGGACTCTTCAATAGGGTCGATATGTTGTGGACCACGTGATGGGGTCAAAGGAATGGACATGGTATTGAAAGGTTCTTTGGTAGGTTCATGAATCGGTGTTTGACATGGGGATGGTCTATCCCTAACTAGTAGCTAATGGATCACATGCTTTGCAAGGGCATGCATGGAAAGACAATATAGGGGATGGATAATGATGGTAGATGATGTGGATTCATGATTAGGATTAGGAGTGTGGTGATAGAATGTACTTATAGGATGGATGAGGTAGACTTATGTTCCCCTTGTCAAAGGTGGCATGAGAATTTAAAGGCTTTTTGTCTTGCTACCAAGGTGGACTTGGGTGGGCTTGTGAATAGGCTTAGGGTGTTGGAACCTTGTTTTCTAGGATTGCCATGGAATGACACATGTCTTCATATCGTTGTATGTCGTCTTGTGGGATTAGGGCCATGTTAAAAAGTGCTTGACTAGGATGAATGATGATGTGGAATGATTGGGAATGTGATAGGGTGTGGGATTGATTGAATGACTAGATGCGTGATTAGGGATGATTAGGGTATGGTTAGGGTTGTGATTTGGAAATGGTTAGAATATGATTAGGAAAATGATTAGGTTGAATTTGATTGAACGATGTTATTAGAAAGGGTGATTAGGATGTGAATGTGGAATGATGAAGATATGAGTAGGCTACGATTATGATACAATAAGGATAATGTGGAATGGTAGGGATGGTGAGAAATGAAAAGGATGAATGTGTTGGTGTGAATGTTTAGAATGGTGTGTGTATGAGGGATGACTAAGAGGATCTACTCCCTTGTCTCTTTGTTTTGCAATTGTGTCTCTACCAAATGAGACTTGTGAATTATGGGATGTTATGTTGATGTCAATGCAAAATGATGAGGCCTAGACTATGATAGAGGCTAATGATATTAGTCTTTGAAAATTATAGCTCCAAGAGGGTACTCTTGTCTACTAGTGACCTTTCAAAGTACAAATTGGTTTTATCGAGACCTTGAGGTGTGAATGAAATGATTGATTATAGTGAACCCATGATTTTTAGAATTCACTTGGAAGGATGGACTTAAACTAGCCATGGAGTATTAAGCCCAAGTTGTGATTGATGTGAAAAGATGTCAATGTCTCTTGGTCCACAGCTTTGTACTTGTGATACAATCAAGCTTTGATAGTTTCTCCCTATGTTTCAACCTTAGGAAGACTATGTTTGGGAAGCTCTATAGATGTTGAGGACTGAATGGTAATGACATGTTATGATGAACTGTGATCGTAAAGGGATGAAACAGAATATGTAGTGGAATGAATTTGAATATGTAGTGGGTGAATATAACTAATAGATCTATAAGGTTTTTGACACAATTGCAATCAGATTCAATAGGAAGAGTAGATGCTCCAAGTTTTCCCTATTGTTGTGGCGAATGATTAGGATGAAATTGATTGGATTGGATTGAAGATGATTAGGGTTTGGACTAGTATGAATGATGATGTGGAATGGATAGGGAATGATGAATAGGATATGATTGATTGGATGATGAGGATGATGTATAATGATGAGGAATGATGACTAGGACATGATTAGAGTGAGGTATAATGATTGGGATGATGAATAGGATATGAGGTGATGAGTTGGATTGATTAGGAAGGATGATTAGGATGATGATTAAGATGAGGTTGAATGATGTGGAATGAGAAGGTTAGGTGACTTGGATTGATTAAGGTGATGACTAGGATGATTAGGATGTGATGAATAGGATAAGGTTAAGAGGAAGTGTAATGATGAGGATATGATGACTAGGGTATGATTAGGATGTGGTTGAATGATAAATAGGATATGATTGGGATGAGGTTCAATGATGAAGGTGTGATGAATAGGATATGATTATGAAGAGTTGGATTGCCTAGGATGAAAATGGATTAGGACATGTGGAATGACAAGGACAATGGATAGGATAATGTGATTAGGATGAAATGGGTTGATGTTGTTTGGATATGATTGGATGATGTGTAATGACTAGAATGATGAATAGGATATGGTTAGGATGAAGTGAAATGATAAGAATGAGGTTAGGATGAGGTGGAATGACTAGGATATGATGAATAAGATATGCTTAGGATGTGGTGGAAGGATGAATAGGATATGATTAGGGTGAGGTGTGATGATGAGGAATGATGAGTATGACGTGATTATGATAAGTTGGATTGATTTGGAATGGTGTCAATTGGATTAGAAAGAGGATGATGTGGAATTATGAGAATGTAATTAGGATGTGGTTAGGATGGGATGTGGAATGTTTCGGATGAAAATGGATTGGCTTAGGAGAGTGCTTAGGATACAAAGGTTGGATGATGAGGGTATGATAAGGATGTGATGTGGAATGATAAGATAAATTGATTGGATTTGAATGGTGAAGATGATGAAATGTAATGATTAGCATTTGATTAGGAAGAAGGTGACAAAGTATGATTTATGTTTGAATTATAATGACTTGGATATGATTATGGTCTGATATAGAATGATTAGGGATGATGAATAGGATGTGATTGTGACGAAGTGTAATGATGGGGATATGATAAGAATGCGATTAGGATGAGGTGGAACAATGAAGAATGCTAAATAGGATAGGGTTATGATGAGGTGTAATGATGAGGAATGATAAGAATGTGATTAGGATATGATTAGGGATGACTTGGATATGATGTGGCTAAGAAGGGTGATTAAGATACGAGGGTTGGATAATGAAATTATGACTAGGAGTGTGAATAGGATAGTTTTAGTTGGGGTGATGAATATGATATGATGTGAAATGCATGTTATGATTAGGAATGATTAGGTTATAATTATGATGAGGTGGCAAGAAGAAGATATGACAAGAGTGTGATTAGGAGTGATTAGGATCGATGGTGTTTGGATATGATAGTATGATGTGTAAGGATAATGGGATTAGGGATGTGGTTGAATGATGAGGAATGGGATGACTAGGATGTTTGAGGAAGGACAAGGATAATGACTAGGATGAATTAAAGCGAAATGGAAGTGACTTGGATTGAGGAAAGCTAAGTGTAACGATGTTGTTAGGTGATTTGGATGGATTAAGATAATGATTAGGATAGTGATAAGGATATGTGGGGTGACAAGGATGATTATTAGGATATGTGATTAGGATAATTATTATGTTGAAGTGGAATGATTAGGATGAAATTGATTGGCTTAGGGGGTGACTAGGATGTGAAGGTTGAATGATAAGGATATGGTATGAATGTGTGGAAAGAATGTCAAGAGTGATGATTAGGAAAGCACACACATCAATCATAGAAGACACTTGGCATTTTTGATGAGTTTTGAAAGCACTTAGAAAACAAGCACAACCCTAGGGCTAGGCAAGGACTATACTCGTTAAGTTCCCACTTGGTTTTACCCAGTCGCACCTACTTATGGTGTATAGCTCCAGGAACTTGGGGGAACGGGATCCCCCTTACAGTGCACTCACTTCTTAAGAACACCAAGTTCCAGGTCCTTAAGATGCGTAGATCCTGAGGTACCTTGCTATCTCTGCCACAAGCCATGAAAATATGGAACAACTATCAGAGTTTGATCTTCTGACCTCCTGTATCAACACGTAGGGGGTTTTAGCCACCAAACAAAAAGGTTCTAGTATATATTTGGGGGACCAGCACCTCACAAGTATCCAACAAGCCACTTAAGGCTCTAACCAACCCTACTATGAGTTTAATATACACTAAGGTATGCCTCCTTTCAAGCTAGCATTGTATGGTGAGCGCTCATATTGGTTAGACTTGGCTTTCACCTTTTCCTCAATTTATATAGCAGACTGGACGAAAGTACTGCTTGGGGTCACAAATGAGTTCTCCTTGTGGATGTGTCTCAAGAGCAGGCCCACTCTAAGGCTCAAACAAAAGCGACTTAAGTACAAAAAATTTTTTGATCCCCAAGTTCATATGACAATGCAAGGGAAGAGCATACGTATTTTTTGACTTATACCACACTAGACAAAGGTTCATTCACCCTTAGAAATCAAATGTGTGGTGTGACAAATGCAAGTGTTCAAGAAGTGTTTTTGATTCCCAAGATTGCTTAGAGCATGAGGGAAGAGCATACACACTTCAAAAACACAAACAAAGTCACCAAACAATGCAAACAATTATTCATTTTAAGCCCCCAAGAATCGTGTGAAAACAAGTTATGTTCATTTTAGTGTACCAAAACCATGTGTTCCTATGATATCAAAACACATGCATATGAAAGAAATTGAACCCCTGCATCAAACCCGTTATTAGTTTCAATTTGATTTCTTTGACCAGCGAATGCCACACACTGCAAATCAGAGATTAGTAGCATAAAAATCTCTGACATTGCAAAAACCATGAAATTTGAAGTGAATGTCCTCGTTTTACGAACCACAAGTCAAAGAGGTAAAACAAGGGAATCTACAAAATATCTGAAAAAATTGATCGGTTACAGTAAAATAAATTGTAGAATCAGAAAATTTAGGAAATTCTTAGCAATTTGAAATTTTTTTTGCTAAAAATCTGATAAAATTTGCTCAAGTTATGCTCAGTCAAAATTTAAAAACAATGTTGACTTTGACTAAAAATTTACTTGATAAAATGGTATCATTACCTCAAAATTGACCTTACCATTGCAAAATTGGCTAAGTCTGCTCTGCAACGCAACTTGTTTCGCGAAAATCTGCCCTATTTTGCAAAAGATGAAAATTTTAAAAAAATTACTTGTTTAGGCATGTGAGGGCAAAAAGGGTCCTGGCAGCAAACATTAACTGTTAGTGGTTAGAGGTGGCTATGATCACATGGTGCGGTTTACTACTGATGGTTTACTGTGGCGGTTAGGTCCAGCAATTAGTGATTTTAACCACTAGTGGTTACCATGAAAGTTGTTCACATGAAATCATTAAGAAACTGGCAGTTAAGGTTTGTGGGCAATTAGGGCTTTTAAGGCCCCTGGTCACCCATGTGACCAAGGCCTAAATGCCAAGAAAAAAAGAATTTAAAAGAGGCACTTGGCACCAGCTACCTCCTGCAGGTCACTACGTACAACAAATGTAGTGACCGTGGCCCAAAACAATCTTTTTAACATAAGCATATCATGGATCATTATATCAAAATTGCTAACAACAAATGTAGTGGCCGTGGCACTACCTAAGTAATGCCACAATGGTCATCTCCTTCCACTTTCTAAATGCACACTTTATTTGTCTTACATTGACTCCAATTCGTTTGGGCAAAAGGGGCTCCTATTAAAGGAACAACTTCAGGTGTGGAGATCAGATTCGCTGGAAATGAAATCAAGTTACTAGACCAGCTCTACCTCTGACAACTCTTAAACTTCCCACGGAAGCTTGAATTACTTAGCCTCCAAGAAAGGTTTGCGGCATGTGCATTCAACCGCTGCCAGCAGTAAATCTAAAGGTATGGCAAATTTGACCTCATTCCCATCCAGGTCGTGCAGTAAAATGACTTAAAGATGGTTGCAATTTTTTCACTTTGGGGATTATGAAAAATCCTGTAATGAAGGTGGAAGAAACCTATCTTTCACATACATGTGTGCCAGAGCAGCGTTTTTAAATAGGGAAGATACTACTGGTGCAAGGTTTGGAACTTAGACATGTATCTGCTAATCACAATGCTCAAAACTAAGACTTGTTCAACAAATTCATTTGGTACATATCGTGCCATCATTACATTCTATGAGATTAGTGTCTTTTATAGCAGCTTTTGGGACAGTGCCATCTACCAGATCATTTCCACAGTAATATCTAACAAAAATCTATCTTCCACTTTGCTCTGATGAATGTCCATACCCTATCCGAAGCTCCCCTATTAGAAGTGTGTTTTGGTAGTTGACAAAGGACTAAGACTGGACTTAATGGTGGTGATTGGTGAACAAGGCCGAGCGGGGGAGCTTGGAAAATGTCGGAAGGATGGCGGTGACCTGGCCCAAAAAGGATGTCGACTGGGCATTGCAAAGGGATCTGTGAGAGGTGGCGACCATGGGTGAACGCAGAAATGTAGGGTTTAGGTAGTGGTGGAGAGTGGCAGAGGAACAATAGAAGTGAGCAAAGAGTTTAGGGTTTGGACGACATGATGGAAAGCACAAGCGGCAGTAAGGTTTAACAGCCAGGTTTTTTAGAAAAAAAATGGCAACAGGGGATTTCGATTGTGGCAGAGATGATTTTATGAGCACGGTGGTTGAAGATCTTAAGGGAGGTGACAAGGCAGTCTCGAGCGGCAACTGGACTAAGATTCAACTGAGATTAAAGATTAATAGATGACAACCTTGTGATAGTGGGTTAAAAGCCAAGCAGTGCTGGTGGTCGGATCCACTGGTGATGGTCGACATAAGGGTTTGAGGACTGGTAGGAAAGATTTAGGGTTTTAGGGCAGCAGTCCACAGAGACAAAAATTTGTACCTGCAACAAAAGATTGAAAACCTTACACCTCTGATGAACAATTATCTATCCTGCAAACAAAGATTATCATCAAACCTGCAACTCATGCCCACGAATACACTACAGTGAAACAATAGAAAAACCAACGACCACAGAACATTGCAAGGCACTCTATTGCACTATACAACCAGTCCGTATGGTACGGATCTGTACCTATTTTTTTAAAACAATTCCCAGAAATTTCACAGTGACCAAAACCTACAGTATTTTATGTCTTTTTTGCGGAAAGGGCCTCTCGGTCTCAACGGTGAGGTCTGTTTGAGCCCAGGGAGCCACCTGCGAAAGTCAAGTTGCTAAAATCAACAAAAAATGTTAGATTTTCTTCTTTCACGTCAGGGTCACCATTTATTGCTAGGGAAAAACTAGGTAAATATGCAAAAATAAAACTACAGCTAACCCTAACTACAATGAAGAGCACTACAATGAAGAGCAATCTAACTTGGAAAATTAGCAAAACAAACATGTAAAACAACTAAAATCTAAGCTAGCTATTGACTAATCTTCATTGTCCTCCTTATCTTGTCTCAATGTTCTTAGATTTGTAAGTTCATGCAACATCTTGAGAAGCTCTTGTGTGTGTTAAACAAGATTTTGGAGGGTTTATAGTTGATTTGAGATGAAAAATGAGCATAAAAGAGCTTCACGGGTCAAAATGGGGCTGAATGAGGTGTTTTATAGAAGAAGGATTTTGAATGGAGGGCTAGGATTCATTATTGACTTAGAGGAACGATCAATGGTTGAGGTTGATTAGGGTTTCTCCCATCACTAAAGGACAAAAATGAATTTAAAATTCACAAATACGATGAGGTGGAAGATGTTTAAATTAAATAAACTTGGTTAGTTTATTTAATCCATTTGAAGTGGAGATGTGAAAGGGTTATTTAAACAAATGTTTTATTTGTTTAAATTAATGAAAGGGGACATTAAGATAGGGAATGAATAATTAAATAATCAATTGAAATTAATTATTTAATTATAGAAGAAATATGGTGAAGTGTACAAAAGGGATGAAATTGAGTTGTCCTATCACCTTTGTGACATAAGGACATTTTTCAGTGTCTACAGGCACAATCACCTTTTGTAAAGCTTCTTGGAGCATTCCATGGTATGTAGGAGAAGTTTGTATAAGTTCCCAAATAGAGATCTTAGCAGTAGTAGCATGAGGCTGCTCAACAAAATTATATTTCAGTGTCTACAGGCACAATTACCTTTTGTAAAGCTTCTTGGAGCATTCCATGGTATGTAGGAGAAGTTTGTATAAGTTCCCAAAGAGAGATCTTAGCAGGAGTAGCATGAGGCTGCTCAACAAGATCATAGTCTTGACCAACTTTATTTGTTAAATGAGGTGCTTGAGGAAGCATTGGGTATGAAGCTGGTAAAGATATCAGAATACTCGATTGTTGTTTGCTTTGTTTGTTATTCTGAGTATTATAGGTATGAGAAACCATAGTGTGACTAGGTTGTGAATTCATTGTGTTATTTGTTTAGCATACTTATAAATGTAATCAGGAGGTCAAGAAGAAGGCGGAAGACCTCTAACAGTGAGCACAAGTTTAGAGTGTGGTTGAACCACATCTGAACACAGGTTGACCACTATCTTCAGCTTCATAGGTTCTTCTTGAGGTTTAGGAATATAGATTATATTTACTAATCTTTGAAACAATGATGTTTAGGAGTCATAGTGGAATGTTCAATCGAGATAAAGTCCTCAAAGGTTTCATCTAACATATTGAAGTTATCACAACTAAACGGATCATCATACGCATGAAAGTCTTGTAGAAAATAATCTGACATTATAGCATGTTCTAATTAAGCCAAGACTTAAATGTAAAATGATATAGCATAAACTTTGTGAAAATGAAATACAATAGCACTACGCAAAACACAAAGTTGTAATTTCAAACTCTTTTAATGAAGGGATAAAGAAATCACTCAAGATTCAATGTATGTACTTTCTGAAAAGAGGGTTTGAAATCTAAATGTGATTTAGGATAGCAAACTAATTCAGATATGATGTTAAACGGATGCAAATTCTTTTAGAGCATGGGTTCACCAAAATGTTTAGTGGAAAATGTGGGTTAGTGATAGTTCAACTAACTTAATCAAACCCCACACTTTCACTATGCTAAACATTAAGGAGACAAGGAGCTGAGCTTGAGGGATCAAGCTATAGATTTCCTAGACATCATTTTTCTACTAACTATGACTAAGTAGATGTTTAGATTAGGTTTTTACAAGCTTATGATGTACACTAATCATAAACCCTAATTTATCAATTATACTATAACAGACAATGTTCAGACACAGATACGGGAAAATAGATCACAAAAACATAGAGCAGAAGGTATAGAGAGTGTGCACTTAGAAAATGAGGCCTGTTGGACAAGGACACCCACTCTTTAGCCCCACAAGTTTTTGTCTGATGAAATCTTCTATACTAGGTGTCTAATAGCCTCCTGAGGTTCCCAAATCCCAAAGAATATGCTCAGAAGGGCTAGGTCACCTGCTCTTTAGCCTCGAAAGTTTTGTAATCCCAATCTAAAAGTTCTATAATAATGGTATCCACAATATCCATCTTTATATCATTGCTTTCCATAAGATCTTGTAGAATGCAACCTGCACCTACAAAAGGAGGAGAAAGATGGTTGTGGCTATATAAGAGATTTCCTTATTTAAGCCTCATTTTTGGTATTCCTACCTAAACAATAGCCAATGATAAAGATCTACAGATGTGTATGCTCATCTAACAAATGTGTATGTAGAAAATTTAAGACCTTAGATGACTCAAGCATCAAGGAAAGATCAACACCTTTCTTTACTCAATGAAACAACAACATCAACTGAAGGAGATGAGAGCAATGATGACTTGTAGAACAAGAAGGCGAGGCAACTGTATCTGCAAAGAATTTCCAAGCTTGATGTTGGAGGCTTCAACCCTTCTCTCAATCATACAAAAGGTTGTCCAAACCTTAGAAAGAGTAATATAGTCTCAAGATCTTGATTCCTAATCTCCATCAACTATCTCCATGATAGCAACTTCAAATAAATCTGAGAGCTTCAACAAAGTGTTGTTCTTTGATGGGAAATTTGGTAGAGTTTTGGCATAAAAAGCTTGCATATAGATTGTGTGTATTAAAATGATTTTCAAAATGTCTTTAAATATCTAACCTTAGAAATTCAAATACCTAGAATAACGTGTTGACATTACGTGAAAAATGAAATTTGAAATCAGAATCCCAAGGTGCACGGTTGGAACCGACACCCAGCCAAGATTCAAAACATTGAAAAATAGGGCAGGACAAGGGTGCCCTTGTCCAAGCCTTGATTTTTCTATCAGGTCTGTACCAAGGAGGTCAGGGATGTCTAGAATCCAAAGTCCCTTTTCAAGTTCAGTCATTAGTTATCTCAGAATATGATACTTCAGTTAGACATAGGCCAATCAAGGTTCGAGAAGGCCAGAAATAAATAGGTTGAAAGGATACCAAAGGAGAGGAGCTAAACTCGTGAGAAATTGTACCGTTCCATGTAGGAGGACAATTTCTAACATAACACAAATAATGTCATCTTAAGTGGTTTAACCAATTCAGAGTTGGTTAAGGTATTGCAGTGAAAGATGGCTAAGGACATATGGGATAAACTCAAAAGTCTCTATGAAGGAGATGATAAAGTAAACCAAGCAAAATTACAAACCCACAAGGCTAAATTTGAAAATCTGAAGATGAAGGAAGAAGAGAACATTGATGACGATCTTCTCCAAGTAGACAAGGTCGTAAATACTATCAGAGGTCTTGGTAAAGAGGTGGCGAAATAAGAAGTTGTGTAGAAGGTACTAAGATCACTCCCTTAAGGCTATGATTCAAAAGTTTCTGTTATTTAAGAAGTAAAAGATTTGAATGTATTCAAAATGGATGAATTATTTGGTTCACTCACTGCCTATGAAATGAGAAATGCAAGAAAAGAATCATTTAAGAAGGAAGATTCTTTCAAAGCATCTAGGAAAAATGGATCCGAGTCAAATGATGCATCTGATAATGAGGAAGCCAATTTTGTAAGAAAGCTAAAGAAGGGATCAGGTAAGTACAAAGGTAAGTTACCTTTCAAGAGTTTCAACTGTGGAAAGATTGGGAATTATGCATCTAAATGTCCTCTTAAGAAGAATGAAGATAACTACAAGGGTTTCAAAAGATCTAGTTTTAACAAGAACTAAAAAGGCCTTTACTCTAAGAATGACTGCAGTTTAGAAGAAGAAGAAGACAACTACGTATCAAAATATGAAAGAGTAGAATCTCTATTCATGGTTGTAGAAGTCTTGGACAACTTAGATAGTGCTGCTATTGATAAAGAAGAATAAAATGAAGTTGCAAAAGAATAAACACCCATAGAGACTACCAAGTCACCTGCAAAGTTTGTTCAAAAGAATCATTCTGAAAATTAGATAATTGGAGATAAGAATAAAAGAGCTACGACTAGAAGTCTCAAAGAACAAGTAAACTTCTTATTGTTGCCCAAGATAGATCCAAAGAATTTTTCTAAAGCCATCAAGGATGAAAGTTGGATTAATGCAATGCAAGAAGAGTTGAATCAGATTCAAAAGAATAAAACTTGGAAACTTGTTCCAAGGCCAAAGGACAAGAATGTGATTGGAACCAAGTGAGTTTTCATAAATAAGTTGAATGAATATGGAGAAGTTATTAAAAACAAAGCAATATTGATCTACAAGGGCTATTCACAAGTGGAAGGCATTGATTTTGAGGAGATGTTTTCTCTTGTGGCAAGAATGGAAGTAGTAAGGATGTTCCTTGCATTTGTAGTTCACAACGACTTCAAGGTATATCAAATGGATGTAAAATCTACTTTCTTGAATGGTGACTTAGAAGAAGAAGTTTACATAGAGCATCCTGAAGGATTTCAGCTATTAGAAGATAAGAATATGGTATGCAGACTCAAGAAGGCATTATATGGTCTCAAACAAGCCCCTAGAGCATGGTACACAAGGTTGGAAAAGTACCTACACTAGCGAGGATTCAAGAAGGGAATTGTTGACAACAATCTTTATATCAAGTTTGTGTGTGATGACAAGTTGATAGTTGTAGTATACGTTGATGATATTATCTTTGGTGGAAATGATGAGATGTGCAAGATGTTTGTTGAAGAGATGAAAAAAGAGTTTGAGATGTCTATGATTGGTGAGCTTTCATTTTTCTTTAGACTTCAAATTTCTCAATCAGATAAGGGTATGTTTATTTCACAAACTAAGTATGTCAAGGAGATTTTGAATGTTTGGTATGGATGAAGTTACAAACCTATGAGCACACCTATGGTTACAGGTTGTCATCTAAGAAAGGATGATGAGTCACCTCAAGTTGATCAGATTCTTTATAGATCCATGATCAAAAGTTTATTGTACTTGACTGCTTCAAGGCCAAATATTATGCAAGCAGTTTGTATGGTGGCTAGATTTCAAGCTAATCCAAAAGAAACTCATGTAATGGATGTTAAAAGGATTTTTAGATATCTAAAAAACACTTTGGATTATGGATTGTGGTATGATAAGAGAAAGGATTTCTCTTTGACAACATATACAGATGCAGATTGGGCTGGCAACACTAATTATAGGAAGAGCACGAGTGGTGGAGCCTTCTTTCTAGGAGGTAGATTGGTTTCATAGGTCAAGCAAAAAGAAATATTTAGTTGCCTTATCAATAGTACAAGAAGAATACATTACATCAGCAGCTTGTTGTACTCAGGTTTTGTGGATGAAATAGACATTGAATAACATAGGATTGTATATGATGAGCCCATTTCAATTCTGTGTGACAATACAAGTGCTATTAGCATATATCAAAGAATCTAGTGATTCATTCAAGAACTAAGCATATATCTATTAGGTATCATTTTTTAAGAGAAAATGTTGTTGATCAAGAGGTGAAATTGGAGTATGTGTCTACAAAGGATCAAATTGCAGATATCTTCACAAAACCTCTTCCTAAAGAGACATTTGAATATTTAAGACAAAAGTTGGGAGTGATATCACTCTCATTGAATCAGTAAAGATTTATGATAGAGCATCTGTCTAGGGGGAGCATCATAAGGCATATCCTTCATCCCTGTTTGGATAGTGGCTACCTCTCAGGGGGAGCATTACAGTCAGGAGGAGTCTATCTTAGTTTTATCCATTCATAAAAGGTTGGTTGTATCCCTTTGCCATTGATGTCAAAGGGGAAGAGAGTTTAGAAATTGTGTAACAGTTCAGGGAGAGTAAAGTAAGGGGGAGAAAGTGTAAACATAGAAGACTTGTGTTTGTGTTGCCAATGACAAAGGGGGAGATTGTTGGAGTGTTGTCATTGATGTCAAAAGAAAGAGATTGTTGAAGTGTTGTCTGTGATATCAAAGAGAGGAAGAATTGTGTCTAAGGCATAGAGAAGTGAAATGAAGAAGAGTTTATAAGGCAGAAAGGGAGAAAAAGTTTCTAAGGCATGAGTTATGCCTTTAGTCAGCAAAAAGTTTTGTTCACAAATGTGTAAGTTCACCAACAACCAATTTTATCAATATTTGTTTTTCTGATGATGAGTTGTCAAATAAAATCTAAGGCATGAATGATTTCTACCTTTAGTTGGCAAATTTTTTGTTTCACAAACTGGTTCATCGTTTTCACTTTTCACCAATTTGTTGATTCACCAACAAAGACATGGAGAAGAAGTGTTTGAAGTGCAAGCTTTGTTATTGACAAAATTTGTGTTTTACAAACTATTTCGTGAGTTTGTAGTTTAGTCCATTCGCTGACTAAGCATCAAAGGAGGCTTGAAGACAACTTGTGGAAAGTTTGTTCTGCCAATAGAGGACTTAGTTTGTGAAATTATTTGTTTGGTGACAAAAGTGTTTAAGTGTTGGTTAGAGAAAAGGGATTTTTGCCGATAGAAGAGGAGAGTGATGAAAGAGATAGTTCATGGTGTGGTAAGTTTGGTGATAAATAGGTTTACCGAAAGGAGACTTTGCCGATAGAGGCAAAGACAGTTCAAAGGATATGTGATAAAAGTAACTAAGTGTTGGTTTGTGAGATAGAGTTTTCACTGATAGTAAAGGGAATGTGTTCAATCTCATAAGAAGCATGTTTGACCGATAAAGACACTTAAGTTGTGGTTAGTAAAAGGTTTTTTTGCTAATAAAGGCCTTCTAGGCTAAGTTCATGAAAGTTTGACTTTAGTGATAAAGGTGTCTTAAGTGGTGGTTCTTAAAAAGGAGATTTTATCGATAGAGTGATAAAGGCCAAGGTTCTTAAAAAGGAGATTTTTCCAATAAAGTGATATAAAGATAAAATATATTTAAATTAAAGATTTAAATATCCTGGTTAAGGCTGACTTGGTTAAAGATAGTTCAACAACTAGTAAATTCAAATGTTCAAATATATGTTGTAGGTTGTCGTTGCAAAATATGGATTTTTCCAGGTTTAGATCCTGACCTATTTTTGGGTCGACCTATGTAAGTGTAAATTGGGCCCTGTTTCAAGTGTGCAGACATTAGAGTTTTATTTTTGGGCCTAATCCTTTATAATGATCATGTTGGAATTCAAAAAAACTAGATGTCAACCTTGGAGAATGTTATTTTCACATTGGAGATTGTTCTAATTCTGTATAGTCGACTTGGAGATTTGAAAATGTACAGTTTGGTATAAAAGAATGATTAGTTTAAGCTTTTGAAGGGTTCATGTGTGTGTGTATTAGTGCATGTGCATGTGTGCCTAAAAGAGAGAAATCTAAACATGTCTACAAGTGTGATTGTGAAGTGAAATACATCAAGTGATCAAGCATGAACATAGAAGTGAAGTTGAAGTGTACGAAGAGTATGAATTGAAGATCATGTGTTTTCTCAGTTTTGTGTAAGTTCTGAATGTTCTTTACTACTATTTCAGTTTGTTGAGTTGCAGCTCAATTTGTGTATGGGGATTTAAGCCTTAGATAGGTTGGAGCCTATTGCTGGATTGGAGTTTAGTTTCTATGGGAGGTTGGAGCCTATTACTGGGTTGATGCTCAGTCTATTTTTAGAGTGAAGTCTCTAGTAGGTTGGAGCCTACAAATTTGTAAAAAGTATTACAATCCTGCTTAGGTTGAAATTCTTGTGGGTTGAAGTCTACAAAATAAACTGTAATTCATTATTTTATTTTTGTGAGGCTGGATTTGGATAGTAGATCCAAGTAGCTTGCACACCATGGTTTTTCCCTTCTTAGGTTTCCACGTAAATCTGGTGTTATAGATTTTTGTGTGGATGTGTGAATTTGCTTATGCTTGCATAGTTCTTTCAAATTCTGTTTGATGTAGTAGAGATCATTTTGTTATAGTGAAATAAGTTTTTAAAAGTGGTAAATACTAATTCACCCCCCCTCCTAGTATTTCCATGTGCTCTAACATGATTGCTCACATCCTAGTGGATATTCACATCTCTAGACCCCTCCCTGGAGATGTAGTTTTGATGGTTGGAGATAGACCTAGATGCAAAAGTTAGACTATGAAAGTCTCCCCTTCAAATGCATATAGTGTTTTTCTATAGGGCACTTGGCCTCTTGTTGTCCTCTCTCTCACCGTAAGAGTATTGGAACTTGGTGGAAGGATTCTCTCCTTGTGATAGTTAGCGCTTCCTGAGAGGATGATTCCTCTGAGGAGGATAGTCCCTCCCATGAGGATGTGAATCCCCATGAGAATCTACCTTCCCCCATCTGGTGGCTGATGAGGCTAACCCCTCGACTTCTTTGGTTGCATTTGTTAGACCTTCGAGTACTGTGTCGGCTCCTTCTGCTTTAGGTTAGATTGTTGTTTCATCGGCAACTACTTCTTCTGCATTGTTGGCTTCTGGTTCTATAGGTGAGGTTGTGACATCTGTTGAGGGTCCCCCTCCTCTCATCTTGCTTAGAGGATTTTGACTCATAGCTATTTTGGACTATGGTCCAATGTAAAAAGAAAGGCCTCCCCAAACATATAAGCATGGTCACCAACTACATCATGTTTATCTCTCCATCATCTAGCCTAGTCACACAGTACAAAGATCAATCAACTTAGTGGACCTCATTAGTTTTATAACTTCACACATTTGCATAATTTGGAGGTCCAATGGAATAAAATTAAATTTAGACATGCTATAATTTTATGTTGGGATAAGCGAGGATCAACAAGCAACAGAACAACTACAAATCTATTTTCCATACATTATGCCAAATTACATTGCCAAAAGATGAAAATTATGTACATATAGCCTTGCTTAAATAGACAAGCAAGTGGAGGTGAGAAGGTCATACACAACGACTGAGCAACCCTCCAAAGGTGCAACACTTGTCTAATCAAATGACAGATGTTTGAGCAAGTGGTAAGTTTGCATGAAGTAGGTGTCTCACAAAAGTGAGTACACATGTCTTCACCACAAGAGGTGATATAAAGTCCAAAATAGCTAAGTAAACTTTAAGCTAGTGTGAAATATAAATCTCCTAGACATGCTAAAAGCTAACTAGATAGATAATGCAACTTTTCACATTAACACCCCCATTAAGAACAACCTAGGGAGTAGTGAAACAATGATGGGTTTCGGCAACTAGGCTTGATCAGGTACCCATGTACAAATGCATCTCTCATAAAGCAAAGAAAGAAAGAAAACCCTGTGGGAAAAAAATGTTCCTCCAAAAAGAGAGACAATAAGAAAGTGTACTAGACACTGTACAAAATACCTGAAGGTGATAATCCTACTATGAAGAATCTCTGGAAGCCTTCTGTAAAGCAACTCTAAACTCTGATGTAGCAACGGATGATGATGGCAATGATGTCAAGTTCTAGAATCAATAATCCATGATCTAGACTTAGAGACTACAAATGCAAAAAGAGCATGGCCCTTAAATGTTTCTACTATTGTATTTGGTGTCGATGATGACTCTGGATTAAATTTAGGATCCTTTATATTATGCTTTTCAAGAAGATTGGTAAGATGATTGATCTTCTTCTTCAAACATTTCTGCTTGGTGTGCCCAGTTTTATTGCAATATGTACACTTAGCTTTTTCTTTGCCTTGATCTGAAAAGATTTTAGTGTTTGATTTTGAGAATTCAACTCTCTTATCTTTCTTGATCTCTCTTTATCCTTTTGTTTTTCTCCTTTGTTGTTTTTCCAATTTCAAACAACAAGAGCATGTGGTTTATAATTCTTCATGGTGCACATTTGTATCAATTTATCATGTTCCCTTTTTAAGTCAACAAGGAATTCATCCAAAGTAGGCATTTTCCATGTAGCACCAAAAGCTCTTTTGGTCGTATAAAAAGAAGATACAAAGAATATTCAGGACCTCTAAGCACAAAAATCACACACAGCCTCCACAAGGACCCCTATGATGATTCAAATCCTTGCCATGTACATGTAAGCATAAAATAATGTCCTTTAAGCAACGAACCTCTTGATGATGTGTCCTCTTTCTTGTCTTGTGTTGTTTCCTCTTTGCGATTTCTCTCTCTCCCCGTTCGCGATGCTTTTTGACACTTTTTGTGACACTTGTCGACTTGCATTTTTTGAGCTTTTGACCTTGTTCCTAAGCCTTGTGAGTGTCTTGTAGGTGAGTTTTCACCTTTCCCCTATGTATTTCATCCTCTGCACCCCTAGAAGCCTTCTAGAGGTCCCCTATCCATCTCCCACTTTCAGTTTTCAGTTCCGCTCAACCAATCCAAATCTCCCCCTATTATTTCTAGATCTCCCCCAAGAGATCCTGCAGAGGCAAGTGGAGATTTGGATTCTTGCACATGACTGACCTGTTTCTTGAGGCAAAATCCCTCCTTTTCTTCTCTTCTTGCATCTCCCAACCTATTTTTCTCCTTTTGACCCTGTCTAGCCTGGATCTCCCCTGGGCGACCCTACTGAAAAAAGCCGCGACCCTACCATTTTTACAGCTGCAGGAAAACTTGAGTTTCTCACTCATTTTTGCTCCATTTTTGCCTATTTTTCTTCTAGTTTACATGATTTTTGATCCCTAATATAGAGTTAACTATTTCATGCACCCACACATGCACAATTAGCTCTATTTGATCTCAAATTAACTCTTTAATCAATCTCATGCATTCCCTCACCTCCATTTCCTCTCCAGTGATAAGCTATAATTGATTTATCACTCCATAATTAGCTGAGTTCACTGGGTAATCAACCTTGTTAACTCCCCAATCATCTTTGTTAACTCCTCAATCAAATGAGTTAACTTCTTGTATACACCTAAAAATGGCAAAGACAAATTAAATAAATATTTATTATTTATTTAATTCCCATTCTTCTATCATTTAGGAAATTCATCAATTTATCTATTTGATTCACATTCATCATTAATAGTCTAAATATTAAATAAATATCTTTTTATTTAATTAAGTCAATTAAACCTATTCTTCTAATATCATCCTTCAATTAAATAATAATCAAATTATTTAATCCCCAAATTATCCTATTCCAAAGTTCCAATTCCAAATTCCAAGTCATCTAATCCACCTCACATGCCCACCTCATCATCTTGCACATGTAATTAAATATATTAATATTTAATTAATCTATTTTCCCTCACCCACATGGCCTATTCTTTGTCCAACCACCCTATTCCAAAGGACATGGTCTCGCCGTGTCATCATGGTCAGAGGGACACTTTGTGACACTTGTTCCATAGTCCCTAGAATCTTTCCAACCTCCCTACAAACATGATCTCCTTGTTTGACCTTCTCTCTTTGGTCATTGTGAGCCTTGTGACATGTGGACTCATGTCACTCCTTTCTCTCCTCCATGTCAAGGTGAGAGGAACATCTCCCTCCTTTCTCTCCCTCATCTCAACTAACTCAACCCTCACCATACACTTCTCAAGAATTCTTCTCCACCATTGATCTTGTGACACATGGATTTGCCCCCTCCTTGGCCTATAAAAGGAAGCTCATACCCTCATTCAGTAATCCACAAGCTATAGCAAAGTTACTTTGCATAAATTCCACCGTGCCTTTGGCAAAGCATCCATATTCTCATTGCATTTTATATCCATTATCCTCATATCCATACAACCATGGCTTTAAATCATCCATCTCCCATCCTCACAATAGTTGCATTATACGTAATCTTCATTGCAGTTATCCAACACATAGCCATTCAAGTATTGTCATCTTCAAATAGTGAGGAAGCACGCTTTTGAGAGATCTATTCATCAATAAGATCAATACATGATAGGCAAACAATGGAAGGTTCGATAAATCAGTCTCCAAGGTAATATTGCTTTGTTTATTTGATTTGCATCATATTTCATTGAGATTATTGGATTATTAGTAGTTTAATACTGTTGACAATATTTCCACTAACATTTTTGGTGCCCACCATGGGGCCTTGCCCTATTTTAAATTCCATTTGAGTGTTTTGTCAAGGTTCAGTCACGACAGGTCGGTTCTGCGCATACAACTTCCAGTTCTGCACCTACAACATTTTCTACTGCGCTTTTACCTTTCCATGCATCCAAACTATTTTACTGTGCATTTGAGGTGTTTTGTTGCGCTTCTACTATTTAGGTGCATATACAATGTAGTCCTGCACTTTTAACTGTTATTCCCATGCATTTGTGAATCAGTGCATATAATACGCAGTACTACGCATATGACTAGTAGTCCTACGCATGCAATTTGTAATAGAGAGTTGTAAAAGTCTTATAAGGTTTTCCGTACTAGCTTTCATCTACAGGTGTTAGGAGCTAGAGTTAGTCATTTTAGCTACATTATTAAGCCACATAGAACTAATTAGGAAGGAGTAACTTGACATGTTCATGCAAATAATCACAGTCTTAACTAGGAGGAAAGTAAATCAATTTGTTGCATCACAACTTTCATCTAGTCCCAACCTAGGGGTTAAAATTGAACAATTTCTTTATGTTTTTACTATCTTGCACTACATTCTTCACATAGCATAATAGGGGAAAGTAATACTTGTTTTATTTCTGCAAACACCAATCTACACCTAGATTTGTTAGAGGGATAAAATTGACAAAAATCTTTTCCAAGTTATTGCTATCTTGTTACAAATTTCCATGCTTGGTAGAGTTAACACATTTAGTTATTTTTATTTTAACTAGGGAGTTAAAGAACCAGTGTTCTTTGTGTTTTTAGAATGATAATAAGACTATGCTCTCCCCTTAATTGGGTGACCAAACTGCCAAACTTATCATTTTGCATGTTTTACCTTTAGAGAGGCCTGCCCTTGGAAATCCTTCCTTCCAAGTGGGAATGACCTTAAGTGATAACGGGCTAAAGCCAAGCTCCTCCAAGTCACTATAAATAAATTACGTTTGTGATGAAAGTTGTAATCGATGGGTGCCACTATGTTACACTGACCAATGTTTCCCCCAAAACCTTGTGGAGCTTAACCTCTGTAGGATGGGAAGCCTTCTTATCGAAGCAAATGGCCACACGTGTAACCACCCGAACGAATGCCTTGACTAAAATCCATTTGTTTTAGTCAACCAAAATCCCCTATTTGGTGACATAGGAGGAGGAACCTCTAGAGTCGTCTAACGTCATACACTCATTTAGTGTAGAGACATAAAAGGTCAACTCTTCAGAGCAACTATAACTTGGTATGCATGAGAAGTGTCATGGAGGGGAGTCAGTGCTACCATAGCTATTCACCTTTATGCAAGTGGCTAGTGTAAAACCCAAGTTAGAACTCATCAAATATTGTCCTTTCCATCCTAGGATTGTAATTGTTTGTTTTTAATTTTGTTAAGTAAATCATGGAAACCTTTTGTTCTCTATATTTTCTTGCAATAACTTGAACCAAAATCAACATTGAAAACCTTAGATTAACTTAGGAAAACATTCCAAGAAAATCAAACTATCAAAATGAAACATAAAACCAATTACATGCAGTTCTATGCATTTAAAACATTCTGTTGCGCATACAACACATTTTGTTGCGCATTTAATCCTGCTGTGCATATAAACAATCTTGCTGCGCATCTGAATAATTTTGCTACGCATATAACCTTTCAGTGCATTTGGCACATAGAACAATGCATCCAAACCATAGTATTGAGCTTTTAAACTCAACCAGTCCTACGTATTTGACCAATAGAGCTGCACATTTGACCCATTATCCTGTGCTTTTAAAGCTGCGCATCCAAAACAAAGGCATATTCCTACAGTTTGGGATAAAAACATTATCAATTTTAGGTACCTTTTTTGCTATAGTTTCACCTTGAAAAATCAATTAGACCATGCAAATACCTTTCCATATCATTTTCACAAACATCCTCTTTTCACATCATTGACTTGCTATCAAACCACCTCAAAATCAAGCCACAACTTGCTTCTAGGACCTAGTTGATACTCTACCAACCCAAACAAGAGCTAGTTAGTTTTATAATAGGATTTCAAATCATTCTTCTCAACAAAACTATACTAGTGTAACCTTGACAAGAAAATAGTCCTCATCAAATAGCGGCATCAATCTATCCCTATTCGGACTACCACTTGTATTGGCACTCCGATAGCTATTACACATTATAGCTCAAGATTTACCTTGTTTGAGACAAACCTAGAATCAACAAACATCTTAGCAAAATCTATTCCAAATAAAACTCACTTTCTTCCATATCACACCTTCAATCAAAGTCAAAATCCAACAAATCTCATAAATCCAATTTCATCCCATCCCAAAATCTTGCATGGTGCAAACTAGATCTCAATCCAAACAAAAGCAAAACATGGACAACCTTAACAATAATATACCCAATCTAGATGATGAGGAAGTCACTCAAGAGGAAATCCTCCAACAACTCCAAGACCCTAAGTTCCAAAAGATAATGGATAGAGTTGTTGCTACTGATCCCCAAAATTATTTCCTCAAGCTTGCTCAACAAGGAGCAAAGCTACCCGCTAACTTTGATATCTCAAATCTATGAGAGAATAATGCCTCAAACGAAGCTGGGTCGTTGAAAGATGGCTCCAAAACTGAGAAAGAGGCTCCAAAAATAGAAAAGTCTAAGGATACACTTAATCCCTTGGATACATTGACAACCCAAATCCAAGCCTTACAACAACAATTGGTAAATATCCAAAGCAGAACCACAACGAAACATTATTCACTTGAAGATATCTCACCTTACCCATTCGACAAATCCTTGAACATGATACCTTTTCCTATAAGATTTGAAGTGCCAAAATTTGACACATATAGATGAAAAGGAGATCCTAGAGATCATATCAGAGAATTCAGTGCCGCTTGTCTTGAAGTCACTCACAATGAAACTTATCTAATGCGACTATTCCCTAGAAGCCTAGGAGGACAAGCTATGGAGTGGTTTTCACGTCTACCTCCCGACATCCGCACTTTCAACTATTTAGTGGGAAAATTTGTCACACATTTCTCTTATAACATAGAACATGAAATCTCCATGCTAGACCTTTGCAATAATAAACAAAAAGGAGGAGAATCATTTGCATCTTTCCTACAAAGGTGGAGGCAACTTGCGAGCAAGTGCTCCTATCACATACCTGAAAAATAGATGATAGAAATGTTTGTGCATAATTTGTTCACTGAGCTAAGCTATCAAATACAAATTCAATGTCCATCAACTTTTAGTAAGGTCATTGAGATGGGGCTTCTCATTGAGAAAGCCTTGATAGCAAAGGGGCAAGTAAAGATATACAAAGACACCCAAGCTCTAACAACAATGGATAAGTTGCAGTTTTGGACTAAAAACAAACCCTAGTGAATGATGGTGTGGTAGATGTAAAACATGCAGCACCAAAGCAACCTATTTTCAACCTATCCAATCTGTAGAATAACACATCATCTACCAAGCCTCAAGGCACTAACCAAAAACAAAACAACTTCCCTCCAAGAAGTTCACACAACTTGGTGAATCACTTGAATCCACACATAGAAAGTTAATTGGGGGCAACATGATCACACTCCCACCGGTGCACGAATACAAACCCAAGTTCAAATCTCATTGGTGGAATGAAAATGACTTTTGCAAATACCATAGGAGCAAAGGTCATAAAACCAATGATTGTATGAAACTCAAGCATGTCATTCAAGACCTCATTGACCAAAACCATATATCCACTAATGAAGGACATACTACCAATGATGAACATATAGCATTCAAGAATGCTCTTCCTCATTATGAGAAAGGAGGTTCTTCAAAACAAAACAACAAAAATGGCACTGAGAAAGTAAGCTATAACAATGCTCCTTTTGATTATACCATTAATCATATCTCCCACAGTGATTCAAACATCAATGTGATCACCATCGATAATCAACCTGATTGTAATATGACCACACGTCATGGAAACATAACTCTACAAGGAGCTCAACTAAAACCATCTTCCACATCCAATTCATCTTCCTCAAACTAGTATATTATCATTGACCAACTTCACAAAACACCCGCACATATATCCATCTTGGAGTTATTATGTTTATCACCTTCCCATAAATCCATTTTAGGAAAAGCTCTCTTGGAGACAATGGTTCCTAAAAACCTTTCCCAAGATCAATTTCAGGCTATGGTAGGCCATCTCACCACACTGCATTTCCTATCCTTCACTGAGAAGGATGAAATGTCAATAAATCAACCACACAATGCATCCCTACACATTGAGGCCCTAATACATAAGCAAAGAATAAAAAGGGTCCTAATAGATGGAGGGGCTGGTTTGAACATTTGTACACTAAAGTTAATCCTTGCATTGGGGTTTTCTAAAAATGTCGTTGATCCTAAGAAAAAGATAACCATCAAGGCATATGATGAGGAAGAAAGAACCTCCAAAGGAACAATGGTTTTGCCAATATGAGTGGGACCAGTAGAAAGAGATGTAGTATGCCAAGTTCTCGACATGGAGCTTGAATATAACATTCTTCTAGGCAAACCTTGGATCCACGCAATGAAGGCTGTCCCATCTACGTATCACCAATGTATCAAGTTCCCATATAACGGTCAAGAAATAACTATAAAAGGGGACCCCGATCTATTTCAGTATTGCAATACCATATAGTCTAAACCCAAAGTTGTGATACCTACCAATAGAGTAGCTTCTTCTTCCTCCAAACAAGTGGATCCAAGTTCCTTAGCTTCCACCTCAAAAATATCAGAGTTAAAAATCAAAGTTAAAGATGGGGAGTATGTTATTGAACAATCTTTCTCTCTAGCACAGTTGCCACTATCACCAAAGTCTTATGGGAGACCATCCCTGAACAATGCTAAGTCACTTGAGACTCCCGTGGGTCCTTTCATTAAATGGGGAAGCCTATCCGATGAGAGTAATGAGAAAGATGTCTTACAATGGCTTTTCAAAGATGAAGATAGTCAAACTATACCAAAGAACCAACAACCTAAGCTTCTTACATAACAGTATGGTCAAGGTTTTTCCATTTTGCAAAGGATGGGATTTAATGGTCATGGTCCCATAGGACTAAGAAAGGATGGTATCATAGAACCTATCAAATCCCCTAATCAAATAGCCCGAGACACTACTGGGTTAGGATACCAAGGTCAACAAAAAAATAAAGGCAAAGGTAAACAAAAGGTTGAAGACAGACAAGCAACTACCTCCAACTTAGTAGAACAAATTCACCGCTTGCACGAGACTAGTGAAATTGATTCAAATGAGTATGAGTGGGACAACCTCTCTAAGATGTCTTGTGAAGACAAAGGGATTGATGTGGTCCAACGATATAGTAATACTCCAACAATGCATGAGGGACAAAGCTCTAGGGCTGGACCACTAGAGTCTGGACTGCAATATGATGAGAATGAATTTCACGAAGAGAGTACGATATCAATCTTGACAAACCAACTTGAGTAGAGTACCATAATAGACCTCGTCAATACCTTGTCCCATTCAAATGAATTCTTTGTCCTAACCATAACTACCCTTGAGTTTGATCAACCTGATGATCCCTTACCTCTTGTTCACCCTGAATTAATAGATTGGGATCTATCTGAAACACCACCCGAGCTTGACACCTTTGAAAACAATGATGCCATCATCGACTACCTAGAGCTTAGAGAACACTTACCTACATGAGACCATAAGGATGGCTTCCCCATCAACCTTAACAATAGGTCATACTTTAGAGAGAGTACTAATCCTTTTAGTCATAAAAATGTCAAAATGAATATGAGATCTAGTGGTGAAAACCGCTCCGTGGCAGTGTTAGATCATGAAAAGAGAAAAAGAAAAGACGTATTTGAGGGTGAAAACCTCTCTAAGGCACCGACGGATGAAAGGACTAACCCTCTCCCCCTCTATGAACATCTAGAAAGATCTTCAATATTGATTGAACTAGCAGAACCAATCGACGTTGGCACAGAGGCAAATCCAAAACTCCTTTATCAAGCAGAGTCATTAACTGCACAAGAAAAGATAGAGTTTGCTGAGTTATATAGAAGAAAATAGATAAAATTTTCTTGGTCTTACGCTGATATGTCAGGTATTGATCTTGATCTAATCATGCACCATCTGTCACTATCTCGAGGAGCCAAGCTAGTCAAACAGAAATTGAGGAAAATGTACCCGCACATAGCTTTAATGGTAAAAGAAGAGCTCAAGAAGTTACTAGATGTGGGGTTCATTAGACCCATTGATTACCTAGAATGGGTCTATAATATTGTATCTATTTTAAATCCTGACAAGAGAATTAGAATATGCAATGACTTCAGGGATTTAAATAAGGCTTGTCTGAAAGATGATTTTCCTTTACCAAACATTGATATCATCGTTGACCTCACAACAGGTCACACCATGTTGTCCTTAATGGATGGTTTCTCCAGATATAACCAAATCAAGATAGCACTAGAGGATCAACATAAAACATCATTCACATGTCCATGGGGCACCTATTGTTGGTGCATTATGCCATTCGGTCTCAAGATTGTAGGAGCAACATATCAACGAGCAATGACAACGATCTTCCATTATATCATGCATACCATAATGGAGGATTATGTTGATGATATCCTAGGGAAATCACTCACTAGAGAGGGACATCTTGAAGTCTTAAACAAAATATTCACAAGACTAGAGGAGTTTAATGTACGATTGAATCCTAAAAAGTGTGTTTTCGGAGTAACATCTAGAAAACTGCTTGGATACATCATATCAACAAACATAATAGAGGTGGACCCAACAAAGGTCAAAGAAATTATGGAAATGCCACCACCAAAGAATTTGAGTCAGCTACGGTCTTTATAGGGAAAGTTGCAGTCAATTAGAAGGTTCATCTCCCAACTGGCAGATAAGTGCCATCCATTTTCATAAAAATGTTCCATTCAAATGGGATGATAACTATGAGCAAGATTTTCAATGCTTAAAAGAATATCTGATGAATCCACCAGTCCTACTGCCATCAATTCAAGGCAAACCTCTACTATTATATATCTCAGCTACACCCACAGCTTTGGGAGCATTGCTAGCACTAGAAAATGATGAAGGAAAAGAGAAAGCAATCTACTATATCAACAGGACATTAGTAGGTTATGGGCTTCAATACACACCAATCGAAAGGGCATGCCTTGCAGTCGCCTTCGCTTCACAAAAGTGGAGATACTACATGCTCTCTCACTCCATAAAGCTGGTAGCAAAGATCGACCCACTAAAGTATCTACTTAGCAAAGCTACCCTAACAAGTAGAATATCTAAATGGGTTATGATTTTCAGTGAGTTTGATATTGAGTATGTGGATAGAAGAGCCATAAAAGGATAGGTCCTCGCAAATCAGCTAACAGATGCATCTTTGATTGATAACAACCCCTTGAGTTTTGAGTTTCCTAACGAATATATATACAACATCACAACAATGGCTTGGAAGCTCTACTTCAATGGGTCATACACACAACATGGATCTGGAGTAGGTATCTTTCTAGTAACACCACAGGGGGATACAATCTCTAAATCATACATACTTATGTTCCTATGCACCAACAATGTGGCCATGTATGAAGCTCTGGTTATTGGCATAAAGATGGAAGTTGAATGGAAGATCAAAGAACTTCAAATCTATGGGGATTCACAACTTGTCATTAACCAAATAAATGATGAATACCAAACAAAGGATGAGAAGCTGATACCATTCAAGCGTATGGTGGATGACTTCAAGATATATTTCATTGTGATCTCCTTCAAGCAAATACCAAGGTTAGAAAATAAAGCAGCAGATGTAATGGCCACTATTGCATCCCTTCTAGATATCCCTAAAAATCAATCGCATTATGAGTTTTTGGTGAAGCCAGTCTCCCATCTAGCCTATGAAATCCCAGAAGATAACACCATTTACCACCTTGTAGGAACTAATTCTCCTTTGTATGGTAAGATCTACACCTTTCTTAAAGAGAATATCCTACCTCTCGACCTATCAAACAACCAAAAATGTACCTTCATACGCCAATCATCCAGATATACCATTATTGTTGACACCCTCTATAGATGAGGTTTAGAGGGCACTCTCCTTAGGTGTTTAGATAGTGATGAATATCAGACTGCAAAAAGGGAGGTTCACGAAGGCATTTGTGGGACACACTCTAATTGTCCTACTCTGGTGAAGAAACTCATGCGTTTAGGATATTACTGGCTGAGCATGGAAAAAGATTCCTATCAGTTTGTCAAGCGGTGTAAGAAATGCCAGATTCACTGTAATCTGATACATGAACCCACTCAGGAATTACAACCTTTAACGACACCTTGGCCCTTCTATCAATGGGGACTTGACCTAGTAGGCAAGATTCACCCTTTCTCCTCTAATGGCCACAAATTCATTATCATAGCCACATAGTACTTTACGAAATGTATTGAGGTCATTCCATTAACCACCGTTATAGGGAAACAGATTTCATCCTTCATCCTTAACTATATCATATGTAGATATGGTATTCCATTGTCCATTGTCATAGATAATGGAAGACCCTTCAAGAATCAAGATGTACAGGAACTCTATAGTAAATTCTATATCCAACATCATTTCTCCACCCCATACTACCTGCAAGGTAACGACCTAGTTGAGGAATCGAATAAAACCATTATGAAGATACTTAAAAAGATTGTCGATGATGCTAGCTAGGACTGGAATATGCAATTGAACCCCCTCTATGGGCCTATAGAACCAATATATGCACACCCATAGGTGCGACACCATACTCCCTTGTCTATGGCTTTGAAGCCATATTGCCTATCGAAGTTGAAATTCCTTCCCTTAGGGTGTCATTAAAGGGACTTATAACTAATGAGGAATACATAGTATCAAGGCTTCAAGAACTAGAGTTGCTACAAGAATGAAGACAACATGCCTTTAACCATCTTAAGGCATACCAGCAGAGAATGTCAAGGAGCTACAATCACAAGGTTAAGCCAAGGGTCTTTTAGATAGGTGATCTGGTCCTAAGAGAGAACCCATGCAATCAACAGGATAGAGAGAAGAAGGGGAAGTTTCAACCCAATTGGTTGGGTCCCTATATCATAGTCGCTGCCTACAGATTAGGTGTGTATCAACTCTCAACATCAGAAGGTGAAGTTTTTGATGATCCCATCAATAGTATGCACCTTTGAAGGTTCTATACCTAATAACCCCAATGCAAGGGACACATAAAAAAATAGTACAGGTGGCTGCAAGTGGTGAAAACCTAGAAACAGATGCTATTTGTGACTAACCACTACCTCCATCTATTAGTACAACCCAACCTGCATCCATCTTTCCTATTGTATTCATCCAGTAACTGCATCTATTTCGCATCTACCTAGCAATGACTTACCATAGCTTGGTGTCTTGTCATCCCTATCACCTTATCTAGTAGGGTCATCCCATCACATCATCGTATCATTCATCCTATCACTAGTCTATTGTTAGTATCAGTCATTTTTCTGAAGTATGTCATCTCCAAGTTATCATGTAGGCAAGGCCATCATCGATGCGCCCCTGAGGCTCCTTTTCCATCCATTCCATCCTGTCATTCAACCTTTGGTCCATTTGAGTCTGCACCATTTCTCATCACCTATGTCTTTAGGTCCACCCTGAACTATGTTGCCTCTGCATCATCACGTAGGCAAGGCCATTTAGCAATGAGCCCCTGAGGCACTAGGTCAGTCCCTTAGGGCCCATCGCATTGTTTGTCATTAGTTCTTCCATAATAAATCAATCCTTTACTTGATTGGGGGCAAATCCTCGACCTAGTCAGAGAATATGATTCTTGAATGCTATAAATTTAGAGGGTAAACAATTGGATCACAGTTTTATCACTAGACAACAAGCAACGCGACAAGAAAGTTTTCAACATCATCTTGACACAAAAGAGAGTGAAACTACACTTGGCAAATCCCTTTTGACCTAAGACATCAAACTGATTCTATCAAGTTATTGCAAGAAAACATGTTTTGGGCAAGAAATTTTTTGGTGATTGTTTTAAAAGTCTTATATCATGATTTTTGTTATGTCTTTCTACACTACTCAAGGATATTTCAAACTAGAGAAGCTATGATGGGGGCATAATCAGTTTATTTGTCTATTGTTTGTGGGTTTTATCTTTTATAATGTGAAAGCCTTGTCTAACAACAAGATCAACAAAATGATCATCGAGGACATCAAAGGTCTAAACATGAAACATGTTTAATCCTTGTCTTGATACGCAAGTAGTACTTAGGTCATCTTGGTTCAATTATACTTAGATGCTCGTACTAACTTGCTAAATCAAAATCCATGTAAGAAATACTTAGGTCATCATGGTTTAATTATACCTAGATGCTTGTATTTTCTTACAACATTTTAAAAGCTCAATGATGAAACAAAGTACTTCAAAAACTTGCACAATTGAAGATGACAAGAATTCATATCCATACTTATCTTGTTGCATTCCATTGCATTATAAGCATGTTATCATTTTACCAAAATCCATGTGTCTTTGTGATCTTTCTTTATCCAATTTCTTCTCTATCATTATCCAATTTCTTATCATTTGTTACCAAATCATTTAGTGTCACATTTCTTATCTTTCATTATCATGTCTTTTCATATATCCAATTTATTTTCTTCAAAAAATAGTGTATTGTTATTAAGATTGAGTATACTTGGCATTAGCAAAAATAAAATCATTGTGTGTCATGATTAGGTCCATCATCATAGGTGCATATCATTTTGTCTATTAGGATGCATAAACACAAGTAAATCATAAATCATCCATTTTAGTTTCATATGTATATCATGATAAAAAAACAAAAAAAGTGTAAAAACATAGATAACATGATCATCAATTAAACCATCTTAATACATGCATACATGAGTCATATCATTACATTTAGCATTATACAAATCAACACATGTAGATGCAGCATAACTTATATAGCATTAGGTCAAACATCATAAGCACGTAGAGGCATCATGTCTCTAGTAAATCAAAAATCTATAGAAGCATCAACATAATCATCATAGTGTTGCATCATAACATCATATAGAGTATCAGGTCCATCACTTAATATAAACATAGGCATCAAAATCATAAACCATGTAAGTCATCTATAAGCATAGCACATCATAAAATAAGTCATGTCCATCGTATATCATCATCACTTATGTAAGTCATAGCATAGTTTGTCAAATCATGGTCTCATGTCATCATCGTCAAAAAAGAATAATAATGTCCAAGTATACAATGATGTCAAAATAATAATACATCCCAAAATGTCTAAACCAAAGTGGTGTATATATGTCCAAATAAAAAGCACTAGCAACTGATGCATATCAAGAGATAACTAGGAGTGACTCCCTCCTTATGGTGTTGGTTGTGGTGGTATGATGCCTCTTGCTCCTCCTCCTCCTCCGCCTGTTGTCCCTATCCCGGGTGCACCTCCATCTCCTCCTGATGGCCTGTGAGGTGGTCCCATAGGTCCCACCACCCCACCACTCTCTGATAGTACCCTCTGTGACTTGCTATGATAACTGGGTTTATAGTTATCTGCCTTGCACTCTGGTGGCACCGCCTGCTCATATAAGGACCGCTAGTAGAAGATCTCCTGACGTACCTGACCATATCTGCAACCATCTGGCCAGTGCCACGCTATCCCGCAGTCTGCTGCACTTGCTCTAAGAGTGCCTTTGCTTTGTCATACCTTTGGATGGTTGTGTCTCTCTCTAACCATGTAGTATGGAGGTCACCCTGCAACTGTGTAATCTAGGCCTGCATTTGCCCTATCTATCCTTGGTGCTACTTTAGAAAAGACTGAGCCTAAGCCAACTGGGCTCGCAATCCTGCTATAACCCCATCATCTGGCCCCTGCCCATGTGGCTGCACTGGAGGCTGCACCTGTGCCTGTAAAGCTAGCTGTGCATGTTGGGCAGGATCAATCTGCTAACGAACCCTCCTACCATCTCCATCTCTACCATTGTCTCCATCACTGCCATCATGTCCACTGTCATGACCAAATCCTCCTCCTCCTCCTCTGCCATCACGACCTCCTCCTCTGCCACTGCCATCATGGCCTCCTCCTCCGCCACCGCCATCATCCCCACCTCAACCACCTCTGCCTCCTCGTCCTCTGTGTCTCCTATGTCACCTCTGTGGCCCCTCATCCTCATCCTCCTGATCATCCAGACACAGGGATCGCTCTCCTAGGACTTTGGAGTAGTGTGGAAACGGATGTGCAGCAAACCAATCAAAGTAGTCATGAGTCACATCGACATCTCACATTGCTCTATGCATCACCTATGGCTGATAAGGGATGTGTAAGAACTCATCCTGCATTATCTCATATGATGGGCTGGGTCCCCATCATCTCGACTCCTTGTGCATATGAGCAAATATGGCATTACCCTGGGGCATCCCCTAGATTCTGCCAAACTGCCTGTACACACGTGATACTATGTGTCGCTCCAGTATATAGAGTGTCCTCCCTATAAGCCATCTAGTCTGGAAACAGAAGGGAAGCTCAGATGCATCATCATCCCATACCTCATGGTCCAAGTATGGTCGCCATACAATAGAATCTACATTGTCGAAGGCATGTCTCCAGTACTCCAACTTTCCCAGCTTGAGCTGGGAAAGACTCTCCTGAAACATCTATGAGTAAGGCTGACCCCTACCCCAAGTGCCAATGCCAATGGGATGAGTGATGGATATATGAGTCCATGCCCATATCTACAATAGTGAAACCCCGCAAGCCAAACTCGAGGAGCCAAACGTGATAAAACACACTGTCTCAAAGAGGGGCAAAATGTATACACCTAAAAATGGCAAAGACAAATTAAATAGATATTTATTATTTATTTAATTCCCATTCTTCTATCATTTAGTAAATTCATCAATTTATCTTTTTGATTGACGTTCATCATTAATAGTCCAAATATTAAATAAATATCAATTTATTTAATTAAGTCAATTAAACCTATTCTTCTAATATCATCCTTCAATTAAATAATAATCAAATTATTTAATCCCCAAATCATCCTATTCCAAAGTTCCAATTCCAAATTCCAATTCATCTAATCCACCTCACTTGTCCACCTCATCATTTTGCACATGTAATTAAATATATTAATATTTAATTAATCTATTTTCCTTAACCCACATGGCCTATTCTTTGTCTAACCATCCCTATTCCAAAGGACATGGTCTCGCCATGTCATCATGGTCAAAGGGACACTTTGTGACACTTGTTCCATAGTCCCTAGAATCTTTCCAACCTCCCTACAAACATGGTCTTCTTGTTTGACCTTCTCTCTTTAGTCATTGTGAGCCTTGTGACATGTGGAATCATGTCACTCCTTTCTCTCCTCCATGTTAAGGTGAGAGGAACATATCCCTCCTTTCTCTCCCTCATCTCAACCAACTCAATCCTCACCGTACACTTCTCAAGAATTCTTCTCCACCATTGATCTTGTGACACATGGATTTGCCCCCTCCTTGGCCTATAAAAGGAAGCTCATACCCTCATTCAATAATCCACAAGCTATAGCAAAGTTACTCTGCAGAAATTCCACCGTGCCTTTGGCAAAGCATCCATATTGCTCATTGCATTTTATATCTATTATCCTCATATCCATACAACCATGGATTTAAATCATCCATCTCCCATCCTCACAATAGTTGCATTGTAGGTAATCTTCATTGTGTTTATCCAACACACATCCATTCAAGTATTGTCATCTTCAAATAGTGAGGAAGCACGCTTCTGAGAGCTCTATTCATCAACAAGATCAATACACGATAGGCGAACAATGGAAGGTTCAAGGTAAATCAGTCTCCAAGGTAATATTGCTTTGTTTATTTGATTTGCATCATATTTCATTGATATTAATGGATTATTAGTAGTTTAATACTGTTGACAATATTTCCACTAACACTTCTCAATCAATCCCTCCTTCTAAACCTATAAATACCCCCCTCCCTCAAACACAAAGGGAGGCAAATTCATTGTGCACACAACTCTTGCCAGTTTTTTCTCTCCAACTTAGCATTCAAATGCTCTCACAGGACGAAAGTGCCTTTTACTTTATTTTTTCAACCAAGAATGTTAAGCCGCTTCATTCTATGCCATTATGCTCAACCATAGCTCTCATTGAGCTCATTCAAGCTTCATCAAAGCTTCTTTTTGCTTTTTTGTGTCATTTTGTCATCAAGAGGATCTCCTGCTACCACAAAAGGACTTGAGGTTTCCATTATCAAGGATTGCTGAGGGTAGTGGAGTCACACAAATTTTTGTCTCTCAGGTTCCTTCATTGTTTTGTTCAATTAATAGTAATTAGAGAATCAAATTTTCTCTTGGGAACAATAAAACATTGTTTTTTTTTTGATAATTAGATCTTGCATGTTAGATTAGTTGCTTTCATATTTCTAGAACTATATTATTAGAAGAAGCATTTTCCTTTTTCTTTAGATTAGATTACTTTAAAAACATTGAAAACCCAAAAAATATAGGTTAACTTTGCATTAGAAAAATCATATAAGATTGCATAAATATTTCCCTTTCATAGATTAAAAAGCACTTTTCACTTCCAAAATACTAAAAAAGCACAAAAAAATATTTTGCATATCATTTAGCTTGCATGCATATAGAAACCCTAGAATAGACAAGATTGTAAACCCTTGATACCATCACGAGGTAAGCATAGTTAAATGATCCAATCAAACCCTCGATACCATCATGAGGTAAGAACAAAGTCAAACCCTAGGTTAACTAAACCCTAGGTCAAAACCCTAAATCTAGTTAAGGTTAGCAATCATGTAATTTCCTCTATCTCAACTCTCTAATGTGCCTAGGAGTGAGAAGACCAAGACCACAACGAGAAACATTTGTTCTACCACAAGGAGACCCATTCATCCTCTTATTGTTAAAGGAAACTAGACAATGCCAAATACAACAAGAACTTGTTCAATGCATAGAAAGACAAGAGGACATAAACGAACAAAATCACCTACCCACACAGAGGTGGAATCTAAGAAACCCTAATAGGAGAAGAGAAACCAATGACCCTTCGGGTCATAGGGTTATCTCAACTACAACTTCAATCGAACGAAACATTCAACATAACACACAACAACAAAGGCCACAGTACTTGCCGACCCCTCTCCAGGAAGTCCAGCTCTCCAACAAGCCAGACACCTACCGTGTATTACCTCCTCTTGACTGGCTACTTCCACGTGAGCAAGAGTGATGTGATGGACCGCCTTGTGGCAAGGAGGGAAAGGGTCCGCGTGCGTGCCAAAATCTGACCCAACAGCCCCAGGCAACCGGAGTCACAATTTTAAGCGTACAAGACCTAGTTTAGAAAGCATACAAAGTCTAAATTGATCTTCTTTTTTATCTATCCCACATTCCTTTAACTGCAGTTTCAATGATCTGAAATTTGTGAAATAATCTTCTAAGGTATCAAAATCTCTAGGGATCAAACTGAGGAGCTCATTTTCTAACTCATGACTTTTTAATTCATCAACCTTCCCAAAGAGTTTTTCTAAGGTTTTCCATACCTTATTAGGTGTTTTCAAAGTTTCAACATGAAATGTAAGTTCACGAGCTAGATTTAGACATAAGAACCTGAAGGCCCGATCACACTTATTGAACCATTTTTCTTTATCTTTGATAGCATTTGGCTCTTTTGTTGTGCCCATAGTCACTCTATATAACCCTATATCCTTTAGCATAAGTTGAATATTGAGTTTCCACTCATGATAGTTAAAAGGTGTTAGAGGTTTGATAGGGCGATTTGGCTCCATGCTTTACTTAAATTGTTTGCAGATTTGTTTTGAGATGTGGAAAGAAATATTGAGGGAGAAATGGAAGTGCACACAGGACATGACTCTAGATACCCCTTGTGACTCAATATTTGTATCCCTCCTAAATTTTGGCACTTCATAATGATAGTGCATTAAACAATTATAATTGGAATGAAAAATGACACTTTATAATAGTAGTGCAAAATCATTTCCAATAGATTAACTTCTTGAAAAACTATTCACTTTCTAAAAAAATGGCACTCAATTTTGAGTTGTTAATCAAAAGATACAATTGTTTTTTGAGTTGTTTAACTAGTTGTACAAAGAAGGGAATTTTTTTTGAGAAAAATGGGACAATTTCCAAATTGTCTCGACACAGCTTTTGCGGTGTCTGAACCAGCGTCACATATACTTTAAATATGCCCAATTTTTCCTCTGTGGGAAAAAGTTACGGCAAAATGAAAAAAAGTCCCTCTTTGCACACACTTATGCAAGATTAGGGTCTTTTGAGGAATTTTTTTTTATAGAAAATTCAACTTTTTTTTATAGTTGTTTGGTATAAAAAGCAGAGTTTTGGCAGTTTGTTAACTCACCTCTAAGAGTTAGCATGTGTTGGCGGTCTCGAACTCCTCCTCCGATTACAAAGATAGTCCTTTTTACAAAATGGTTGGCAATAAAGGTCGTCATTACAATAGTTGCATAGCATATATTTGCTAGCGGCTGACAAAAGGTTAACATGTAACTAAAACATGGTAATGTTATCATTAACTGCTAAATAAGGATGTTAGGTTAGCAGTCTAAGATAACATATTATGTGAACAAAATATACGTAACATTAATCAACACTACTAACCACTAACTAAAAACATGGCAAGCACATTAAAGACCACGAAGTGAATAATGGGTGCAGATATCTGAAGGATCCATTGACTGGATCGTTGAAGATTGAGTCACAACCGCAAAGATAATGTGGTGGCTACGCCTGGAAGAGACACATGATGACCCTGCAATATCCTTGAAACTGCAACCAGTTGAAGCGAGGGAGCAATGACCTTGATAGGGATTTGACCTTCAAGACACAAATGCTACAACAGAAAAGCCCACAATCAGGAGAAAGATCCACAGAACTCGACCCCAAAGATGGAATTGCAGCAACCTTCGCATTGATAAGACCCAAATTCTTGAAAAACTGCGACCCGAACCGGCTTGTAACAAAAAATGTTATGGCAATGAAAGACTTCAAGAAATTTGCAGCCTACTGATTAATGTGCTTGTTGTTGATATCGCTGTAGTTCGAATCGAGAAACCCTCTTAAACGCCTTGATCTGGGTGCATGGCCGCCTATGTATTTGAAGTTGATGTTGCCCTTGTGGAACGACGACACAAAGTGATGAAGCCTCCTAATAACAAGGAAATGACAGGCCCTAGTTGGCAACTCCAATAGAGTAGCCTATGAATCGACCTTATGCCTGTGTCGATCCCTGCTTGCAAATCATCATGCAAAGGCAACTTCCACAGAACGCTTCTAGAATGCAAACAGAAATAGTCAAATAGAACAAATAGTGTAAACAACAATAGTCAAACAGAACTAGAAATCTTCAAACAACCGAGGATAGGAAACTCTTGACTTTGTTGGGATTTCAACATGCAGAAAGAAGTTGACGACCTCAAATGGCAAGCCTCAAACAGAAAGCTTCAATAATGAACAACCCAAAACCATCAAGACCACATAAAACCCTCAAACCAAGTGAACCAAGGAGGCCGTGAAGCCAAAAAAAACTCTCAAACTTGTAAAAAACTTTCAAATTTTGCTTGGAAATTTCGACACAAAATGACCAGATTTGGTCAAAACTAAAATTGTTGCAAACAAATCTTGCCCAAAGTGAGATATTTCTTAAAAAACTGCTTTTTTTGACAAGAATTCCTAGTTCTACAAGGATCTTTTGACTGGCTATGGGCAATATTTGTTATAACGGGTAGACTTTTGCATGCAAATCTCTGATACCATGTTGGGAAAAGTGAGGATCAACAAGCAACAAAACAACCACAAAGCTATTTTCCACACAATATGCCAAATTAAATTTCCAAAAGATGAAAATTATGTACATAGAGCCTTGCTTAAATAGGCAAGCAAGTGGAGGTGAGAAGGTTGTACACAACGACTGAGCAACCCTCCAAAGGTGCAACACTTGTCTACTCAAAATGCACATGTTTGAGCAAATGGCAAGTTTGCATGAAGTAGGTGTCTCACAAAGGTGAGTACACGTCTTCACCACATGAGGTGAGATAAAGTCCAAAATAGCTAAGTAAACTTAAGCTAGTGTAAAATAGAAATCTTCTAGATATGCTCAAAGCTAACTAGATAGATAATGCAACTTTTCACACTAACATTTTAGACTGAGAATTCATAATTGTTTAAAAATATAAATTTGAAGGGAAAAAATATTTATTTATCTGAACTTGCAAATGATATGGGAATATGATCTTGATACCTCAAAAACAGCGTGTGTTCTATGTCATGGGAGCATGTTGTGTTGAATCTTGCTCTAGCAAAACTTTTGTAAAAGGAACATGACATAGAATGCACATCATGAAGTATGTTAAACTTTGAACTTCATGCAAATTTACACAATTCTCTTTAAAAGTATTTTTATTGCATATTGTTGCTCCCTTCGTACATAGATATATTCATGAGTTGTGAACAATAAGTTGCTTATAAATGAGAAATGAATATATATATATATATATATATATATATATATATATATGTCCCCTTCTCTAGATTTCTCTCTCTCCCCCCTTCTCTCTCTCTCTCTCTCTCATTCTCTCTCTAGGTTGATAAACACAAGAAATGAATGGATCTAGTGGCACCCATCATTTCTATTGTCTTGAATTCAAAACTAACTAAATTTGGAATCATGTCAACATATTTAATCTACTCCATTTCACCCTCACCCTCGACAAAAGTGTATGCTCTCTTCCCAAGTATTATAAATGGCCATGCTCTATATCACTAATTTTGTATAAACGGAGCTCAATTGTCATGTCTTTAAGTGAATGATGATTATCTTGTATCCCTATGGCCCATGTCATTTTTTGGTGATCAAGTCTCATGAATTAATTTGCATAATCTTAATGGATTTCAAGATCCCTGTGTTTTGTTTAGTAGCTACTTCAAATGTGTGAGCTTTCATGTTTGGTGTCTAGTCTCTATTTTCATGCATCCCCTTTCTAGATTATTGCTCATGCATTGCAACTGGGTTCACTTGCATTCCATTAGTTAACATATATGCATATTATTTTATGCATGTATGTTTAATATTAAATTTTATGTATAATACTCTTTAAAATATTACATATATTATATGTCTAATATTTATTTATGGTTGCTATTTAAATATATAGTTATTTTATACAAGACATATATTTTAATTATATCTATTATATTGTATATAATATAGATTATTAAGAATAAATAGAAAATAATTACTATCTAAGTTATATCCATAACCTATTTCCTCTTATAAATATATTTATAAATAAAACAAATATATGGATAACAAGACCAAATAAAATATAAACATACACATGATGTTAAGTGAAATGCTAGCACTTTATAAGAATGCCAAGTTCACCAAAATGTGAAATATAAATAAAATGTTTAAGTCTATTTTTATTACTTGTTTTTTTCTTTAAAATCTAAATCTAAAACATAATAATATGCTAAATTTACTTTTTAAGTTCAAAAAGTAAAGAAATACAGAGTTGAGAATGAGATTTAACTATAAATAGAAATGTGTAAAGTAAAAGAGGGGAAGAAGAAAACATGTTTCTTCTTAATACTTCATGATGTACAAGCTTTTGGAAGACATCCTTTATTTGAGCTTTATCTTTTGAAATGGTTTCTTCCAATGTGTTTCATAGTAAACATTTTCTAAATCTAAGTGCTTTATTTTATGAAATTTGATTTTCTACACACCCTCTAGGCTTTGATTCAATCCTTGCTAAAGGAAATCATGGTTAGCATGACTAATTGAACTAATAACCCTAGCATTGTAATTGGTAACATCTAAGCCTACAATTAGTCCCATGCTAATTGTGTAAATAAATTTCCTCCATATAATCAAATTAATGTCCATAATTTTCAATACTTGTTTTTGCTAACCTCTTCAATTTAGGGGAACATGACTATGAAAAAAAAGAAATTACTAATCTATTTAAGTGCACACAAGTACAAAATAAAGAATTTATTACCAGAATACCATATGGGTCTACAATGGGCAACACCATATGTGCAATTACTCGTATTGACCTATTTTCCCCTTCCCAAAGTTAAATAGCTCAATTTCAAAAAGTTGAAAATCTCATCAAATTGGTTAAATGCCTATAATATTCTTCAGGTTTGAAGTGTTTTCCTTGTAAAAGATTTCCAAAATCAAAATAACAATAATGTCAATAATTTTCAATACTTTGTTTTAGTAGCCTCTTCAATTTGGGTGGGAACTTGGCTATGAAAAATAAGGAATTTATACTCTATTAAAGTCTAGACTAGTACAAAATGAAGGTTACATTATTCTCTCTCTCTCTCTCTCATAGAGATATTTAATTATAACATTTGGACAAGACTAGTAAAATTATTAGAAGGCCACAATTCTTTCTATTGTCTTGCATCATGGTAAGATGTTGTCAACCATTGATACTGAAAGGCATCTCACATAACAATCAAAAGTATAATCTAGGGTTTAAAATATTTTGCTAATATATTCCCTACACAACCCGTGAATAGAATCCTCAAACTCATCCATTTTCTCTAGTAACACTAGATAAAAGCTCATATAATCTCTCTAGTAAATACCCTATAAGATTCCCCCTTTAACAAACCCTCTAAATTCCATCTTAGGCCTTAAATCATACCATTTTAATAGTGGAAGGGGAATTTATGAGGGCCTTTATAGGGTTTTATCTTCATAACCATTGAATGTGGCATAAATCATGTACTAAATTGTCTGGTGCCTATAAAAGAATAATAATTTCATTAAAAGAAGAGAATTTGGGAGTACCATTAGTGTTGATCCACGTGGTGTCCTTGGGTGCACTATAGTTAAGTTTGGTAAAGACAAATCATCCAAGGGTTTTTTATGGAGTCTTTTATGGCCTTCTCTAAATCTAGAAGTAGACATTCATGGATCAAGTAGATTTAATAAGAAGAGAGAAATTTGAATCTTTACAAAACATTATAATGCACTGGGTAGATTTAATTTTTCTACGACATTCGTATGTTACAATGTATTTTTGAGCTTGATAATAATATGATTTTGTGATGTTAGAAATGAGACATTGTTCTATACTAAGATGACATGTTCATAGTTTTTAGCATGCTCAATTCTAGTTTATTGGTGTGTCGACAATCTATATTGGAAGAAGTATTATTTGTTTAGGATATACATGATCTACATATAGATCACAAATTATTGATATAAAAGTAAATCTCAAGATTATTCAGAAAACTTTTACATCTATGGAAGATAGTTGACTCACTACTACATGAAAATAATTTAAATGTTTGGCTATAAAGTCTCCTTCATGCATCTTTAAAGAATACAAATATTACAAGAAGAAAAGCTATGACACTAGTAGGTATGTGAATATAAGGATGAACAACATTAGATAAGGTCAAAATAGGATGAGAAGAAGGGATAATATACATGACATAGGTTGGGAAGGAGGGTTAATGTGAGACATAGGTTGGGAATGATGGATGGTGTGAGACACATGGGTAGAAGCTATGACACTAGTAGGTATGTGAATATAAGGATGATATGTAGGTGTCATACTAGGCGGATATATAGGATCACTTGAGGTAGGTATGGAAATGGTAGGGGCAAAGCTAGGAGTGACAATAGTAGTAGTAGCTATGGAACTAGTATTAGTGGTATGATGAGGCTCGAAAGAAGAGGAAGGATGGAATGAACACTATTATAACAGACTACCAAAGATCCAATGCCAAGTAGAATATATATGCCAAGAGGTGCATTTATTAAAGTTTACTGCAAAAGGGTGAAATTTTGTTGAAGAGATTTATCATTAGTAAGTTCATAAAAAATTAGTTGGCTAGTAAGAGTAAAATCTTGTTTGGCAATATGAGCATAATGGTCATAATCTTGTTGATGATCAAAGTGGTTCTCATCATGAGCATCATAAATATTTTATTTTCATTGGATCGAGTAGCCATAGTAGGGTTAAGACAAGCACCCCTTCTCAAAGGAAGATTGGGTTCTTGAGTAGCTCGCCACATGAAAAAGTCTATATCATTATGAGAGAGATAAGATAATGTAATATAAAATCATTCTCATATTTAATGTCAGGATGTTGTCTCGGGTAGGTCATCATACATATACATTTGCTCCTTATCATTCTAGTTAGGATTTAGCTTCTTAGTGCACTAGAGTTGCTATATTGGAGGTTGAGGTTGCTTAACTTCAAGAGATGGCCAACCTCAACATTTAGAGATGGTGTGTAGTTTTATGAAATGCTATTACAAGATCTTCTCACTTACATATGCACAGTCACGTTCCTTCACTAGCTCATACTCACTTGACACCTAGACCTTTAAATGTTACAGATAGCAGAAGATGACATTGGAGTAGAAGCTTGAGGGATTCCATTACTTAGAGACATCCTTGAGGGACCTTGTTTATTGCATTGATTTTAGAAAAGTTGTCCCCTTACATGGGAAAATTTAGCACGCATGTGTGCACAATTGTCATTCTATTTTGGTGCTCCCTTGATAGAGTAAATTGTACTTAAAATGCTCTTTGACACTTATGACATTAGACTCATTGGTGTTGATCAACGTGCTCTCTTAGGCGATATCTTCTACTTTTCTTTCCTCTTGGTGCACATAGTTGCATAGGACTTTATTATTTATATTTTGTGTAGATGTTATTGTCATACACACCTATGATCATCACATGTGATGATGATAATATTGTTTTTGACATTTTTTCTATTTAAAATGTATGCAATATGAATGGATGCATTTGATTCAAATATATGAGATGTAAACTACAATACTTACTTTATTGCTTATGAATGCCATGTTGATATGACATGTTTTATTATTTTTGTATGTATGCAAATAGAACAAACATTATATGAGTGCTCTTTAGTAGGATTTTGACTTAGGGGATTGTGATTTGACCTAGGATAGGGTGACCTAATAAATTGTTTGAGATAATAGTTAGGAATAAAGTGGGAGTGGGAAGGAGATAGAACATATTCAAAACTTGGTTTTACAGAAGGCTAAACACCGATCCTTATCTAGACAAAACAATTTGACATGTTTTCAACTCAAACAAGAAACAACTTTTATTAGCACCTTCTAGACTTAGATCAAAGATGGCTGACAAGCTAGACCTAGGGTAAAGGAAAGGCTCCAAAGCAAGGATGGCCCTAAAAGACAATTAGACTCTTAACTTTTCCCAATTGGTGCATTTGTGTGCTTTGTAGCTCATGGCATGAAAAATTCTACATCATCAGGAGAGAGATAAGATAATGTAATATAAAATCATTCTCATATTTAAATATAAAAAAATCAACAAGATAAAACTTTAGATTTGAAAATGAAACTCTAAATGTGAATCCAAGGGTGGGTAGGGTGTACAAAATATAAGATCAATCAATGTCAAGCCAAATTGTAAAGTAGACAACTTAATGAAGTACACAAGAGGACAATTTAACCTAGGTAAATTTGATGTAAATGATAGGCAATTAGAAAATATTAGACCTAAAAACCTTAATTGGAATGAAGGAAAAATCCTAAGGTAGAACCTTAAGGGTTGTAGGAATGTTAAGTCGACCAAAATGAAATGGGATAAAATGCTTGCTTTGGCTAAATCTAAGCTAATTCATCTAATGCAAACAATTAAGCACAATTAATCTAGATTAACCAAAGTTGGGTCGATATGAGAAGTAAATATTTGAAATTGAATACAATGATTAGGGTACTTAGCTTTAGAAACTACAATGAAGAATAATTCTTGATGCCACATAGAATCAATTTTCTTGGGAACAAAAAATCATGGCTTGCTATTTGAAGAATGCTACTAGATTATAAGATGCACATGATTTGATGTGGATAAATCTTGAGCATATTAGATTTGTCCTTGAGCAGGCAAAATTATTTGTTGCACAAACTTGATATGTAGATTGTGGGACAGACCTAGCAAAAAGCAAACTTCTGCAAACTATTTTATCTTGATCTTTATTATATAACCCTCACTAATTTTACCACTTAAACTCATCCCATTTAAGTGAACATAATTTTCTCATAAATTTTAATTTTTGATCTAACTTTAATTTTATAATTATACACATGTATCATATAATACTCATATTTTATATTATTTCCACTCGTGACAATACTACACTTATTTATTTCTCTAAATTATATTTTGTGATGAGTCTAAAAGACAATCATTAACATATCAATGGAGATACAAAACAACTACAATTCTTGACTTATATAGCATATGGCTTATTGACTTTGAGTTAACATTTTCGAAAGATGTGTGGGCATAGAGACATCGAGACATGATAACGGCAACATATTTTTCAAACACTCTCCATTTGGCAGAAAAACCACATGCAATGTATGCCAGTTTATGTGTGCCCAAACGAATTCAAATCAACTTGGAGGAGGGTAGGCATGAACAGGAAAATGAGGAGACCATAAGTGAGTGGAAAAATATACCAACGATGGCAAAATGAGAAAATATTCTGACCGGCGAAATCGAACAGTCCAATATGCTTCAATCATCTTGCACACCTCTCAAGAAATGGAGACCGTTGATCCACGAAGTCATCCCATCCTACTCCCAGAGGGAATGCCTTCGACATAAAAATTCACTCATATATATTTTTAAATAAAGTATTTTTCTTCATATCTTAAATTGGTTCTACTACTTAAAAAACTCATATATCATGGGTTACCCTAGAATCAAATTTTTTAGAATATTTTTTCAAGACTAAATAATGGGTTATCCTATTATTGGTCTACTGTTCCCTCAAGGCTTGTAATGGGTTACCCTAAACCATCAGTTTGACTAGATACAACAAAAAGTAAAATGACATAGCTGGTAAAAATTTAATAAACACTACGTTCAATCTTTAACTTTAATGTGTAGATTGATGATATTATATTGGGTATTTGGAAGTTGCATAGATCTAACATGCAATGTCCCAATCTTATTCACACTTTGCATGGTTGGTCTTCACTGCAATACATTGATTAGAGGCAACAAACAACATAATGTATTCTTGATCTGCATCTCATTCAGGTTGAATTATATATACTTCAACTTGTGAAGTGGTAAATAACAACTGCCTTTGGATGTTTCTTGCTTCTCTCCTTGTTCTGATACATGCTTTGCCTCTTGTAGATACTCATTGAGTACTTGGAGAGTGAGTTGGGCTATTCTTAAGTATCATCTAGTTCAAAAGTCAAAAGTCAATTTTAGACAATAAAAACAGAACAAATATTTACCACATTTTCGTGTGGATGAGGTGTAAAATTGTTATTGACTATTTGACCATTTAACTAGATGATGTTTAAGTAGAGTGAGTTGGAGGGGGGGTCTATCATTTAGTTGCAATTTCTTAATCTTGATTAGAGTAGCAACTTTTCATCAAACCATTTTATATTGTGTACTTGAAATGCTCATAAAAATAGGTTATTAAGACAAAATAATTTATATTAATTAAAAAAAATGCATGGATAGTTTTAAGTTAAAAAATAAACTTATTTATTTACCATAATTATACCGAAAGAGCCTCTAGATTCCATGTAAATAAAAACTTAAAAATAGATCGGAATATTCATAATCGCCACTCTTCTCATATTAATTCTGAATTTGAAGTGGCATATTAATTGTGGTGGTTTTCAATTTCATTAAACTGGACGTATGGGTGCTGGCAGCTGTGACGATTTCGTATCCTGATTTTAGTGGTGTTGGCAGTTGTTTCTTATCTAGCGACCTTTATGTTCTGATGGCGGCTGCTTAGTGGGATGGGCAATATTTTTTTATTAAAATGATTAAAATAACAAGGAAACATCTTCATTTGGAGTTTTGTCTCCAACTAGATTTTCATGCCCTGCTGCAAGTGGGCTATTGGGGAGGGTTGAATCAAAGTCATTTAGGTTAGAAAGTCCTAAGAAAAATATTTTATCTTGGCTTTGATGAGAAGTGTACTTTTTAATTGTGTTGCTCTAGCACCTTTGCTACAACATTTAGTACTTGTAATATCTCTACTTCAGAATTTCTTAAAATTATATTTATTACCAGCAAATCTTTACTGCGGAATCATGGCATTATCAGCATTATCTTCATTTTTTTTGTTAATCATTTGATTAAAAACTTCTCTTACTAAATGTTTTCCATTTTTTTGTGTGATGTGCAATGCAGGGAACAACTGAACCCACGTTTTATGCATAGGTAACTTGATTTCTGATACAGGACAGTGGGCAAATATTTCTTGTAAAGGACTCCCAAGATTAGTAAAAAACAACAGAGCCAAAGAATGTCAACAATGGCTTAGACCCAACTTCATACTTTAGGTCAGCGGTTAGTTATGGTACCAAGCGGAGTAATTCATTGTTGTCTTTCTAGCATGTAAAATTTGAAACAAAATATGAGCCTTAGATTCTCTATGTAAAATTGCTAGCAGTAGAAATGTTGTTGAAATTATAGTGGTTTATAATTGTGCTTTTTACTAGACATTCTAATTTGTTAACATAGTTTAATTGCATGCTTCTTCAAATGAATAAATTGGTTAAATACTAGTAAAAGCACCAAAGGTGCTATCAAATAGCAGATAGGCACAAATATTTATAGGCCTATCATGAAATAGTATATATTTATATTTTGATATGCACTCTTTGTATGTTTTGGCCATTTTGATATGGATAGTGTAACTATTCTTTATAAGGTATCATCATGATTTAATTAGTTGATCTTTTAATTATAATGCATAATATTAAAAGGATGGAAGAAAATACTTGCAATTCAACTCTCTTATTAAAATAATACCTTTTGAAGTATGCCTTAGAAATATATGTTTGATGAATGTTGTAAAATTTTCTACATGAACTCTACAATGTAGATTTATGATACCATTCTTGCATCCTACAAAATTTGAGATATCTTACCTAACCTTAACCCCTAGCCTAATTCTAACCCTATCCTTAACCCTAGTACTAACCATAATTATAGTCCCAATCCTAATTTTTGGACATATGGGTGCTGGCAGTTGTGACAATTTCATATCCTGATTTTAGTGGTGTTGGCAGTTGTTTCTTATCTAGCAACCTTTATGTTCTGATGCTGGCTGCGTAGTGGGGTGGGCAATAATTTTTTATTAAAATGATTAAAATAACAAGGAAACATATTTGGAGTGTTCAATCAAAGTCGTTTAGGTTAGAAAGTCCTAAAAAAAAATATTTGATCTTAGATTTGATGAGAAATACTTTTTAATTGTGTTGCTCTAGCACCTTTCCTACAACATTTAGTACTTGTAATATCTCTACTTCAGAATTTCTAAAATTTATATTTGTTACCAGCAAATCTTTACTGCGGAATCGTGGCATTATCAGCATTATCTCCATTTTTGTTAATCATTTGATTAAAAAAACACTTCTCTTACTAAATGTTTTCCATTTTTTGTGTGATCTGTGCAATGCATGGAACAACTGAACCCACGCTTTATGCATAAGTAACTGATTTCTGATACAGGACAGTGGGCAAATATTTCTTGTAAAGGACTCCCAAGATAAGTAAAAAACAACAGAGCCAAAGAATGTCGACAATGGCTTAAACCCAACTTCATATTTTAGGTCAGTGGTTAGTTATGGTACCAAGCAGAGTAGTTCATTGTTGTCTTTCTAGCATGTAAATTTGAAACAAAATATGAGCCTTAGATTCTCTATGTAAAATTGCTAGCAGTAGAAATGTTGTTGAAATCATAGTGGTTTATAATTGTGCTTTTAACTGAACATTTTAACTTGTTAACATAGTTTAATCACATGCTTTTTCAATTGAATAAACTGGTTAAATAATTACGCAGAAAGCGTTCCCTTTGACAAATAAATACTTGACATGAAGGATCAACGGCTGACATTGAGGGAGAGGCGTGCAAGACGATTGAATTGTCGTCCGCTGTTCGATCTCGTCGTTTTTGGTTTTCGCCGTTTTTCATTGACAGCGTAAAAGTTCAGCAATGCTTTTCCTTAACTGTTCTCGGAATGAGCAATAAAATACTTTGTTTACCTCGGGGAAAATGTAGGTATATTCAGATTGTTATTGGAATCGCGTATTGAAGCCTCGAAATTCCAATAAATTAATTAGTGGGGCCTTGGAACGCGCAAAGGATCTGTGGCTTGCACTTTGCGAGGGCATTGATGGCAGACGGTGTGGCTGCGAAGCCCTAGATTTGGGCCGTTGATTTATACGTAGTTTGGAGGAAAGTGTAGACATCCCAAATTGACCGAACCTTTCATTATTCATAAAATCTATAATAATCCCTAAATATCCCATTAAATCCTTCATTTTAACATATCCCGTAAATAATAAATTAAAATTAATTTATTATTTTATAAAAATCAAATTCATTCTCATTTACCCGGCCCCCGACCATCTCTACAACGGAGTTATGCAATACTCGGAGCAACCACATTTCATAAATCATTCGGTAACATCTATTTTTATTTGGTTGCAATAATTTTATGTTAAATCTTTTCTGTTGCACTTGATATAGATTTTAGGGCTTGGTATAGTTGTCAAATCTTTATTAAAATCTATATTTTGTTGTAAACATTGGTGACCCTGACGTGAACAACTCCTTTTAATCATTTGTTTTCAAGTGTTCTGATTTGAGAACTTGCAGGTTTGATCCATTTCTTTCTGCTAATCTATTTATCAAAGACACTAAGGATCATGTTCTTTCTGTATTTCCATAGTATAAGCCGCAGGTGAAATTTTCTGGTTTGTGAAAAATAAAAATAAAAATGGGAGAGCATCCATCATAGCCCTGTGAAGCTCCTCTCTCGGTGACGTCAAAAACAATCTTTTGCCACTCTCTGTGAAAATCCACGATTTAACGAAATTCAAAGTCTCTGCAGATGGTGGCGCTCCGCCTGTCTGAGTTTCAGCCTATAGTTATGTTGTTTTATATGCAGCAAACTTAACTTGAGGCTTTGCACGCTAACAATTATTTTAAATTCATTCGTTCTCTATCAGTGTACTCCATTAACCTCCCGTGAGTAAAAAAAAAAAATGTTAAGTCTATTGTTTCTTATGGGCATATTCTTTGAATTTTCTGTGGATGCAGGTAAACAATCACACCAACAGATTTGCTAAACTCGTCCATTGTTCTCATTGGCGTATGCTTTTGAACTTCATAAGCTTTTATATAATCACTAGCAATGATTGGGGAAAAATTGTGTCACACGGCAATTTCCATACAGAAAATTTTGTAAACTTTTAATGTGAACATTCTAGTGTTCGGAATTGTGTGAGAAATGTTCTTATTAACATATTTCTTGAAATCTTTTATGGCGCTGACAAAGAATAATGTCTTCCATAGCAAGTTGTGATTATTCTCTTTTCAATATATATATTGCCGCCCTCATTTTTTAAGGCTTCGTGGATTATTGTCTTCTGTAGTTTCGAGTTGTAGGGCTCTTGCTTGGACTGTTAGATATTTTTCTCCGTGTGATAGTAACCTTCGAGCGGTTAGGTTTTATAATAACTATCAATGTTTTTGATTTTAAATGATTTAAATCTATCTTGATATCCTGCAAACACTCATTATTAAAACTTTATATGTTTCATCTGCCTGACTGCTCTTCTTGGAATAGTCACATCTTTCTCACGCTATTTGTAACACAATAGCAAAGCTGAAGCCCAATCTTTCAATAATAAATCATCATTGTTAACCTGTAAGTTAATATCTTTTGGTAATCACTGATAGTGAGCTATTATCTTGACATTTAATATTGAAGGTTAATGTTGGAGATTAAACACTGGAGGTTATAAGTGATCGAAAGGAACCCAAGTAAACTCAACTAGTGAACAAAAGCAACATGTGAACAATCATAGAAAGCATGTGAACAATTTCAGAAAATTGCCAAACACAAAATTTACAAACCGCCAGAGTGCCAATTTCTAGCCCTTGGAGGCTGTTTCATTTAAACAGGCCTAACTTTTTCATTTGACATCGGATTTTCATGTTTTTGCAGGCGTTAGAAAGCTGATTCAAAGAACTACATCGTGATACAAACCATTTTGTCAAACTCATATCTGATTTTCTGGTATAATTTTCTGAAATTCTATCATTTTCAAAAACATCAAACATTTTCTGCTTGTTGAGCACTAATATTTTTGTCTGGGTTTTTTGCAGGATTGTTTTGTCTTGATCTAACATTTTCTTGCAGCCACACGCCTGTCAAAGATAAAATTTTCAAACTACTAATCAGTTTGTTGCAGGATCGATTGCTAAAGAATCTAATCTTGAAACATTGTGTCTTCATTTTATAGATTAGATCACATCATAAGAAAGGGTTAAAATTAACAAGTGTTTGCGATGTCTTGTGGCTTGCAATTTTGTCATTGAATGCGTATGCTCTTCTCTTGCGCCATTCGGCGATCTTGAGAATCAAAAGCATTTTTTTGACATTTTGTATAACCACCCACACATTTAGATTTGGAATTAAAATGAACCCCATGCGAGTGTGAGGCAAAGGCGTTGTGTATGCTCTCTCCTTGCGTTTCATGCGATCTTGGAGACCAAAAACAACGTGTTTCCTCGCTTTTGTTATCCTTAGAGTGGGCCTGCTCTTGAGACACATCCGCAAGGAGAACTCATTTGCGACCCCAAGCGGGACTTTCGTCCGGCCCGCTATATAAATTGAGGATAAGGCGAAAGCCAAGTCTAACCGGTATTAGCGCTTACCGTACAGTGCTAGCTCGAAAGGAGGTGTACTTTGTGTATATTAAAACTCCTAGTAGGGTTAGTCAAAGCCTTGAGTGGCTTGCTGGACGCTCGTAAGGTGCCGGTCCCCCGGATATTCACTAGAACCCTTTTGTGTAGTGGCCAAAAACCCTCTACTTGTTGATACAGGAGGAAACTCTAATAGCCGTCCCATATTTTCACGGCTTATGGCAGAGATAGTAAGGTACCTCAGGATCTGCGCGTCTTAGGACCTGGAACTTGGTGTGCCTGAGAAGTGAGTGCACTGTAAGGGGGAGCCCGTGCCCCAAGTTCCTGGAGCTATACACCATAAGTAGGCGCGGCTGGGTAAAACCAAGTGGGAACTCAACAAGTATTGTCCTTTCCTAGCCTAGGATCGTGCATGTTTACAAGTGTTTGCAAAACATCAAAGTGTCATCAAAAACAACCAATCGAATTGCTGTGTGTCTTATATGATTGTGTGTGCCTGATCATCATCATCACTACAACTTGTCTCTTATATCACCAACTTGACTTTCAGAATTGAGAACCTATCATCCTTCTGTGTGACATCTCAAGTGGAACCTTGTCACTTTGAATCCTAAGGAGCTCTTTCAATTGATCCATCCATTTCCCACCTAATTCATTTCCCACCTAGTCTAATCCTTATTCTTTAACGTCAAAATGGTTGTGACCATCAACAAATCTAGGACAAATCAAAAACCAAAACTCATACTCTGCGGAGGCCCTCCTAGATATAATAATGATGAGAATATGGTAGATCATGATGCATATTTTGATACCCATGAACCATATATCTCTCCATTTTGGCCTCCACCAACATCACTATCATCTCAAGACTATGAGGAAATACAAGAGGTTCAACATATCTATGATGATCATTATCCACAAGAACATTCCTATCATCACAACACAACCCAAGATTTTCCTCCCAAGACTCCTAAACCCACACATGACTATACTGAAACGAATCCCATTACACTTCAACTTCAACAAGATCCTGAAACATTACAACTTGTTCATCTCTCCATGAATCATGATCCTGATTATTTTATGCAATACTTTTATGATTGTGGAGTTAGAGTCCCTGATGATATCTATGAGAGAGAAAAAGCACGAAGAAAAGCAGAAAAAGCTAAAGCCAAGGCTCGGGCTACTTCCTCTCTCCATCAATCATCTCCATCCACCTCATACAAACCTTTATCACAACCAATCTACCACTCATATCAACCCAACACATCCATACCTCAAACCTATTCAACAATAACTTTACCTCAAACCTCACAGGTCCAGATCCCTACCCATGCTTCATCTTCACACATACCATGTACCCTCACCTTATATCTTCAACAACAAAGCCAGAAACAACAAGCCCTCCTTCAACAACAACAAATCTTAACCCAAAAACCACAACCTTCATTTAACACATCATCCATCATACCTTTATCCATGCAACAACAACAAATTATGTCTAATTTCAATTCCAATCCATTCACTAGTCCTCCTCATCCAGCAATCCCTTCGTTACCTTCACCACCATCATCCATACAACATCAACAAATTCAACCTGAATTCTATGAGTCACCCCCATCATCATGCCAACCTAGTCCCTCCACATCAACCAATCTCATGAATATTCCTCAATATCCATCTCAAAATCCTCCACAACATGAGCATGAGTCCGCAAGTCTTTTTAATGATATTTTTGACAAGGGAGACACCACCTCAAGTTTGGAATCATACACCAATCCATCTACTAGTCCTCATTCATCCATCTTTATGGAACCTCCATCATATAATCCTTCCAACCTTCCAAATCCTACTCCATTAAGCCAATCCCCACACAAGTCTAAACCATCAACTCTTCCTAAACCCAATCCAAGTCTTGATCCTATCACAACCAATCCTATCATCCCCCCACCTAATCCAAATCCCAATCCTGTTGTCCATCTATCTGATCCTAATCCCACTCCTATCATATCTAATCCCATTATCCTTCCATTACATTCTACGCCTACACCATCTACCATTATTCTCCATCCATTATATTGTCCATCCACTCGTATACTAATGAAGGATGTGATCCATTGGCTACTAGCAAGGAATCAACCACCATCCTCATGCCATCAAATCCCTATCCAAGAACCTTTAAATGTCATTCTTATTTCTCCAATCCCATCTTCTAGTCCACAAATTATCCAAGAACCTTCAAATGTTCTTGAAGAACCACCTGCCATAAGCCTAATTCACTCTCCACCATACATTGAATCTATCCAAGAAACCTCCATTCCTATCCAAACTCAATATTTATGTCAAGGGTCAAATCTAAAGCATGATCAACTTTGCCCCTTACCAAATCAAGATCAAAGCTCTTCCTTTTCACCTATTCATAACCTATATCTTTTCTATGATCAAGATATTATCTGTGATCAAGAGCTTCTCACTCCTTCCACTCATGGTCCCAATACTATCCATGTTCAAGAAACCTCCACCATTCTTATCCATCATCCCACAATATCCACTTCCCTTGATGAGACACTTGGTCCCCACAAGCACATAGATAATCAAACAAATACATCGAATCTTCATGAGCATAATGAGCATAAACAAGATCCTATTGCTCCTTCACTATCTCATATTGATTCTATTTCAACTCCGCCATCACATCCTATTAGTCTGGGTACTTTCATCCATGAATGTTCTTTAATGGGAGAGAAGAAACCTTTGTCTACCACTTCTCCATCCAATAATGAGCTCAAGTCTAGTTCCCAAAGCACACCACTCAAGTCTAGTTCCCAAAGCACACCTAGTCCCATTGTTCACCGCATACTCCAAAACATGAATTATCAAGGTAAAGGCTTAGGCCTTCATGAGCAAGGTAACTTGGAACCCATCCATGTCAAAGTCTCCCCAAAACCCTATGGTATTGGTTATACACCCCATGGTAAGCAATCTCAAGATGTTGGTACCACACTTCCGCCTCCTAAATCCACTCCATTTAAGCCCAAACTAGGTGCACCTCATCGCACCCATAAAACATATGTTTCCATTCCTCCTCCATCATCCTACAAACCCAAAAAGCATGTGACCATTCATCTTCCTCCATCCACTTTACGTCCACTTCTTCCAACTCCAAACATCCCTCCATCCACTTTACCTCTACTCCTTCCAACTCCTAATATCCCCATCCTCCAATCTCTTTATCACTTTGGCCACAAATTAATTCATACATCCTGTTCCCATAAATCCCCTACAATTCCTAATCATGATCAACAAATGCACACATTGAATAAACATGAAGCTATCCTAAACACCCCTATGGGATTCAAAAATAAAAATTTGGATGCATCCACCCATAAAGCTAAAAATCCCAATAATTCTCATGCCATATGGCACAAATGCGAAGAATCAAAGAAAAATCAAAATTCAAAAATGCTACCCAAGTCCACATCTCAAAAAGATAATTTCAAAACCAAAATGGTTTGGGTCCCCAAGCAAAAAGTACATAGTTCAAATGGATCATCCACAATTCTAAAATCCCAAATATCCCGCTCCCTATCACAAAATCCTAAAATTCATAAGTCCATTTGGGTTCCTAAAGACCTAAATAGGCAAATCCCTAAGATAGCATCTCCATTACTCCCAAATCCCCCTTCCAAGCTTCAAAATCCATTTCAGTGTGTGCAACCGTTGGTCTTGGTTCCCTTCCACTCCATAACATTCCCACATACATCCATCTCCCCATCTTCCATGTACTATCCTACTTATTTCTTCCATCATGTCCCTATGGTCCATGCTTTTGCATAAGTCCTTCATATCTATCTATTTATCTCCATCCTACTTCACTATCCTTCTATCCTAGTCCACATCATAAACTGCTACCCCCTATCATTCCTTGCATGAACTGTTCATAATCCACATCAAAATCCATTGCCCTCTCATGCAATTCCCTACCAACATCTATGAGAATAATGACATTTGACATGGTCTGTGATTTATCCATCTTGGGACATTTCTATGGGAACAAGCTCTTGAGTCCCCCATCTGTCCCATCCAACTATCCCCTACAAAAAAAAATATAAAAATAAAAATAGTAAAGATAAACCATTTTGTCCACTGGTGAAAACCTGGTAAACAGGCGCCTTGGATAAGTACCATGATGAAAACCTGGCAAACAGGCGTCATGCGTAGGTGATTATCTATGTGCTTTACACTTGGGGGCATGTTGTCACATCTTTCCCATTTCATATCCTATCTACCCATCTCATATCCTATCCTATCATTTGCCATCTTATCTTGACATCCTTACCCATCATATCTATTATACCTTCCTCATTGCACCATCCATCTTTCCTTCCTCTTTTTTGATCTTGATAAGAGTAGGGGCAAAATGTTGAAAAATGCTTTTAGACACCTCTTGTCATACTCCCAATTCCATCCATCTATTTCTAAAAATATCCTCCATACATCCATCCACTACTAATTCCATTCATCCCTTTCAACCATTATCCCTATCATGCATCCTAATCAGCATCACCCCATTGAATCCTAAGGCATAGCTAGAGTGGGGTTAGGTTATTCCTATGCAACGTAGTCCTTGGAGATCACATCCTTAGTTCCTTTCATCCATATTCAGTTCAATTCATCCATCTATCATATATTTCCCATTCATTGTCCTTCTATCCCCACTTCCATGCTCCTACCTTTATCCTATCACCCATCCTCTTACCCATTCATCCAATCTTTTTATCTATCGCATTCACTATTGTTCATCCCCATTCATTATTGATCCTTACCTTGTGGTTTGGTTTTCCCTTGTCATTGGTATCTATTCAAAGGCTATCTACACATAATCCCATGCCAAAATCCAAAAAATCATACCATTTGAAAAGCCACAAAAATCATAATATTCCCAAAATACAAAAAAATCAAATATTCAACAAAAATCAAATCAATTACATGCAAGTATCCTTCCATACCAATCAATATCAATCAATCAGGTCAAATTATCCAATCACATCCACGGTCTTGTTCCTTGCCTTGTTGTGAACCTAATCAATCATCATCATCAATGGGATATATCGTTCCCAATCCTAGTGTTGTTCTCGGGATATATCGTTCCCCTATCAACAACATAATCCTAGTGTTGTTCTCGGGATATATCGTTCCCCTATCAACAACACAATCCTAGTGTTGTTCTCGGGATAAATCGTTCCCACATCAACAATGCTATCAACCCAATCCTCGCGTTGTTCTCGGGATAAATCGTTCCCACATCAACAACGCTATCAATCAATCATCATCATTATCAGCATCAATCAATCTAATCAATCATTGGTTGCAGCTTGATAGGGGCAATGCCTTGTTTGTTTTTGAATCATTTGTGCATGCTTGCTTGCTTGCTTGTGTGTGTTATCTTTTCATCTTGCATTTGAATCACATCCATATCATTCCAGCTAATATTCATATCTTGTGTATGTTGGAATAGCTTTTTGCATTATCCTGTGCATCTAAGGTCACCACATACCTTTTTTGCATTAGGACTTTAATGCTCTAAGTTTACTTCCTCATACGTTAGACAAGGTTGTATTACGCTGGGGCATAAGACACATCGTCACCTTGGTCTTTCTACCTTGGTGCATAACGTCAGGTGCCATATCAAACATCAGGTTGCTCAACGTTTAATCAGCATAACTCCTTCATCCTTCTCTTTGTCTTCCTTTCTCAAGAGCCTATCCACCTCCTTTGTCCCTGCATATCCTCTTGAGGGGGCATTATCTGCCAATGCTTCATTTTTATGAGCCCCATATAAACCCCAGCCTACCCAAGATCCAAATCTAAGCCTATGTTTTAACTTTCTTTGAAACAATATTGCTTCGCAACATTGTCTCAAAGAGGGGCAAAATGTAGACATCCCAAATTGACCGAACCTTTCATTATTCATAAAATCCATAATAATCCCTAAATATCCCATTAAATCCTTCATTTTAACATATCCCGTAAATAATAAATTAAAATTAATTTATTATTTACCTATGAGCTAATAACCTCCCAAAAATAATAAATTAAATAAACCTAATTTATTATTTTAATCTAAAACCCGTAAAAATGCCTACCATAACCCTAACTACCTTTTACCGTTCACCGAATCAAAAATCTGTTTAACTACCCAAACCAATTTCTATCAAACTTTATAAAAATCAAATTCATTCTCATTTACCCGGCCCCCGACCATCTCTACAACGGAGTTATGCAATACTCGGAGCAACCACATTTCATAAATCATTCGGTAACATCTATTTTTATTTGGTTGCAATAATTTTATCTTAAATCTTTTCTGTTGCACTTGATATAGATTTTAGGGCTTGGTATAGTTGTCAAATCTTTATTAAAATCTATATTTTGTTGTAAACAGAAAGATAACTAGCTTACCCGCCATGTGAGGGGGGTCCTCAACCTTAATTTGAATGTTCTAATTTTTTATGCGTGGTATTGTATAAGAATGCGTGGCATTTAAGTGGTTCCCCTCTTGTTGGAGAGATGATCCGTAGATTTTGTATCCTCATCTATTTTCAGGGTTGTTGTTTTAAGATATTTTCAGGGTTGTTCATTTGCATTAGTCAAATGTGTTTTAAGATTTTACACAGGATCTTATTTTTTAAAGAACTAAAGTTGATCTATTTTAGTACCTGCCTTCGGCCAATACTATTGTAATGAGTTTGCACTTATCTAGTTATTAATCTATTGATTGTAAATCAATAAAAAAAAAGGATTATTTTTCTTGTCCGGCAAATTTGATTTAAATTTGTATTTTTCGTGTCAAAATGATAAATTTTTAACAAAAAATCATTGAAATTGTCATTGGCTCCAAAAAAAAAAGGACCTCTTCTCTGCTCGGAGAGTGCAACAAAAAGCTATAAATGTGGAGATAATTTTAGTTTGAGGGAGGATGTACCAAGTAAACAAATTATGAACACAAATCTTGTCTCCCACCAACCTAAATTATTAATAATACTATAAAAAAATATTATTATTATTCTAGAAATATGTAATAATTTAACTATTACCTTGCACCCATTAATTAGTAAATAATATTCAAGATGATAAATTTTTAACAAAAAAATTATTCAGCTATTGATATCACTTCCTTTTGTCAAGAAATCTATTTGGAAATTAAATACAATTCTATTTAGAGGTGAGTTATGGTTATTGATATCACTTCCTTTTGCCAAGAAATCTATTTGGAAATTAAACACAATTCTATTTAGAGGTGAGTTATGGTTTACAATTGATATCACTTCCTTTTGCCAAGAAATCTACTTGGAAATTAAACACAATTCTATTTAGAGGTAAGATTTTAAGATTTGATCCTAAATTTTCAATATTACATTAAAGATTTAGAAATTTATTAAAAAGAAAAAATGTTTGTATGATAATAAGTATGCATGCACTGAACTAAAGCAAAACTCTACTATTCAACTTATTATAGTCAAATGTAAAAGTATGGGGCATTCCATGATTTTCAAATTCATATTGGATTTTTGATAGCTAACTAGTATATTTATATTTAAAAAAAATATCTAAAGTAGGTGGAGGATATCTCTTTTCCACAATTTTTTATTTTTTAATTTTTTTCTCACTTTTTTTCTTCTATCTTTTTTAATTTTTCCAATTTCTTTTTTGGTTTGATATTTTTTGTGATTTTATCTAACTTTTCTCCTTCTAATTGTTTCTAATTTTTTTTGCTTTTTATCCTTTATTTTTTTCCATTTTTTTGTTTTTATTTTATTTTTTTAAATTCATTTTTATTTTTATTTTTTCTCATTTCTTTTTTGGTTCTTGTGATTTTGTCAGCTTTTCTCCCTCAATGGTTTTTAATTTATTTTTTAGTTTTAATTTTTAATTTTTTCAATTTTTTTGTTTTCATTTTTTTATTTCTTAAGTTTTATTTTTTATTTCTTTTTGGTATTTTTTTTTATAAATTTAGGTAGAAAAAATGAGTGCTCTCATCCCCACCCCACTATGACTATATAACGCCTCTTGGCGTAATTAATTATTCTACTAGTATTGGTCAGATATTATGGGTTTCATAATTTTGAATTATTATTTTTTAAACTTTACTGGTCTCTATATACTCTTGAGAATTTTATAATTGAAATATTATCAGGATTAGGTTTATAGCATTCAGTCGTTGATTCATAAATGTCATTCTTGCCAACTTTCTTATGAGCATGACCAGTATTAATGTCAACTATCTCTTAAAAAATGTAGTTCCTTCGAAATTATCGTTGGTCGTGATTTAAAAAATGTCCTTCCAATTTTTCATTGTTACTTCGATATGAGTTATTTAATACTGACGAAGTCTACTATTTGTTGTCATCGAAGCCATCGAGGAGAGTTTCATTCTTGTCCTATCGATATCTATACTTCCTCTCGATGTTGTATTAACTATGTACTGCCCTTTTGGGGACTTCAAAGGGACTTATAAATGTCAACTATTTGTTAAAAAATGTAGGTGTTATATCAACAAGGTGGAGAGTGCTTTTTTTTTTTCTATCGAAGAGAATGTGACTTTGTTGTCATTAATATCTTAATCTTCCTTCGATATCTATTTAAGTAATTTTCTTTTATTTCTTTATCGCAGTCATCGAAGAGACTCGAGATTGTCTTACTTTGATATCATGGAGTTCCTTCGAAATTATCCTTGGCTGTGTTTCATAAATTGTCCTCCTGATATTTCATTGTTACTTCGATATGAATTAATTAATACTGACGAAGTCCCATTTTTGTTGTCATCAAAGCCATCGATGAGAGTTCCATTCTTGTGCTCTCAATATCTATACTTCCTGTCGATGCTCTAATAATGGTGTACTCTCCTTTTTGGGACTTCAAAGGGACTTATGATTGTCTACAGGCCTTTGATGTGTCAACGTGTCTTCGATGTCACCTTCTCTGGCTATTGAGAACATTAAAATATCTCTTTACATGGTGTTTATCTTCTAATTTTTCAAGTCAGGGGTTTAATTGTGTCATATGGCTCCCCCGGACCACCCTAAAAAAGTACAAAAATTAGGGTTTCAGGCGTTATAAATGTCAACTATCTATTTGAAATTTTAGGTGTTATATTGATGAGGCAAAGAGTGTTTTTTTTCTATCGAAGAGAATATGACTTTGTTCTCATCGATATCTTTATCTTCCTTCGATATCCATTTAAATAGTTTGCTTTTATTTCTTTATCGTAGTCATTGAAGAGACTTGAGATTGTCTCATTTCGATATCTCAGAGTTCCTTAGAAATTATCCTTGGCCATGTTTCATAAATTGTCCTCTCAATATTTCATTGTTACTTTGATATGAATTAATTAATACTAACGAAGTCCCCTTTTTGAACAGACTTATGATTGTCTGCCTTCAATGTGTCAAGGTGTCTTCGATGTCACTTCTCTGGCTACCGGGAACATTAAAATATGTCGTTACATGGTGTTTATCTTCTAATTTTTCAAGTGAGGGGTTTTGTAAGGTGTATAAATTTACCATCTAAAAATAGTACTTGAAAAGAAAAACATATTCCAAAAGTAAGATAATCAACCAATAATAGTTTCCAGTTATCCATAATAACATAAAATGGCAAGAATCCATGAATAAGAATAATGATCCATTTACAAGAATTGATTACAAATCAATTTACATACACCGGACTTGGTGTTACAATACATCTATTTCAATGTTACACAAAGAAGAACTATCATCAAGATATCCATGAATCATATTACAATTACAACTTGGCAATGAAGCCATACAAAGAAATATATATAAAGCAAATATCCATATCGATAATAATATCTAATCTTGGTTGCCTCGATCCTTCGATCATCTGCAAACCAAGACCCAGAGAGTGGTTGAGGTGCTTTTTCCACCCAACCATGAAGTACTGAACTTCCTCAGGTGTCTTCATAACTTGAAGAAAGCACCGACCCTGCACAAGGAGCCTAGCAACCTGGAACGGTGTAAGTAGGAGGGAATCACTCGATGCATGCATGTTGCCTATATGCATGACATAAACTCTTACAACAGGATGTGGCAGAGACTACAAAGTTCTAGGCTTTTAAAACAAATCCATCTATTTCAATGGTACAGTTGCTTGGCCAAGCAAATAAATAAAAATGATAGTTTTAGAAAAAGTAAAACTATCGTCTCTGTAGACCCACATTCGGCATCCTATCCTGAAAGTTCGTACTTTACCAAGATACATACAATGTAGTTTTACAATACAGAACTTTTCTTGTGTTTGAATTTCCATAATAAAAATTAGTTCCATTGATCAATTATTTCATTGGTTTACTTATTGAAAGATTTACTATTTTTCTCTATGTGATGTATTATCAGTTAAACATAATGCATTTCTTTCATAATTCCAGAATTTGATTGAAATGTAAAAATAACATTTAATAACAAGAACTCAATGATTCAAAAATTCTTTCATATTAGTGGAAAAGAATAATTTCTTCTTCTGCAGAATAATGAATTTCATTTTTCAGATATTATATATTAAGATATATATAATTTATATATATATTTATATATATGTATAATATCGATACTCATACAATTAACAATTAAACTCAAACAGTAATGAAAGTTTATTACATCATATTCATTTCTAACTATCAAAATATATGCAACATATATTCATTATATATATATTGAAAATAAACAAGATAAAAATTTATATAGTCATTTTGATTTTCAAACAGTAATCTTTATGTTATAAACTGATATAAAGAACTTTTCAGCTTCCAGAATGTAAAGATACAGTCATTACATTATAAAGAATAGAGAATGATATGCATTTGGTATATATATATATTCATGGTGTCAAATGAGTGCTACAAAACTAATGTGGATATTGCCTCTTGGTTTGTCGCCTCTCTCTTGGACCTGGAGTTTCCAAAGGCTATGGTTCTTCACATGTTGCATAAGCTAGTGATGGTGGATTTACTTACAGGAGTGGAGGACACGATCACCATCGCAGAACTTGGCATTAGAATGGCTCTCTAGGAGCATAGGTCTAGGGCTATGTGCAGGGCAACCTTTATATATATATAATAGACTGAACTTGATTAAACGCAGCTGAGTTATGTTAGCAAAATGAAATATTCAAGGATTTCATGTGATGCCCCGTCATGCAACCCCAGAGTGCTAGACTAAGAAGAGCAAAGTTTACAGAAATATTTTTTTTTGAAGCAAGGTAATGCATTAACATTAAATATAACTGCACTAATAACAACATTAAATGAAATGAATAGCTAACACTTCTAGGGAACATAACTGCATCAGATAAAATTATAACCATACAAGTGATACGCATCGCAATGCAATAGAAGAATAATACATAATACATTTGCAGAGAGGAATAATCACAAGTTCCAATACAAGATTACAAGACTGATCACGTCAGTTTACAAATAATACAATTAGGAATGTATACAACAACTCTAAAAGTGGAGGACAAAACTGAACTGGAACACTTCGGCATAGATCTTGAACCATAACATCCAAGAAGACCAATGGATAGCTCTGCCACCCAACCATGTGGAACCCAAAGGTCCACCCCTCCAAGCTAGGAGATAACAATGAGGATTCCACTAAGTCAAAGGATACAACAATAAATATAACAAAACGGATATAGACTCGACACAAGCCAACCATAATAACAAGACTGCACAAGACAAGACAACACTCCAGAGGCAACAATACAAGTTAAAGAAGGAAGTACCCAAGTTACAGCGAGGAGAGTGTCATCGCATGGTCCTAACATGGGTTATCCACGCTATCTCTCACTAGAAGCCATCACCCATCTATGGTTATCCTGGCAACCCCTCTCTGGCACCGGCCCCATAGGGTGACACATGCAAAGCCGACATATCCTCTCATGGAGACAAGGAGGTTGACCTTGCCAACTAGGCCTTCTCATCCCATCCTTAGCCTATAAGAGCACTCAAGGCATGGGTGAGGCAACATGCTTATCTTGTTATGTGAATTACTACCTGACCCACCTAGATATATTATCAAGTTATCACTTGATTACAACTTCCATGGGGTTATCCAAGCAGCCACTTTGGGCACCGGCCCCACCATGGAAGCCACTCTCCTTCCTACAACTAGCATCCCTTAGCCAACATCTGGAAACAATGATATGCACGGGCAAGAAACTACTAGGCATCTATCTTTTCTCAATCCAACACGTTACATCAACAGTTTTAAGTTCAAATCCACAAAACTTTTCCCCCATCCATAACAAAACTTGATTCAATTAATTCCATTTACAAAGACATGTCACAATGTTGAACTGGAAACCAAGAAGCCTAGCCTCTAGAGTTAGGTAAGTTTAAATGCAATACCATTGTTAAAACAACCATTTCCCGACATGGACAATGTTTACGCAACTTAACGCATAGCAATCATGACATCCCCCTAGATACATCACTTTACACTTAGCCAAAGTATAACTATAAGACTCAACCCAAATAGATACAATGACCCAATTTAAGCATATCGATACGAAAAGCTAAGGAAAACAATCAAGTATTTGAGATTCAATATACTCTTAACTTTAAACATGAAAATAAATATGAGCTTTTTTTTTCTTTTAAAGGAATTCTAGCTTACGAAAGTAATAATTTCCTATACAACTCCAAGTATAAATTTCCTATCTAATATTTTAATAACTATCATTTCTAATAATAAAAAAAACCAACTACAAATATATATATTTTTGCTATAAGCATAAACTTCCCACTTAACATTTTAATAACAATTTCTAATGCTAAATACTAACAAGTATGCTATAATAGATAGGTTTAATAATATAATAATATAATACAAAAGAAATAGAAATAATGTTAAATTTTCTACTTTTAAATTATTAACAACTAATCATGAAATTCTATTTAAAGGTTTATTATTTTACATTATCAATATCGACCATAAATATAAGAATTTGAAAGAAAGAAAATACTAAACTTCTTAAGTCATAACTTAACTTCGATCAATGTGATCTAGTTGAACTAAATATAATTTAAGGAGCTTTCTATATACGTTCAAATTCCTAAAACTCTCTCCTAAGGAAAAACTAGATGCAAAACAAGAATCACTAAAACCATTAATTGGTAATCGATGAATGGATCAAACTCAAAGGATTCATCTTGGTGTGGAGATCGGCTACATGATCAATAATAGTGCTCAGCCAGATCAATGAATCATTGTGATTGCACAAAATAAAGATTTGTTGGCGAATGCTGGACCAAAGATGTTATGCTGTGTGTAGAATGTAATGATGAAGTAAACGTAGTTTACAGAGGATCTAAAGAAAGGTTTAAGGCCAAAAGGAGAATGCGGCCTGCACCCAACACAGGGCCTAAATGAAGAAAGGCCAACAACAAAATTAGCAGTGAATGCTGGTAATGGATTTGAAAATTCAATCTTAAGTTGGATGTCTATTGGAGGTTTGCAACCATGGGTCGGCCAAGCGCAATGAAAGTTCAATCTATAATGGTTAGCCAAGATAATCTACCTGAGTGCGAATGGTGAGAGAGTGGGATTGAGGCACACAAAGACAGCAAATGGGATTTGGATGAGAGTTGGCCATCATTTTTAAGGGTTTAATAAGAAAGACTCAGGTATGATCCATAAGGTCCATCGACGCCTTGAAGAAGGTAACTATGCATTCTAAAAATTTAGTATGAATTACATCGATGGTGCTCCAACAATAAGGTAATGTCTACAATGAACAGGGAGTTGATAAGAATTAAATTAATGAAACTCGCATGAAATTTCCTAACTAAGTTTCTACAGGTGATAAAGGCACATGGAGCTGAACGACATCATTAGTATGCCGTGGTTAAAATACAATACAACTATATAGATTCATCAATAGCGAGAAAAAGGGAGAGTGCCGGTTTTGAGAGTTGAATAGACAAAGATTTGGGTGATAAAACCTTTTTTTTGAAAATACTATCAGTTTAAGTGGATTGACAGATCATTTATTGGGGATTTGGTAATGCCAAAGTGCTCCCAATGAGCCGCCTCAAGTAAAGTTTGCCCCCACAATTAGAAGGGTTCTTAAAAATGGTTCAAATGATTAAAAGAAAACTATTGGCTTGCCAAGATACTTCAAATCAACCATTGACCGCTATAGATAATTGTAGAGAAAGAGATGGCAATAAGACACAACTGAGTGTGATTTGATTTGACACAAGGAACCATGAGGGCCCCAAAATTTGACTTATAAAATTTCAAAGATGGTCAACTATAGAGAACGAGAGTGAAGTTAACGACAAGTAGAGAAGAACGACCCTATGCTAATTGATTCAAGAGCACAGAAGAGAAGAAATAATTCATCCCAAAACACAGATAACACTTATCCAAACAAAATAATATATAGAACATACCCAGAAATTGGATTTGGAGCTTCCCAAATTCTTCCACTCCAAAATTCTTCTGCTTCAGTCATAATTTTTCACAAATTTTGTCCTCTTTTCCCCACACAATCTCTCCCCATTAAAAGAAATGGCTAATCTCATAAATTACCACAATCTTGCATCCGTTACCCAGAATCCCCACTCCTCTAAGAAAATTTAAAATTTTTCTTAAAATAGAGATTTCCCCAAGTCTGAAGATTCACATTCGACAACTCACACCATTAAATTTATTACCTATTATTATCCTTAAAAAACTACATATATTTATTACCCCTGCAAAGCTTCAGATGCTCAAATAAACATAAAGAAAGAATAATAATAATAATAATTAGTTTACTCAATAATAGATTTTACTTCAACAATATTCCAATTTTAACGACTACTCAAAATACTATTAAATTTAACATATAGATAGCATTATCATTATAAAAATAGTTCACTAAGGTCTTATCAAGAGAAACACATTGACGTAACTTAAACAAAACTCAACAATGCTCCACAACATGTGACGACCAACAACATGAAGCAAGGATCAAAGAGTCACATCACGACATAAAAGAATCACAATAGAAGGCTGAGACTAACTTAGGGGAATAATCCTCATGTTATCTCCATCAATGTTACCCATTGGAGCAAGGGCCCGCTCAAACCTGCTAAGTCAGGTGGAGTCGAGGCCTGGTACCTGCAACCTGCATAGGAACAATTGGTTGTGTACGATCAATGCATGTATATCAACACCTATAGAGTTAGAGAATCACGGCGTAGTAGGGTGCTCGAATGAGTAGTGCTACACCATCCTTGCTCTGAAACAAGACTATAACCATTTTTTTTAAAATCAGATATCAATAAATCACATAAAACATGAAAATATTAAACCATCACTAATCATGACCATCTCATCATATCTGGAATAACAATAATGTCATCATAACTCATAACACATGTCAGAACTATATCAGTCAAACATAGTCTATCTTGATCATCATAAGCATAAACCATAGGCCTAATAATTTAAATGTCTTAGAACTAGCCAAATGCAGTGGAAGAATTGACAACTATCTCAGAATTGTCAAAATGGTAATGTGAAACTAGCAACTATCACAAGCCAAAAATGAGGGGGCATTACATCTCCCCCCCAGAGTCAGGGTTACTCCTGGAAACCTTCAAATAATTAAGGATATAACTCTCTCATCCTGGGAGCATCCTCCCAAGTGGCAGAAGTCTCGTCATTAGGATCCCACTGGACCCTGACCCGCTCCACGTCTCTGCCTCTGAGAGAAAGTCTCCTGTGCTGTAGAATGTCTATGGGCTCCAAAGCCAGCTGCCCGTCCTCTACCTATAGAGCAATCCAATCAAGAACATGAGCAATATCTGGATAATAAGGTCTAAGTATAGAAACATGAAACACATCATGGATGCGTGAAAGACTGGGCAGTAAAGAAAGATGATAAGCAACAGGACTGATCCTCTCCAACACCTCAAAAGGTCCAACAAACCATGGTGCTAGTTTAGAGCCCTTTCCATAGTGGATCAGACTCTTTCGTGGTTGCACACGCAAGAACACCTGATCTCCAGCTAAAAATTGTCAATCGATCCTATGAGCATCTGCATGCTTCTTTTGCCTGTCCTGAGCTGCCACCAAATGCTCTCTAATCCTCTCGACCTGCTACTCCATATCTCTAAGCATATCTGGGCCAAGAAGGACTCTATTCTTGAGATGATCCCAACTTAGAGGGGTCCTACAAGAATGACCATACAAAGCCTGAAATGGAGACATGCCAATAGAACTGTGATATCCATTATTATAAGCAAATTCCACCAGGTACAGGTAGTCCTCCCAATGGCTCTGCTGATCCATCACATACATCCTAAGCATATCCTCAAGAACCTGATTAACCCTCTCAGTCTGCCCATCAGTCTCAGGATGATATGCTAAACTACAGTTCAACTGTGTCCCTAAGGCATGCTGTAGAGAAGTCCAAAGGGTGGAAGTGAACACTGGATCCCTATCGGAGATGATCCTACGAGGAATCCCAAGAAGTCTAACAATGTCCTCCATGAACACTCTAGCCACCGTAGTAGCATTGTAAGAAGAACGGACAAGAGAGAAGTGAGCTACCTTCATCAACCTATCCATAGTGACCATAATAGCATCATGTCGACGAGAGGATACCATCAAACCAACAATGAAGTCTATCAAAATGATGTCGCACTTCCACTCTGGAATCAAATGAGGCTACAAAAGACCTGCAGGGTGGTGATGCTCCACCTTCACCCTTTGACACTCAAGACACCTCGACACAAAATCAGCAATATCCCACTTCATGCTACTCCAAAAGTATAGTTGACACAGATCTACATGCATCTTCTTGACCCCCGGATGAGCAAAATAAGGTGCCTAATGTGTCTCTGTGTCATGCCCACATTTTCCATGCGGTCACAACACATATTCACGCGTGTCATGTCCACATGTGTCATGTGGTCATGATACAAACTATCAAAAAATTTCCCACTTTCCTCGATTAAAATTTCTATTTCAAGTTAAATGTTTTAAACTACATATAGTTTTCCTTCAAATGAAAAGTGAAAAGTGAAGTAAATAGTGAATAGTAAAAATGAATAGTGATTAGTGAAAAGTGAATAGTAAATACTGAAAATTGAATAGTAAAAGTGAATAGTGAATAGTGAATAGTAAAAAGTGAATAGTGAAAGTGAATAGTGAATAGTGAAATGGTCCCCATCCTAGGAAGAGACCCTCAAGGTGGCAGTAATTTCAAAAGCAATACTGTAAACCAAATTTCATTTCTTTTATGGTAACAAAATTACAACTTGACTTATTACAAAATTTAAAACTAGTATTTCTATTTAGCTTGCACAGAAATAATACTTTTACAAATTTAATTAAGACATCAACTATTTAAAACAACTAACTCTCAACTTAACAGATTAGGAATACAAGAAATGTAAACAATTCTAATGTCCTTTTAAAGACAAACAATTTTCTTTCTTTCTTTTCCCACAATGGTAAAATGAAATAAACTATAAAATCATATCTAACAACACATTAAGGGAGGAATAACTCTCTTCTCCCAATTACAATTTTTACAACTCAGAGGGAGAAAATCTCTCCTCTAGAAAATTCAACCAGGATGAAACTTTAAGAAACAAGCTCTCTTTACAAGTAAAGAAGAGATACATTTCCCTAAACAATAAAACTCCTCAAATCCTCAAAATAAGCTCCAAGAGAAAATAAACCTGCATAACAACAAAGAAGAAAACACCAACCATTTAGCTCTCCTCCCTACCATAGACCCGCAAGAGGGTCACCCCCGAGCTAGGGAGATCATCCACACACCCAAGGTAGAATAGACCAAAACCCTTCACAACATTGAACAACAACAACAAATCAAATAACACACGCACACACCCATGGTATACTCACATTACAATGAACCAACTTAGGTGAGTTTAAGAGGGTAGGGGAGTAAACAATTTTTACCTCTAGGTGTCATCCTTTACACATTTTATCACAATTTATCACAAGGCCTCAAGCCAACAATTTATTCTTCCACAAGGCCTCAAGCCTTCCAATTAATCAAATTACCCGGAATATACCAATAGGCTCTCAAAGCCATAAGCCCTCTAGGCTAAAAAAAATACCAACATGCCCTCAAGGCATTTCTTACGACAAGAACCAAGATGACACCCAAGGAGGGTCACATCTCCCCTTCCCTATACAAGATAAGCATTGCCTTGCAACTGGAAGGAGCTCTTTCTACACCCAACACAAAACCCAAAAACAACAGAAAACTCATAGAAGACATTTGCAAACTCATTTATCAAGCAAGAAACAAGCATACATATAAAACAACAGATACACAAGAGAGTAGACTTGTTCACCAACCTTCTAAAGCCCAATTATAGAATGAAGTTTGATGAAGAGCTCCACTCTAGCCTCCTCCAAAATTCTCCTTCTTTCTACAATAATCCAACCCCAAAAATAATCTCTCTATGATCACAAGCAAGGGATAATGAATGGAGGATATAGGATGGCTAGAATAATTTCAACATTATGAGGCTATGAAGAGAAGAATAGAGAAGGAATTGGGCATTATGAGGATGCCAGAAGAAGATTTCCTAGAGAAAATTAGGCATGATAAGAATGCAAGAATGAAGTCCCCCATGCAAGAATGAAGTTCCCCTGTAAGAATCAAGTTCCCCTGCAAAAATCCTATGTCCTAATTGCTTAGAGAAGGGTCTTATTTATAGATTTTTTGAAAAGGAAATGGAAGGTGAGGATCAAGAGTTGAGATCAAGGGCTCACATTATTTGTGAATTTTAAATTCATAGTGGATGAATTAAAAATTTATTTTTTTAAGATTGTAATATTTAAATAACCCCACTATCCCAAGTGGAATTAATAAAATATTCCCACTATCCCAAGTGGAATTAATAAAATATCCCCACTATCCCAAGTGGAGTTAAAAAATATCCCCACTATCCCAAGTGGAATTAATAAAATAAACCCACTCATGAGGTCCCCCACCATAGTCCTTTTCCAACACATGGAGGAATAAAATAAAATAAGTAAAATAGAAATAAAGAGGGAGTGGATGACACACCACCCTCTTTATGGGGGACCCCCACCAAAAGTGGGGAACAAAAAGACAACCCACTCCATTATTGGTGGATCATGGAGTCATTCCATGACTTGGAAGTGGGCCTAAATGTGGATTCCACTCATCCCATTATCCCCATGCTTCCAAATTCGTCACTTAATTTCACCATGAAGTTGAAGTGACCATATGGAGGTTATCCCAAGGTTATCCTAGTCAAAAGGGTCCCTAAACCCATGGGGTATAACTTAGGGTTGATTTTTATCTAGTTAGAACTCCCAGAGTCAAATAAAAACATAAGAAAAGGGTCTAAAAGAAATAAAGTTTAAATAAGATTAAAAAACAACATTTCTTACAACACTTATCATAATAAAAGTAAATCAGAAGATAGCCCTTATTCCCTTGACCTCATGCAACATAACAAATTACAACATTACAACATTCCTCCAAATACGAGGTTGATCTTAGTTCCTCGTGGAACTAGATCGGCTCACAAGGGATACAACATAGGGTATGGGATGATCTCCTGTATATGTGGTTTCGTTAGTAATACCTGCACACTCAAACTCGAAGTCAATAACTCATAAAGATATCATAGCCGAAGCAATTTAAATACATGCATCGCTAAACATTCTACCATATAATCACAATAAATTACCATTTCTAATGTTTATCCATTCATCCTTTTCTTAAAAGCAACATCTAATTATCATTGCACAATTATTTTCTTAAAAATCAATTAGGTTTAATAAACAAGATTCCAGCATCAATAGTTTCTCAACATAAAAGTAATAGCAATAGTACTGCAAATAGTCTCATGAACAGAAGTGAAAAAGGCAGGCCTCACACTCTGACAACACTAGGGTATGAAGACCCTCTGAACTAGGAACATAAATACGGCCCAAATATCACAAAAGACCATTTGGCTCAAGAGAGTAACTAGAAAATCTACCCTCTAAAGGTCTACCAGACTCAATCTCAGACTTCACCTCCTGTCACCAACTGTCGGTAGGAAGTGCTGCGAGAATCTAAGCTCTCAAATCAACTGTGAGAGAGACTGCTGAGATCTCATGTCTCCAATGACTAAGAGCATCCGCTACCACATTCTCTTTGCCCTAAATATACTTGACCTCAAAGTCATACTTGCACAAGAACTCCATCCAACAGCTTTGCCTTGCATTCAAGTTTGGCTGCATGAAAATATACTACAAGCTACGATGATCACTATGTAGCTCAAACTGATGCCCTAAGAGAAAATGCCTCCACCTCACCAAGGCATGTACAACTGCGGCTAACTCCAAATCATGAGTGGGATAGTTCAATTCATGATCCTTGAGTTTGCTAGACTCATAGGCAATCACGTGACCATCCTACATCAGAACTGCTCCTAAACCCTCCAAAGAAGCATCTGTGCAAACAACAAAGTCCCTGGTAGGATCAGGAACTACTAAAATAGGTGCACTGGTTAACTGCTCCTTAAGGGTTTGAAAAGTTGCCTGACACTACTCTGACCAAACAAACTTCTTCCCTTTCCTCTGAAGAGAAGTAATACAAAAACCCCATAACAAAATGGTGATAGTAACCTGCCAAACCCATAAAACTGCAGACCTCAAAAACATTAGTAGGTGTAGGCTAATCCATAATAGATTGGATCTTTGAAGGATCCACCAAAATACCCTCTCCAGAGATAAAATGACCCAAATACTTCACCTCTGTCTGAAAGAATTCACATTTTGACAAATTAGCATAAAGCTGATTTTCTCTCAGACACTACAACCCCTGACACAAATGCTCCTCATGCTCCTCCATATTCCTCGAATAGATCAATATATCATCTAGAAATACAAGGACAAACCTGTCGAGATAAGTGCAAAAGACACCATTCATCAGGCTCATGAAAACTGACGGTGCATTCGTCAACCCGAATGGTACTACTATGAACTCATAATGCCCATAATGGGTATGAAATGCCATTTTGTGAATATCTACCTCAAATATCCACAACTGATGGTATCCCGACTTAAGGTCAATTTTAGAGAACACCTTGTCTCCCTTAATCTGGCAACCAAGGTAAGGGATATCTATTTCTCACTGTCACCTTATTGAGTTGTCGATAATTGATACACAGCTGCAGAGATCCATCCTTCTTTTCACAAAGATCACAGGTGCTCCCCAAGGAGAGACACTAGGTTGAGTGAATCCCTTGGCTAACAAATCCTCCAACTATAGCCGGAGCTCCTTAAGCACCTGATTGGTCATCCTGTATGGAGCTCGTGAGATGGGCTCTGTGCCGGGAACAAGATCAGTCCTGAAGTCGATGTCACGCTTAGTTGGCATCCCCAGAATCTCAGAAGGAAAAACATCTGCAAACTCCCTCAACAGTGGGTGATTGTCAAGAGATGCCTCTTAACTCTCCTCCATCTCCAAGTCACTAACAGATACTGCAAAAAGATGACATCCCTGACGCATGCATCTCTTAAGTTGCATAGCGGAGATCATACATAGGGAAATAGGTCTCTGAACTCCTACAACCTCCACCTCTACACCAGAATCATCCACACAACTAATAGACTTATGACGACAATTGATTACTGCTCGATGAGTCTCAAGCCAATCCATCCCCAAAACTATATCATATGAACCAAGGGGTAGGATGCAAAGGTCTACTATACTAGATAGAGAGCCAATCCTCAACTCACACCTAAGAACTAGAGACTCAACTGTAATCTTAGCCCCGGAAGGTAACTCAACCTGCCACCTATCATCCTGCTTTGTTGCCACTAAGCCACAACACTCCACAAGAGAAGGAGATATGAACGAATCAGATGCACTAGAATCAAAAAGAACAAAAACACCAATATCTCGCATGAAACTAGAAGTCTCCACCATGGTGCCCTGATGCTCTGCCTGACGGTTATCCACCACTGCAAAGACCCTTTGCAATCTACCTACATCACCAACCGTTGGCTCTGAAGCCGTTGGTTGATGTCCAAACCCTGGAGTACTCCTTTGAGGACACTGTCTAGCAATATGGCCCTGTTGGCCACAAGAGAAGCACCCGGTGCCTCTACCAAAACCACCGCCACCCTAAAAAGCACTAGACTGCTGGAAACTACCCCTACTCACTGTGGACTGAGTGCTCTAAGCGGGTTGATCAACATGATCCTGTCTAGCACGCTGCCAATTCTAGTTCTTCTTATTTTGAAATCTGTTACCTTGCAGTGGCTATGAATTCTTTGGCTTGGACTAAGAGTACTGCTATTGTTGTTCACCCTTTGAGGGTGCATGAGATCCTGATGCCTAAGTATGTCTGCCATGAGAACCATATCCTACAGATGGTGCACTACCAATGTGCACACCTGTATGCCCACCGAGTGCCATAGCCAAATTCTCCACCACTAATCGGGCTTTCTCCACGGCAACCTCCACAGACTTAGGTTCAAATACATGAACCCCTCCACTAATTTGGGCATTCAAGCCCCTAATAAAATGTTGCACCAACATAGACTCGTCATCTCCAATACTTGCATACTGCTTGAGCTCATAAAATCTATGCTCATACTGCTCAACGAACATAGCCATCTACCACAGCTCATGGAACTCATCTGTGCGATGCTGCTCCAATGATCAGATAGGAAATGAGCTTTGAATCTCTCTAAGAACAACTCCCAAGAAACAATTCTAATGTCCAAATGTAGCTTCTACTCCTCTAACCGCCACCAAGTCGAAGCAAACCCTTGGAGATGCAAAATAGCACATCTAGCTTGGTGTTGCTGCCATAAGGATGCATGGCAAAACACCTGCCTAAATCCAATAACCAAGTCTCTGCCTCTAAACCACTACTCGCTCCATCAAAGGTGGGAGGGCATGCCCTCAGAAGATCTCTCATATGGCTGGCTAGTGTGGCCTCCTACTCAGCTATCAACTCTCTCCACCTAGGTGATCTCTCTCTCCCTAGGTTCTAGTTGATCTACCTCCTGACCTCCTCTAGGCTGCTCAACCTCCTATCTGGGGCCTAAATGGGCAAGGCCCTCCTCAAGAACTTGTCTCAACTGGGCTCCCTCAGGCTAATCCTAACCTTCCATATTCTGACCCTCACCTTCATGGGGCACTCTCATGAGGAGAGCTGGGAGGAGGTGTGCCACCACCACCTCTCCCACGACCCCTACCTCTACCACAACCTCGACCCCTACCTCTAGGCATCTACCTATAACATCAAAAGATGATTAATTACATTCAGAAAGGGATACAATAGGGATGAAGTTAATCTATAGAGTTTAAGCACTAGGTCACATAATGGGCTCAGTTATAACCAGAGTACCCAATGTTTAAACTTGGCTCTGATACCAAATGTGATGCCCCATCATGCAATCCTAGAGTGCTAGACTAAGAAGAACAAAGTTTACAGAATTTTTTTTTAAACAAGGTAATGCATTAACATTAAATATAAATGCACTAATAACAACATTAAATGAAATGAATAGCTAACACTTGTAGGAAACATAACTGCATCAGATAAAAATATAACCATACAAGTGATACACATCGCAATGCAACAAAAGAATAATACATAATACATTTGTAGAGAGGAATAATCACAAGTTCCAATACAAGATTACAAGACCGATCATGTTGGTTTACAAATAATACAATTAGGAATGTATACAACAACTCTGAAAGTGGAGGACAAAACTGAACTGGAACACTTCGGCACATATCTCAAACCATAACATCCAAGAAGACCAATGGATAGCTCTGCCACCCAACCATGTGGAACCCTGAGCTCCACCCCTCTAAGCTAGGAGATAACAATGAGGATTCCACTAAGTCAAAGGATACAACAACAAATATAACAAAATGGATACAGACTTGACACAGGCCAACCATAATAACAAGACTACACAAGACAAGACAACACTCTAGAGGCAACAATAAAAGTTAAAGAAGGAAGTACCCAAGCTGTAGCAAGGAGAGTGTCATCGCATGGTCCTAACATGGGTTATCCAAGCTATCTCTCACTAGAAGCCGACCCCCATCTATAGTTATCTTGGTGACCCCTCTCTGGCACTGGCCCCATAGAGTGACACATGTGGAGTCGGCACATGCTCTCATGGAGACAAGGAGGTCGACCTTGCCAACCAGGCCTTCTCATCCCATCCTTAGCCTATGAGAGCACTCAAGGCATGGGTGAGGCAACATGCTTATCTTGTTATGTGAATTACTACCTGACCCACCTAGATATATTATTAAGTTATCACTTGATTACAACTTCCATGGGGTTATCCAGGCAGCCACATTGGGCACTGGCCCCACCATGGAAGCCACTCTCCTTCCTACAACTAGCATCCCTTAGCCAACATCTAGAAATAATGATATGCATGGGCAAGAAACTACTAGGCATCTATCTTTTCTCAATCCAACACGTTACATCGACAGTTTTAAGTTCAAATCCATAAAACTTTTCCCCCATCCATAACAAAACTCAATTCAATTAATTCCATTTACAAAGACATGTCACAATATTGAACCGGAAACCAAGAAGCCTAAACTCTAGAGTCAGGTAAGTTTAAACGCAATACCATTGTTAAAACAACCATTTCATGACATCCCCCTAGATACTTCATTTTACACTTAGCCAAAGTATAACTATAAGACTCAACCCAAATAGATACAATGACCCAATTTAAGCATATCGATACGAAAAGACAAGGAAAAGAATCAAGTATTTGAGATTCAATATACTCTTAACTTTAAACATGAAAATAAACATGAGGTTTTTTTTTCTTTTAAAGGAATTCTAGCTTACGAAAGTAATAATTTCCTATACAACTCCAAGTATAAATTTCCTATCTAATATTTTAATAACAATTTCTAATGCTAAATACTAACAAGTACATGCTCCAATAGATAGGTTTAATAATATAATAATATAATGCAAAAGAAATAGAAATAATGTTAAATTTTCTACTTTTAAATTATTAACAACTAATCATGAAATTCTATTTAAAGGTTTATTATTTTACATTATCAATATCGACCATAAATATAAGGATTTTAAAGAAAGAAAATACTAAATTTCTTAAGTCATAATTGAAGTTTGATCAATGTGATCTAGTCGGACTAAATATAATTTAAGGAGCTTTCTATATACGTTCAAATTCCTAAAACTCTCTCCTAAGGAAAAATTACATGCAAAACAAGAATCACTAAAACCATTAATTGGTAATCGATGAATGGATCAAACTCAGAGGATTAATCTTGGTGTGGAGATCAGCTACATGATCAATAATAGTGCTCAGCCAGATCAATGAATCATTGTGATTGCACAAAACAAAGATTTGTTCGTGAACACTAGACCAAAGATGTTATGCTGTGTGTAGAAGGTAATGATGAAGTAAATGTAGTTTACAGAGGATCTAAAGAAAGGTTTAAGGCTAAAAGGAGAATGTGGCCTGCACCCAACACAGGGCCTGAATGAAAAAAGGCCAACAACAAAATCGGCGGTGAATGTTGGTAATGGATTTGAAAATTCAATCTTAAGTTGGACGTCGACCAGAGGTCTGCAACCATGGGTCGGCCAAGCGCAACGAAAGTTTGATCTATAATTGTTAGCCAAGAGAATCTACCTGAGTGCGAATGGTGAGAGAGTGGGATTGAGGCACACAAAGACAACAAATGGGATTTGGATGAGAGTCAGCCATCATTTTTAAGGGTTTAATAAGAAAGACTCAGGTTTGATCCATAAGGTCCATCGACGCCTTGAAGAAGGTAACTATGCATTCTAAAAATTGTAGTATGAATTACATCGATGGTCCTCCAACGATAAGGTAATGTCTACAATGAACAGGGAGTTGATAAGAATTAAATTAATGAAACTCGCATGAAATTTCCTAACTGAGTTTCTACATGTGATAAAGGCACATGGAGTTGAACGATAGCATTAGTATCCCATGGTTAAAATACAATATAGCTATATAGATTCATCAATAGCGAGCAAAAGGGAGAGTGGTAGTTTTGAGAGTTGAATAGACAAAGATTTGGGTGATAAAACCTTTTTTTGAAAATGCTATCAGTTTAAGTGGATTGACAGATCATTTATTAGGGATTTGGTGATGCCAAAGTGCTCCCAATGAGCCACCTCAAGTAAAGTTTGACCCCGCGATTACAAGGGTTCTTAAAAATGGTTTGAATGATTAAAAGAAAACTATTGGCTTGCCAGGATACTTCAAATCAACCATTCACCACTATAGATAATTGTAGAGAAAGAGATGGCAATAAGACACAATTGAGTGTGATTTGATTCGACACAAGGAACCATGAGGGCCCCAAAATTCAACTTATAAAATTGCAAAGATGGTCAACTACAGAGAACGAGAGTGAAGTTAACGATAGGTAGAGAAGAATGACCCTATGCTAACTGATTCAAGAGCACAGAAGAGAAGAAATAATTCATCCCAAAACACAAATAACACTTATCCAAATAAAATAATATACAGAACATACCCAGAAATTGAATTTGGAGCTTCCCAAATTCTTCCACTCCAAAATTCTTCTGCTTCAGTCACAATTTTTCACAAATTCTATCCTCTTTTCCCCACACAATCTCTCCCCATTAAAAGAAATGGCTAATCTCATAAATTACCACAATCTTGCATCTGTTACCCAGAATCCCCACTCCTCTAAGAAAATTTAAATTTTTTCTTAAAATAGAGATTTCCCCAATTCTGAAGATTCACATTCGACAACTCACACCATTAAATTTATTACCTATTATTATCCTTAAAAAGCTACATATATTTATTACCCCTACAAAGCTTTAGATGCTCAAATAAACATAAAGAAAGAAAAATTATAATAATAATTAGTTTACTCAATAATAGATTTTACTTCAGTAATATTCCAATTTTAATGACTACTCAAAATACTACTAAATTTAACATATAAATAGCATTATCATTATAACAATAGTTCACTAAGGTCTTATCAAGAGAAAAACATCGACGTAACTTAAACAAAACTCAACAATGCTCCACAACACGTGATGACCAACAACTTGAAGCGAGGATCAAAGAGTCACATCATGACACAAAAAAAATCACAATAGAAGGCTGAGACTGACCTAGGGGAATAATCCTCATGTAATCTCCATCAACATTACCCATTGGTGCAAGGGCCCGCTCAGACCTGCTAAGTCAGGTGGAGTCGAGGCCTGGTACCTGCAACCTGCATAGGAACAATTGGTTGTGTATAATCAATGCATGTATATCAACACCTACAGAGTCAGAGAATCACAGTGGAGTAGGGTGCTCGAACAAGTAGTGCTACACTATCCCTACTCTGAAACAAGACTATAACCATTTTTTTTTAAATTAGATATCAATAAATTGCATAAAATGTGAAAATATTAAACCATCACTAATCATGACCATCTCATCATAACTGGAATAATAATAATGTCATCATAACTCATAACACATGTCAGAACTATATCAGTCAAACATAGTCTATCTTGATCATCATAAGCATAAACCATAGGCCTAATAATTCAAATATCTCAGAACTAGCCAAATGCAGTGGAAGAATTGACAACTGTCTTAGAACTGTCAAAATGGTAATGTGAAACTAGCAACTATCACAAGCCAAAAATGAGGGGGCATTACATTTCACAATTATTGGAGGGCAAATTACAAACTGTTTAATAGATTAAAACTTAGATTGAATGGCAACTGCCCCCAAATGGGCTTGCAGTCCCTAAGGGGCTGCGGTTCCATTTGGAGAAGTCGATTCCCTCTTCTAAAAGCTAACGGCCTATGGCCAGTATAAGCTATGTTCCTTTCGATATAAAATGCAATAAAACGTTGTCAGATATGCTATGTTTTGTTTAATAAAAAATGCAATAAAAATGTTATTAGATATACTATATTTCTATCAATATAAATTGTAATAAAAACGTTGGCAGATTTATACAGTTGATCATTTTGAAAAAAACAATCGGTCTAAAAGAATATAATTCGATTCAACATAGAAATTATTTGATTTATTACAATCTACCATGAAGTTTTCTTCGTGTATATAAACATAACATTTCTTTAACAAAACTACAGCCATTAACCTAACAATTTATAACAATTCAATTAGATGATCATGTATTTAACAGATAAGAAAATATTCAATCATACGAATAGATGAAATTAAGATTTAATAAGAACCTAGAAATTCATTCCTTAATACAATTGAATGTTGGATTCCTATAGAAGCTCCCTTGATCTGATTTAATTTCCCTTTTGTGCCCATAAAGCTTTCACAATTTTTTTATGATTTGAATGCAATTACTAATAAAAATGATGATTCCCCCTTTTTGAGAATGAGAGAGGTTAAATAGAAGTTTTGGTTTCTTAAGAAAAGAATTTGAAACTTCTTTTTTTTTTGTTTCCTCTTCCTCAAATGTTTCATTTTCTAGAACTTTTCTTTTCCTCTTCCACAAGTGTTTCATTTCCTAGAACTTTTCTTTTCCCAAATTAAGTTTTTGTTTTCAAAACATGTTTTATTCTTTTTCTAGTTTGCATATTTATCATGTAATGTATCTATAAAACTAATACTTAAATAGAATATGATTATTTTCTAAATGAAACAATTTAAATAACTTAATCAACTATTCTATTTTCTAAAGACTCAAGATATTTAAATAACGAGTTAAATAATCTAATTAAACCATTATTAACTAACTATGCAATAAAATTAAAAATGCAACTTAAACTATTAAATTATTCAATATGCAATATATGCAGCTATATGACACTACGTGAAGTTTGTGAATGATATCCCTCCATCTTAACCCTACCAGGATTCTAATCTCCTTTACCTCAACCACACTCTTGTCTTCGACAACCTGCAACACATAGTAAACTCTAATTTTCTATTAATAGATTTGTCATACAAATAACTGAAGCATAGTCGAAGCATTTCTAACATGAATATTACTATTGTCAATTCAAGTACATGCACCCTTGCTAAGCTCATGGAAACCTAGCTACCTATTGAAACATGGAATCATTCTCAACTGTGGGTCTCCTTTTATGAGAATGAATCTCTAGAGTGAGCTGGTTATCTCATAATTCCTAAACTAATGACTTGCGGGAAAAGGGATAGAAGGGTAATTGAAATGTAAAACTAACTTTTGAATCTAAACTAGATGAATCTCTATCACTCACAGAACAGATCCTCAAACTTGAATCTTCACAATTCCACTGATAGTTTATCCCTTAAGTGATTTGCAATAAGGTTTGGATCAAACACAGACTGCAACCAAGAAAAAACTAAGTTTTAACAGCATTGAGACATAATAAAGGATAGAAAAGTCACAATACAACATTAGATCAAGACTGCAAAACATGTGAAACATGATGATTTTCTATTAGAACTAGAAGGAGTACAATGTATAAAATGAAATATGAGCCAACTGCCTGTATACAACTTTGCCTATGAACAAGAGAGAAGAAATTGATGCTAACTAACTGAGAAAAACTAAGACTTTCTCCTATAAATGTCTCCAAAAGATCTCCTCAGAAGAAAGCTAAAAAAGCTCCTAAAAATAGACCCTAAGTTCATTTTTGAGCTACTCATGGAAGCCAAAAATAAAACTCTAGATTTGCCACAAATCTAGAAAATAAAGCTGCAAAACTACCCTCTCATGTGGTCCCACCATAAAACTATTTTTCTCTGCTCATGAAAGCTCCAAAATTTGTCCTATATGACTCTAAATAAAACAAATTGAAATGGGATATTTGATTTATTTTAATAGTCTATAAATTGCCTAAAAATAGTTAAGTTTTAAAAGCAATTTGTCAATGATTGCTTAAAACCAACTGTACAATGCTATGGTAATTTTATTCTATATCTCCATTTGATATGATTTTTGCAAAAAATAAAACAATATCTGGCTCATAATTTCGCCAAGATATTTTACAAGATATTACAAATGATTTTCATAAAAATATGATGAAAATATTACATATATTTGCAAAAAATATGAAAGCCTTAAAGGCCACAAATGCATATCCATGTGTCAATTCTGCCACCTCATCCCTTTCTTCAAGCCTTAAAAAACATCACCTCACTGCCTATACAAGTGCCACATGCCAAATTTGGTCCTTCTCATCATGTCATCATCTTGCATACTTTTCACATCTCTATTTGTTCTCTGCTTTGACCTTGTGCATTTGAAATATATGAAAGGAATAAAATAATCATTAAATGCATCAAGTGGAAGGTCAAAGACTCTCGACCACATGCATAATCACAAGGCATCTCAACCATGCCATGGTCAACCACTTAGGAGGTAAAGGTATTTGAAAAGATTCTAAGGCATAAGCCTTACCTGCATATTATACCACCCATCTTTGACTTATAAACAGATAACATATATTATGTTGTTGGCCACTCCACACCATGATTGCTAGGCATTATCAAATGCAATGTTTTGACCACAATCCCTATTTGGATAAAGTAATTATGTTTATTTGCAAATTCAAAACATGAGAAATAGGAATACTCTCGAACAAAAGAAGACTCAAACCCTAAAAGTTTAGTCATTTCATTTTGCACTCCTTCAGTCATCGCTCTGCAACTTTGTAGCCGCCGACTTGAGGTTTGAAGACACTCTGGTTTTCCTTGCATCTAATGGCTCTGTTGGTCAGAAATTTCACCATTTTCCAGTCAAAATGACAGGCTGAACTTGGTGAGTATGTATCTGATGCTTAAAATGGCATTTTGACTTTACCTTAGTGGCATTTCATTCTTAAATGGCTGTGGCCATAGTTGCTTTTTCCTCAGTTTCTTTGCTTGACATATATTTTCTTGGCTCCTTCTGTGTTGAACTCTGTAAATGTGGAAAAATGACAAAAACTTCAAGATGGACCGCGGCCATGATAGATTTCCTCCTCTGCAACTATACTATGAGTCCTCATTCTCTCTTTCTACTGTGGCTTCTTTTCATTTTTATATGTGTAAACTGTAATGAGGGTTTCATTCTTACTAGCTGGGTATCTCAAAATATCTCCATATATTATATGGTAGTGGCATAGAATGTGTTTTGTGACTTGTTCTTTGTTGTTTGATATGAAATTTTTGAAGTTTCTTTGACTGTGAAATGAGGGTTTCTCCTTACATTACATAGGAACTCTTTTCCCTCCATGGCTATGCCTACAAACACCCCATACTTGCTTTGTTTGAATGTATCTTGCAAGAGGAAATAAGACTCTTGAAAACTTGACAAGGGTTTCATTTTTTCACTATATACACAGTCATATCTGCTATGGCCTTGACATGGATAGTTTGCTTTACCATTCCTCCTCTCCAACACTGCAAAAATGTTAGGGTTTTGAAAACTTGACATGGGTATTTGAAAAAATGAACATGAATGGCATTATATGTACGACCTGGCATAGATATATCTCTGCGTTTTTTCATTTCATTGTATGAACCAAGGTCTAGGAATTGAAATAAGGTTTATCTTTTAAGCACAAAAACTCATGTAGCATACACTGCACATGATATTCTTTTCTCTTTCCTTATGTTATCCTAGCTGGGTCATATTCACTGTCATTTCTTTAAAAAAGTGATGAATTTTATATGTTTTTCTCTATTTCTGTAGTTCGATTTTCTCCTTCATGGTTTAGTATATAAAGTATACTGTCGGCTTTGAATTCAAAACTCCTCTCTTGTAGCAACATATGTGTCTTTCATTTCTGTAGCTGCACTTCCCAGTCTAGTGGACTGTAGCAAATACATATCTCAAACATGAATGATGACTTCCCTGTGTCACGACATTCTAGCACTATATCCAATGAAGAAGCCACTTTATTTACCTATTCTGTATACACTGTGGCAACATGATGAATTTATGTTGTTCTTCTCTATACTTTATCATATCAAATGCATTATGTATGATCTTCTGTAGGACATCAATCAGGTCCACTGTACCCTATGTCATTAGTTTGACAAATCATTTCTTATGATGAAGATTTTGTTTGAACTCATTCATAACCAGATACAACTATGCACTTATACACTTCACTTGATACATAATGACATTCTGGGATGAAAGATGATGACCACACCTATTTAACTATTCATCTACCACATGATAATGATGTTCTATTGCAACACATGTAATGAAGTGTCCTTTTGATCATTTTGAATGAGCCATCTGATTTGGTTGTCTTGCACTCTTCTACTATGGATTTGCAATACTAGCATGCTTCTTTCATAGATATACATTGAATGTAGCATGTGATACACACTGTTCTAATGCTCAACTTATCAGTAGCAAAATGTGAAGCATAATTGGATATATTTCATCATCTGAAAGACAGCTTATGTAACTCAATTCTAAATTTGATTTTTCCATTCCATAAAATGAGAAAGTATAATGCTTTGGTACTCACCTATTCTTGCAAACTTGCTTACTCGTTTATAATGGATACTCCTATTGGATTATTGATCATGGATGAGTAAGCAATCCTCAAATAGGCATGCCTTATGAACACTTATTCTTTTATCAGTCTGATGATCATACATGCATTATGTACTCTTGATCATTATCATGCCTGAGAATGTCATTTTCATGATGGTTGGAGCAATGAAATTAGCTATTATATGCATTAAGTGTTGTTCTTCATCAGTTTAGGTCATGTTCTTGGTTGTATTTCATCCCTTGAAGTGAAATCATGGTCATGTCTTGAAATGGGATTGATGCATATAATTATCTTTTCTATTCCTTTAGCTTGTCATGTGAATGTGATCAATGATTTTCTTCTTTCTATTCATCCCTTTTAAGATCAAGGGGAAGCAGCATGATGGGCTCAACCATTGTGGTAGCCCATTTGATACCACATGCTGAATGTCTTCAATCAGCTTCATGATTTGTCCTACACCTGCACATGAAACAAATAGATTAGAATAAAACAATGATGCTCTATGTTTGCTTCTCTTCAGTACTTTCTACATATGGATGTTGCTCATTTGATTAATGCATTATAACCAAAGTATTATGCCTCTTCTGATAGATGAAGGATTTTCATAACCGAAGCTTCTAACGGGACCCTTCCCACAATTTTTTCAGGTACATGCTGAGGTCAAGAGTAGGACTAGAGGCTACTATGAAGATCAACAAAACAAGGCAATGATGGCTATGTCTTTCCATCCTCCATTAGATGCATATTATTTTGTTTATATTTGCATGAGTTCATCTATAACCCACGACTTGTGTGGGACATCTGATATGTCATGGTTTCCTTTAATGCAATGTTTATTCCTTTGTGTATTCAAACTTGTAAATGAATAACCATTGTGATGAATGAATACTTATCTCATTTTACTGCTTGCAATGCAATGAATGATTTGAACCCTTTCTTTCTTTCTTGAACAACTGAACTGCATTTGTCATAATTACTATGCAACTATCTCATAACAAAAGTAAATCAAACCTCATTCAAAAATGATAAATGTTAAATCTGCTTAGCCAATTTTTGAGCTGTGGTAAAAAATGGTAACAATTACAATTACAACTTTTCATATTAAAATATTCATATCAAATTATTCCTCTATCCAAATATAATTATTCATGAAATATTTCCAATTAACGTAAACCTAGATGGTATCAAAATTTGAGACGTGACATCCTTTCCCCCTTAAAAGAATCACCGTCCTGATGATCAACTTAACTGAAGATAAAATTTCATACCTCTTTAATTTTTTTTATCTCAAAGTCAAAATTAGCCTACTTGACAATGTGTCATTGCTCCAAGCACCTACAAAAATCCCTCTATCTAACATTCATTCACTTGTACATATCATTAGCATGTTGTTATTCATCAAATAAACGAATAAAATCATGCAAGCTAAATCATTTCCTTCATAGAATCTTATTCCCAAACATTTTTTTAAAATAAAACATTTATGTTCATTTTGTCAACATGCCTACTTGCATGAGATAGTAGAACAATTGCCCTTATGATGAAAAACAAGCATCCCATACTACTTGTTATCATCATTGGCAAATCAAAAGTCTCAATAATAGGAATATCACAATTTACAACAAGGTCTTCAACTTGAAACATAAAAGATAAGATCACAAGTTTTCAACATGTAAAAAGATCATTACATGATTAGAAAGATCAAGGATAAGAAGTTCATCATGATTTCAATGGTGTAATATCCATCTATTTCAATATTTCAATGGTGCAATATCTATCTTTTTCAATGGTGCAATATTCGTCTTTTTCAATAATGCAATATCCATTTTTTTCAATGGTCCAATAAAGATAGTGAATATAAACAACACATATGGACCAACTGCTAATACAAGCATATACTCGATACATGGTACAACTACCACTCAATTCCATACATGTAACATATGGTACTCTTGTCAGAGTATAATCAAAATATCATCACAATCAATGAAGTTATATGTAAAAATAATCTTACCACCAAAGCACACCAAATGAGGAAAATCTTAGTTCGTCATAGACACATATGAGCATGAATTCATCATAATGCACATGCAATGGAAATCATAACATAATTCCAAGAAATCAGTTCTTCTAACCATCACTAGGTCCATATCCCCTATATCAAAATAATTCTCCAAAGACACACCAACTAGATCAAAACCAACCATTGTACATACAACTCCTTTGAGACTACACCACTCCATCGTCCCCTTGCCACTACAATGAGAAGAAGCTCTAGCCCAAAAAGCACAACAACAAGTTAAGTCCATAAAACTTAGGACCACAACTATGCTAGGATAACCTTTCAAGCTCTCAACTAAGTTTAAGGAGACTCACAAAGCTACCAAATCTACTCTTAAGGAAAATTGCAACAAAAGATTATTCTCTCAATAGTCCTTCTTCAGGCACTACCCAGAACAAAAGAATTCAAGGATTAGGTAAACTAACTCAAAAGGTTATAGGCACTACTACCACATGTCTTAACTCTAGACATGGTTACTCACACTCCATTCCTAAAAGAGGGGGTTTCTTTAACATTCTAGCACTACACTACCAAAACTAGGACCATCCAAATAGATTCTTAAAGGAAAGAATCTAACCACACCCTCTAACGAGGTAAACACTTCTATAAAGAAAGGATTAGTAACTTGTTACTTACTAGGAGCACATCTAAGATGAAATCAATGTACTAACAAGGAGCAAGACTACTCCACCATACTACCATTTCCTCAAAACTAAGCTAGACCAACATGTCATACAACACAACTCGATCACAATTCATGATCAACTAAGAAACACAAGGCTTCTTCATAGCCTAACACCAAATATCCATAAAATTGAATACAAGGGACAACTTATCCCATCCAACATCAAGCTAGAAAACCTCCTACTACTAAGAAGAAACTCCTAAAGCAACTCAATTTCCAAGATTGGCAACTTAACAAGAATAAAAAGACAACTATAATACCATAAATATCTATATACATTACGTGCTCATGCACTAACTAAAGATCCATCATACCCTACATTATGTCAACTTGAAGGTAGTTATGGAACTTACATACAACATGATACACTCTACCAATGCCGAACACTAGCAGGTAAGTGCAAAAAGATGGGGGGCCAAAAAGTGGCCACATTATTTTCAAAAAAAAATAATGCATAATGTGAGTGCATTATTGCTTCTTATAAATAAATAAAAAAACTTTTCACTTCATTTCATTTCTTTTTTCTCTGATATACCCATGGCCTGCAAACCCTAGGAAGCACGCTCACATTTTGGAAAACTCAATTCAACACAAAAATCTTTGCAATTCATTGCCAAAATGCCACCACAACGTCAAGCATGCCAAAGGAGTGAGTTTTATTTATTTATTTGTTTGAATTTGTTTCTAAATAGGTAGGTTTGAGTTGATTTTTGATGTAAATTTCATTAATTTTTAGGAAATGTTAATGCACCTCCTCCTCAAAATCCACAAAATCTTACGGAACAACAACCTTCTCCATCCATTCCTCAACATGCCCCTAGAACACAAGAAAATATAATGGGGCAAATTGAAAATAACAAAAAAGAAATTGAAGATATAATTGCAAGGTTGAAAGATCCTTCCACTTCAACCTTGCATAGGTCCACGCTTGCTGAATCTCTTGAATCTATGTTATCAAATGTAGATTTAACTAGCAAGCAAATATCTAGCTGGACGGATAAGAGGAGAGAGTTTAGAGACTATTATGCAGACAAGATGTCATACCAAGATGTGAAAAAATTATAAATTACAAAATTAGACTTGTGTTTGATTTTCACAAACCCACAAACAAATCAACCTCCACCCATTACATGCAAGAGGTTCCCTATCCATTGGTGCAACAACCAAGTGATAAGGGACAATTTTTGGCAGAGGTGGTGGATAGTTTTTGACCATCCTCCATGCAATAATAATGAGGTCCTGCAATACTTTTTGAGGAAACTCTACTGCAAGTTTGTCCTCAATAAAGTGCCAAACTATTTTGATATGCGGGACTTCCAGGGTAGAGGTGGGGGGTCAGCAAAAGATAGACTAGGGGCACATGCTGACCCACAGCAGGCAGTGAGATGAGTAATCAACAGACCATCCCATCAGCATGTTTCTATCCCTTCCATTGTGAAGGAGAGTGTTGAGGTCGATACACTTCAGTAAATTAGTGCCTTGACCCAGGGCATCATAGAGCATGCCAGTCCTGCAGTACAGAGTGAGTTGGGAGATAGTGCGAGGAGTAGGGTCCCACCCCATGCTTGTCAAACTTGTGGGTCAGCCTATGGTTATGACCCCATGGATAGTCAGGACGCAAGTGCATAGGTTACATCTGCAGCTGAGCAGATGGTGACAACAGATACCCTCCTGAGTGAGACTTTCGGCCTTGATACTCAGGTAAATATTAGCAAGTTTATTGAATTTAATTTATTAAAATTCATTTTTGAAATGCAAGATTAACTAATTTAGTTTGATGATTTTAATGAAATTTTAGGGTCATAGCGTTGATGCAGTTTTCAATGGTTCTCCACTTGCATATTACACTAGATCATCTACTGTCAGGGTATGTAACTAGTAAACAATTATAAATATTACATGTGAATAGCATCGTTATATGAAGGGTATTCTAATATCTGATTTTGGATGTTGAATAGGTTAATATTGGAGATTTCACGGCAACACCTGCCAGCAGTGGTGGACTTCAAAGCTTCACGGAGGTAATAAAATAAATAGTTTAATGAATGAATTGTACTTACTAGATTTTTGTATGTGACTTGTGTGCTTTATTGTGTGTACTTCCATGTTTAGATGAACGTGTGTGTATGTTAGGAGCCATGATTTGCATCACTATTATAGTTTTTGTAATTGAATAATGTTGTTTAATTTCTAGATGATGCAGGTTGCGGAGACACCTCCCGATGTTCATAAGGTAATGGAGCATGGTGTGACCTCTGCGATTCATAGCTCCATGGCATTGACAGGGGTATGAGGCAGATTAGTAAATTTCAATTTACATTCATTGTTATAGTTGTTTATTTTTGAAAAATCAAAAGATTATTGATTTGAAGTTTAATTTCTATCTGGATGGTTTCTATAGGACATGACATCACCATGGCCTATTCCTACTACTAAGGCAAGTGAGGAGACAGATTATATGGTAGCGATAAGTGATTATTTTGTTAAATGTTTCATTTTTTATAACATTTAATTTCTATATATTAATGTCTATACTTTTTATTGTAACAGCTAAAGATGCAGGAAGAACTAAATAGGAGGAGCAACCCTCAGGTTCGTAGTAGACCACCCATATGCGCATCTCCATCCCCTAGAAGATCAAAGGCTGCCCATGATCTATTCTCCTCACCAGCCAGAGGGGAATGACTTTTTATTATGTTCCTTTGTTGTATGCCTATATGGCATTTGTGGACATATTTTGTATTGCATATAGTTGACATTGTATACCTATATGGCATTCTTGTAAGCCTATATGGCTATTTTGTATATATGTTATACTTATATCGACAGATATTGATGTATGCCTATATGGATATTTGGTTAATACAAATCTTTTTTATTGATGTCGTCCATACTTGCATTATAAATCCATGTTTGAATGGATATTTGTAGATGGCTACTTCAAATATTTAAAGTCCAATTGTATTACATAGGATGTTTGTTGATCCAATAAGCTAGCTATTGTTATTCAAGTATCACCTAAACCTCATTTTGGAACTAAAAGATAAAAGTTGTATTTAAAAAAAAATGAATCATCATGTTGAATAGAAAATATTAATATTCTTTATGAGTAGCATACAATGTCAACTATATGCAATTCAAAAAAATGAATCATCATGTTATTCTTTATGTTTGAGATCCTGAAAATGACTAAGTCTGGTAGCCTAATATCCTGAAACACTAAAAATTGACTAAGTTTGAAATCTAGTGGATCCTCCAAATTCTATAATCTACATGTTAAATCTGGTGGATTCGAGACCTATCTCAAACATCCTGAAAGGTATATTGAAAAATATTTAAAGTATATTCAATCTACCTTATCCTCTGGGACTTACACTTCTAGGAGCAAAATTGCTGTAGGGAGTTAGGCGCGCTTTCCCACCTTTGCAGATTCAACTCAGTGCCTAAGATTGAGACCTCAAAGTGAGCCTAGAGAAGAAAACAAACCTTTGATCATCCCAAGTTATGGCGGATTGAATGGAATTGATACAAATGACCTTAAGCATTGAAAATTTGACAAGGAAAACACATTATGAGTTTAGGTGCCCTTCATGCTTCATATCATCAATTTTGGTGCCTTGGCAACATAGTAGATGAATAACACCTCAAAATGAGCGCCTAAGGGTGATGTAGTCATACAAGGGTGCAAACAAGTGTTAAAAGCCTTAAAATATCAAGGAATAATCCAAATTCAAGTAAGGTGCATTTTCACACCTTGATCATATCTAAGGCACCTTGCAAAGAAGGTCTTGAGCAACATAAACCTTAGGCACAATTTCTTGCTTCTACAATCAAATCTGAGAGCCTAAGGAGTGGATTGGTGATGGACATCACTTTGAGCACCTTAAAAGTGTTTAAAGGTTTGAATTGGTGAATGACAGCACCTAAAGGTCTTAAAACCAACTAGAATAAGGAATTAAAGAATGAGTTAACGACTTTGCGTGCCTTGAAGGAGAGAAGTATGTATATGAAGATTGATTGAATGTTTGGATTTTAGGCGCACTTTTCTTGTCATCTAATCACACATTGGCGCTGTTAGGTCTCAAAAACATAGGTCGTTAACCCTAAGAGGTTGTCAGGCTCTCTTGACGTTTTTGGCTAACTAACACGGGGTAGATATGGCTAAACCCCCTTCACTTCAGGCTCTGCTAGACCTAGGCGGATAAACCTCTAATTAATAAAGTAGATAAAGAGATGATTACTATTTTGATTAGAATTAATCTAACTATTGATAATGGCACAAATTATAAATGGATGAAAAGACAAGTTAATCCTAAATTATCTAAATTGTAATGTTAAAACAATAATGCAATCTAACTAAGTAAATCTGAAGTGAATTTGTATAAGTGAAAATGAAAATACTAGACCAGTGCCTTATTGAATATAGAGTCAGTATGATCATGAAATGAAAAACTGTTTGTTTGGTAAAAACTTGAACTATCTGGCATGAAAGAATAGGTATGTAACTTGTACAACCCTACAAGGAAGTAGTTAATATTCCATACTTATATATATCCAATTGACAAAATCACCTACATTCATCTAAAAGGATTTAATCCCTCTTTGAAGGAACCTATCAGAATAATACTACAATTGTAATAGATTCATCAAAAAATGGAGACAAAATATAAACCCTAACTATATGACTCTTCTTACAAATCCATGACAATGTCTTCACAGTTATTGTGATAGATTTAAAGGATTTAATTATGAAAACAGAAACCAATTAATCTTATCACACTATAACAACAAATGTGCATAGACAACTTGAAGATATACATGATAACTCAAATTGAATAACAGAGAAAAATTTGAAAGGAGACAGTCATATAATTGAATAAATTTAACAGATAGTTGATACCGAAATTTCTAGTCACTGCTTCATGCTTACAGACTTGACTTCATCAGAGAATGCTTGCACATGGTCTACCAGAAATAAAATATATTAAAAATGAACTAGCATTGCTGTTCAAATCTAATCTATAGTATCCCCTATTCTATTTTGTAATCTCCTCCTATTCTATCTATCTATTTTCCTCCATCTTCTCGTTCTGGTCTTGGTCATCTCTTATAAAGAGGCACATACAAGCTTCAGACTAGTTACAATGGTTGTGACAGTTGATAACTGAACAACAATATTTGTCTTAATAAACAAATTCAGGAAAATTAATACTCGTCTTTAATAACCAAATGGATGACCATTTCAGGATCAAATAAAGCTCTTTAACTGTAGTTCTGCTTAATCTCCTTTGAGGATTTCTTTATTATCCTAAAAAGACCAGATAAAACACAAGTTAGTTTCTGATCAAATGATTAAAACAAATTTACTTAAACATATGTATTTACTCAAACAATTACGTCCCTTATCAATGATTTATCAGTTGCTCAAGATCCTTTTGTGGTTGTTTATATAACTTGATCTCCACTGTGTATATCTTGCAAAAAACCCATATTTCAAATGTCAGAAGAATATCTTAATCGTTCAAATTTTAGTGTCATTTTAGGGTTTCTAAGTTTTGTATTAGAAAGACCTTTCACAACATTTCCTTGACATCGTTGTGACTAGCATGTCGGCGAGACTCGCAGGCTTTATCCTGATTCATGTCTCTCACCGATATGTCTCCCTTGTATATTGAATACATTCCTTTCATATACAAGCACGGGCCCAAGCTAAAATTCACAATATTTGATATGTCATTCAAACCTGGGCTTGTATAAACTTGTATATCCATTGGTGATGGGGCCCACGTGGTGTTTCGTGCATTTGTATATTTCCTTTGTATCTCATATACATTTTCCCTTGTATCTTGTATATATACAAGCATTAGACATACAATAACTTTTCTAGACATCCAACTTGTATGTACTATAATGTATGTATCTGAAACATATATACAAGGCCCAAGACATACAAGGATAAAACCAATTTTAACATCACTTTTGGTTCCATCACTTGTATAAGTGCAATGCATATCGCAATGTATGTATACCGAAATGTATGTATATACAAAGCGTGATACAACAACTTAACTTTATTTCATATTTTTTTGAATCCACGGTATGTATATTAGCCTTGTATAACCCAAAACATACAAGACGCAAAATATACAAGAATTTCACCACATTTCATAATCTTTTAGTTCCGTGCTATGCATATAGCCTTGTATGTACCGAAATGTATGTATATCGCAACATACATACAAAGTGCAAACATACAAAGACTTAACATTAATTTATAATTGTTTTGGTTCTGGGCAATGTATATTGTGTTGTATGTATCGCATTGTATATTACTGTGTATTGGCATGAGTTTTGCATTATTTTGCCCAATGTGCATTGCATACATATATCACAAAAGCATATCGAGAATGTATCTGTTAGAATGTATCTTTCGTCAGATGCAAAGGGTGACCGGCCGTAACGGTGAAACCAGACTAAAGATACTTTAAGTCCACCGGTGATAGCAAGTCAAGTAATGCATATACAAGTTGGTATATCGGCATATCGGGAGGACATAAAAGGAGCTCACCGATGAGGGAAATCACACCAAAGTGTTGGAGACAGTCCTCAAAGTCAAATGTGTCCATTGGTATAAGATAAGTCTACAGTAAGACTTGGGAAAGTCTTTTCGATATTAGTTGTCTTACCAATAGTGCAGAATATATATGTTTCGATGTTGTTTGGACCTAGGGAGTGGATTTTTTAAAGCTGATTAAGGATTAATCTATCTGAACTATGGGATAATGACTTCCACTGAGTGCTCCACATCACTTAATATTTGCCAAAAGTAGCCTGGGAATTTTAGTCCCAATAGTGGCTCTTTCTGGGGATGTATGCCCCTTGTGGGCATAGCAAGATCCCAAATTTTTGGGGGAACAGACCAATGCCTACTTCATTTGACGATGGGTGAACTATGAAGGGTAATGATCCTAGGTTATTGCTTTATGAAAAACTTTTATTTCCTGATAAGAGAGCTCTTTAAGCAAGTTATTTAACTCCTCTAAACTACCGTGCATGGAAAAGACCATTTAGAGAGTTTAACCAGAATTGTCCATGCACAGGCAATTCTTTTCTCTCAGATTCTTTTTAAGAGAAAAAATGTTTCAAAAACTACCCATGTACTGGTAGTTCTTGCTTTTCACCAGACATGTTCTATACATAATGTGAATCCTCCCCTGCCTTACCATTGATGACAAAAGGTCCAATCCACAGGGTATCAAATTTTCCATGCTTCCATTTTTCTTGATTTCTAGCATTCCACATAAGCACTATGTCACCTATTTCAATTTTTTTGACCTTAGCCTTTTTATCATATAGGTACTTCAGTTGCATTTGCATTTTATTATTCTATTGTATCGCCTGTTCCCTCATTTCATTTAATTCCATTAGCTGTTCTAGCCTTTCTTCCATCAGTTCTAGGACATCCCAATCCTCTTGGAGGATAAACTTATACATTGGCAGCAAGTTGTGTATCGGGAATCTAGCATGAGTTCCATATACTAGTTCAAATGGTGATTTACCAATTGCTTTCTTTATTGTGGTCCTATCAGCCCATAGTGCTAATCTCAACTTAGAATCCCAGGTTTTCTTGTTGTTATCCAACATTGTTTTTACAATCTTCAAAATACTCTTATTGCTAGATTCAGCCTGCCCATTACCTTGTGGGTGGTAGGGAGAAGAATATGAGATCGTAATGCCATAAGATTTACAAAAAATTTTAAACTCATCCGATCTAAAACACATTCCATTGTCAGTTATAAGCCTCAAAGGTACCCCAAATCTAGTTAAAATGTTTTCCAATAGGAAGTTGATCACAACCTTGCTAGTTGCTTGTTTAGTGGGTATTGCTTCCACCCACTTTGTAAAATAGTCAGTGGCTACTAATATCCATTTATGACCACCACTTGATTTTTCCATAATCTCTCCTATAAAATCAATTCCCCATTGGTGAAATGGGGCATCAACTTGCATAGGTCTCAAGGGTAATGCCCCTTGATATTTTAGCTTTCTTAAGAATCTTTGATAGGCCTCACACTTCCTGGTAAAACTATAGGCATCATTGAAAACCTTGGGCCAATAGTATCCAACCCTTAATATATTATGTGCTATGGTTTTAGCTGAGAAATGGCCACCACACACTCCCTGATGCACCTCTTTTAAGGCAGATTTTGCTTGATCTTCATCTAAACAAAATAATAAGATACCATCTTTGTTTTTCCAATAAAGATCTCCCTCTATAAGCACATATTTTGAAACATGTAATTTTAGAGTCCTTTTCTTATTATCATCAAATCCTTCAGGGCATTTCATGTGTTTGAGGTAGTACACTATGTCAGTATACAAAGGAGTTTTCTCAATACTTGTTACCATGTCTTCTTCATTTTCAATATTATATACTTGGGCAGCCTCAAGGTTTGTTTCAGTCATTAGTTTTGCTAACCCTTGTCCCCTTACCAGTTTTGTGATTTGAATTTCTATATCAAATTCTTGAAGTCAATTTATCCACCTACACCTCTTCCTAGTTACTTCATTTTGCATGAACACATCTTTTGACTGCTGCATTTGGGACATAAGCTATCACCTTAGCCCCAACCAGGTAAGGTCTAAATGCCTTAACTGCTTTCACCAATGCATATGCTTGTTTTTCAGTGATGTCATAGTTAAGTTCTGCATGTTGGAGTGATTTACTGAAAAAGGAAATAGGTTGCTCATAACCCTCACTATTCTTTTGTAGCATTACTACTGCTACTGCATGAAAAGATGCAAATGAGAAGATCTAAAAAGGTTTACTGAAATCAGGAGACTTTAGCACTGGAGCTTCTTTAATTGCTCTTTTTATGGATGCAAAAGCTTCTATACATTCATCTGTCCAATTAACCTTTGCATTTTTCTTCAACATTCTAGATATAGGGTTAATTATTTCTGCAAAGTTTGGTATAAACCTTCTCACAAAGTTTATCTATCCAAAGAATGATTGTATGGCCTTGACTGTCTTTGGGATAGGAACTTTATCTATTGCATCTACTCTTTCGAGATCAATCTGGACACCATCTTTGGATACTATGTGCCCAAGCAATTTCCCCTCTGTGACTGCAAATTTACATTTCTTGGGATTCAAGGAAATACCATACTCTAATGCTCTGGTAAATATTTTCTCAAGGTGATTCACATGATCTTTGGCCTTTTTTGAATATGTAGTGAGATCATCCTGATATACAGCCATGATTTCATTTATCAAACCTACAAAGGCAATGTCCATTGCCCTCTAGAATGTAGCTCTAGCATTTGTAAGGCCAAATGGCATCCTCACATATACATATGTTCCCCATGGGGTTGTAAAGGCTATTTTGTACTATTCAGACTCTTTAACCTTTACTTGGTTGTAACCGAAGAAACCATCCATCATGGATAACAACTCATAGCCAGTAACCCTCTGCAACAAAATTTCCATGTTAGGCAATGGATAATTATCTTTGAGGGAGGATATGTTTAATTTCCTAAAGTCAACACAAAGTCTAATATCCCCATTCTTCTTCCTAACAGGGACTAAATTTGAAACCCATGAAGAATGCCTAATTGGTTTTGTGATTCCTACCTCCCTGAGTTTCATGAGTTCTTCATACATCTTTGGTTCTAACACCGCGTTGATGGGTCTCTGCTTTTGTCTATAAGGCTTAGCATCTAGCTTCAGTGGGATTTTGTGTTGGAACATATCTTCCCTATAAGCTTTAAGATCATCATAGGACTAGGCAAATACATGTTTATATTTTCTCAATAATGCAATTAACATGCTTCTAATTGCAGGTGTTATCTTCTTTCCAATGTAGACCTTTTTAGGTGACAATTCAGTTCCCAAATTTATTTCTTCCACATCATCCTCTTTTACTATTACTTTTTTAGTAATGGATTGTTCATTTGCATCAAAAACTCTCTCTAATGCTACTAAACCCTTTGGAATTTTATTGGTTTTAATTTGGACAATTTCTTTCCCAAATAAAGTCTCTTTGCCATCAATCTCCTTGACAAAAGCATTAAGATCAATCTCTTGATTCTCATATTGATCTATACAATGCAAAAATTTGAGTAAATTAGCACCACTTTCAAAAACCTGCCAATTATATATGTTGTCTGGGATAGTTGGTCTAGTTTTGAACTCAACTTCTAAAATACCTGTCAAGGTGATGTCATCCCTTTTCACAGTTATGTTTGCAAGGAAGTCAGCCATCATATTTTTTGACCTATCTATCCAACTTATTGAAAAAGCATCAAACAATTCTATATCATCCAGAACTGCATTTCTATATTGTTTTAGTCTTTTGTTTTTTGAGGAATATTTACCTTTGACTTGTAAAATAATCAATTTAGAATCTCCATATCCTGCTAAAAATTTGATTTTGTGTTTTCTAGCAATGTTTAGCCCAATTAAAAGTGCTTCATATTCAGCTATATTATTTGTGCACTCAAAATTTAGAGAAAAAGAATATTTGAATGTTTTTCCTGATGGTGATATAAACAACACCCTAGCTCCATTTCCTACCTTGCTGCATGCACCATCGAATTACATGGTCCATACACCATTTTCATCAAGTTGGGCTTCATGGTGAATTGGGTCTGTATTATACAATTTAGATTGTTCTTCCACCCTGAATGTACTAAAGTCTGTGTCACAGAAACAAATCATTTGATTTGGATTAATTTTCTCTATAATGTTTTCATACCTTGGCTCCCTATAGAGTTTAACTACCTATGTTCCTAATGGGATAGTAGCATAAGATAAATCTAATTGCACACTTCCCCCTACCATGGCAGTCCATTGTCCAGATAACAACATTCCATAGTTAGGTGTGATATCTACCACAGTGCTATAAATTTTATAAGAGGCTTCAGGATGAGATGCTAATTTTATCTCAACATCTTTCATGATTCCAACAACAGGGATAGATCTATTATCCATTGCATAACATTTACTGAATGTAGTATCCACCCACATTCCTAACTCTTTCATAACAGCCATGGGCATTATGTTAACTGCTGCTCCTGAATCAACCATACAATTCCTAACTAATTTGTTGTTTATTAGCAAGGTAATATAGAATGGATCTACTTGAGATAGATTTTTCATTAATGTTTCACCCAGGTATATCTCAAGTACTTTGATAAACTCTTGTTGCACATTTATTTTAGGAATATGTTGTTCGGGTCTTTTGTCTGATATATTTGATATCATCTTCACCACTATATTTTTATATTTTTCCACCTTCATCATTTCTAGGAGTGGCACAGATATTTTCACTTGAGAAACAACTTGAGCAATATCAAATGAGGGATTTATGTTTAATTCTAACCTATCAGCTTTTGTTTTCCCCTTTTCCTCAGTTTTTGTGTTGTCCTTCTTTTTGTTCAGTGTGTCAACAGGAGGTATATCATGAGGTGTTTTCTTAGTTTTACTTTTATCATTTTTACTAGAGGCTTGATTTTTGATAAACACACTTCTGGGAGTACCTTGTTCAACATTGATTGTTCTATTTCTCAGGTCGTAACTACTCTTGGCTTGTGCTACTACAACCATTGTTAAAACTTTTCTCTCTTCCTCAGAAGGTTTTGGCCAATTGTAGCTTTGTGCTGCATTAAGGTCATATCCACAATTTCCTAAGTCTTCTTCATGGTCAGAAAATACCTCTTGTCCTCCTATATTCACATTATATTTTTGTGCTCCTACATCATATTCATAACCTGCTTCCTCGCCGGATGAATAATCTTCTTCAATAGTGAAAGGTGTGATACCCAACATATTTATAGTATGATGATCCATCTCAGGGTTATAAGATGTCTCATCTTTTTGTATTGATTATGCTACCACACAATAATCAGGAGAGTGTGGTAAATTACAGGGCATACACCATGGACTATTTTCTATCACATGGATTCCACTTTTCTTCAAAGGGTCAGGGGTGTCTTTTCCATAGTTATGTCTCTTGCTAATATCCACGGGCTTTCCATCTTTCCAGTTCGTATGATATGGCATATCATGGAGTCTTGGTCTTTCATTCTTATGTGAGTATTCTTGCTTGTTCGTAGGAAGATTAGGATTTTGAGGAACTCTTATATTGTCTCTTTTTCCAATCATCCCAGTAGCCTTTTTATTGTTTTCAATAGTGAGAGCCATTTTTTGTGCTTCTGCCAAAGTTCTAGGACTTTTGCCCCTGAGTTCATAACCTGTCTTGGGGTCAAATGCTTTCAAGTATATGCTAAGGGCTACTTGGTTGTTTAATTTAGATTCTTGTGGAACCTTGTTATACAATTTAGTGAATCTCAAATTAAAATCATACACCTGTTCATTTTGATACTTTTGAATAGTTATTAGTTCATGAAGAGCAAAATCTGGGGCACATTGATTTCTGAATTGTTCTAAAAATTGATCGTGGAAGTCTCTCAAGGAATATATTGAAGCGTCTGGTAAGCTATTTACCTAGTCTCTTACTTCATTAGTAAGATATATCATAAACAGTTTCATTTTTATATCCTCATATTCGTTTCCAATGTCCTGTATAAAAGCATTGAATCATTTGATATGTTCTTCAGCAATCAATTCACTGCTCAATGTAAACTTAGGCACATTGTTCCTCCAACTATTATCCATGGGATAAAGATATAGCTGATATCCAGTCAAATCAAATTGTCTGGCCATGCTCGTAGGATTTGGAGGTGGTATATTTGGGTATGGTGGATAATATTGGTATCCAAATGGAGGTTGTGGATACATATTGGGTTGGACATATTGCTGATGATACATATTCTGTTGTGGGAGAGGTTGCTGATATTGATTGTTATGTCCATGCCCTGGTGGTGGATGTTGTTGGTACACATTCCCAATATTTGCAGGTGGAGGTCTTTGCATTTGCCTATTATGCGGAGGAGGATTATTGTATGTATTGTGGGGGGCCATGTTTACATTTTTATGGTGAGGTGGAATTTGGTGATGACCAAGTGGTGGATAAGGATTAGCTACATGCTGAGATGGGTTGTGTGCATTGGATGGTCTTAGATTTTGTGGTGGAATATTTTGTTGGGCATGGCTAACATGTGGCATTGCTAAAGTATGTGAACTACTTGCATTCTGATGTAACCCTATTTGATTGTTCATTTGAACATGTCCACCCTGCCTATGGGGAGGCACATACTTTGAACTGGTTACCTTAGTTCTAGATATTATTTGTTGTAGTTCTTGTTTCATCTTTTCTTCTTCTTCTTTTAATCTAGCCCACTCAAATTTTGCCTATAATTCAAGTACCTCTTGCTGTATCTGATCCTTAGTTCTCATGTCTTCTGGCTAACTATTAAGGATTTGTGTGGATGTTACCTGATCTATGAATTCATCTTGAGCTTCTTCACCCTGTTGTAGTGACGCTTGGTAGTCATGTTCTACTTGATTTTGGTCTATCTCTCTCATAATTTGAGTCTGATTGTCAAGTTGTTCCTGAAAGGAGGGTTTGTACCATGCAAGGACATCATCAGATCTGTTATGATCAGATTGAGTATACTGATTGTTGGATTGGAATTCATCTAATTCATGCAAGGGAGTGAAGCTGTTATGAATTATTAGTGTCTGTTCTGAGGTATTATTTGGAGAGATTTGGTTATTAGTACTATGAGACTGACTTGATATCCTAGTCTTCTTACTAGGAACCTTTAAAGGTGGGGATGATTGTAGTTTTTTACCATCATCTTTAGATCTCCTACCATCCATTATGACACTTTTATCAAAAAAGCAATTTAAGTTTAGTGTAGAGTCGCCACCTCTATTTAGAGAACTAATCAATCTTCTGGGTTTTTCCTTCCACCAGAAGAGTTATGCCTTTTAATTCTCTGACTCTAATAACATGGTCTAGTACCAGGTTCTTCTATGTGTTCCCAGTAGAGTTGCCAATTCTGTTAGGTCTCAAAAACGTAGGTCATTAACCCTAAGAGGTTGCCAGGCTCTCTTGACATTTTTGTCTAACTGACACGGGGTAGATATGGCTAAACACCCTTCACTTCAGGCTCTGCTAGACCTAGGCGAGTAAACCTCTAATTAATAAAGCAAATAAAGAGATGATTACTAGTTTGATCAGAATTAATCTAACTATTGATAATGGCACAAATTATAAATGGATAAAAAGACAAGTTAATCCTAAATGATCTAAATTGTAATGCTAAAACAATAATGCAATCTAACTAAGTAAATCTGAAGTGAATTTGTATAAGTGAAAATGAAAATACTAGACCAGTGCCTTATTCAATATAGAGTCTGTATGATCATGAAATAAATAATTGTTTGTTTGGTAAAAACTTGAACTATCTGGCATGAAAGAATAGGTATGTAACTTGTACAACCCTGCAAGGAAGTAGTTAATATTCCATACTTATATATATCCAATTGACAAAATCAAATTACCAACATTCATCTAAAAGGATTTAATCCCTCTTTGAAGGAACCTTTCAGAATAATACTACAATTGTAACAGATTCATCAAAAACTGGAGACAAAATATAAACCCTAACTATATGACTCTTCTTATAGATCCATGACAATGTCTTCACAGTTACTATGACAGATTTAAAGGATTTAATTCTGAAAGCATAAACCAATTAATCTTATCACACTATAATAGCAAATGTGCATAGACAACTTGAAGATATACTTGATAACTCAAATTGAATAACAGAGAAAACTTTGAAAGGAGACAGTCATATAATTGAATAAATTTAACAGATAGTTGATACCAAAATTTGCAGTCACTGCTTCATACTTACAGACTTGACTTCATCAGAGAATGCTTGCACATGGTCTACCAGAAATAAAATATATTAAAAATGAACTAGCATTGTTGTTCAAATCTAATCTATAGTATCCCCTATTCTATTTTGTAATCTCCTCCTATTCTATCTATCTATTTTCCTCCATCTTCTCATTCTGGTCTTGGTCATCTCTTATAAAGAGAGGCATACAAGCTTCAGACCAGTTACAATGGTTGTGATGGTTGATAATCAAACAACAATATTTGTCTTAATAAACAAATTTAGGAAAATTAATACTCGTCTTTAATCACCAAATGTATGACCATTTCAGGATCAAATAAAGCTCTTTAATTGTAGTTCTGCTTAATCTCCTTCAAGGATTTCTTTATTATCCTAAAAAGACAAGATAAAACACAAGTTAGTTTCTGATCAAATGATTAAAACAAATTTACTTAAACATATGTATTTACTCAAACAATTACTTCCCTTATCGATGATTTATCAATTTCTCAAGATCCTTTCGTGGGTGTGTATATAACTTGATCCCTGCTGTGTATATCCTACAAAAAACCCATATTTCAAATGTCAGAAGAATATCTTAATCATTCAGATTTTAGTGTCATTTTAGGGTTTCTAAGTTTTGTATTAGAAAGACCTTTCACAACATGTCCCTGACATCATTGTGACTATCATGTCAATGAGACTCACAGGCTTTATCCTGATTCATCTCTCTCACCGATATGTCTCCCTTGTATATCAAATACATTTCTTTCATATACAAGCGCGAGCCCAAGCTAAAATTCACAATATTTGATATGTCATTCAAACCTGGGCTTGTATAAACTTGTATATCCATTGGCGATGGGGCCCACATGGTGTTTCATGCATTTGTATATTTCCTTTGTATCTCATATACATTTTCCCTTGTATCTTGTATACATACAAGCATTAAACATATAAAAACTTTTCTAGACATCTGACTTGTATGTACTGTAATGTATGTATCTGAAACATATATACAAGGCCTGAGACATACAAGGATACAACCAATTTTAACATCACTTTCAGTTCCATCACTTGTATAAGTGCAATGCATATCGCAATGTATGTATACCGAAATGTATGTATATACAAAGCGTGATACAACAACAACTTAACTTTATTTCATATTTTTTCAAATCCATGGTATGTATATTAGTCTTGTATAACCTGAAACATACAAGACACAAAACATACAACAATTTCACCACATTTCATAATCTTTCAGTTTCGCGCTATGCATATCACCTTGTATGTACCGAAATGTATGTATATCGCAACATCCATACAAAGCGCAAACATACAAAGACTTAACATTAATTTATAATTGTTTCAGTTCCAGGCAATGTATATTGTGTTGTATGTACCGCGTTGTATATTACTGTGTATTGGCATGAGTTTTGCATTATTTCACCAAATGTGCATTGCATACATATATCACAAAAGCATATTGAGAATGTATCTATTAGAATGTATCTTTCGTCAGATGCAAAGGGTGACCGACCATAACGGTGAAACCAGACTAAAGATACTTTAAGTCCACCGGTGATAGCAAGTCAAGAAATGCATATACAAGTTGGTATATCAGCGTATCAGGAGGACATAAAAGGAGCTCACCGATGAGGGAAATCATGTCGAAGTGTTGGACACAGTCCTCAAAGTCAAATGTGTCCATCGGTATAAGTTAAGTCTACGGTAAGACTTGGGAAAGTCTTTCCGATATCAGTTTTCTTACCGATAATGTAGAATATATATGTTTCGGTGTTGTTTGGACCTAGGGAGTGGATTTTTTAAAGCTGATTAAGGATTAATCTATCTAAACTGTGGGATAATGACTTCCACTGAGTGCTCCACATCACTTAATATTTACCAAAAGTAGCCTGGGAATTTTAGTCCCAACAGGCACCTAGGAAGAGTTGACATGAAACAATCCTTTGAGTGGACTCCTTGATGAGATCTCTCCCATTGTTTAAACTTGTTGAAATGTTAAAAGCTAAGTCAAATGGATTCTAGGTGCTCTTTGCCTTCAAAATGACCTTGAATTGGCACCTAAGCATAACAAGAGAGTTTAAATCCATTCAATATGGCGCCTTGTAAGAGGAGAGCTTAAGAGCATGAGACTAGATGGCATTTAAGAGTCAAAATCATCAAAATCCAAAGAAATGGGCAAAAAAAGCTAAGGCACCTTTGCTTGTCATTCAATACCTCCATGAGTGCCTAGATTGAAATTGCATCCAAGGACATCTAAGAGTAGGCGCCTAGAGGGGAAAAGTCATCCTAAGACCTTCATAATTATTTAAAGCATAAAAAATGCCAAGTATAAAGCTTCATGATGTTGGGCGCTCTTTCACCTCCATATAGATCTAGATTGGCGCCTTAGATAAAGTATCACAAATCTATATCATTGAGTAAATTCCAAGAGAGAAAGGCTTACTTCAAGCATGTTTAATCATTCAAGGTCTTACAAATAATGAATAGAGCCTAAATTGATGCTAGGCGCCTCCTCTTGTCTCTACTATCTAGTTTTGGCACCTAAGGAGAAATTACATCTAGTGAACTCATTAATTGGCGCCTAGGAGGAAAAGACCTTAAACTTACATTATTGAGTTAGCACTTTAGAAATTGAGCCATTCCTAGTCAATTGGAGTCACAAATATCAAATACAAAGTCAAATTTGACTTAGGTGCCCCTTCATGTAATTTCCCACCATCATGAGCACCTAGATCTAGGAAGATCATCCAATTGTGCCTAGGAATAAGATACAAGTCCAAGAACTCAAATTTGAGCACCTAGAAGTGTGATGGATTAAAGAAGCTACATTGGCACCTAAGGGTAAGTTATATCTAATGACATCACCTAATTGAGTGCCTAGGAGGTATAAAGCTTAACATTGACATGAGGACAAGCGCTTAGTAAAGGAGAGTTTCTCAAACATTTAAACATGTGAATGAAGTCATAGAAATGCACTAAGTCATCTAGGCACCATTTTCCCCTTGTGAACCCTTACATTTGCACCTAAGAAGAAGTTGCTTCAGTTCATCGGAGTGTTTGAGTATTGAGGATTTCTTAGCAATGCTTTGCAACTTTACACTACCTCCTTTTGACAATTTTTAGGGCAGCAAAAAATATTTCACCATGGGCAAACACCTCAGAGATATAAAAAATTGAGAGAGGTTATTGTAGAGGCACTCTATGTGATCGCGTTGCCTTAGACAAAATGTTTCTAAGTGACATATTTTTCAAGTAACATCTCGTCAAAGATTGCTGCCTTTTTGCACTTTGGACTCTTCAAGGATATCATCGGTACAATGTAGCTCAAACTGTTTTGACATGTTTGGGTGAAAAATAGGACCATGCCTAGTGTAAATGTACCCATCTAAACATGCTGGAACAGTCAGTTTGGTCGCATCAGGAGTAGGACGAAAGTTACACCCCTTTGCAACTTTACATTGCCTCCTTCTGACGATTTTTGGGGCCGCAGAAAACCTTTCACCACAGGCGAACACCTTAGAGATATTAAAAATTGAGAGAGGTTATTGTAGAGGCACTATACATGATTGCATTGTCTTAGACAGAATGTTTCTAAGTGATAGTTTTTGAGTAACATCTCGTCAAAGATTGCTACCTTTTTGCACTTTGGACTCTTCAGGGATATTGTCGGTACAATGTAGTTCAGACTGTTTCGAAATGTTTGGGTGAAAATAGGACCATTCCTGGCGTAAATGTACCCATCCGGATGAGTTGGAATAGTCAGTTTGGTTGTATTAGGAGCAGGATGAAAGTTACACCCCTTTGCAACTTTACACTACCTAGTAATGATTTTTGGGGCAGCAGAAAACCTTTCACCACAGGCAAATGCCTCAGAGATATAAAAAATTGAGAGAGGTTATTCTAGAGGCACTCCATGTGATCATGTTTCCTCAGATAGAATGTTTCTGAGTGACACAGTTTTCGAGTAACATCTCATCAAAGATTTCTACCTTTTTGCACTTTGGACTCTTCAAGGATATCGTCGATACAATGTAGCTCAAACTATTTTGACATGTTTGGGTGAAAAAAGGGACCATGTCTAGCATAAATGTACCCATCTAGACATATTGGAACAATTAGTTTGGTCACATCAGGAGCAGGATGAAAGTTACACCACTTTGCAACTTTACACTGTCTCCTAACGATTTTTGGGGTAACAGAAAACCTATCACCACGGGCAAATGCCTCAGAGATATAAAAAATTGAGAGAGGTTATTGTAGAGGCACTCTACATAATCGCATTGCCTTAGACAGAATGTTTCTAAGTGACACAATTTTTGACTAACATCTTGTCAAAGATTGCTACCTTTTTGCATTTTGGACTCTTCAGGGATATCGTTAGTACAATGTAGTTCAGACTGTTTCGACATGTTTGGGTGAAAAATAGAACAATACCTAGCCTAAACATACCCATCCGGACACATTGGAACTATCAGTTTGGTTGCATCAGGAGCAGGACACCAAAAATGCATAACATGATGATGTAAAAATGTGTATATGTGTAAAAATGCAGCAGGAAATAAAAAAAGACAAACCTTACAAATTAATGTGCATACTTACAACTCAATGTAAGATGACTTTACAAAATCAATGTGAATACTTACAAATTAATCCAATGAACCATCTGGGTCTTCTCTACTCTTTATTGTGTCAAGTATTGCTTCATGGTTAGACTCACGCACCTTCCACAAGATTTTGTTCAAAGGTCTACCCCAATACTTTATCAACTGAACATTGGATGCCACGATAAGGTTCAAGTAATGAAGAATCTTTTGATGCGTGTCAAAGTCCTAAAATAGCCAAACATTAACACTCTTATGTGGGTACCTTCTAAGTCATGTTCCAGTAATAACTACTAAGCCTGTAGGGTATTCGATGTTTTCTCCATCTGTAACAAGGGCCTCCAATTTATTTTTGGCCTCAACACAATGACATAAGTAATAATCTATTCCCTCTTTATTATCTTTATCTGTAATAACTGCATATACGTGCCCTACATTGATATGTGTAGCAAATTAGATGAAATTAGTCAACATTACAAAAACACTACAAAGTAAGATGACATTACCTGGTTGAACTAGATGAAATTAGATGCATATATGTGCCCTATATTACCTAGTTGAACTAAATCTGATATGTGGTCAAAGTTAATTGATGATTCCATCTATGTTAGTTCCAGTGCTGTTGGGGGTCAATATGTGTCAAGTGGGCTAAGATAACTTAACTGTCATTCGTCAACCCACTCCTTTGACTCGCACTCATCCTACACTTGAATTGTATAGGAAGAACAAAAGCATGACATCTTTCACGTATGGATACTCCATGAACCTGCAATTGATCTTCTGAAAGAGTACATCTCATTTGACCCTGTCAGTGTACAACAATCCTCATAGGGTGCAATGTTAGTATCATCTATCAACCAAAAAAATCTATGAACTGAAGACTTACCTTCATTACTTGGACCCATGGAAGCATTACACCACTCGACAATCAATTTTGCATCTATCAACTTTGCATTGTCTTTATACTTTAACTCTTCTCGTGCTATGGCTCTTTTGATACATGCTCCTGCACCATCATACTCCCCCTTTCCATGCCCGGCCTCACAAAAGCTCCACATATGCTAAATACCTGTAAAATTATGTCTCCTACTCAGCCAATAGAAATTTCATGAGTTCTTGAATTGTGATGCATAGTTATCCGACCATATGATATGATGACTGAACGATATGCCCCTTCTAGCCAAATCATTGTAGAATACCTAAAAGAAACCTTGCACAAACTTTGTAGAATGCGTGCGATCATCACTAATATAGAAATTATACCCCCTTATGATCTTTCTTTCATCCTCTGTACTTTCATTTGCATGAATAAATGCGATGTGCACTAATATAGAAACCTGTGTGGAGTTGTAATATTGTGATTACACCTCATGCTGTGGCTGTAGACTGTAGTTCTCTACAAAGTCGATGACTGAAACAATGCTACCAACCAGAAATGTGTCCTTGCATAACTTGAATTGCAAGTCCAACCATTGAGCTCTATGGGCATGTCTTGCATACTCATACACTATGCTGTCACGAAATATAGGCATAAACTGATACACTGGAATCTTTTCAATAACCAATTCACACCTCTTTGCTTCTTTACCATCTTTTGTATTGTATGCCACTGTTTTATACTTGCCAAACTCTACTAGTTCATTTCCAGCTGCATGTGTTTTTTCCATATGTTCACATATTGGCAAATGTTGCAAGCCACCGCAACAATGACTTGTGCCATCCAAGCATAATTTCTTGTAGAATATTTGACCTTCCTCTCTTTCACATAAAATTCTTGATATGAAGTCACTTGAAGATGTTGATGGGGCATATATGGCACAACCCTACAAAACATTGTTAGTATGCATATCTAAACATATAGACCTATAAACATCAAAATGGTTAGAAAATTCAATATGTAATCTACAACAACAAGTAGTGCATGTGTGATTTATCTTGACATAGGAAGGTTTTAGCATTTTAAAATATCTTTAACAAATTTTAATTTGAGGATACTTCTCTAGAAATTTACCATAAAATTATGTTTGAGTCTCATCCAAAAAATTCTTTAGATGTGGTTCATGGTTCTAACTACCGATTCTCCTTCTTAAAACATCCCTTTGATTCGGAGATACCCTTGTGTAATTCTTCCAAAAGTCTTCAATTAGTGATCTCAATGCTTCAACAATTGGTTTATCTTTTCTTTGTAGTCTCCCCGAGAATGCCCATAATTCATTGGCATTAGTGTCCTCAATTCTTTGGGATCTTCTAATGGCTCTTGATAAAGTTTTCCTATTAATTCTTAATTCTTGACTCGTCTTTCTAATGAGACAAGCTTTCCTCGTTTGACTACTTACTATACTCGATGTAATCACATGCTATGTTGCATTACTAGCTTTTGTACAGGAGGTGTTACCCACACTCTCATACACACTCATTAGATTCTTGACAATAGATTTTTCGCTTGAAGCCTCTGATGTTCTCAACCCAAGAATCTTCATGATGGACCTATACTTTATACTTCGCATCATTTCAATGAATAGTTGACATCTTGTAGTCTCATTTAACTTTTCAAAGAACAATCTCCAAATCTTATGAGCATATCTTCTACGAGTGCATTTTGGAATCTTACCTTCCATTGGCTGTAAAATATTCTCATCAATATCAATCAAATACTTTGGCTTTCTATGCAAAATTCTAGGTGGTGTTAAGTTAGGTAAATTCATCTCAACATTAGGAATTTCATCAATATTTAAATGAGATGGGCTAGATGGCATACCTTCAATCGAAGATGGAATAGATGACATACCTTGAGGTTGAGGTGGGAACAATGGTGTACCTCCTTCATCACATGTGAGCGATGATGTACTCTCAACTTGAGATGTGGTAGATGGTGTCCCTACATGTTGACTTGCAGTAGAGGACGTGTCTCCAACTATGGTATTCAAATCTCTCATAGCACGAAGTTTTTGCATTCATTCTCTTTGTGCTGCCGATACCATATCTCTTTGTGATGGTTGTGGTTCCTCTTCAATTGGCATGTCTTCATTTATCGTGTCTGATTTCCTCTTCTCATGAAGTTCCCTCATAGCCACTACTTTGTTTGCATTCTTAGCTTCTATCTCTTCTAATGTTGGTTTAATTCTTGATCATTTCCTCAGCATGACAAAGAATTTGTCTATATCATGATATAGAGACCAATATTAGTTCCTAAGAAATGAATACAAGATAATAGTGGGATTGTATTTTTATTATGTTGTAAGGATTTATTCTTGTATAGTTTGACATCATGATATGTTAAGGTCTATTTATTACACATAATTATTAAAGAGCCCAAGTGTAGAAAATATACATGACATCATGTGAGATTGTAGGCTGCTTTCTTGATTGGGAATGTGTCTATTTTAAACATGTATGATAAAGAATAATAAAGTAATTCAAATAGAATTAAGGAAAATATAAAGAACATGCATGTAAAGACTTGACATACCTAAAAAATGAAGATTCGAATGGAGAGAGTACCCAATTATGTAGTGTTTTTTTGTTCTTGCATCAAACTCGTCAACAACTTGAGTTTTTCACCACTTGCTTCCTTTTCAATGTTAAATTGAATAACACTTAAATATAATTACTAACAACAATACTATTAACCAATCTATAATGTTAAATTCCTAAAATTGAATCACAATTAACATTGTAACACTACAAAAATTGAAACTAGAATAGATTTATATCAAACTTGGTGTGAAAACTATGTTATTTCCTCCTTCTCAAGTTGGCAAAGTAGAAAAGGTGGTGGAAAGATCATGCAAAGGTGGTAGAATGTGTAAAATGTGCATATGAACTTCCCAACAGCATGAAAGTACTTATTTTTTGTCAGAGCATGCACAGAATTAGTATGAAAATAGAGCATGTGGGCCTAGATCACGGGGGTCAACACTTTTTCACTGTTTCTATGGCAGGACAAAATGCAAGTGCGTTATAACGTGCTCACATTTTGTCCTGCTATAGATTGATCCATAAATATTTCCTACAAAGTAAATGAAGTAACAAGCCTCTCATCAGTGTAACAAGCCTCTAGGAGGAGCTTTTGAAACCTACACTGATCAACGGTGTTAGGCCAATCGGAGGCATATCAAGGAAAAGTAAAAGGAGATCTCACCGAAGGATCGAGGAAAAGTGAAAGGCAACTCTAAAGTGAGTCCCACTGATAGCATTCATCACAATGAAGAAGAGAAGGATCATCGACACATCGGCCCAAGCGTATAAATGTCCACCGATGACAAAAGTCTCATCGAACGTGATTGGTATTGGTGTATCAGCAAAGTTAATGCTAGTATGGCCGATAGTGATTGTGTTGCCGACAGAGAAAATCAAGGTTGACACTAGAGTGTGTCCATCGGTGCATCAACCTGACTTCGTAGGCATTCACCGATGAAAGGAGTCTGGGTGAGAAATATGGTTCGAAGGTATATCAGAGTGATCAGTGTGTATCGGTGGAGTAGTTCTCAAGCTCACCGATGGTAAAGGTCATACCGATGATTGGAGCATAGTGTTGAGCTATTGGTGAGAGAAGTGAGATCGGTGAAAGAACTTTTGAATGTGCCGACAGTGTTTAGTCTTGCTGATAATGAAGAATGTGTGTGTAGTTTAGTATCATTTGGACCTTGAGGAAGTTATTTAAAGCCAATTAAGCAATAATCTTTCTGTATTGTGGGTTTGATGGATATTCATCCTTGATTTGAATGCTTCCACTGTGTGCTCTGCATCACTATCCCTAATCCTTATACCCTTGACACTCTACTTTAACCCTAATCCCTCGACCCTCAACCCTATCCCAAAACCCTTAACCCTTGAACCTCAATGTACTCAACCCTTAATGTCAAATCCTAATCCCTCAACCCTTAACTCTGATCCCTCGACCCTCAACCCTATCCCTAAACCCTAAACCCTAAAGCCTCAACCCTTAACGTCAAATCCTAATCCCTCAACCCTTCACTCTAATCCCTCAACCCTAAACCCTATCCCTAAACCCTCAACACTATACCTTAAACCCTAATCCCTCAACCCTTAACCCTAAACCTTATCCCTAAACCCCAATTCCTCAACCCTCAACCCTAATCTATCATCCCTCAACTCTAATCCCTCATCCCTAAACCCTAAATGCTATCCCTATTCCTAAACCCTTAATGGGCTCGATACTATACCTTAAACCCTAATCCCTTATCCCTAAACCCTCCAACCCTATCCCTAATCCTTATACCCTTGACACTCTACTTTAACCCTAATCCCTTGACCCTCAACCCTATCCCGAAAACCTTAACCCTCAAACCTCAATGTACTCAACCCTCAACGTCAAACCCTAATCCCTCAACCCTTAACTCTGATCCCTCGACCCTCAACCCTATCCCTAAACCCTAAACCCTAAAGCCTCAACCCTCAACATCAAATCCTAATCCCTCAACCCTTCACTCTAATCCCTCAACCCTAAACCCTATCCATAAACCCTCAACACTATACCTTAAACCCTAATCCCTCAACCCTCAACCCTAAACCTTAACCCTAAACCTAATCTCTCAACTCTCAACCCTAATCCCTCATCCCTCAACTCTAATCCCTCATCCCTAAACCCTAAATACTATCCCTATTCCTAAACCCTCAATAGGCTCGATACTATACCTTAAACCCTAATCCCTTATCCCTAAACCCTCCAACCCTATCCCTAATCCTTATACCCTCGACACTCTACTTTAACCCTAATCCCTCGACCCTCAACCCTATCCCGAAACCCTTAACCCTCAAACATTAATGTACTCAACCCTCAAAGTCAAACCCTAATCCCTCAACCCTTAACTTTGATCCCTCGACCCTCAACCCTATCCCTAAACCCTAAACCGTAAAGCCTCAACCCTTAATGTCAAATCCTAATCCCTCAACCCTTCACTCTAATCCCTCAACCCTAAACCCTATCCCTGAACCCTCAACACTATACCTTAAACCCTAATCCCTCAACCCTTAACCCTAAACCTTATCCCTAAACCCTAATCCCTCAACCCTCAACCCTAATCCATCATCCCTCAACTCTAATCCCTCATCCCTAAACCCTAAATTCTATCCCTATTCCTAAACCCTCAATGGGCTCGATACTATACCTTAAACCCTAATCCCTTATCCCTAAACCCTCCAACCCTATCCCTAATCCTTATACCCTCGACACTCTACTTTAACCATAATCCCTCAACCCTCAACCCTATCCCGAAACCCTTAACCCTCAAACTTCAATGTACTCAACCCTCAATGTCAAACCCTAATCCCTCAACCCTTAACTCTGATCTCTCGACCCTCAACCCTATCCCTAAACCCTAAACACTAAAGCCTCAACCCTCAACCCTCAATGTCAAATCCTAATCCCTCAACCCTTCACTCTAATCCCTCAACCCTAAACCCTATCCCTAAACCCTCAACACTATACCTTAAACCCTAATCCCTCAACCCTAAACCCTAAACCTTATCCCTAAACCCTAATCCTTCAATCCTCAACCCTAATCTGTCATCCCTCAACTCTAATCCCTCATCCCTAAACCCTAAATGTTATCCCTATTCCTAGACCCTCAACGGGCTCGATACTATACCTTAAACCCTAATCCCTTATCCCTAAACCCTCCAACCCTATCCCTAATCCTTATACCCTCGACACTCTACTTTAACCCTAATCCCTTGACCCTCAACCCTATCCTAAAACCCTTAACCCTCGAACCTCAATGTACTCAACCCTCAACGTCAAACCCTAATCCCTCAACCCTTAACTCTGATCCCTCGACCCTTAACCCTTAAAATTTGAACCCTAAAACCTATCCCTACATGCTCGACAGTCGACACTATATCTTAAACCCTAATCCCTTAACCCTCATCCCTAAAGCCTCAACCCTAAATCCTTAAACCTTAAACCCCAAACCCTATCCCTAATCCCTCTACCCTCAACACTCTTATTTAACCCTAATCCCTTGACCATTAACCCTATCCCTTAACCTCAACCTTCAACCCTTAACCCTCAGCCCTCAAATCTCAACATTAAACCCTAATTCATCAACCCTAAACCCTAATCCCTCAAACCTAAACCCTATCCCTAAGCTATCAACCCTCAACACTATACCTTAAATCCTAATCCCTATCCCTCAACCCTTAACCCTTAAAACTTAAACCCTATCCCTACACCCTCAACACTTGACACTATATCTTAAGCCTTAAACCCTCATCCCTAAAGCCTCAACCCTCAAACCTATCCCTACATGCTCGATAGTCGACACTATATCTTAAGCCTTAAACCTTCAACCCTAAACCCTATCCCTAATCCCTCTACCCTCGACACTCTAACCTTAACCTTGACATTAAACACTAATCCGTCAACCCTAAACCCTAATCCATCAATCCTAAACCCTATCCCTAAACTGTCAACCCTCAACACTATACCTTAAACCCTAATCCATCAACCCTAAAACCTAATCCCTCAACCCTCAACCCTAAACACTATCAATAAACCCTCAACCCCTGACACTATACCTTAAACCCTAATCCCTCAACCCTCAACTCTAATCCCTCAACCCTCAACCCTAATCCCTCATCCCTAAACCCTAAATGTTATCCCTATTCCTAAACCCTCGACACTATACCTTAAACCTTAATCCCTTATCCCTAAACCCTAAACTCTATCCCTCAACCCTTAAAAATTAAACCCTAAAACCTATCCATAAACCCTCAACGCTCAACACTATATTTTAACTCCAATCCCTTAACCCTCAGTCCTAAAGCCTCAACCCTCAATCGTTAAACCTTCAACCCTAAACCCTATCCCTAATCACTCTACCCTCAACACTCTACTTTAACCCTAATCCCTTGACCATCAACCCTATCCCTAAACCCTAAACCCTCAACCCTCAACTTTCAACATTAAACCCTAATCCATCAACCCTAAACCCTAATCCCTCAACCTTAAACCCTATCCCTAAACCCTCAACACTATACCTTAAACCATAATCCCTCAACCCTAAACCCTAAACCCTATCCCTAAACCCAACAAAACTGCTTTACCTTATGTTAGGTTGTTAAACCCATCATTTTTGACACTCTTCTCTTAAAGATATTTGAGTTGCAAGAATATGTCAGAAAAATGTCTATGAACTTTTTTAATGTTAGTCATGTTATATGCCATGTTTTTCTAGCCCATCTGGGGTTCATTATGCCAATAGGTGTACACACTATGAGAAAAGCTTTGCGTATGGTACATCCAAAGTGAGTAATTAATAGTTGAAATCAGAAGGATGATCATTATGAGAAAATCTTTGCATTGGGGTACATCTATTTTTCTTGCTGTCCACCCCACACTTAGGGGAGGTATATTGTTATGAAATAGGCAAATAATCTCCCATTGTTTACCGGCTCTATCCACTAGAACTACTAAAGTATACCTTAAACCCTAATCCCTCAACCCTAAACTTTCAACCCTAAACCCTATCCCTAATCCCTCTACCCTCAACACTCTACCTTAACCCTAATCCCTCGACCCTTAACCCTAAATGCTATCCCTAAAGCCTCAACCCTAAACCCTAATGCCTCAAGGTCCTAAACTCTAAATCCTATCCCTAAACGCTCAACCCTCAACCTTAAACCTTAATCACTCAATCCTTATCCACCCCTCTCCTCCCCTATTTGGCTCACTCCCATCTCTATCCTCCTCTACCCTCGACACTATACATACATACATATAGGCATACATAGATACATACATACATATAGGCATACATAGATACATACATACATATAGGCATATATACATACATGCATAAATACATACATACATATAGGCATACATACATACATACATGACTTGAACATAAAATTTTTTAAGGGGAACATAATGCGAGTGCGTTATAACATGCTCATGTTATTTCAAACATGACAAACAACACAAACTTTTGCGGAAAAGGAAAAATGCAAAGCAAAAACTAACACGAGCGCATTATAGCGTGCTCACGTTATGTTTTTCTTTGGGAATCCCAAGCCTTGGGCTGGGATTTGCTTTGGATTTCCAATCCAAAGGCTTGGAGTGCCTTTTCAACATCCACAGACGTGTTTTTCCATATTCTTCAAGATTTCACATAATTTTGTTTGTGCTAACCCTCAGATTTGCACGTATTTCAAGGTCAAACAAATCGAACACCTGAGTAATGTTAAGCTTTCTCTTAGCTATTTGATGATGTGATTTTTTTCACATTTTAACAATGTTAAGCCTTTCATCTTTAATTTCTTTTGTTTGTGTGTCTGTTTTTGGGCAAAAACCACTGTTTGGTCTTTTTTCATTGTAAATTAACTATTCATTGAAATTTCAAAAAAATTACATATTTGGAAACTAGACTCCATTCTACAAATATTAAAAAAATAAAAAAATGATTTTCAATTAGTTTTCAAAATTTATAAGGGTAGTACGGCCAAAATTCTATTTTTTAGGATGTGTCCACTTTGAAAATTAGTAAAAAATCAAATATTCATCAAAAAATTATCAGAAAAATTGGGCATAAACTACATGCTATTAGCTAATTTCTCACTGAAGTGATTTTAAAAATACCAAAAAAAAAGTTGACCTTTTGAGGGAGCCACAAAACATGCTATGTTATGTTTTTTTTGATAGAAACAACACCAATTTCTGTGGCTCCCTCTTTTGAACCCCTTAATCTATGCCATTAAAAAAAAAAATAGTAGTTTAGAAAGTAGACTCAAAGCACTACGAACATTGTTTTGGTTGCATCTCCAAATTTTGAGTGTAACTATGCTCAATTTCTCATCCAAGGCCAGTATTTCCTAATTTTAGAAAAAAAGTAGCCACTTAAGACCCCTTTTTGGTCCCCCATCTTCTTGCACTTACCCTAGGGCATGGCATCATGTTCAAGATCAATAGGAACGAGATACGCAAGAACAACTAAAGTTGGTGGACTAAGCCAATATTAGGCCAATTAAACTAAAAGCAAGATGCAATCCCAATGTGTTCTCTACACAATCATAAATCTACATTTAAGCTCATACAAGAATACATTTCTCTTCAAGTGATCCAAAGAAACACAAAACCATTTCTCAATATTTCACACAATAGTCGCTTTTCATTTATCAACAAACCAAGGAATTTAATCTACCATAATTCTAGTAATATACACATCAATTACTAGTTTATTCTTCACATTCTACTCCTTTATACAATCCATCAAAGGCCCATCATGGACATGATAGAGAACATAAAAGGGCACATGATCAATAGCTAAAACCTTCAAGCATAGCCACCAATAATAATTAAGTAAATAAATCCCAAAGAAAGAAAATTAATTACAACAATAAAGCATAAAAATGCACGCAATTACAATAGTAAATTCAACGTGACCATCAAGGTCATAAGATAAATAAACATCAATTTTGATGGCTATACTTTTCCATAAATAAAAGAAAATAAAAAAAAGTTGGTCCTTACAAAGTCAAATAAAGATCAATAATCACAAGTTTCACATTACAAGAACTATGTGACTAATTCCAGCCACTACAAAGGGAGTACAATGCTTCATTGCACTTGGATCCAAGGTGAGTAAGAGAATAAACTAAATAACAAATCTTCCAAGATTCCAATCACGTTTATACCATAAGATTATTTCTACTTAACCACACGAATATCATTCAATGATGCCAAGCAGCTGTAAGTTGCATACAATCACTACATAAAGACATACACAGTCATCTGCTAGCAACTAGTTAGCAAATTAGGTTCACAACTGAGATATCAGAGCACATCAATCTCTCCAACATGCAGCGGTTAACACTTCTTATCAATCAAGGATTCACCAGTATAACACATGGAATAATATATTATAAATAAAATAGGAGGAATTAGGTTGGGGTTAAGTAATTACCCAACGTTCCTTTCACAAGATTCTAAACTCCTCCACAACATGATAAGTATATTGAATGCATACTAAGAGACAAAAAATCATAATTCATCTCACAAGTTGTAGGGTTTGCTATTTTTCTCAAGATTCTAACACTTCAAAACATCACAAAGACCCTCTTCACAACCCCTTTTTCTCTTTAACTCTTCAAATAATGCAATGCAAAAATTACACCCAAGTTCCCACATGAATCCTAGGGAAAATGCAATCTAGGAATATAAGTCATTACCTAATGATCTATTCTAGTAATGCGATACAACACTATCTATCTTACAACCGCATAATTAATCAATACCTGGGAACATGCTCTCAATAAGGCAATGCAATAGGCATGTCAAACAAGCATTACCAATCTCTATATAGAGGCAAGCATTATGAGGATATGCTATTCTTGTACACAACAAAGTTCATTAATATTCTTCCCATAACAAGCACATGATCAAAACATTCTCTTGTCCACATACAATGCAGAACTCCTAAAAGAGTAAACCAAGTTCAATCACACTTGGAACATGATATTTACTTTCACACAAAGGTCTTCATAACTCTACCATCATAGGTGGTTACACAAGCACAAACATGACCCTTCAAATGTCACTCAAGCACTCTCACATAGTGCAAAGACTCATGCCCAAAAATCAAGGCATCAAAAAGGAAAATACCCATAAGCAACTTCTTAGTAACACCAGGGTTGATCTAACCCATAATAATATATTAGTCGCCACACACATACGAGGATGTCATACAAAATAAGGCATATGCTACTTACTGCACGCCAACACTCAAGGACCTACACATGCTCAAACAAACCGAGCAACACACGCCCCAGAGCTCCAAATGTTGGAACCGTGCTCTGATACCAAATGTAAGGTGCAGAAATTTACCATCTAAAAATAGTACTCAAAAAGAAAAGCATATTCCAAAAGTAAGATAATCAACCAATAATAGTTTCTAGTTATCCATAATAACATAAAATGGCAAGAATCCATGAATAAGAATAATGATCCATATACCAGAATGGATTACAAAGCAGTTTACATACACTCGACTTGGTGTTACAATACATCTGTTTCAATGTTACACAAAGAAGAACTATCATCAAGATATCCATGAATCATATTACAATTGCAACTTGGCAATGAAGCCATACAAAGAGATATATAGAAAGTAAATATCCATATCAATAATAATATCTAATCTTAGCTGCATCGATCCCCCGATCATCCGCAAACCAAGACCAAGAGAGTGGTTGAGGTTCTTTTTCTACCCAACCACAAAGTACTGAACTTCCTCAGGTTTCTTCATAACTCGAAGAAAGCACCGACCCTGCACAAGGAGCCTAGCAACCTGGAACAATGTAAGAAAGAGGGAATCACTCGATGCATGCTTGTTGTCTTTACGTATCCTAATCCTAGAATGACATAAATTCTTGCAACATGATGTGGTAGAGACTACAAAGCTCTAGACTTTTAAAACAAATCCATCTATTTCAATGGTACAGTTGCTTGGCCAAGCAAATAAATAAAAATTATAGTTTTAGAAAAAGTAAAACTATCATCTCTGTAGACCCACATTCGGCATCCTGTCCCGAAAGTTTGTACTTTACCAAGATACATACAATGCAATTTTACAATATAGTTTTCTTTTGTTTGAATTTCCATAATAAAAATTAGTTCCATTGATCAATTATTTCATTGGTTTACTTATTGAAAGATTTACTATTTTTCTCTATGTGATGAATTATCAGTTAAACATAATGCATTTCTTTCATAATTCTAGAATTTGATTTAAATGTAAAAATAACATTTAACAAGAACTCAATGATTAAAAAATTCTTTCATATTAGTGCAAAAGAATAATTTATTTTTTTGCAGAACAATGAATTTAATTTATATATATATATATATATATATATATTAAGAAAATGTATATATATATATATATTTATATATATGTATAATATCGATACTCATACAATTAACAATTAAACTCAAACAGTAATGAAAGTTTATTACATCATATTCATTTCTAACTATCAAAATATATGCAACATATATTCATAATATATATATTGAAAATAAACAAGATAAAAATTTATACAGTCATTCTGATTTTCAAACAGTAATCTTTATGTTATAAACTGCTATAGAGAACTTTTCAGCTTCTAGAATGTAAAGATACATTCATTACATTATAAAGAATAGAGAATGATATGCATTTGGTGTATATATATATCAACATAATGGACTGAACTTGATTAAATGCAGCTGAGTTATGTTAGCAAAATGAAATATTCAAGGATTTCACAATTATTGGAGGGCAAATTATAAACTATTTAATAGATTAAAACTCGGATTGAATGGCAACTGTCCCCAAATGGGCTTGTAGTCCCTAAGGGATTGCGGCTCCATTTGGGGAAGCCAATTCCCTCTTCTAAAAGCTAACGGCCTATGGCTAGTATAAGCTATGTTCCTTTCGATATAAAATGCAATAAAAACGTTGTCAGTTATGCTATGTTTCGTTCAATAAAAAATGCAATAAAAACATTATCAGATATGCTATATTTCTATCAATATAAATTGCAATATAAACGTTGGTAGATTTATACAATTGATCATTTTGAAAAAACAATTGGTCTAAGAAAATATAATTCGATTCAACATAGAAATTATTTGATTCATTACAATCTACCATGAAGTTTTCTTCGTGTATATATATAAACAAAATATTTCTTTAACAAAACTACAACCATTAACCTAATAATTTATAACAATTTAGTCAGATGATCATGTATTTAACAGACAAGAAAAGATTCAATCATATGAATAGATGAAATTAAGATTTAATCAGAACATGGAAATTTGCTCCTTAATACAATTGAATGTCAGATTCCTATAGAAGCTCCCTTGATCTGATTTAATTTCCCTTTTGTGCCTAGAAAGCTTTCACAAATTTTTTTATGATCTGAATGCAATTACCGAGAAAAATGATGATCCCCCCTTTTTGAGAATGAGAGAGGTTAAAAAGAAGTTTTGGTTCCTAAGAAAAGAATTTGAAACTTCTTCTTTTTTATGTTTCCTCTTCCTCAAATGTTTCATTTTCTAGAACTTTTCTTTTCCTCTTCCACAAGTGTTTCATTTCCTAAGACTTTTCTTTTCCCAAATTAAGTTTTTGTTTTCAAAACATGTTTTGTTCTTTTTCTAATTTACATATTTATCATAATGTATCTATAAAACTAATACTTAAATAGAATATGATTATTTTCTAAATGAAACAATTTAAATATCTTAATCAACTATTATATTTTCTAAACACTTAATATATTTAAATAACAATGAGTTAAATAATCCAATTAAACCATTATTAACTAACTATGCAATAAAATTAAAAATACAACTTAAACTATTAAATTATTCAATGTGCAATAAATGCAGCTATATGATTCTACATGAAGTGTGTGAATGATATTCCTCCATCTTAACCCTACTAGGATGCTAATCTCCTTTACCTCAACTACACTCTTGTCTTCGACAACCTGCAACACATAGTAAACTCCAATTTCCCATTAATAGATTTGTAATCCAAATAACTGAAGCATAGCCGAAGCATTTCTAACATGAATATTATTGTTATCATGCAGATTAGCACCCTTGCATGCAGTTGTGAAACCTCATGCAATCTAGAGTAACATGGGAATGATCTCTAAGTGTGGGACTTTGCTAAATGAGATTAGACCTCCGGAGAAGGCCGGCTTCCTTGATTGGATATCACCTAAAACTACTAAATCTTCAGAGGAAAAGGGAGGAGGAATGCTTCTAATGAAAAATGAAAGTAGGAAAATTGAAAGTAAGGGTGATGCACCAGACTGATTAAAATAAACTTTTATAGAACTGAGGAGATGCACAACATAACCAAATATAGCAAGCAAACATACACAGATTCCACTGATCCTAGCCAAGGTGAGAAACCAGATGATTGAAAGGAACAATACGTTCACAGGTAAACACATGCGAATACACACTAAACTAAAACTCAGTCCAAAAAGGCAAAATAACTTGCATATATTTAATGGGAAGGCAAAGTTATAGTAACAAAAAGCTTTGTTTGAAAACAGATAGCTCCAAAGCCAAAAAATTTTCAACCCTATTTACATCATTCAAATGCATATATATAGCAATTCAAGAATACCCTAACTCAGTTACAAAATTCGCTCAAAGAGTTACAGTAGGAAAATATCTCTGAAGGGACATCCAACTGCAAGGAGTTATGGTGCAAAAGATCTGGAATTGATGTAGATGGAAGATATTTTCAGTCTTCAATGCAAGCTGTTGCATCATCAATCTGCTCCCCTGAAACGGTGGAAGATATTTTGGTATTGAATGTGAGTAGCTTGCGTGTCTATCCTCAACCATGACTGTATGCAATGTCTGAAACAATGTAGTGGAGAGATATTTTCTGATCATGAATGCAAGCTACTTCCTCTTTGTACAGCAATGAATGCAAGAAATATCTGCATCTGCCCCAAAATGGTCGCTGAAACATCCCTTCATCCAAATATGCAAATCTGGATCTAAATTTGAAAAGTGAGAATATTCCTATGAAAAGCCTGCCAAATGAAAGAGAAGGCAAAAACATGCATTTTTGCAACTTACATCATGTCAAAATTTGCCAGGACGGAGGAGACACGGGTGGTCAAAGCTTCAGTCAACTACTTGTATATATCACCTTGCATCTAGCCTCTGAAACTGCTTTTGTATGTGCAAGGCACCATGCATGTACCTCTGCTTTTGGTTCTTAAACTCCTCTTTGAAATCACCCCCCTAAATATGCACCTAGATCTGCATACAACCCTTACCTTTTTGAATCAGCCTTTGTATACTTCTCCTTATGAGGGATATGATGGTGATGTCACCATCATGGATGGGCCTTATTGAAACGTGACAGGATGGCGTCATCATCATATCGGCATTTGGGGTGATATTCAGAGATTGGGTGATATTTCAGAGATCAGATGATATTGAAAAGATCAGGGTAATATTTTAGAGATCGGGTGATATTGAAAAGATCAGGGTGATATTTCGAAGATCGGGTGATATTGAAAAGATCGGGGTGATATTTCAGAGATCAGGTGATATTACAAATATCACCTGATGTTCAGAATATGACTCGATGTTTCAAATATGACCCCTCCTGGAAAATCAGATTTGACCAGAACATTGACCATACATAACTTCCTTATTTTAGCAAATTTCAGGGTGATGTAAAAAGCAAACTTGCCTATTTTTCTTTTCAAGCTCTTTCACATGGTAAGCTTCTTTAGGCAAGCTTCAGACCCTGAGATTTGGGTTCAGACTTCTAGATCAGAAATATAGCTTACATTCGGGATATGCACACTGACTAATGCTGCTTGAATTATTTGACTCCGGCTAGAGGAAAAAAGGGTCAACAATTATAATTACATCTTTTCATATTAAAATATTCATAACAAATTATTCATCTATCTACATATAATTATTCATGAAATATTTCCACTTAAAGTAAACCTAGATGGTATCAAAATTTGAGACGTGATAGGTTTAATTGGGTAGTTCTCTAGGACCTTGGTGCAGAGCTGGGATATTGGTCAATCAAATCATGGTTTAATGGTCTGGACTCTATTCTTTGTCTCTTAGGTTTCCATGTTTTCGATGTATTCTCCATTTATTTAAAACCCTTACCTCTTGACAATTCAAGTATTTAAAAAAATTTAGCTAGATTTTGAATACGTACATCAGTCAAGAGCGTCTATTCCCAAATCCTGGTGTGATCGAAGAGACTCAAAATTGTGTCACTTTGATATCTTTGAGTTCCTTCGAAATTATCCTTGGCTGTGTTTCATACATTGTCCTCCTGATTTTTAATTGTTACTTCAATATGAGTTAATAAATACTGATGAACTCCCCTTTTTGTTCTCATCTAAGCCATTGATGAGAGTTCCATTATTGTCCTATTGATATGTATACTTCCAGTGGATGCTCTATTAATGATGTACTACACTTTTCAGGATTTCGAAGGGACTTATAATTGTCTCCCTTCGATGTGTGAAGGTGTCTTTGATGTGGGCTTATCTGGCTATCAGAAACATTGAAATATGTCTTTATTTTCCTATAGATGTGTAGGCTTACTACAATTCAATGATTCTCATAAATGAAATTTTCCATTACTCAATTTCTTGTTGTATTCAACAAAGCTGATAATCAAATTGTTAGAAGTAAAAGTATAAATTATAGAGGACACCTTTTGTAGATGAAATGAAATTAGTATTTGAAATGTATACATATCAAATTAAGAGTTTAGAAACTTCAGTTTTCCATGATTGAATCGTCTTTGTTGTCATTTTATTTTGCATTTTCTTTAAGAAAGTTTTGATTAACAATATACAAATAATCATGAAAAGTTATGTATACCTTTTAGTTATTGAAGAAGGCTAATACTTTGTTATTGCCTGTCACACTCTTTTATATCTTCTACAAAATATAGGGCCTTCTTGCAAATTAGGTAACAATAATTTCTTTGTTTTGTTGTTATGCTTGTATTATTTAATATAATAGAGACTTTTATAGTTTAAAAACATTTTCTTTTAAACCTATAGTAAAGACAATGGTCAACCTTGTGGATGTTGAAAGCTATAGAGTAAATAAACAAGACTTTACTATTGACATTGATGATGCCTTGGAAAAGCAACATTTATTTAGGATAGATTCATTTGTCTACACTGTAGGAGATTGTTTATTTGACACACTCGAAGTTCTCCTACATTTTCATTATACTTCTATTGAATTGCATAATGTATTAGTTGATCACTTTTTGTTATGTCAAGCATGACATGATTATGATGCAGTGCATGTGAATGAATATGAATTACATCTAGAAATGTTGTACGAGATGCATGGTATGTATGATGTCAATATGTATTTTTCTAGAATGTGATTGTCAACTTCAGCTTCTCTTCCTGAAATAGAAAGAGGGCTTTGGGGTGATATGTTTTGTATATGATGGATTTTGAAATGGTTAAATAAATCAATTGCAATGTGGTCGACAACAATGAAAAATAAATACTTACATTTCAACACAAATGTGCAAACAAATGCTCATTCAATATTATTTCATGACGAGAATCCCTTTTACAGTCATTATGAGCCATTGTTTTGTATGTAAACCTTGGCAACAAACATGCCAATGTCATCAAACCACGTTTCAGTTTATTGTCCAAGACAAGAAAGGCATTTCTAGTCTCTATCAACTCAAATGCAGGTTTATGGTTTGAAAAAACCTATTGGTAGCACCTTTGACTGTGGGGATAGCCTTTTCAATGCTATATGTTATTTAATGGAAGAAGAATTTGATGTTCAATCTTTAAGACTTTACTATGGTTTTAGATAGTTTTGATACAGTTAGTAGTTTTATAATTGCACTTTGACAGTTGGGATATTTGAGATGTTAGACTTATGTTTAATGCTTATCATGATCACGATGACATTATTGATATTTCAGCTCATGATGTGTTTCAACATGTTTAGCTGATGACTAGATGGATTATGCAGATGGATATAATCTTGTTTACGTAGTTTAATGTTATCTAACATCTAGTTAGGGATGCATATGTTATTGTCATGATCTCAGAGAAGGGAATGTGTAGTATTGCTCACTCTGAGCACCCTACTACACTGCAAACCCCTAACTCGCTATATGTGTTTTGTAGGTATATACATATATCTATATGCAACATATTATTTTGATACAGGTTGCAGGTACCGAGCCGCGACTCTACCTGACTTAGCAGGTCTGAGTGGGCCCTTGCACCAATGGATAATGTTGATGGAGATAACGTGAGGTTTATTCCCTAGGTCAGTTCAATCTTCAGTTTGTTGGTCGTCATGTGGTTTGTAGGTTTATTGTCAAGTCCTTGTTTAGTCAGCCTATGTGTATTCTAGTATGCATAATGGATCAATATTATTATAATGTTATTATTGTCAAACATTATAATATTTTTGCTTAGTCGTAAAATTGGAATACTTTTAGTGGAATACTATTTAAGTAAATTTTAATGCACAATTAATTAACTATTCTAATGTTTGTAAAAACATATATGTGGGTCAAAATCTTTATTTTAATTCATTAATATATAGCTATGTATAGAATCATTTTGGTGAATAATTAAATGTGGTTAGTTGTCATTTATGATTCCAGAGTGGGGAATCTTTGTTATTAGTAAAAATTTAAAATTCTTCTGGAGGGGAGGATTCTTGGGAATGGATTTAGTGTTAGTGGGCATTTATGACTCAGGGCTATTTTGTTTCTAGGGGGGATTTTTTGAGAAGAGGGATTCTAAGAAATTTGGGGGGCAAAATTGACAGAAGGGAGGAATTGGAGGATTCGGAGGCTGGAAAAGAAATTATGAGTAAGTCTATGTGATCAATTAATGGAATGATGTGAATAGGTTGTGTCATGAATATGAAATTCTCTCTCTCATTTCAGTTATTTGTTGGTCTGTAATCCATTTTTGTATGCCTGTTAGCATGACCAATTGTCCTGAATTAAGTTTTGATCCTCCTATCACTTTTCTAATATGAGGATTCTTTGTGGATCAATCCCATCCCCATTATTTCATTCTGTAACCTGCCAAAAGTCAATATTAGGGGCAGATTCCTTAAGAAGAAGCGAATCTGTAGTGGGATCGGCTTATGTGATTTTCCATTATATTCATTGTTTTCTCTAGCAGTGACCTAGCTGAAGCATCTGCATCTAGAATACCCATCGCACTATTATGTCAAGGTGCTATTTGTGTATTGTGATTGATATTTGTTTGATCGCCCTGCAATATTTCATAATTCATTGATCCCTCTTTGGCACTTATACTTGTCAAATCCCCAAGTTGAAATCACTGTTCTTCTATTATCTGGTCGAAATTCCTAGTGAGCGACTTCTGGAACCTTCATACATTAGATCTTCTCAACTAGAAAACTTTTCCATCATTAGTAAGGTTTATTTTTTTAGTCACCCAGGCATGCACAATTGTTGTTGTGGATTTTAGCTTAGGGTCGCATGCAATGCATACATTCAATTGATATTTCAAATCTGCATTACTACACTCTTGAGGTGTTATTGATGAGATAGGTCGATCAATCAAGTAAGAATCATGAGTTGATACCTTATTTACTAGCATGCTTTCTGCATATAGTTGCTCCAAAAGACACTCGATCCCTCTTATGCATGTTTTCCTTGCAACTTACTTATTTTTAACTCTCTGGAAAATCTTCCCAAGACTCCACCTCACGGCTCTCTGCTGGCAACGGATGTATAAACTATCCCTATTTTATCTTTTCCACACTCCTTTGTTGACAAAAAATTATCATTTGTTCAAGATTGAATATTCTATAGAGTTTCTAGAGATATGTTTACCTTATGTATTTGCGGCTTGGCACTGGAATGAAGGTCAAAGTTTGATCTTGGTATGATTTAGGCGTTCGCCCAGCTCAATACCAACATAAGCCAAACGCAACCAATATTTTTATCTATCCTTGCTAACTGATTTTATTTCCCTGTCATAGTATGTTCATTCTTCATATATTCCAATGAACAATTTCTATAGGAAATTGCATGGCCAAAAATTTCATCCATTCTATTCCATTTATACTTAATCAATAAGCTTTATACCTAGCATCATTCCGTTTATGGTCACTTTTAAGAAATATTCTTACTCAAATGAATTCTTTATTAATTGCAATTTCTCTCTCTACTTTATCCAACTCATTCCTTTAAACTAGGTGATGACGAGAATAGAAAGTTCCCAGTTATAGAAACTTGTTATCTCTAAAAGATTCTCTGACGTATGTTATAAGGAACAGTTTCTATTTTCTTTTAATGTCATCATCTTCAATGTTCCTTTATATATTTGGTAGCCAATTCTACGTATTTCTATATGATCAATTTTATTGTTAGGCTAGAATTATTTAAGTAATAATAATTGGTTTTAGATAGATAATTAAGTTTTTAAATGTGCCATTTCTTCATAATTAAACAATTTATTTAATAGATTTGGTTATAGGGTATCTTCATTATTTAATAAAATATTAGCATATTATACATTCTATTCAAATATTTATCTATTAAACTACACCGGATGCATTAGAATAGTTTCGAACTCAAAATCATATATTGCTTGAAAATGATGTTCTTGTTCCTTTTAGAAAAGTGGATGTAGGGCTAATATATATATATATATATTCTTGTAATTGTTGTTGAATTATGTAAAAGGTGGTTTAATGTACGTAATTGAGTTTTGAGCATTAGCTATTGTAAATTCCTCTTTGTAATTCATATTGTTGAAAATATAATCTATGTGTATCAACTTAGAAAATGGGTTATTTACCTTTTTAGTTGTTTCATTCCAGAGGCCTAGGGTGTGTCGATGTTATGCATTACCTCAAGTAATACTTTCCATGTTGCAAGAGATCATGATATTTGGTATTATGGGAAAAGAGATTTGAGTTTTTTTGAATTGATGGTTTTTTTCCTTGTAAGAGGAGAAATGCCTTGCATTATTGTTGCCAAATTGTTGATGCTTGTCTGGTTGGTAGGGTTATCTAGATGCAGGTAGGGGAGTGGCTTCCAATGTGGGGCCGATGCCCAAAGTAGCTGTCAGGGTAACCCATTGGAAGTGATTAATAAATGATAACCTAATAATAAACTTAGGGGGAGGGTAGTAATTCATATAATAAGATAAGTATGATGCCTCACCCATGCCTTGAGTGCTCTCATAGGCTAAGGATGGGATGAGAAGCCCTGGTTGGTAAGGTTGACCTCCTTGTCTCCATGAGAGAATGTGTCAGCTCCGCATGTATCACCCTATGGGGCTGGTGCCTAGAGAGAGGTTGCCATGGTAACCATAGATGGGGGCCAGTTTCTAGTGAGAGATAGCCTAGGTAACCCATGCTAGGACCATGCGATGACACTCTCCCTACTGCAGCTTAGTTACTTCCCTCTTTATCTTTTGTTGTTGCCTCTGGAGTACTGGGTTGTCTTGTGCAGTCTTGATAATCTATTTTGTCTGTGTCGAGTTTGTATCTATTCGTTTGTATTTGTTAATTGTATCCTTTGATTTAGTGGAACCTCATTGTTTTCTCCTAGCTCGGAGGGGTGAACCTTAGGGTTCCACATGGTTGGGTGGCAGAGCTATCCATTGGTCTTCTTGGATGTTATGGTTTGAGATCAATGCAGAAGTGTTCCAGTTCCAGATTTGTTCTACACCTTCAGAGTTGTAGTATACATTCATAATTGTATTATTTGTAAACCAATGTGATCAGTCTTGTAATCTTGAATTAAACCTTTGTAATTATCCATCTCTGCAAATGTTTAATGTAATACTCTTCTGTTGTATTATGATGCATATCGCTTGTATTGTTATAATTTTATCTGGTGCAGTTATGTTCCCTAGAGGTGTTAGCTATTCATTTCACTTAATGTTGTTAATAGTGTAAATATATTTAATGATTAATGTATTTACTTGCTTTAAAAAAAAATATTTCTATTATTTTTGCTCTTGTTAGTCTAACACTCTAGGGTTGCATGACGGGGCATCACATTTCATATTAGAGCTAGGTTTGAACACTGGGTACTCTAGTTAATATTGAGCCCATTATGTGACCTAGTGCTTAAAATCTATAGATTAACTTCATCTCTATTGTTTTCCTTTTTGTGGGTAATAAATCATCTTTTGGTGTTGTAGGTAGATGCCTAGAGGTAGGGGTCAATGTCATGGCAGAGGTAGGGGTCATGGGAGAGGTGGCGGCAGCACACCTCCTCCCATTTCTCCTCATGAGAGTGCCCATGAAGGTGGGGGTCAGAATATGGAAGGTCAGGACCAACCTAAGGAAAGCCAGTTATGACAGTTACTTGAGGAGGCCCTTGCCTATTTAGTCCCTAGACAGGAGGTTGAGCAGCCTAGAGGGTGTCAGGAGGTAGATCAACTGGAACCTAGGGAAATAGAGAGATCACCTAGGCGGAGAGAGTTGACAGCTGAGCAGGAGGCCACACTAGCCAGCCATATGAGAGATCTACTAAGGGCACACCCTCCCACCTTTGATGGACTTGGTAGTGGTCTAGAGGTAGAGACTTGGTTATTGGATATAGGTAGGTGTTTTGCCATGCATCCTTATGGCAGCAACACCAAAGCCAGATGTGCTATTTTGCATCTCTGAGGTTTTTCTTTGACTTGGTGGTGGTTAGAGGAGTAGAAGCTACACTTGGACATTAACATTGTTTCTTGGGAGTTATTCTTAGAGAGATTCAGAGCCCGTTTCCTATCGAATCATTGGAGGCAGTGTCGCATAGATGAGTTCCATGAGTTGAGGCAGATGGCCATGTTAGTTGAGCAGTATGCGGGCATTGGAGATGAGGACACTATGTTAGTGCAACATTTTATCAGGGGCTTGAATGCCTAGATCAGTGGAGGGGTTCGTGTATTTGAACCTAAGTCTATGGAGGTGGTAGTGCAGAAAGCCCAGTTAGTGGAGGAGAATTTGGCTATGGCACTCGGTGGGCATACAGGTGTGCATATTGGTAGTGCACCATCTATAGGATATAGTTCTCATGGTGGGCATGCTTAGGCATCAGTATCTCATGTACCCTCAAAGGGTGGATGGCAGCAACACTCTCAGACCAAGCTAAAGAATTCTCAGTCTCAGAAAGGTAATAGATTTCAGTCTAAGAAAGATTGGTCTTGGCAGAGGAATAGGCATAACTGCTTCAATTGCCCCACTCAGAGTACGTAGTCTGCAGTGAGCAGGGGTAGTTTCCAGCAGTCTAGTGCTTTCCAGGGTGGCAGTGGTTTTGGTAGAGGCACTGGGTGCTTCTCTTGTGGCCAACAAGGCCATATTGCTAGACAACGTCCTTAGAGGGTACTTCAGGGTTTAGACATCGATCGGTGGTTTCAGAGCCAAAGATTGGTGATGCAGGTAGATTGCACAGAGTTTTCACGGTGGTTGATAATTATTAGGCAGAACATCAGGGTACCGTGGTGGACACTTCTAGTTTCATGCGAGGTACTGGTTTTTTTGTTCTCTTTGATTCTGGTGCATCTGATTCATTCATATCTCCTTCTCTTGTGGAGCATTATGGCTTAGTGGCAACAAAGCAGGATGATAGATGGTAGGTTGAGTTAGCTTCCGGGTCTGAGGTCGCAGTTGAGTCTCTAGTGCTTAGGTGTGAGTTGAGGATTGGTTCCCTATCTACTACAGTAGACCTTTGCATCCTACCCCTTGGTTCATATGATATAGTTTTGGGGATGGATTGGCTAGAATCCCATCAAGCAATGATCGATTGTCGGCATAAGTCTGTCAGTTGTGTGGATGATTCTAGTAGAGGGGTGGAAGTAGTAGGAGTTCAGAGACCTATTTCCCTACGTATGATCTACGCTATGTAGCTTAAGAGATGCATGCATCAGGGATGTTAGCTTTTTGTAGTGTTAATTAGTGATTTGGAGATGGAAGAGAGTTGAGAGGCATCTCTTGACGATCACCCACTTTTGAGGGAGTATGCTGATGTCTTTCCTTCTGAGATTCTAGGGATACCACCTAAGCATGACATTGACTTCAAGATTGATCTTGTTCCCGGCGTAGAGCCTATCTCACAAGCTCCATACAGGATGATCGCTCAGGAGCTTAAGGAGCTCTGACTGCAATTGGAGGAGTTGTTAGCCAAGGGATTCATTCAACCTACTGTCTCTCCTTGGAGAGCACCTATGATCTTTGTGAAAAAGAAGGATGGATCTCTATGGTTGTGTATCGACTATCGACAGCTCAATAAGGTGACAGTGAAAAATAGGTACCCCTTACCTCGGATCGATGATTTGTTTGACTAGATTAAGGGAGCAAAGGTGTTTTCTAAAATTGACCTTAAGTCAGGGTATCACTAGTTGTAGATATTTGAGGTAGATATTCATTAAAGGACATTTTGCACCTATTATGGGCATTATGAGTTCACAGTAGTACTATTCAGGTTGACGAATGCACCTTCAATTTTCATGAGCTTGATGAATGGTGTCTTCCGCACTTATCTCGACAGGTTCATCCTTGTCTTTCTAGATGATATATTGATCTATTTGAGGACTATGGAGGAACATGAGGAGCATTTGTGTCAGGTGTTGTAGTGTTTAAGAGAAAATCAGCTTTATGCTAATTTCTTGAAGTGCGAATTCTTTCAGACAGATGTGAAGTATTTGGTTCATGTCATCTCTGGAGAGGGTATTGCGATGGATCCTTCAAAGATCCAAGCTATTATAGATTGGCCTGCACCTACTAATGTTTTTGAGGTCCGTAATTTTATGGTTTTGGTAGGTTACTATCACCGTTTTGTTATGGGGTTTTTGAGGATCGCACATCCTATTACTTCCCTTCAGAGGAAAGGGAAGAAGTTTGTTTGGTCAGAACCGTGTCAGGCAGCTTTTCAGACCCTTAAGAAGTAATTGACCAGTGCACCCATTTTAGTAGTTCCTGATCCTACTAGGGACTTTGTTGTATGTACAGATGCTTCTTTGGAGGGTTTAGGAGTAGTTTTGATGCAGGATGGTCGCGTGATTTCCTATGAGTCTCACAAACTCAAGGATCATGAATTGAACTATCCCACTCATGATCTGGAATTAGCTATAGTTGTGGATGCCTTGGTGAAGTGGAGGCATTTTCTCTTAGGACATCAGTTTGAGCTTCATAGTGATCATCATAGCTTGTAGTACATTTTCACACAACCAAACTTAAATACGAGGTAGAGACGATCGATGGAGTTCCTGTGCGAGTATGACTTTGAGGTCAAGTTTATTTAGGGCAAAGAGAATGTGGTAGAGGATGCTCTTAGTCATCAAATACATGAGATCTTAGTAGTCTCTCTCATAGTTGACTTGAGAGGTTAGATTCTTGCAGCACTTCCTACCGACAGTTGGTATCAGGAGTGAAGTCTGAGGTTGTGTCGAGTGGACCTTTTGAGGGTAGATTTTTTGGTTACTCTCTTGAGCTAGATGGTCTTTTACGACATTTGGGTCATATCTATGTTCCTAGTTTGGAGGGTCTTCATACCCTAGTGTTGTTAGAGGCACATCGGGCACCTTATTTTGCTCATCCAGGTGTCAAGAAGATGCATGCAGATCTGCGTCAGCTGTACTTTTGGAGTGGCATGAAGTAGGATATTGCTGATTTTGTCTCGAGATGTCTTGAGTGTCAGAGGGTGAAGGTGGAGCATCAGCACCCTGTAGGTCTTTTGCAGCCTCATTTGATTCCAGAATGGAAATGGGACATCATTTCGATTGACTTCATTGTTGGTTTTCTAGTATCCTCTCGTCAACATGATGCTATTATGGTCAATGTGGATAGGTTGACAAAGGTAGCTCACTTCTCTCCTGTCTGTTCTTCTTTTAATGCTTCTATGGTGGCCAGACTGTTCATGGAGGACATCGTCAGACTTCATGGGATTCCTTGTAGGATCATCTCTGATAGGGATCCAGTTTTTACTTATGCCCTTTGGACTTCTCTGCAGCATGCCTTGGGGACACAGCTACACTTTAGCTCAGCATACCATCCTAAGACCAATGGATAGACTGAGAGGGTTAATCAGTTTCTTGAGGATATGCTTAGGATGTATGTGATGGATCGACAGAGCCATTGAGAGGACTACCTGTACCTGTTAGAGTTTACATATAGTAATGGATATCACAGTTCTATCAGCATGTCTCCATTTCAGGGTTTGTATGGTTATCCTTGTCAGACCCCTCTAAGTTGGGATCATCTTGAGGATAGAGTCCTTCTAGGACTAGATATGCTTAGAGATATGGAGCAGTAGGTTGAGAGGATTAGAGAGCATCTGGTGATAGTGCAAGATAGACAGAAGAAGTATGTAGATGCTCATAGAGTCGATCGGCAGTTTTCAGTTGGGGATCAGGTGTTATTGCATGTGTGACCGTGAAAGAGTCTGATCTGCTATGGAAAGGGCTCTAAGCTAGCACCATGCTTTGTTAGACCTTTTGAGGTGTTGGAGAGGATCGGTCCTGTTGCTTATCATCTTGCTTTGCCGCCTAGTCTTTCATGCATCTATGATGTGTTTCATGTTTCTGTACTTAGACCTTATTATCTAGATATTGCTCATGTTCTCTATTGGACTGCTCTACAGGTAGAGGATAGGCAGATGGCTTTGGAGCCCATAGGAATTCTATAGCACAGGAGACTTGTTCTTAGGGGTAGAGACATGGAGCAGGTCAGGGTCCAGTGGGATCCTAATGATGATACTTCTACTACCTAGGAGGATGCTTCCAAGATGAGAGAGTTATACCCTTACTTATTTGCAGGCTTCCAGGAGTAAGCCTGACTCTTGGGGGGAGAATGTAATGCCCCTCAATTTTGGTTTGAGATAGATATCGGTTTTCTATGGTTTTAGATAGTTTTGATACATTTAGTAGTTTTATAATTACACTTTGACAGTTTAGATATTTGAGATGTTAGACTTATGTTTGATGATTATCATGATCACGATGACATTATTGATATTTCAGCTCATGATGTGTTTTGACATGTTTAGTTGATGACTAGATGGATTATGCAGATGGATATAATCTTGTTTACATAATTTAATGTTATCTAACTTTTAGTCAGGGATGAATATGTTATTGTCATGATCTCAGAGAAGGGACAGTGTAGTATTGCTCACTCCGAGCTTCCTACTACGCTACGAATCCCTAACTCTGTGTATGTGTTTTGTAGGTATATACATATTTTTGTATGCAACATATTGTTTTGATACAGGTTGCAGGTACTGGGCCTCAACTCCACCTGACTTAGCAGGGCTAAGCAGGCCCTTACACCAATGGATAATGGTGATGGAGATAACATGTGGTTTATTCCCTAGGTCAGTTCAATCTTCAATTTGTTGGTCATCATGTGGTTTGTAGGTTTATTGTCGAGTCCTTGTTTAGTCAGCCTATGTGTATTCTAGTATGCGTAATGGATTGATATTATTATAATGTTATTATTGTCAAACATTATAATATTTTTTCTTAGTCATAAAATTGGAATACTTTTAGTGGAATACTATTTAAGTAAATTTTAATACAAAATTAATTGACTATTCTAATGTTTGTAAAAACATATATGTGGGTCAAAAGCTTTATTTTAATTCATTAATATATAGCTATGTATAGAACCATTCTGGTGAATAATTAAATGTGGTTAGTTGTCATTTATGATTCCAGAGTGGGGAATCTCTGTTATTAGTAAAAAATTTAAATTCTTCTGGAGGGGAGGATTCTCAGGAATGGATTTGGTGTTAGTGGACATTTATGACTCGGGACTATTTTGTTTCTAGGGGGGATTTTTTGGGAAGATGGATTCTGAGAAATTTGGGGGGGAAATTGACAGAAGGAAGGAATTGGAGGATTCAGAGGCTGGAAAACAAATTCTAGGTAAGTCTATGTGATCAATTAATGGAATGATGTGAATAGGCTGTGTCTTGAATATGAAATTCTCTCTCTCATTTTAGTTATTTGTTGGTCTATAATCCATTTTTGTATGCCTGTTAGCATGACCAATTGTCCTAAATTAAGTTTTGATCCTCTTGTCACTTTTCTCATCTGAGGATTCTTTGTGTATCAATCCCATCCCCATTGCTTCAATCCGTAACCTGCCAAAAGTCAATATTAGGGGTGGATTCCTTAAGAAGAAGCGAATCTATAGTGGGATCAGCTTATGTGATTTTCCATTATATTCATTGTTTTCTCTACCAACGGCCTAGCTGAAGCATTTGCATCTAGAATCCCCATCGCACTATTATGTCAAGGTGCTATTCGTGTATTGTGATTGATATCTATTTGATCACCCTGCAATATTCTAGACTTCGTTGATCCCTCTTTGGCACTTATACTTGTCAAATCCCCAAGTTGAAATCACTGTTCTTCTACTATCTGGTTGAAATTCCCAGTGACCGACTTCTGGAACCTTCATACATTAGATCTTCTCAACTAGAAAACTTTTCCGTCATTAGCAAGGTTTACTTTTTTAGTCACCCAAGCACGCACAATTGTTGTTGTGGATTTTAGCTTAGGGCCGCATGCGATGCATACATTCAATTGATATTTCAAATATGCATTACTACACTCTTGAGGTGTTATTGATGAGATAGGTTGATCAATAAAAGAATCATGAGTTGATACCTTATTTAATAGCATGCTTTCTGTATATAGTTGCTCCAAAAGACACTCGATCCCTCTTATGCACATTTTCCTTGCAACTTACTTATTTTCAACTCTTTGCAAAATCTTCCCAAGACTCCACCTCACGGCCCTCTGTTGGCAATGCATGCACAAACTATCCCTATTTTATCTTTTCCACATCCTTTGTTGACGAAAATTTATCATTTGTTCAAGATTGAATATTCTATAGAGTTTCTAAAGATATGTTTACCTTATGTATTCGCGGCTTGGCACTGGAATGAAGGTCAAAGTTTGATCTTGGTATGATTTAGGCATTTGCCCAGCTCAATACCAACAGAAGCCAACCACAACCAGTGTTTTTGTCTATCCCTACTAACTGATTTCATTTCCCTGTCATAGTATGTTCATTCTTCATATATTCCAATGAACAATTTCTATAGGAAATCGCATGGCCAGAAATTTCATTCGTTCTATTCCATTTATTTTTAATCAATAACCTTTATACCTAGCGTCATTCCATTTATGGTCACTTTTAAGAAATATTCTTACTCAAATGAATTCTTTATTAATTGCAATTTCTCTCTCTCTACTTTATCCAACTCATTCCTTTAAACTAGCTGATGATGAGAATAGAAAGTTCCCAATTATAAAAACTTGTTATCTCTAAAAGATTCTCTGACGTATGTTATAAGGAGCAATTTCTATTTTCTTTTAATGCCATCATCTTCAGTGCTCTGTATATATTTGGTAATTCTACGTATTTCTATATGATCAATTTTATTGTTAGGCTAGAATTACTTAAGTAATAATAATTGGTTTTAGATAGATAATTAAGTGTTTAAATGTGCCATTTCTTCATAATTAAACAATTTATTTAGCATATTTATACATTCTATTCAAATATCTATCTATTAAACTACACCAGATGCATTATAATAGTTTCAAACTCAAAATCATATATTGCTTGAAAATGATGTTCTTTGTTCTTTTTAGAAAAGTGGATGTAGGGCTAATATATATATAGTTTCTTGTAATTATTGTTGAATTATGTAAAAGGTGGTTTAATGTACGTAATTGAGTTTTGAGCATTAGCTATTGTAAATTCCTCTTTGTAATTCATATTGTTGAAAATACAATCTATTTGTATCAACTTAAAAAATGGGTTATTTACCTTTTTAGTTGTTTCGTTCCAGAGGCCTAAGGTGTGTCGATGTTATGCATTACTTCAAGTAATACTTTCCATGTTGCAAGAGATCATGATATTTGGTATTATGGGAAAAGAGAATTGAGTTTTTTTGAATTGATGGTTTTTTTTCTTGTAAGAGGAGAAATGCCTTGCATTATTGTTGCCAAATTATTGATGCTTGTCTGGTTGGTAGGGTTATCTAGATGCAGGTAGGGGAGTGGCTTCTAATGTGGGGCCAATGCCCAAAGTGGCTATTAGGGTAACCCATTGGAAGTGATTAACAAGTGATAACCTAATAATAAACTTAGGAGGAGGGTAGTAATTCACATAACAAGATAAGTATGATGCCTCACCCATGCCTTGAGTGCTCTCACAGGCTAAGGATGGGATGAGAAGGCTTGATTGGAAAGGTTGACCTCTTTGTCTCGATGAGAGAATGTGTCAGCTTCGCATGTGTCACCCTATGGGTCTGGTGCCTAGAGAGAGGCTGCCAAGGTAACCATAGATGGGGGCCGATTTCTAGTGAGAGATAGCCTAGGTAACCCATGCTAGGACCATGCGATGAAACTCTCCCTACTGCAACTTAGTTACTTCCCTCTTTATCTTTTGTTGTTGCCTCTGGAGTACTGCCTTGTCTTATGTAGTCTTGATAATCTATTTTGTCTGTGTCAATTTTGTATCTATTCGTTTGTATTTGTTGTTTGTATCCTTTGACTTAGTGGAACCTCATTGTTATCTCCTAGCTCAGAGGGGTGGACCTCAGGGTTCCACATGGTTGGGTGGCAGAGCTATCCATTGGTCTTCTTGGATGTTATGGGTCAAGATCAATGCAGAGGTGTTCCAGTTCCAGATTTGTTCTACACCTTCAGAGTTGTAGTATACATTCATAATTGTATTATTTGTAAACTGATGTGATCGGTCTTGTAATCTTGAATTAAACTTTTGTAATTATCCATCTTTGCAAATGTTTGATGTAATACTCTTCTGTTGTATTATGATGCATATCACTTGTATTGTTATAATTTTATCTAGTGCAGTTATGTTCCCTAGAGGTGTTAGCTGTTCATTTCATTTAATGTTTTTAATAGTGTAAATATATTTAATGATTAATGCATTTACCTGCTTTAAAAAAAAATATTTCTGTTATTTTTTCTCTTGTTAGTCTAACACTATAGGGTTGCATGACAGGGCATCACATTCACAGTCTTTTTGCAATGACTATAAAGGCAACCATTATAGTGCAATTAATTGTTTGAAAGATTACTTAGAAGATGACATCTTGCAAACAAGTCCATGCATTGCTAACTGGCAAGGCTATATTATAAACAACACAATGCCATTTTCAAAAGGAAAGATCGAAGGAGGACCATTTTGTTTTCAATGGATAGAAACCATATTGAAAACTACAATTCAAGTATGGTCTCTAGATAGTAAACAAATTGAAAAAAATTATTGTAGTGAAAAAAAACTTTAAAGTCATACAACATAATAGCATTTAAAACAAACACAACACACATACACTATGAGCCACTAGTACCAACACATGTGGATAGAGCATCTGAAATAAATTGTCCTCATACATTGGAAATGGATTTTATTCATACTGAATAATTACAAATGTAGGTGCAATCAGAAGTGAATGGAAAAAAACATTTGAGATAACAAGAAACTATCACTAAATCAGTTGAAAAAGACATTGCATGGGAATATTAAAAAGAATGAACTAGTTATAGAAACACATGTTTGTGGGGCATCTCAAGTAAATTGTTCAACTGCATTGTAAATGGATCATACTCATACTAAACAATCACCATTTGAAATACAATCACAAGTGTGTGTCACACAAAATTGATATAAAAATAAATTGTCGCTATAACGATTAAAGAATATCTTGCACAATACTAGAAAAGAACAAGAACAACTTTCTTTCAAGGCAATAGATAAAAAATGTATCATTGCAAAACAAATATATTTGAAAGCCATTAAAGACATGCCTCAACATGAATGTTTTGTCTGCCAACAATTACATTTTTCACATATAATGAAAAAATTTACAAAAAATGAATGACAAACCTATGAAATTTTAACAAAACAAAGTATAGTACATTCATTTCAACGAGTTTGTTTGTCATGCAAAAGATCACTACACAAAGATAAACTACCATTCTTTGTAGCTCTAGAATTAATAAGATGAAACAAACCACTACAAATCTTATCATCTTTGTCAGAACTTGAGGAGAGACTCATATCCCCTCGAATTGCATTTGCGCAAATTAGATAGTGGGGACACAAACACTCCCAAATGGGATTTACTGGATCAATAATTAATGTGCCTACAAATATGAACATTGTCCAAAAAGAAATTCCACAATTGATTGACGAAACATGTAATGCCCCGTCATGTAACCCTAGAGAGTTAGGCTGACAAAAGCAAAATTTCAGGAATTTTTTTTTTTTGAAGCAAGTAAATGCAATAGCAGTAACTAATGATATCACAACATAAATAAAAATGCACTCTAACTCCTCTAGGGAAACATAACTACATTAGAGATTATAAAGTAGAAACCACATAAGAGATAATCAATTACTACTGCTACAGAAAGATCAACTTATCATTGCCAGATAGTTCATTTACAACATTACAATGCAAGATTACAAGACCGATCGTGTCAGTTTACAACTGAATAAATAAGAAAGCATACAACTCTGAAGGAGGAAAGTGAACTAGAACTAGAACACCTCTGCGCAGAACTTGAACCATATCTCCAAAAAGGACCAATGGATAGCTCTGCCTCCCAACCATGTGGAACCCTGAGGTCCACCCCTCCAAGCTAGGAGATAACAAGGAGGATTCCACTAAGCCAAGAAACAACATCCAAAAATAAATGAACAACAATTGACTTGACACAACTGACCATATCAACATAACAGGACAAGTCAAGGCATCACTCCAGAGGTACCACCAAGTAAAAATAGAACTGCATAAGCCAAGACATCACTTTGGAGGTACCACCAAGAAACATTAGAACTACATAAGCCAAGACATCACTCCACAGGTACCACCAAGAAACAATAGAACTGCATAAGCCAAGACATCACTCCAGAGGTACGACAAAGAAATAATAGAACTGCATAAGCCAAGACATCACTCCAGAGGTACCACCAAGAAACAATAGAACTGCATAAGCAGAGTGTCATCACATGGTCCTACATGGGTTACCCAGGCTATCTATCCCTAGAAGCTGGCCCCCATCTATGGTTACCCTGGCAGCCTCTCTCTAGGTGCCGGCCCCATAGGGTGACACATGCAGAGCCGACAGGTGCTCTCATGGAGACAAGGAGGTCGGCCTTGCCAACCAGGCCTTCTCATCCCATCCTTTGCCTGTGAGAGCACTCTAGGCATGGGTGAGGTCTCTTACTTATCTTGTTAAGTGTTTAATATCCCAACCCTCTTGATTAAGTTATTAATTTTTCCACATGCTTACAACTTCCATGGGGTTACCCAGGCGGCCTCTCACTAGGCACCGGCCCCACCATGAAAGCCACTCCCTTAGCATTCTTTGGTCAACATACATACCACAACATGTAGGGGAAAGTCATCAAACAGATCCAAGCCATAACTTATGCCATTCACTAGGCCACAACAATAAATCCATATAACCTCTTCAAAATTGAAGCAATACCAACAAGAACCAAGTACTGTATCCAAGAGACCATTCCCCAATCATTGCAAGATGCGAAAATCCAGATAACCCAATGCCATAATTCAAACCAAAGCTAAGAACTACCCCTCTGGAGTTAGGTACACAGACATTATATCACAAGAAGTTCCTCATCCAAAATGGAAACCAAGGGTTAACACTTGACACTTGTTTGCAACAAAAGACTCAAACTAAGAAATGAGCTTAGACCAATTACATCATCCCTTCTCGTTACATTGCATGGTTTCCCTTACATGAATGAGAGCCATAATATACCATATTAACTGAAATAACCCAAAAACATCATAGTCCTTGGAAATACAACTTGACCACATGACTAAAATTCATATCCGACAATGTATCGTCTTCACAAGAAAACACACATAAACACAACTCACCCCCAAAATAGACACAAAGATCCAACACTAGCGACGAGGTGACAATCAAGCATAAGAGATTCAATGAACTTCTATCCAATCTAGAAAACAACTTACACCAAGTTATCATGAAAGGCAAAACTTCATAACTCAAGGAATTAATAAGGCAAGGAAGGAGGACCATAAACCAAACATTCCTTCTTCACAAAGTCAAGGAAAGCTCAAGAAGTAATTCCATAAATCAAATCATTATAACACTAAATGGTGTAACCTTTCATTCAGGATTTGCCACTTACCATTTCTAATTAAAACATCCGTAAGCACTTATTTATAGTAAGCCAGGTCTTTCTCTAACATTAAACCCACTACAATCAAAATCAAACAGCTAATATATATATATATATTTCCAATATCACAACTTTCCATCAAGCATCTTCCAACCTACAAACTCTAATGAACACGAGAAATAACTTTAATTGCATAAGTTACTATAGAATTAGATTCCTTACCACAACTACTAATTTAAACTTTTATATATACCTTTACAAGCTTAAGCTACAAGCTCTACAACATTCATAAATAGATCTTGTTAAAATTACACTCCTATTTCACAAGAATGATCACATGCCAAAACCATTTTATTAATTACAACTTCGAAACCAACATTATAACCCAACCATTATGAACCTATATAATTTCCTATAGGCATAGATGCCCAACAAACCTTTTTCTAGCTTGGACTAAGATCTTAAAACATATGTGGATATCTCTTGATACGAAATCACTATGTGTTCACTATCTTTTAGATAACATTTGTCTTCAAACTTTGTGCGGGAACTAGAAAGTTGAGGCCCCTACAAAGTGAACTTTCAAATCATTCAAAAAGAAAGTTCTCCTCATATTTTGAAGAAGTACATTCTAAAATTTCTAGTTACAGAGGTTTCAAGGCACCCCTATTACCCAGAGAAAAAGGAAAAATAGTCCTCACAACTAACTACATTCTTGAAATCCAAACATGCATTAAAGAAAGAGACCAGAATTTACCTAACTTAAAATAAAATATAGAGAAAAAAAAAGCACTATACCTGCATTCTAACTAACTTGTAAAGTTAGACGGATGCCTACATTATAACTGATATTGCCAGCTTCAATGAATTTGTTAGGGATGGGTGCCAGGTTGTTGAGTTGTAGGGTAGAAAATTTACATGTCCACTCAAATTGTTCGGCCACTCACTAATAGATTATTAGGATAAAATGCTTCGAAAATATTGGATGTCAGATTTCTCATTTTTGATGCAACTGCTTATATCTACAATCAAAAATCTTTTTTCATGTGGCCTTACTAGTGCAATATGCACCAATAATTGATAAGCTCCGTAGGGCATACACTCAGAAAATTGTGCTAACCATATTAAATGGAACCGCAAGGTAACACCCATAATTATGCTACCATTAGTTGAGCTAATGGATCTAGTACAGTGGGTGTTATGGGAATATGTGAATTCAATATGTGCATGGATCATCTTCAGTTAATAGAGATGACTGGCTTACAATGTGTTGCTAGAATTCATAGCAATAAGGAGGTAGGTGAGGTGTGTCTCTCCAAACTATCTTTAAAGAAATATTGCTTTGAAGAAGTCAATTACAAAGACCAAGAAAAGAAAAAGAAGCCATAACTCATACAAAGATCTGGTGTGTTAAAACACAGTCCAGCCCTACTAGTAGTGCACAATCCAGTCCTACCTCTAAGATACTGGTCACTAGAAGCTGGAAGATAAAAGTTTGCAATGGGGTTCTCCCAAATGGAAATCTGCTTCCGGTCATTAATTTTATTTTAAACAACTTTATGATAGTTTAGCAATAAGGATCCTTAAAAACTACTAGTGGAGAGGTAGAAGGGGTTTTTTGACAAAAGAAAATCCACTTCTGGTCATAAATTTAATTTAAACAGTTAGGAATAATAAGGCTCCTAAAAACTTATAGTAAAGAGGCAGGAGGAGTTTTTCTACAGAAAAACTCGAGATTTTCAGAAGCAGCACCTACTGGAAAAATCTAGATTCTGCCAAATGGTGATCCACTTTTGGCCATTAATTTTATTTGAAATAATTCAATCAAAGCCTAGCAATAAATATCATGAAACTTGTAGTGAAGGGGAGAAGGCATATTTCATGGAACCGTATAACTATAACCGAACGCAAAAAAATCATAGCTGAAAACAATCTTGATTCACTAAATTAACCTACACTGCAAGATTACCCCTCACCCTGCATAGAGCCTATCCCAGCTTAACCCATAACCAACCCACAACTTCACCCACCATTTATACAAACCCTCAAAATGAAAAGGAAGCCCGCCATACCTGAATTGGGGTAAGATGTTTATTGTAAAACTCATCTGCTACAATGCCGACATCATCCTTTCTGAGGTTCTGGCAAATCTTGGCATCATGAATGTAGCTCCTAATCTTGTTCCAATTCAAAGCCTTGTTGACTCTCTTCTGCAGCCAGTGTGAATAGTCTCCCAGCTTGTATTCCTTATACCCTCTATTTCCTACCACTTGGCCGACGCCCTTGTTAGTGACAACAAAAGCAAAGATAGTGAAGCAAAAGAGGAGAAGAATGAGAATAAACATGATGGCCAGGTAGATCTAGAGAAGCAGAGAGTTTTTGCAGCAGGTGCCCACTAAGTCGGCAATGGAGATGAGCAAGAGGAAGACACTGATGGCGATGACAGGCTTTTCAAGAAAATTCTCGCATTCAGTACTGCCTCTGTTGGATAGCCATATTCCACCCCCGATGATGGGTATGGAGAGCAGAAGCATTAATATGTTTAGGATACCGATCAGATTGTTACTGAACTGCACCATCTTTCTTCACCTCAGATATTTGAGAGAGATTGTACTTGAAATGAGAAAGAAGGAAGATGAAAGAATGACAAGATAACAAGTGTGTGAAGGGCAGGTGTTTAAAAAGGGTCAAGTAAGTGAAAGCAGAGAAAATAGGGTCGTAGCTTCGTAGAGAAAATCAAAAACCGCAGACTAGACAGCTGTTTTGAGAATGATTTGCTGGGTTTGGTAACCGACTAGCGAAAGAGGAAATGAAAGTGTGTGTTCCTGCTCCACGATATTGGCTATGTCAAGAAGATTGCCTATCAAAAAACAAGGAGCAAGACCTTCGAATCCTCATTTTTTGAGAGCTCTATAGATTGTCCATGGCCTCCACTATTTTTTTATTAAGAAACTTACCATGAATGACCATATGCTAACTACAAAAGCTGTAAATAGCACAGAAAAACCACCAATGTTTTCCATCATAAACATCTTGTATGTTCTGTGCAACTAGGTTTGGGAGCACAAGTTCTTCTCTGATCAAGAGACACCAACCACTTAATCAATTCCCTCCCCAAAAAACCTCGATCAGACCATCCAAACTATCCCCTTGACATGTCAACCAACATGCAAATAGTGATAGCACCCGTAAGGCACGTGGCCTGTTTGGCAAAGAGCCTTCAGGTGACCTAACCTCGAATATTGAAATTTGATATACTCGTCCAACTTATAGGCTTCCAAATGTTTCCCTTACCTTTATCTTGATAAAAACAAAAATACATAAATTAAGAATTTCCAGCGCTTCAAGCTGGGAACCATTAAGTGACATGAGGTCTTTCTTGAAATTGACCCGTTTAGATAATAACAAATGGTGTGATTCTAAACCTTCAAAGCCCAAAAGAAACCCCTAAAAATGTTAAACAATATTATGTGCAAATGGGTTTCTACAGAGGCTTATTGATCAGGACAATAATAGATTCAAAGGAATACCTGTAGAAAGCAATTTGCTGGCTACATCCACAATAGAGGAGCTCAAGACTGCATTTAGAACAATGGAGACTGTGTTTGATTCAGATGATAAGAACTTTGGTATGGATTGTTTAAGAATGGGTCAAAATTTTGATTCAGCAGGTGAGGACTCACAAATAATGCTTATCCATGCCAAAGGCGCTTAGGATTCTATGACAAGAGCTCTATAGAGGTAACCATGTCTCTTCATCTCATGGGCTCTGTGCATTGTGCACTAAGTAAGTTTGGTGAGAGTTCAAGCTATTTGAATAGGGCTACCAAGGTATTGAATAGCTCTAATGTTGTCTAGACTGACAAGGTAATGAGTAGAGTAATATTCATTGATGGGCTGTAAATAAAATAGATTTACGAATATGCATATGCATGTGCCTGGAAGCTTGCTTGAGGAAACTGAATGTAACAAGCTTGAGAAGTATAGATTAAGGACTATATTTATATAGTTGAAATGAATTAATAGATATAGAGAATTGGAGAGTTTGAATTGAAACTGAAGTGCAGAACATGTGTTGAGAGATTGAGATGAAGATTTAGATATTAATTAGTACTCCAAGTGTGGGCTCGTGCATCACGTGTATGTGAAATTAGGAAATCAAGGTATTCCTCATTGTTCCCCCAATTTAATTAAAGTAGCCAAAGAAGACCAAGGCTTATAAAAGCCTCTCGAGAAAACCATACAGAAACAAGGCACGAGCTTAATTTATAACACCATGCTGAGTAAAATTACAAATAACAAAACATCCGACAGCGACTCACAAGGACTAACTTAACACAAAATTCATACGGAACTGACTCACAGAATGATAGAATAATCAAGCAAAAACCAAACAGTGTCTGGGGTAATACATGACATTGGAAACTCATCTCAACATAGAGACGATGACAAGGCTAAGCTGGTATATGGTCAATGTGTCATCCAAAGCTTTTAAGCTAATTCAATAATTATCTAATAAACAAAATAGGAGCATTATTAATAACCACTAGTTCATTAAAGAATCTTCTAACCACACAGGAGAATTATTTTAACCATTATAAAACACGACTTGACTAAACATCACAACACAAGATAACCAATCATAACAAGGCAAAGACCAAGTGTCCCAACACGAACTGAGACCACAACAGAAGACAAGGACCAACCTAGTGGATTAGATTTCGTGTTATCTCCCATCACTAATATCCATTGGTGAAAGAACCTGCTCAAACCTGCTATATCAGGTGGAGTCGAGGTTCAGTACCTACAGCCTGCATCCAAACAACTGATTAAATACGATCAAGTATGTATATGTCAACACACAGAGAGTCAGAGAATCACAGCACAATAGGGTACTCAAAACGAGTAATGCTACACCGTCCCTGCTCTTAGATAAGATTATATTCATAACATTCAAAAACAGATATCTACGAATCTAATAAAACATTTAAATAATAATCCATTACTAAACTTATTCGACACATCATAACTAAAGTACTCATAATGTCATCTAATTGATAACATATGTCTAAATATAGCAGTCAAATATTGTTCATCAGATAAACATAAATCATAACCTACTAATCAACTGTCTCAAAACTGAATCAATGAAATGATCGATTAACAACTGTCTCTGACTGATAGAGGGCAATGCAGAACTACAACCATCACAAGCTAACAACAAGGGGGCACTACATCCTCCCCCCCTAAAGCTTGACTTACTCCTGGAAGTCACAGATTAGGGTAGAAACATAGTATAATAATATTGCCATATTCCATTGCTAGCATACTCATCCATAATAAATAATTGTTCATAAATCAAGCACAAATGTTTAATAAAAACAAGAAGAACATCAATTCTTTACCTTTATGGTGCATCCAGTGATCTACTCATAACCAATTTCACTTTCTTCAGCAATCTCATACCAACAAAATAATTGCAGCCACATACAACTACTGAAAGATTCACCTTATATCTTATTTCCACTAATTACCAACCATGCAAAGTGCAATTCTCCGTGGAGTCCTCCCTTGAACATACTATCAGAGGTTCAAATTGAACATGATAGAAACAATACTTACTACAAAATGGGGTCAACAGAATTAAACATTCAGAATATCCACCATAGAAAATTAAAAAATAAATACAAACCCACACGGAAAAAAAATCCAATCCAACTTTAAGTCACTAAGTGCCGGCAAATTTCAATAATTCAAGAATAAAGAAAAGAGTCTTGGTGACCATTCCTGACATAAAAAGGTTCAAAGAAAGAAAACTCACTGTTAACCCCTGTACTACACATGAAGCAACTGTCAAAATTTCCAAAACAACCAAATTACAACAAATTTACATCACGATGTGACTAATTTTAGCCACAAAAGGAAATAACCGCTACACGACACTCAAGGACACAAGGTCCAGAATGTGTTAGAGAATGTACACCAACACTCAAACAATTATGTTAACTACATCCTCTTATCTAAGCAACTTCTATCATAATACAATACAATTTCTCTCTACTACACTACAGAGATAGGCAATTGCTTCCTTACGCAAGAAGACATAAAAGAAATATATGATATCACATACAGGAATAACACAAACTATGATTGACTTACATTATCACATACCTGATCTCATAGGCCCAACCCAAGCTCTCATTTGATCTCCTGCATACAGTTCTTACACGAGCATATACGATGATAATTACAACAATTCTTCCATAAGAGATCATGACCATCTAGGGGTTAGATATAGATTTTCAAGCAACCATGTAAAGATGCCAACATCACGTAACCAAATAACTCATGCTACATGATACCACCATATGATTAGATGCATTAACATTCAGAGAGAACATATTGTTAGATATAACTTCCCATTTCCAAAGAAGAAGACAACAGACACATAAGTAGCATAAATCATTCATTTCTTAAAGAGAAAGGCTATAAACTTATCAGCTTTCATACTAATGCAGAAAGGTGAGAGATGCTATTACCAACTCACTACAATGAGAAAATTGTTTAACCTAGGCAACAACAACAATCCAGAGGTCTCAGTGTTGCAACTTAGGCTACAGTTACTCTACAGAGTTTAAGCACTAGGTTTACATAATGGGCTCAATAGTAACTAGAGTACCCAGTGTTTAAACTTGGCTCTGATACTAGATGTAATTCCCCATCATGTAACCCTAGAGAGTTAGGTTGACAAAAGCAAAATTTTAGGAATAATTTTTTTTTAAAGCAAGTAAATGGAATAGCAGTAACTAACGATATCACAACATAAAGAAAAATACACTCTAACTCCTCTAGGGAAACATAACTGCATTAGAGATTATAAAGTAGAAACCACATAAGAGATAATCAATTACTACTGCTACAGAAAGATCAACTTATCATTGCCAGATAGTTCATTTACAACATTACAATGCAAGATTACAAGACCGATCGTGTTGGTTTACAACTAAATAAATAAGAAAGCATACAACTTTGAAGGAGGAAAGTGAACTGGAACTAGAACACCTCTATGCAAAACTTGAACTGTATCTCCAAAAAGGACCAATGGATAGATCTGCCTCCCAACCATGTGGAACCCTGAGGTCCACCCCTCTGAGCTAGGAGATAACGACGAGGATTCCACTAAGCCAAGAAACAACATCCAAAAATAAATGAACAACAACTAACTTGACACAACTGACCATATCAATATAACAGCACAAGTCAAGGCATCACTCCAAAGGTACCACCAAGTAACAATAGAACTGCATAAGCCAAGACATCACTCCAGAGGTACCACCAAGAAACAATAGAACTGCATAAGCCAAGACATCACTCCAAAGGTACCACCAAGAAACAATAGAACTGCATAAGCCAAGACCTCACTCCTAGGTACCACCAAGAAACAATAGAACTGCATAAGCCAAGACATCACTCCAGAAGTACCACCAAGAAACAATAGAACTGCATAAGCCAAGACATCACTCCAGAGGTACCATCAAGAAATAATAGAACTGCATAAGGAGAGTGTCATCGCATGGTCCTACATGGGTTACCTAGGCTATCTATCCCTAGAAGCCGGCCCCCATCTATGGTTACCTTGGCAGCCTCTCTCTAGGTACCAGCCCCATAGGTGTTGTGTGGTTACACAACACGCCCCATTTTGACTTGGCAAAATAGGGACCCAACTTTTGGCTTGGCGTGTGTTGTCCGCTTTTTGGTGGTTTGGTAAAAGTAAGTCATGTGCATCATCATGTATAATCAGGATGGGGTAAGCCATCATTATGAGGTTAGTTTATCAAAATTCGTATTTCATTTCTGTGACTCATATTTAGAAAGAGCATTAAAATCCATGTAGGTTTGTCTTTTACATCACCCTGATATTCATCAGGACGTGAGAGTTATAAACAGTCAAAGTTTTGGTCAAACCTGATATTCGCAAGAGGAGGATCATATTTTATAACCTTAGTCATGTTGTCGAAGATCATCCTGATCTTGGTACATCACCTGATAAGTCATGCGGTCCAAATATCTGGACGTCAACTTTAAGTGGTAATAAATCTTCCCCGTCAAACAGTCTTATATATCGCGAGCGTCATATTTCCAAATGTAACCCGATATTTCTTAATATTCTCCTGTCGTGAAATATCACCCTAAGACAATATCCTGATGATGTCATCCAAATCTGATAAACGAAGAAACAAACATGATGATGACATCATCATCACATTTATATTTTGACAGGATATTTTCTAAACATGATCATGTTCACATAACATGACGATGACGTCATGATACCTTTCCGATACAAAGAACGAATATCAGGATGACATCATCCCGATATTCCGAAAGAGAGACATGTAAGTTTGTCTCGTCATCATCATCTTTGAAACATCACCCGATACATCGAAATATCCTCTTGATGTACTAAACATAACCAAAAGGTGCTTTTGTCACCTGAATCTTGTCGCGATAACTATTCCAATTTGAAGGAGGAGGATGACATTGAAACTCAACCCAATATTTGCAAATATCATCCTGCCTTCATGATATCTTGTCATGTGGATATCCCCCCGCTCCCATTGCTGCCATTATCATTTAATGCACGCAGACATGGTAGGTGGTTCCCGCCGACCCCGGAACCTGATGAAACACCTGGCGAGATCCTGCATTTTCACGCGGATAATTAATGAATACAATCTAATTTGTTAGAGTTGCCCTAAATTTACCCTAATTGCAAGGTTAAAAGGTAATTCAACCGTCATTTTTACATTTACCTTGAGATAAAATTATTTTTTTTATAGAGCACCAGCTTCCATATCCTCACACAGACGATAGTTGCATGACTTGAGCTCACAAACAGAAGGAAGTGCGGGATCATCAGCTGAATTAAGAGCGTTGTTAGCAGTCCACTAGTATAAAAGAAATCAACATAACCAGGTAAGTAAATAAAACCCTCATCATGTTGTTTCTATAACAGTCAGGTATGATGTTATAGGTCTGGTTTACGCATTCCCATGATGGACTTATGCTGAATGAATGTGATATGCATGATGAATATTAAAGATAAATTGTTATGGACATGCATGTATATACCCATTGTAAGATGGGATTTCGTTAATTGCAGGTACCCATGGCTGACAAGAGGTTCATTAAGTGTCAGGAAAAATTTAGCAAGCCCATGTTCTCATCTCAGAGGGGCGTCCTGTTTAAATACGAGGCAATTACAGATACCCATTAGGGGAACACCAATTTGGAAGCCTGGTCAGCTAGGCTGAATGATGGGAATGACAAGTCCTATGCTGGATGCAGTGTTCGTATCCAGAATGTGGAACGCTGCTGATTTTCCATACTCTATGGGATCTCTGGAGCTAGTCATCGAATGTGCCAGGAATTATAACCCAGAAACTAGGCAAGTGATGAAACATGGGAGGATATATGCAGACCTATCCATCAAGGGTCTCTCTTGGACATTTGGATTGCCACTAGGCAGCAAGGTCAAAAGTGTAGACCTGAAGAAGTCAGAAAAAGAATATGAAAACAATAAAAAGCAAGCTAGGAAGAACATGTATCAATGGCGGGCTGAGAACAGCACATATCCTACAGCAGCCAAACTTCCTGTGCACCTGTTCATGTATGATTTTAGTGAGGAATACTAGTACATGATTGCACTACTGAACAGAGTAACAGGCCAGCCTGATGCTGGTAGTTTTAGAGACTAGATGTATGGTGTAATCATGATGTGCTTATATTCAGATATCAAGCCACTGTGGGGCCAACTAATAAGTGATGCTCTGCATGGGCAGCTGATGAACCTTGGATGTTCAAATTGTGCATTCTATATGTCATCATACATTGTTTATTCTTGTGCTTACAAAGGCACCTTTGATGCATTAGTTACAGATGGAAAGCTTATAGGCACAAATGCTGTGCATATCTGGGATCATCATCCCCAGCTGCAAGGAACCAATTACCTCCAAGATTACAAACTAGTCAATGATGCATTTTCTATGCATCTGGTGAGGACCATGGAGGAGGACAGGACAAAGAGATTGAGCATGGAGGCTCAAGAAATTATCTACAGGCATGGAGCCTGGTACATACAGTTTGCCACCTTCTCTTACATAAGGATTGAAGGTTTTGAGGGACATCCTCTCATGCTGCCGAGGTATCCCACTGATGCGGTAGTACTGATGGAGTTCATCAGGTAGGGCTCCACAATGATAAAGACATACAAGGATGCCAAGAAACTACCACCGATTTTGTTCCCAGTTAGCATTGGCTGCTATAGGTGCCCAGATTCTGAGCACATAAAGAAGGTGATGGTCACCTTGAATAAAATGAATCTGCAACCTTTTCCACTAACAAGACCATATGATCCTTACGGTAAGATGCAGAAGATAATAGGAAAGCCTATTCATCAGAGGCACCTAGAGGACTTTTGGGCCGACTGCGAAGATGAAGCAGAAGCAAGAAGAAGAAGGTATCAAAGTTTAACTCTGAATCAAGTCAGAACTTTTGATTGCATCCCCATCCCCCAACAATTGAAGAAGGATGATGGCAGGATAATTACAGATGAATATGAGCAGAAGAAGATATATAATGATACCATCTCTGCACCTGACCTCACTATACAGGAAGATATATCCTTGGACCCCTTCATTGCTAGGACCATACAACTGACCCAAGCTTGGGTTGATGAGCAGTTAGAGGCATTGAAGAAGAAAGGTGTTGCCATTATGGTGGACAACAAGAAGAAGGGGTAGGATATTCGTGGGGATGAGTATGATGACTTCCTGATTGAAAAGAGGAAGACTAAGGGAGATAAGCTACCTCCACAACAACAACAGAGCAAAAGACCCCAAAGGGGCAAGAAAATAGAGAAGGAACCCAAAGGGGTTATTATTGAAAGAGCAGTATTCAACGCTAAGGAGGCAGCAGCATCAGGATCTGGATCAAAATTAGCATCCCCTCCAAGGACAAAGAAAGAAAAGTCCAAGAAGAGTAAAACAACAGAGGCTGGAATCACTGAGACCCTAGAGGAGGGTCAATCCTCAAGGAAACATGATAAAGAGGATATCCTCATGGAGGAAGAGCCTGAAGAAGAAGAGGCTCCATTGATAGTAAAGAGGAAAAGAAGAGCTCCATAGGTGGTGGTGTCCGCCCCACCTAAGAAACAAAGAACCTCTATGAGAGATGAAATAAGACAACCCCCAACATTGTTACAAGGGGCAGGTAGTGAAGTACCTAAGGAACTTCAGCATAATGTTCCACTTCCTACCATTGTCAAGTTCAAAATTGAACTTGCCGAGGAGCAGATGAAAGAAACTTCTTAGACACAAGCAGAAGGACATATCTCGCTAGACGAGACAATAAATTTATCTAATGATGAAGTCGTACAGGAAGTGGCTGCACAAAAGATGGAAGCACTTGCTGCTAACACAAGCATGACCCCTCACAAGCCTCCACTAGTTCAAACTATATTGGAGGAGATGAAGCAAATGGAGGCAGAACAGGAAAAGAGCCCAAAGTAGGTAGCTCAAGAAATGGGATTGGATACATTAATTGTAGAAGTGACAAGTCCTGTAGTGGTAGACCTGACAGAGAAATAGGATGCAAGTCCTGAACATCCAGCAGGATCACTTGACAAAGGGCACCCAGCAGAAGAAATAGAGATGGCAGAATCAGAAGGCCATACTCTAGAATTGGGCCAACAAAGTCCATAGGATACATCAGCGGAACCTGCTATAGTAGAGGTTCAGGAAACGAAGGCTGATGAAAAGGAGAAAATAATAGAGGATCCTGCTTCCAAAACACAAGAGGTTGATAGTGCAGGCCCAGAACAAATAATGGCTGTAGAACAAACGCCAGCACCTCAGGCAGATTCCACAGTATCTAGTATGGTGGACATGCAACAAGAAACAGAAAAGCTAAATGAGGATGATGAACCTCAACATGGGGAAGAGTTGAAAACAGATGAAGTAATGATGGAGAAGGACCATGATCATCATGATCAACATATAGATGCACCACAAGATTCCCCACACCAAGAGGATGCTCCTCCAGAGAAAGAAGTCCCTCAACAAGAGGATGTGCCGCAGGATCAACAACAAAGTGAGCATCAGGAAGAAGAAATGAGAAAATCACCATCTCCACCACATCTGTTGACAGAAACAAGAGACACAGGTGAACATCATGACATGTTGCGGAAAGACATGATCAGGTACCTCCGTGGTTGGAGAAGGAGGTAAATATAGAAGAAGATTTTGAGATACAAGAATTTGATGTATCCACCTTGTTCTCTGGGGCTATAATGAAGCCTAAAAGGAAGGCCAGAATGACTTCGGCCATTAAAAGAGATCCAGCAACTGGAAGAAGGACTGCACAAATTGCAGTACCTACTGTGGAGAAAGAAAAAGGTAAGATCACCTTAGATGAATTTCAAATTAGCACAGTGTATCTCAGTTTTGCCAATGAAGATCAAGAGGGTCAGGAAGGCAAAGATATTATTGATTCTTTGATTCAAAAGGTAAAAAGAGAGAGAGAGAAAAATAAGAAACATAAGGAACACATTGCTTAGTTGCATGCCTACATAAGGAGGCTGATTAATCTTGATGATACTACAACTGAACATGCAGTCCCATTGACTGCTATTTCTCAAGAGGAGGTAAATAAGTTAGACCTCATGAAGCATGAGGCATCTGTATTAAGAAAATGGGTGTCATCCACATTGGATGATGCAGAGGAAATGGTAAAGGCCTCCTTGAAGAGATGGAGCATTCTCAGTGACTCCAGGACCAAAGTAGATAAATTGCAAATGCAGACAGGAAAAAGGTTTTATAAATTGGAAAAGGTCCTAAGCATCCTGGGAGAAATAAAGAGGATAAATCCTCAATTGCTTATTAATAAATAGGTATTGAATAGTAATACCACCCTGTTGATTGACCTCTGGTATAAGGACATTCAGTTTGAATGTGGAGTGCTCAGAAGATGCAATAATAAGCTGAGGGATATCGGCATGAAGTTACATGATTTAATGGCTGTTGAGGTAGAAATATTAGAAACATTGGAAGAAAAAGTGGAAGGGAAAATAGAAAATCAAGATGAAGAGTCTGCCATCAAAGCTTTACACAGCAACTTCCAATCAGAGGCAGATGGTCCACTTGTCCACTTGACAGAAGAAGTTATAGATAAAATAATGAGGATCAAGGTCAAGATGGAAAAATACAATGAGACATTGCAGGACAGGAAAGACAAACTGGATAGCAGTAGAAATAAATATGAGGCACATAAGCACACCATCATCAAAGCAAAGACTCAGGATGGCGGAGGAATAGATCAAGTCATGCAGTCATATGAGCAAGTCCGGAGCACCATGTAGCCTCATATGCGACATCATCATCATCAGGATAGTGAAAGTTCAGGAAGCGATGCACATGATGATGATCCACATGAATCAGATGAGGAGCATGATGAAGACACATCATAAAGGAGATATAAGCGTAAGTAGTCCAGATAGTTGCTAGCTGGCAACTTGTGCCATTTTTGTAGAGGTTGACAAAGTCAAGGAGAATGATGACCATAGATGTGCATTGATAAATCGAGATCGTGGATCTTTTTGTAATGGATTCCTCACCTTATTCTATATAAGGGGATGGAATGCCTTGTTGTAAACATTTGAAACTTAATTTAAATCCATCTGTTGAAACATTTAGAGCTCATTTCAAAGTTTTTTGTATACATTTATATTTTTGCATGCTTAATTAATGAAAAGACTGTGTCGATTACAATTCATAGTAAATCTTGAGTAATCAGTGTATGAATTCTGGATATATGTGGTGATTTGCTACATCCCTTGGAGTGCATGTCTACTTACATGTGTTGTCTTCATACAAATTCCTTTGAAGTTAGCATCAACTATATCTAGCTGTGGAATGTCCTGGTGAAAATATGGTTTGGTTTTCTTCTCTTCATGACAGTATCTAATATACATGTGGTTCAGAAGCTAAAGGTTCAATTTTAATTTGAAGCATTTTTCAATTTCTTTTAAATTTCAAAGCATTTCATCCTCATAATTGTGAACAATTGATGATCTTAAGCAAATAACACAAATATGTGGACATCTCGTAGATAATTTACAAATATTTAGCATATTTGAATACAAATCATGCACAATTGAAAATATCATGCAAAGATTGAAGTATTCCTGTATCATTTGATCAAAAAACTATATAATATGACTTCTCTGTAAAGAATTTATGTAGTATTGTCATGATGATGTTGAACTTTCACGTAAGGCCCCAAAATGGAAACAGCAACTCACATTAACCTCTGAGTAACTTCAAACGATTAAGACCTAATCACCAGAGACTTGGGATCATGAATTCTCTAAATTCATTGTATCTTTCAAGATGAATAAAGGTTAATGTGTACTTTTATTCTATGCTTGTTTATGACTAACATCATAACCAACAATAGGGTGACACATGCGGAGCCAACAGGTCCTCTCATGGAGATAAGGAGGTCGGCCTTGCCAACCAGGCCTTCTCATCCCATCCTTTGCCTGTGAGAGCACTCTAGGCATGGGTGAGGTCTCTTACTTATCTTGTTAAGTGTTTAATATCCCAACCCTCTTGATTAAGTTATTAATTTTTCAACATGCTTACAACTTTCATGGGGTTACCCAGGTGACCTCTCACAAGGCACCAGCCCCACCATGAAAGCCACTCCCTTAGCATTCTCTAGTCAACATACATACCACAACATGCAGGGGAAAGTCACCAAACAGATCCGAGCCATAACTTACACCATTCACTAGGCCACAACAATAAATCCATATAATCTCATCAAAATTGAAGCAATACCAACAAGAACCAAGTGCTGTATCCAAGAGACCATTCCCCAATCATTGCAAGATGCGAAAATCTAGATAACCTAATGCCATATATCAAACCAAAGCCAAGAACTACCCCTCTGGAGTTAGGTACATAGACATTATATCACAAGAAGTTCCTCATCCAAAATGGAAACCAAGGGTTAACACTTGACACTTGTTTGCAACAAAAGACTCAAAATAAGAAATGAGCTTAGACCAATTACATCATCCCTTCCCATTACATTGCAAGGTTTCCCTTACATGAATGAGAGCCATAATATACCATATTAACTGAAATAACCCAAAAACATCATAGGCCTTGGAAATACAACTTGACCACATGACTAAAATTCATATCCGACAATGTATCATCTTCACAAGAAAACACACATAAACACAACTCACCCCCAAAATAGACACAAAGATCCAACACCCGTGATGAGGTGACAATCAAGCATAAGAGATTCAATGAACTTCTATCTAGTCCAGAAAACAACTTACACCAAGTTATCATGAAAGGCAAAACTTCATAACTCAAGGAATTAATAAGGCAAGGAAGGAGGACCATAAACCAAACATTCCTTCTTCACAAAGTCAAGGAAAGCTCAAGAAGTAATTCCATAAATCAAATCATTATAACACTAATTGTGTAACCTTTCATTCAGGATTTGCCACTTACCATTTCTAATTAAAACATCCATAAGCACTTATTTACAGTAAGCTAGGTCTTTCTCTAATGTTAAACCCGCTACAATCAAAATCAAACAACTGAAATATATATATATATATATATATATATATACATATATGTGTATACACATATATGTGTATACACATATATGTCTATACACATATATGTGTATACACATATATGTCTATACACATATATGTATATGTGTATACACATATATGTGTATATATATATATATATATATATATATATATATATATATATATATATATATATATATATATATATGTCCAATATCACAACTTTCCATCAAGCATCTTCCAACCTACAAACTCTAATGAACACAAGAAATAATTTTAATTGCATAAGTTACTATCCAATTAGATTCCTTACCACAACTACTAATTTAAAATTTTATATATCCCTTTACAAGCTTAAGCTACAAGCTCTACAACATTCATAAATAGATCTTCTTAAAATTACACTCCTATTTCACAAGAATGATCACACGCCAAAACCATTTTATGAATTACAACTTCGAAACCAACATTATAACCCAACCATTATGAACCTATATAATTTCCTATAGGCATAGATGCCCAACTAACCTTTTTCTGGCTTGGACCGAGATCTTAAAACATATGTGGATATCTCTTGATACAAAATCACTATGTTTTCACTATCTTTTAGATAACATCTGTCTTCAAACTTTGTGTGGGAACTAAAAAGTTGAGGCCCCTACAAAGTGAGCTTTCAAATCATTCAAAAAGAAAGTTCTCATATTTTGAAGAAGTACATTCTAAAATTTCCAGTTACAGAGGTTTCAAGGCACCCCTATTACCTAGAGAAAAAGGAAAAATAGTCCTCACAACTAACTACATTCTTGAAATCCAGACATGCATTAAAGAAAGTGACTAGAATTTACCTAACTTAAAATAAAATATAGAGAAAAAAAAGCACTATACCTACATTCTAACTAACTTGTAAAGTTAGACGGATGCCTACATTATAACTGATATTGCCAGTTTCAATGAATTTGTTAGGGATGGGTGCCAGGCTGTTGAGTTGTTGGGTAGAAAATTTACATGTCCACTTAAATTGTTCGGCCACTCACTAAAAGATTATTAGGATAAAATTCTTCAAAAATATTGGATGTCAGATTTCTCATTTCTGATGCAACTGCTTATATCTACAATCAAAAATCTTTTTTCATGTGGCCTTACTAGTGCAATATGCACCAATAATTGATAATCTCCGCAGGGCATACACTCAAAAAATTGTGCTAACCATATTAAATGGAACTGCAAGGTAACACCCATAATTATGCTGCCATTAGTTGAGATAATGGATCTAGTACATTGGGTGTTATGGGAATATGTGAATTCAATATGTGCATGGATCATCTTCAGTTAATAGAGATGACTGGCTTACAATGTGTTGCTAGAATTCATAGCAATAAGGAGGTGGGTGAGGTGTGTCTCTCCAAACTATCTTTAAAGAAATATTTCTTTGAAGAAGTCAATTACAAAGACCAAGAAAAGAACAAGAAGCCATAACTCATACAAAGATCTGGTGTGTTAAAACACAGTCCAGCCCTACCAGTAGCGCACAATCCAGTCTTACCACTAAGATAATGGTCACTAGAAGCTGGAAGATAAAAGTTTGCAATGGGGTTCTCCCAAATGGTAATCCACTTCCGGTCATTAATTTTATTTTAAACAACTTTACGATAGTTTAGCAATAAGGATCCTTAAAAATTGCTAGTGGAGAGGCAGAAGGGGTTTTTCGACAAAAGAAAATCCACTTCTGGTCATAATTTTAATTTAAATAGTTAGGAATAATAAGGTTCCTAAAAACCTGTAGTAAAGAGGTAGGAGGAGTTTTTCTACAGAAAAACTCAAAATTTTCAAAAGCAATACCTACTGGAAAAATCTGGATTCTACCAAATGGTGATCCACTTTTGGCCGTTAATTTTATTTGAAATAATTCAATCAAAGCCTGGCAAAAAATATCATGAAACCTGTAGTGAAGGGAAGAAGGCATATTTCATGGAACCGTATAACTGTAACAGAACTAAAAAAAATCACAGCTGAAAATAATCTTGATTCACTAAATTAACCTACACTGCAAGATTACCCCTCACCCTACATAGAGCTTATCCCAGCTTAACCCATAGCCAACCCACAACTTCACCCACCATTTATACAAACCCTCAAAATGAAAAGGAAGCCTTCCATACCTGAATTGGGGTAAGATGTTTATTGTAAAACTCGTTTGCTACAATGCCAGCATCATCCTTTTTGAGGTTATGGCAAATCTTGGCATTATGAATGCAGCTCTTGATCTTGTTCCAATTCAAAGCCTTGTTGACTGTCTTCTGCAGCTAGTGTGAATAGTCTCCTAGCTTGTATTCCTTATACCCTCTGTTTCCTACCACCTGGTCGACACCCTTGTTAGTGACAACAAAAGCGAAGATAGTGAAGCAGAAGAGGAGAAGAATGAGAATAAACATGATGGCCAGGTAGATCCAGAGAAGCAGAGAGTTCTTGCAGCAGGTGCCCACTAAGCTGGTAATGGAGACAAGCAAGAGGAAGACACCGATGGCGATGAAAAGCTTTTCAAGAAACTTCTTACATTCGGTACTTCTTCTGTTGGACAGCCATATTCTGCCCCCGATGATGGGTATGGAGAGCAGAAGCGTCAATATGTTTAAGATGCCGATCAGATTGTTACTAAACTGCACCATCTTTCTTCACCTCAGATATTTGAGTGAGATTGTACTTGAAATGAGAAAGAAGGAAGCTGAAAGAATGACAAGATAACAAGTGTGTGAAGGGCAAGTGTTTAAAAAGGGTCAAGTAAGTGAAAGCAAAAGAAAATAGGGTCGCAGCATCGTAGAAAAAATCAAAAACTGCAGACTAGATGGCCATTTTGAGAACAATTTGCTAGGTTTGGTAACCGACTAACGGAAGAGGAAACGAAAGTGTGTGTTCCTGCTCCACGATATTGGCTATGTCAAGAAGATTGCCTATCAAAAAACTAGGAGCAGGACCTTCGAATCCTCATTTTTTGAGAGCTCTATAGATTGTCCATGGCATCCACCAGTTTTTTATTAAGAAACTTACCATGAATGACCATATGCTAACTACAAAAGCTATAAATAGCACGAAAAAACAACCAATGTTCTCCATCGTAAACATCTTGTATGTTCTGTGCAACTAGGTTTGGGAGCACAAGTTCTTCTCTAATCAAGAGACACCAACCACTCAATCATTTTCCTCCCCAAAAAACCTTGATCAGACCATCCAAACTATCCCCTTGACATGTCAACCAACATGTAAATAGTGATAGCACCCATAAGGCATGTGGCACATAAGAAACCCCTAAAAATGTTAAACAATATTATGTGCAAATGGGTTTCTATAGAGGCTTACTGACCGGGACAATAATAGATTCAAAGGAATACCTGTAGAAAGCAATTTGCTGGATACATCCGCAATAGAGGAACTCAAGACTGCATTTAGATCAATGGAGATTGTGTTTGATTCAAATGATAAGAACTTTGGTATGGATTGTTTAAGAATGGGTCAAAAGTTTGATTCAGCAGGTGAGGACTCACAAACAATGCTTATCCATGCCAAAGGTGCTTAGGATTCTATGACAAGAGCTCTGTAGAGGTAACCATGTCTCTTCATCTCATGGGCTCTGTGCATTGTGCACTAAGTAAGTTTGGTGAGAGTTTGAGCTATTTGAATAGGGCTACCAAGGTATTGAATAGCTCTAATGTTGTCTAGATTGACAAGGCAATGAGTAGAGTAATATTCATTGATGGGCTGTAAATAAAATAGATTTACGAATATGCATATGCATGTGCCTGGAAGCTTGCTTGAGGAAACTGAATCTAACAAGCTTGAGAAGTATAGATTAAGAACTATATTTATATAGTTGAAATGAATTAATAGATATAGATAATTGGAGAGTTTGAATTGAAACTGAAGTGCAGAACACGTGTTGAGAGATTGAGATGAAGATTTAGATATTAATTAGTACTCCAAGAGTGGGCTCATGCATCAAGTGCATGTGAAATTAGGAAATCAAGATATTCCTCGTTGTTCCCCCAATTTAATTAAAGTAGCCAAAGAAGACCAAGGCTTATAAAATCCTCTCGAGAAAACCATACAGAAACAAGGCACAAGCTCAATTTATAACACCATGCTGAATAAAATTACAAATAACAAAACATCTGACAGTGACCCACAAGCACTAACTTAACACAAAATTCATACAGAACTGACTCATAGAATGATAGAATAATCAAGCAATAAGCAGACGGTGTCTAGGGTAATACATGATATCGAAAACTCATCTCAACATAGAGACGATGACAAGGCTAAGCTAGTATATGGTCAATGTGTCATCCAAAGCTTTTAAGCTAATTCAATAATTATCTAATAAACAAAATAGGAGCATTATTAATAACCACTAGTTCATTAAAGAATCTTCTAACCACATAGGAGAATTATTTTAACCATTATAAAACATGACTTGACTAAACATCACAACACAAGATAACCAATCATAACAAGGCAAAGACCAAGTGTCCCAACATGACTCGAGACCACAACAGAAGACAAGGACCGACCTAGTGGATTAGACCTCGTGTTATCTCCCATCACTAATATCCATTGGTGAAAGAACCTGCTCAAACTTGCTATATCAGGTGGAGTTGAGGTTTGGTACCTGCAGCCTGCATCCAAACAATTGATTAAATATGATCAAGTACATATATGTCAACACACAGAGAGTCAGAGAATCGCAACGCAGCATGGTACTCGAAACGAGTAATGCTACACCATCCCTACTCTTGGATAAGATTATAATCATAACATTCAAAAACAGATATCTACGAATCTAATAAAACATGTAAATAATAATCCATTACTAAACTTATTCAACACATCATAACTGAAGTACTCATAATGTCATCTAACTCATAACAAATGTCTAAATATAGCAGTCAAATATCGTTCATCAAATAAACATAAATCATAACCTACTAATCAAATGTCTCAAAACTAAATCAATGAAATGATCGATTAACAACTGTCTTTGACTGACAGAAGGCAATGCAGAACTACCACCGTCACAAGCTAACAACGAGGGGGCACTACAAAACAGTTACAGTTGCTATTGCACTGAAAAGGAAATTGTAATACAAGAATCTATATCAAGTTGGTAATGTTCATCCCAATATTATCATGAAAGCATTAAAAGTATTAAGTCAAACACATTTATATAAGATGGAAAACATTTCTATTGACTACCAATGGGAAAATTTTATTCAAAGTAAGGCATGATATGGGCTCTGAAACACTGGAAATGTCTTCTGATAGTGATACAGATTGCAATGATAGCAACAATACTGATGAATGTGAAAGATAGACTAATACACTTGCTCATGGATTTACAGAATCAAGATCAGTGTATGATCTACATGATAAGATAATTGAAATAGCACATGCTGAACAAAATCAACCAATAAGAATACTTAAGGATAAATATACAGAAGAGATGAATTTTCCAACACTATCCTTTGGCTATCCAAGATATGAAGGCATAACCAAAGATTTACCTATCAAAAAATTGCAAAATGGGAGCTATTACATTCAAGTCGTGACTTTGCAAAACATACAACTAATTTATCTTTCAAAACAATGCATGTCATCATAAATAAAATAATTTCAAGTATATCAATAAGAATTATAAAAGGTCAATTAAAAGGAAGAACCTTTCTTTCAAAAGATGTTAAACACAAGCTAAATTTAGACAAAATTTTAAAATCAGAGATTGGATACATGGATTTCAAACATATTCGTATCTCTCCAAACTATTTGCATCAAATAAAAAAAACACATATTTGCAATGATACGACAACTAGGACCTCCAACATTCTTTTTAACTTTTTCAAGTGCAGAGCATGAACGGACACCTTAACGAATATGTCTTCAAAAAATAAGGAAAATGAAAAAAAAAGCAAACGAAATTGATTCACTTCTTAGAAAAGACCCTGTTACTTATAGTCATTATTATCGACATCGAATAAATTGCCTTAAGAAACTATTATGCAAAGATCATACAATTCTTGGAAAGATTACTGACTACTTCTTTGTAACTGAATTCTAGAATAGGGGAAATGAACATGATCATGCTCTAGTTTGGGTAAAAAATGCTCCTATATATGGAAAAGCCAAAATTTGTGAAATCAAAATGTTTATAGACAAATATATTACATGCAACACAAATTTTCTTGATAACAAACTTACAAAGCTACATCGACACTATCACACAAAAAGTTGTAGAAAAAATAAAAAAATGCATTGCAAATATAATTTTCCAATTCCACCATCCAGAAAAACAACAATACTTGAACCGATCTCATGCACAGAACAAACTATCATGAATAATTTTGTTAAAATCCAAACAATTATTGAACAAAATGAATACAACGATTCGATGTCTTTTGATGATTTTTTAAATGAAATAAAAATGAGTGAAACTGAATACACAAAAGAAATACAATCAAAACTCAATAAAACAACTATTTTTCTAGAAAAAAAGCCATCCCCTATTTGGAATAATAGTTTTTGTAGAAAAATACCACAGTTATGGCAAGCAAATATTGATGCACAATTTGATCTCAATTTATATGTTGATGTTGTGTATTACTCATCATACATGACAAAAGTTGACAAATCTATGACTACATCTTTCAACAGAATACACAAAGAACACAAAATGACAAAGATTGATGCCATACAAATGATAAGGACACTTAAAAACACATTACTAAATCTTCAACAAATGTCTTGTCAGCTTGTAGCACACATAGTATTATCACTACCATTAAATTCAAGCTCTAGAAAATACATTTTCATAAACACATCTCCACCTGAAGATCAAACATTCATTCTCAAACCTACATCAAAACTTTAGAAAGAAGCTAACGAATCAAAAAATATAATGTGTCAGTCAATTATCAATCGCTATCTACATTGTCCAAAAGAATTGAAACACATTTTCTTATCTCAATTCGCTATATAGTTCACAATTTTGAAAAACAAATACATAAAATGCAATAAACATAACATTATTAGATTTTTTAAATACAAAAAACACATTGACTACGAAAACTATTGTAGGGAAAAATTATTACTATATGTTCCTTTTCAAGATCATGAAGACCTATTAAATGACCAATTTAAAACATTTTCAGATGCATATGTTTTTATGAGAACATTGTCCAACAAGATGAATGTAGATATACATACAACTTCAATACAATATGGAGAGATCTTGACAATGCATATAAAGAAGTTGAAGAAAATGAAACATCAACTATGAACATGCATAGCAAACAAATTGAAGAGAACAATAATATTGACACATATGACCTATCTACCGATTTGCAATGGTTGTAAGAAATACAAAAGAAAACAAAAATAGATATTGGTTTTCAAATTGTACCTAATCCAACTCTACTCGAAAACTTAGAATACTATAAGCTAATAAGAATGTTAAACAAAGAACAACAAGCAATTTTAAAAGACATTGCAATGAAAAAAAATTAAACATACGCAAACCATTGTACCTTTTCTTAACTGTAGGTGTAGGAACTGGAAAAACATTTACAACAAAAGCAATTTTCCAAATGTTGTTACGTATTTACAATTCAAATGAGTGCTCAGATCCACTTAAACAAAAAGGCCTAATAATGGCATACACAAGAAAAGTAGCATACAATGCAGGTGGACCAATAATTCATTCTACACTGTTAATGCCATTCAACAAATCTACTTTAATTCCACTCAGCAATGAAACACTAGATTCATTGCAAAAACTTTATGAGATAATTACAAGTCTTGCTAATAGATGAAGTTTCTTTGATAGGAAGTCAATTTTTATATTATGTTGACAAATGAATAAGAGACATAAAACGTATCCCAACAAAATTCTTTGGCAATATTGACATGGTCTTTTACAGTGACTTTTACCAAGCACAACCAATATAAGATAGTCTTATCTTTGAACATCCTATTATTAACAAAGAACAAGTTACATACACTTTTCAAGGACTGATAACATATGATGCTATGAATTGCAAACTACTATGCATCAGAAAAATAGAACATTTATCACTATATTGAACAAAATCTGAACAAATTCACAATCTACTAGTGATATAGAATATCTGAATAAGAAATGCCTTCAACATGCTCCAATTGATCCTACTTTTCCATATTTTTTCCATTCAAACAAGGAAGTGGCTTCACACAACACAAAAATGCTTGCATCTATTCCAGGACAACTAATTATCATTGATGCAATTGACAATATAGAAGAAAACTATGGCAGTATAACAAATTATTCAAATACAACACTGCCAAAACAAATTGTACTAAAAATAGGCATGTTGGTTGAATTATATGCTAGAAACTATAGCATAGAAGATGGATTGGTAAATGCGGCTGACAGAATATTGAAAGCATATACAACTAATAACAACATAGATATCATATGGATTCAATTCAGTGACTCAAAAATTGGGAGACAACAATATTCAAAACTAGCACAACTATATATAGATACAATTCCAAAAGAATGGGTACCTATGCTATGAATAACAAAGTCCATATCAAGAAGCAAACATCCATCGTAATTACAAATCCATAAACAATTTCTAGTACAACTTGCATGTGCACGAGCAATATGTTGATAACTGAGAGGGGGGGTGAATCAGTTATCCTAATTATTTCTTCTTTCTAAACTTTCTTATTAATCAATGCAATATTAATTCAAATAAGCAAACATTACCATGAAATGAAAAACACATGACACAGTATTTTTGATGTGGAGACCCTGTTAAGGGAGAAAACCACGGGGTGATTAACCCAAAGATTATTCTCTGTTAGAAGAATAAGGAAATACAAAATGGCACTTGCCAATTAGGGCTCACTGCCCGAGCACACTGCTCACAAAGGAGGCACACTGCCTACAAGGAGACACACTATCTACAAAAGAATTTTATACAATACTTGAACTGATTGGAAGCATCCACATATGCTGGAGTTCAGTTCCAGTTAGGCTTAGTACACTGATCTGCTGCACTTCATCTTTCCTCTTCTCATATGCTGCTTTCCTTTCACATACTGAACCTTTCTTACTATTTCTGTTCTGCTCTACTTTTCTTCGCATACCACATATCACCACTACACTTCTCATAACTAAATCCATCTTGTATATATATCCACACAAGTGATTTGATCACCTTTCTAGTCGGCACCCGGAATAGTCAATCTTTTCACTAATTATGATCTATCGGCTGAATCCTTGCACATCAAGTAATGCGGATCAAGTATATACTTGTAGAAATCATTAATCATGTTGGCCAAACATGATTCATGCCTTCATAACCTTTACCATTATCAGTAACACATCCAGAAAGTAGTCTGATGTTCTGTCAATCAGTTCTTCCTCTGTTCACATTGTTTCTCAGGAACCCGGTACTCAAGTATTCATATCTTTTACCTCATCTATCACCAGAGGCTAAATCCTTGGAATATACCACTCAAGGTAGTCCTCTTGACTCCTCCAAATCTGTACTTTACCAAGATACTTCCTCTGAGAGATCCGGACCTGTCTGTCGGACCTTGCCACATGCTTTGTTCTTGTTTACCAGATCACAACATTCTTCACTCTAACTTCCGGTAGAGACACACCATGTCCTACAGATGTGTGGGATGAACTTTGTTGCCATCAATGACAACAATCATGAATCCATATAGTGTCTCTTGCCAACAACTCCCCCTTTGGCATTGATGGCAACACTTAGTGAAAAATGACTAAGTGTTTACACTATGCTCCCCCTTGGCTGATGCTCTATTTTTATACATTTTCCGGAGCACCCCCTTAGTTGGATTCCTCATTTTTCACTACTCCTCACTCCCCCTTTGACATCAATGGCAAAGGGTAGGGTCCGCACACCAAAATTTTCAAAAATTTTACTATACTTGGCCGAATAAGTGTATACATATGGAATACTTACATAAACTGTAGTATGTCTGCAAAAGTTGTTTTCAGTTGGATGAGTTTTGTAGCCCAACTTTGCTTCATTATATCCAAAATTGAGATGTGACCACTCAACAAAAACGCGAAAGCTTCTGCCCTCTTAAGATCTGTCAGATCATTGGTCTGGGCAGTAGTCTGAGCATCACTTATGGCCTCATGCATGGCCTCTAACTTAGGGATAATAATCCTTCTAAGTTCACCCATCCGGTTAATTATGTTCTTCCTTTCCTTCTCAAAATTCTTTATTGCATTTGTGATTGCAATAGTTTGACACTCTTGATTTACTATGGAGGAAGAGAGAGGATCAAAACTTTGAGACAAACTTAGGAGTTTATCCTCTTGCTCTTTTATCTTCTTCTCAATCTCTACTATTTTTTTGGACCAAGAGATACAAAATTTGTATATTTCACTGCCATCCTTAAGAGTATTTTCTAAGCTCTTTATTCCAATACTCATATTTCTCCTATCATTAGTGATTAATCCTTGTACCTCTGAGAATCTTTTATCCAAAAACTCATTCCGGACCTTTTCTTCAGCTGATTTTTCTAAAGAATCAAAATGTGTATTAACACTGCTGACTAAGGTTTTGAGATTACCAGAAGAGGATGCTGTGGGATCCTTCTGAAAAGTTGGCATGATCTTTTCCAAAAATCTGGATGCTACCTCTATAAGCTCACAGTCTTCCATGTGAGATTTCAGTAGTTTCTCTTTGACTTTCTCATTTGCAAATGAGGCTATTTTCATCGTTTGCACCGGTGACAAAGAGTCAAAGTCTAATGGTCCTTTTAGTAGGTCCTGTTCATCAATTTATATAATGGCTTTTGTCAAGAATTCTTATTTTTCCTTCACCTCTGCTTCTTTCTCCTGTGATTTTTCTTCTCCTTTAGATCCGGAGACTATAGGGGAAACCGGAGGAGAAATGTTTGTCTGTTCGAGGCCCACCTCTTTTGACATTTCCTCAGGAGTTTCTTCTGCAACATTTGTGGTGGAGGGGTCAGTACCCAAGTCTTCTAAGATAGGAAGATTAAATCTTTTGAAGGTTTTCTAGAGAATCTCTTCAGTGTCCTTGGCTACCTTGTTAGTTTCACCAAGCATAAGTTGATTCATCCTTGCTTTGCTCCTGAATTCATCCTTGCAATCTTTGAATACCATGTTCATTGTTTTGGGATCGATTGAAGGATATAGCTAAATAGCTATCTGTTCCCGGATCTCAAGGTCTTTTGCCATGGCATTGGTCTTTCTCATTTCCAACTCCTTTTCTAAGCTCTTAGGAATTAACGAGATAATTTCAATAAAAGCCTTATTGTAAATGTTCAAGAACTTAACTGTGGCTTCCTCCAGAATCTTTTTATCTGCTTCATTATAATCATCATAGAATTCTGTTAAAGGTTGAAGGTTGCCATCCATAGTGACTACTTTTACTACATCATCTAAGGAGAGAGTAGGTTTTTCAATAAATTCTTCTTCCTTCTCTTCTTCTCCTTGACCGGTAGAGTGTTTACCAGATGATTTCTTCTTCTATTTCTTTATCTCCTTTACCCCCTCATCTGATTCAGTTTCCTCTTCATCTTTTTGACTTGCATAAGCCCTCGTGGCTTTTATTTTAGAGCTTTTCTCTCCTTTACCAGATGTCTGACCCTCCGATTTTGATGTTTTTGAGCTTTTGGTTGTGATAGGTGTAGATCCTTTTGATGATCTAGTCCGGGTTGAGGTTTCCACCGGAGTACTTTTCTTGCTTTTCTTTTCTGCTTCTTTCTTCTCTTCCTCGGCCTTTCACCTCTTTTCCCGATTGGCATCAAGTGCCTCCTTTGAGATGCCAAAACCTTTTGCCACTTCCTCAACTTATTTTCTTACCTTTCTTTTGATTTATGGCTACCTAAGCTCAGTGTGAATTTTCACACTTAGTTCTTCAAAGGTTCCAAATCTCTCTGCTTTTGGGTCCTTTGGTTGACTAAGCATGTGTTGGACATGCAATTCTACCATTTGTTCATCCACTTCATACCCCATGGGCATAATCTAGACAATCCTTGGTTCTACTGCCTCCATTAGGCACTGATCAGTATCTACCATAAAGCATACTGTATCTTTATATTTTTCAACAAGAGACTGGGGAATTCTTTCTCTTGCTTGCATCATGCTCTGGAAATTTTTGAAGTATCCCCACAGGGCTGAATTTCTTGCTTTAGCATCCCCAAACCCATGCAAATAGTCTTTGATCTGAACTACTACCAGTTTGTCATTCTCCCATACCCATCCATTTGATCTGGGTAACTCATTCATGAAGTAGAAAACAAGCATAAAATTAATGCACCATATTTGAAAGAGTTTTTCTTATCCTTTTTGATCTTTTGTATGTTTTCCATTAATTGGCTCAAAAGAAGTTCACAGAGATCATATTTTGCATTTTTCCTCAGCATCTCATAGGCTGTATATATTGCAGTTTCAGATACTGAATTCTCCCTACTAGAGTGATATATCTTGTAACCTATTATCATAGATGCAAATTTGATGTTCGAGTCAGTAATATCTTCAATAGTCATTGCCCTCTTATCAAACTTTGATCCGGTGGCCTCAGTTACAATGTTGTTTTTGACAGATTTGAGGACAGGTATCCCTCCGGAGGAGTACAAGCCAGTTACTGCCCTAATTGCCTCCTTTGTGATCTTGTAAGGTCTGTTCAGCCATAGGAAGTTATCATGCATCCTACTCAACATGTACCAGACCCATTCATCTTCTTCAAAGCAGGGGAAATGAATGAATTGATCAAAATGTTTCTCTTGGATGCCCTTATATTCTGGTTTAAGCTCAAATGAATCATTTAACAGTTGTTTGTGATAGATATCTCTTAGTTTGAATTAACCAAATTCTTCAATACTTGCATGTATGTAAACCCTAATATCTTCGGTGTGCAACACACCATGCGGAACACTAGAGAAGGCTCCTAGGGGATCTACCTCCAAGGATTTGTATGGATGTTTCTTGAATGTTGGGCGAGGTCTATCAGAGATCTTAACTATATTCGGAGTAGCCATTTTTCAAAAGATTTGCAGTGAGATATTGAAAACAGAAAATACCTTATGCACCTTTGGTTACACGGAGTTGGTTGGATTGATTTCTAGATGTAATGACTTTTGCAAGTGATCTTCGATGAACTTGATGAATTTTGTTGCAGAGCTCCACTTTTAGTTTCTTCTTGAGTGCAGAATGAACAAGTGATTAATGAGAAATCCCTTATATTGCTCCGCAAACCCTAATATCTAATTGCAATAAATGCTCGACCTACATTATTCTAATTTGCCTTATTCAGATGACTTGAAGAAACGGATCTGTCCTGATCTATGAACATCATGCGGATCTTCCAATCCATGAACAGATCAAGATGACACATCACAGGGACATCCCAAAAACTCTAACCAATCCACAGTATAGGACAATGCACTTCCGGATCTCACCGAACCTTTTTGTGGCATTCTATCACTCTAGAGCATCTCTCGGAACCGGTTCTACTTGATCGATCACAACTTCTTCATATTTTCATGTGGACCTCTGAAATCTTAACTGGATCATTTCAAGACTCATATCTACAAACCTTTTAATCTGCATCCTCTTCTTATGCCAATTCCGGCACCACTTGACTGGCTAGGGGAACAAGGTTTTCTTTGTGTCTCCCCCTAAGCCAGAGATCATTTCTTAATTTCTGGAAGGAATATCAACACCAGAGTCTGGTGCGGATCCATCTTCTACATTCTCTGTACTCTTCTTCACCCAAATCTTGTTCATCTCTCTTTTAGCTTCATTCACATTCACCTTTTATTTACCCTTATCTTGATTCTAATTAAGATATACCGGACCTCTTTTGTCCTGATTCTTACTTCTACAGAATTTTACACTATGACCGGATCTATTACAGATTTGACAAACAACATTTCTTTGCATATTTGACTGATATCCTCTTGATCTGCATTGATTAGCTATATGACCTATTCTATTGCATGAAAAGCATCTGCCATTGAATGATTTGTTCATTTGCATATTTCTACATTCATGAGATTTGTGACCATACCTTTTGCAGTTAAAGAACTATCCGGAGAAGGATGAGTTAGTCTAACTCATTCTCTTTCTGCACTGATTAGCTTTGTGACCAAAGTTATTGCAGTTGTGGCAGTATCCATTGAAGGATGGATATCTTTGAGCATTAGGCTGTCTTACCGGAGGTCTTCTAGGCCTGTCCCTTGGATTTTCTGATCCAAAATTCCTTTGACCAGATCTAGAGCTTTCTCCTTTCTCATATCCCAAACCACACCTGTCATCTGCCTTCTTTTGACTATCAAGAAGAATTTCAAGTTGAGTAGAACTTATGTTGAATTTCTCTTTATATTCATTTGTCGTTTGAAGATCCCTTTTGAGAGAGACAATTTGATCCTCAAGTTTTTCTTCATTAGTTTTAGCATCTTCAAGATCAGATTCAAGATGTCTGATAATTTTGTCCATCTGGTGGCAATCTTCTAATTTCTCCTTGAGAGATTGTCTTAGATTATCTTTAGTTTTTCTTTTCTCTTCAATTTCTTGGGTAAACTTCATAACTCCTTATTCCATTTCATGTCTTATGATAATGATTTCTTTTGATAACTTTTCACATAACTTGGTTTTCTCATTCAACTCTTCATTTGCATCATTTGCTTCACCTTGTCTTGCCAATTGCTGAAGTAGCTCCTTTCTCTTTTCATAGAGAGACTTAATTTGTCTTTTAGTTCTCTCATGAATTCATCAGCCTGCTTGAGTCTTTCCTTCAATTCATTGACTTCGAGTTTGACTGTTCAAGATCATCAAGGGTAGTCTTGAGTTGCTCTCTTAAACCATATGCATCCATTTGAACTCCCATATCTTCCTCGAGCTGTTAGACTCTGTTAGGAGGAACTTGGCTCTGATACCAATTGTTGATAACTGAGAGGGGGGGTGAATCAGTTATCCTAATTATTTCTTCTTTCTGAACTTTCTTATTAATCAATGCAACATTAATTCAAATAAGAAAACATTACCATGAAATGAAAAACATAGGACACAGTATTTTTGACATGGAAACCCTGTTAAGGGAGAAAACCACAGGGTGATTAACCCAAAGATTATTCTCTGTTAGAAGAATAAGGAAATACAAAATGGCACTTGCCAATTAGGGCTCACTACCTGAGCACATTGCTCACAAAGGAGGCACACTGCCTACAAGGAGACACACTATCTACAAAAGAATGTTATACAATACTTGAACTAATTGGAAGCATCCACATATGCTGGAGTTCAGTTCTGGTTAGGCTCAGTACACTGATCTGCTACACTTCATCTTTCCTCTTCTCATATGCTGCTTTCCTTTCACATACCAAACCTTTCTTACTATTTTTGTTCTGCTCTGCTTTTCTTCGCATACCACATATCACCACTACACTTCTCATAACTAAATCCATCTTGTATATATATCCGCACAAGTGATTTCATCACCTTTCTAGTTGGCACCCGGAATAGTCAATCTTTTCACTAATTCTGATCTGTCGGCTGAATCCTTGCACATCAAGTAATGCGGATCAAGTATATACTTGTAGAAATCATTAATCATGTCGGCCAAACATGATTCATGCCTTCATAACCTTTACCACCATCAGTAACACATCCAGAAAGTAGTTTGATGTTCTGTCAGTCAGTTCTTCCTCTGTTCACACTGTTTCTTAGGAACCCAGTACTCAAGTATTCATATCTTTTACCTCATCTATCACCGGAGGCTAAATCCTTGGAATATACCACTCAAGGTAGTCCTCTTGACTTCTCCAAATCTGTACTTTACCAAGATACTTCCTCTGAGAGATCCGGACCTGTCTATCAAACCTTGCCACATGCTCTGTTCTTGTTTACCGAATCACAACATTCTTCACTCTGACTTCCAGTAGAGACACACCATGTCCTGCGGATGTGTGGGATGAACTTTGTTGCCATCAATGACAACAATGATGAATCCATATAGAGTCTCTTGCCAACACAATACATAGATCACAAGGACTTACATTGGAAGGACTTGTATTTGATCTGTTACGAATAAAATCACATGGATTGGCGTATACAACACTATCACGTGTACGAAATGTAGAATCGCTCTACTTGTTAAATCCACTCAGTCCTAAAAACTTCAAGGTCAAACAAAAAGTTACAAAAATAAAAGCAAAATGGGATGTACAAGATTTTGAAAACCAAACTATGGGAAATGCAACCATATATGTTTTATCCTTAAACACAAGAAGTCTAAAAAATCATATTGATGATACTGTCAATGACTAACTTTATCAAATTGAACATAATATGTTTACAAGAAACACATGTGTTGGAGTACTTGACAACACTGAGAGGGGGGGTAAATTAGTGTTAAACAAGTTTAAACACTTTTAAACAGATTTTAACTACTAAAACAAATAATGGTTTAGACATGAGTAACAAACCATTAAATGGACAAACATTCAAGAATAATGAACAAATGAAACATGAAACAAATAACACCATAAGACAGAGATTTTAGGAGTGGAAAATCCTTTTGGGGTACAAAAACCACTCAGTAAAGTGCCTCACTGGCTTATTCAATAATCTTGCCTCACTGGCTTACAAAAAGTGTCTCACTGAATGTTTAATACTACCTCACTAGCTTGTTATCATGGCTGCCTCATTGACCTTTCTCAATCAGATACAATAAATAATTTGATTCAATATAGAGGGTTACTTTATTCCACTATAATCCAAGTCTTTAATATCTCATTATTTGAGACTCAAGAAACAATATAACACACTGATATAACTTCAATGCTAATGCAATAAGCACACACATCAACCTTATCTCAGGCATTCACAAAATGTCATTTTATATAATTTGTCTAAAGTCTTCTTTCTCTCATAAATAGTTTGTAACTATACTTTTTCAATTGTAATAGGTAGTTTGAAACTGCATGAATAACTGTCACAGAAGCATGGTCGAATAGACCCATGAAGACTAATACACAAATATCAAATCTTATTACATTTAAACTGTTTAATGATCTAAAGAGTGCTTTAACAATTGTGTCACCATGCCAAGAACTATCTCAAGAAAGAAACCTTGTTTTCTTCAAACCCTAATTAAGTTTGCAAACCCTTCGTCAAAATTGTCAAACCCTAACTAAACAATGTATGTGATAGTAACTTTTAATCATAGTCTTAATCACAATCAAGAAAAACTTACCATCAAAAATAAGCATAACTGAAATAATAGTTAAAATCTTCAAACTATCTCAAATCTTAGACAAGAGTCAATGTAATCACATTTTAACCACTCGAACACCAAACTACCTTCAAATTGCTGCTACCAGAAATGAAAACCCTTTTATTTTTAACAAATCTTTCATAAAGATTCATAACTATATTTCTTAACAAAAACCTTTTAGCTATGTTCGCATTCCTTTATTAGATAAACCTTTTGTTTTGTTAATGAAATGCAAACAAATCCAAATCCTTAACTGAATTTGCATGAGTAAATGCAAAAATTAGAAACTTCAAATGAAACAGAAACACCTAAAAGATTGTTGTTCTTGTCAAGCTCAAACTTACTTTAGCTTTGTCACTTCAAGATAAACCATAGCCTCCACCTTATTCATTCATGATTGCATATTAGGGAGTCAAACCCTAACTCAGAGAAGTGTATAACCAAAGTTTACACTTGCAAAATGATTCACAGTCAAAACTTTTTGGATGATGATAACATTATAACCTGAGATCCCGGTGTGCCCTAAGTGACCTAGTGAAAACACAGTGAAAAATGAACCTTGTTACCTATTGTTAAAACTAAAACCTACTGAGGTTAAAACCATTAAGAGGCTCGAGTGTGACCTTCTATAATAATACTTATGAAATTAAATTGATATTCCACAAAAACATTTTAAATGATCATGGTGTGTCTTGTATGACCTTTAGTCACCTAATAACCATTTGAATAAACAAAAGACATTATGAAGCCCTTATGACCTTTTATACATGTAATATCACTTAGCCACACTGACTTAGCATCAAATTTCACTGTCCAGCATTATCACAATAGCCTTGATGTGTTGGAATTAGTCTGGACAATTGAGAGAGGGGGTGAATCAGTTGTCACACAATTTTAATCTCTTATGCCTTTAATCTTCTTTCACAACTTATAATCATATTAATGATATAAACATTAAAGCATGAATCAACAACACATGAGCATAAACAAATTGAACACACATAACACCAGAATTTTTATGTGGAAACCCAGTTAAGGGAAAACCACGATGGGGGTTAACCCACAAGATTCGTACCCTTTAAAAGTACTTAAAAGAAAATGGGAAGGCACTTGCCTTCAAGCACACTGCCTAGAGCTCACTACTCAAAAGAAGCTCACTGCCTACAAAATTTATGTTTAACATAAAAAGAATTAACTGATAAATAGCATCTTCTTCATGCCTAGTTCAGTCTCATTGAATGCTCACAAAACTTCTACTCTGCCCCAAACTCTTCTTTACTAACTCTTCATTCTATACTACTCTTGTTCTTCTACGCCTTCTCTTCTCTACTCTACTCTGATCCTTTCTTTAGATTTTATTATTTCCACATAAGGATGATTTTCCATGACTCTGTAAGGCCGATTATTTTTCCTTCCTTATTTGATCATTATGAATTTTAGTTGATGACATTACCAGACTTTTAGAGACTATGGCTTCATTATGCAGATTTGATTATATCTCTTGATTTTAATAGGACATTGATTAGACATATGTGATTTGATTTGATCATATTTTGATGCTATTTTGTGATCCAACATTCGAGATATATTAGATGATGTTTTGTGATGTGATTTCTAGTTATTTATGTGATGATGATTATTTGACATGTGATAGAAAAATGTAGTTTAATTTAGAATTATGTTATAGTTGATTATTGTTGTATTCGATGGCTTGAATTTAATTCCAGTTGCTTTGGCTATGATTATTCATGATATGATTGACACTTGATTGAGATGTGTAGGTTTTATGTTCCCAAGCCACGGGAAATTGGAGGTAGAATTCACACCAATGTCATTCCCTGTGAAACCGATCCATTCCCAAGAGGGATAAGGATCATTGAATGTTGATTTAAGTGCTTGATTTAATTTTATCATTTTGGCCTAGTACCCCTTTGTGTAATTAATTAATATTATGTGTTGTATAATTTTTATTGACTTATACCACTTGGTAATTGTTTTTTTATTTTGAGTCCATTTAAAGTGGATTTTTCACCCCCCTAGGTGAACCTTAGTGTCCCAAAATTTACCCTAGGTGGTTACCCATGGGTCTAGGGTCAATTTTGACTAACTAACCCTTGGATTAACTCACTTTTGGTCACTCTAAACTATGGTTTAGTCAAAGTGACAAAATTTAAAATTAGTTAAGGTGGGAGATGAGTCATGCTTTGGGAAAGACTCATCTCCCTTCCCAATATTTGGGATTCCCTTCCCTAGGAAGACTTGGGAGGTCTCCAAGACTCCCAAGTGTGTGGGATCTTCCTCCAAGACTCTCACACACGTGTGAGAGCATCTTTGAAGGAGATGGCTCTTTGAGAGAATAAAAGGATGCCATATGGCATCCCTTATCCTCTTGGAGGTTTGGATGGGATTGCCACCTCACCACTTGTCCTCCCACACATGTGTGAGAGCACAAGTGGATAAGGTGAGGATTGAGATGGCATTAGAGGGTGACACTTGTCACCCTCACACTTCCTCTCCCTTGCAAGTGACATTGGAGGAGGAAGGAGAAGGTGACAAGTGTCACCTTCTCATTCCTCAAGGCCAAAATTATTGGCCTATATTATCTCCTCTTATTGAGGAGTGTGGGGTTCTGGCATTTGGGAGTTTCTTTCTATTTTTAGAGCAATTTTGGGGAAGTTAGAGAAATTCTTAGAGATTGGAAGGTTTGGGAAAGCTTGGAGCTCATCACCAAACGTGCTTCCATTATAGGGCTTTGAAGGTAAGACTCATGAACTATGTGTCTTCACCCTTGCTTATTTATTGTGATGTATTTGTGTTTTTTTTGTTGGTTGTTGTTTCTTTATTTTGTGTGGGATGGGAGTATGGTGAGAGCACCTCCATTTGGAGATATGGCTCAACTTGTTGGGGTAGGGGAAAGGAACCTCCTTGAGGTCACTCCCATATTTGTGTATTTATGCCTTGAGGGCTTCTTACTTGTGTGGAGAATATTTGAATGGCAAGAGTGCCATGGAGGTTATTTTGTGATATTGGGATAGTTTTAGTTTTGGAGATTTTTGGCTTGAGGCCATGAGATTGGTATTTTAGTACTTTTGGGTGGCCTTTGAAGTAGAGGGGTCCATTCCCTACCCCCATCAGACTTATTTTCATGAGTTGAGTTATGTGTTTATCCTTGGGGCTGATTTTCTGTTGATGTTGTTTGATTCTTTTTGTTGAGTGTTTGCACCCGTGTGAATCCCTACCTCCCTAGCTTGGGGGTGACCCACTTGCGGGTCTACGGTAGGGAGGAGGGCATTTCGAAGTGGCTGAGTTGTTATTTTTGTTGTGTTTTATTGCAGGTGTTTCAATGAGGAAATGGAGTTTTGGAGAAGCTCCTTTTGAAGTTGCTTTGGTCATTTGTGTTTGGCTGTTGAGCCATGGCCTTTGTGGCCCTATTGTATTTATCTTTATCCAGTTATTTTGCCTTTGGAATTGGCTGTAAATTTTTTTTGTAAAGTAAACATTCCTTTTAATTTATCTAAAAGTTGTTTATTCCCTTTATTGTGGAGTTGGTATTGTGTTGAGAAATGTATGAGTGGAATTATTGATGTCATTGTTCTTTTAAAAAAAAAATAGGCATCGATTGTTGTTTATAGTTTATTGCTTACCAGAAAAGAAGATAGAGATTTTAAGAAATTTATTTTTTTGTAAGTTGCTTGATATTTTCTATTTATAGATGCTCTCATAAAAATGAACTGTTAGAGATTTGAATGAAACTGCAATTATCTACCTTATGGTTGCAAAAAAAAAGGAGATGTTATATTTCTGTGCATTTGAACTGTTTTAAAAAAAAAGGTATATGTTTCTGGATAGTATATTTTAAAAAGAAGAATGCTTTTATATCATTTTAAGTTCTAGATAGAATGCTAGTATTGTACATTAAACCAAATTTAGTGCTAGAGGAATGTTAGTTTAATGGGGATATATATAATTATACATATATAAATGAATATATATATATGTATAAATATATATAAATACCTTTTTTTTTACCTTGTTGTATTTCATTTTATGTGTATATTCCGAAAATTAGAAGAGACCACAGGGAGTTTATATTTCTATATGTATTAGGATAAATAAATATACACACACATATATATATGTGCATATATACAAACATATATATATATATATATTATAATGAAAAGAAAATATATACTTTTTCTGTAAGGTTAGAATGGACTGAATGTATATATATATATATATATATATATAATAGACAATACACATTTAGTATCCAACAAACAAAATTCGGATTTATATTCACAGAGGGCGGACTGAGTTTTATGGCAGTTTTGTTTTATTTAAACAAAAAAAAGAAAAAAAAATGACTGTGGACGAAGGCCAAAGAGGACCGCCGCCCACACAGCGGTGGCATTTAGATTGTTAGGGTGTGAGGAGGGGGGGTCGAACCCCCACCCACACCCAAGGATGTGGGTGGGGGTTCGGCCTCCCTCCCCACATCATTCCCCAAAACCTCCAGACTACCCCACACCCGCTACCCCTTTTACTCCCCACCGCCATAGTCTATCACCTGCGTTCCACAGCACCAGCCTGTGGATCCCCTTTTGGTGCTCTCTCCACCACACCCAGCACCCGAACTGTCGTCATCTGACCCTTCACGGCTCCTCCACAGCGTTCAAACCCCTGTAGCATGTAGGGTTATCTATAACATTTGTTGTATTTACATTTACTGATATATATATATATATATATATATCACTCTGTGACTTAAAAAAAAGGATTTGTATTTAACTCAGCCATATCAACATTATACCTGCTATGTATACATCCATGAGAGGTAGCCTCCATCCATGGCCTCCATGGATCCTTTCTTCAAACCCTAACCTCCAAAATAGGAGGCAAAATGAAACAAAGAAAGAATGAATGAATGAAATGGATTAGGGCGGAAACAAAATGAGAAACAATAAAACACTATTAGGGCATTCTTTTTAAATACCAAGTTTATAATGGATATTAGGTTTTTTTTAAATTTTGGAGAGCATTTGAGAGGATTTTATTTATGAGAGTTTGTTTAATTTCTTTATTTTAAACACTCTCTTTTTGCCTTGTTCCTTTAACCTTGGATTCATTTATTTTGTTGAATTTGAATGGGGTTGCATTTTTTTATTTACCTTGTGAATTAATTTTATCTTGGAGGGATTAATTTTATTTAAATTGGGGAGACTATTCCCTTTGTATTTATTTCATTTTAGTTGGGTTAATTAAATTGTTTTATTCCTCCTTAGCGTGTTTATTTATCTTTTTAATTATTTAGTTTTTTGCTATTATTTTACGGGAATGAGTGTTTTAATCTCGTCTCTTCTCTAAATTCTAAATTCATTAATAAATGTAATGCTGAATTTACATTTATTTATAGACTCAAATTTGAAATCCTTTTGGTGTCTTGTTAATTAATTATTATTTTATGTTTGAAATTTTGACCTTTTTATGCATGATCGATTAATTTGACCTTGGCCGGTTATTCATTTTGTTATTTATATTGTTTTAAAAGTTGTTCTTAAGTTTAGATTTTTTATTCTTAAATTTTATTTAATTCCTTATTGGTGTTTTATTTTAAAATTTATATTGCGTTTATTGAAAACGTGTTATGCTATCGAAATTTTCCTAGATTTCTAGGGTTTTAATTTTACAAGATTTTATTAGCTTTTATTCCATCATTCCACTTTAATTATGTGTCCATCTTGCCATTTTACTTAATCATTATCTCATTTTCATTTGGAATTGAATTAGAGTTAGGTTTTGATGCCGGCGGTATCATCTTCACACTTAGGAAACTTAGGGTTCAGATTTAAACCAGTCTAACCCTAAAAGTGACACACCTCATGTCGCATACCCCCTAGACGGCTACCATCACACAGGGGACTACGTAAGACAATGCACCTCCCCGAATTATGTTGACATGTTTACACCTTATGTGTATTGCCACCGAGCACATAGACACGTGTGAGGGGTTTCCTAGGGATAGGTAGAAAAGTTTTTCATATTTCATGTCATGACCACATGGCAAATGTGGACATGACACGTGTGTTGTGTGTCGTGACCGCATGGAAAATGCAGGCATGACATTTGGTATCAGAGCATAAGTTTAAACACTGGGCTTGTTCAGGGCACATTATTATTTCTGCAACTTTGATTAATTTGTGGTTACCTCATTTTTGTAGGATGCCTCCCCAACAAGTTCGGTGAGTGCAATCCCACCGCCCTCCATCCCCCAAGGTTCACAATGACTCTTCAGTTGAGGGACAGGATCAGCCGATCCTACAGGCACCGTAGGCACCACCGGCCCTACCAAATATTGGGCCACAGATATTACAGGCTTTATGGGTAGTTTTAGATAGGCTTCCACTGGTTGTAGTTGAGCCATGCATAGAGTCACATGTTGAGCCTTACGAGGATCCGCGAGAGGAGCCACGAGCTGAGTCCCATGTCGAGCCACGTGTGGAGCCCCATGTTGAGCCATGAGGGGCATTGCGTGTGGAGCCTTATGTTGAGGTGCTAGAGACGACGATAAAGGAGGTTGGTTTGACCGATAGGGCCCGTAGCAGGAGCCCTCCACATCATGGTAGGCATGATGAGGCAGTACAAGTAGAGCACATTATTAACAAACCTTATGACTATTACACAGATGAGCCTATCAGAGGGCATAGAGATAGAGGATACCCCATTAGGGATTTGTTGAGGTTGAACCCTCCTACATTCGTCGGGACCACAGAGGGAACTAAAGCAGAGGCCAAGGTCATCATCTTAGATAGATGCTTCGAGTTGCATCCTTACGAGGGCAACATGAAGGCTCGTGTAGTAGTACACCTGTTGTGAGATGCAACAGCTACCTGGTGGCACACTGAGGAGTGCAAGCATCACCTTTCATTAAACACTCTCACATGGGAGACCTTCATTGAGTGCTTCAATGCATTATACTTATTAGATCATTACAGGCAATGTCGTATAGATGAGTTTCATGACCTCCAGTAGAGAGGACTTACAGTGGTGCAGTATGAGGGTAGATGTACTAAGTTATCCTGATATGTGGAGTATCTCCATGACGAGAAACTCCTAGTTCATAAGTTTATCAGAGGACTGAACCATGACATAGCAAAGCCTGTTCGCATGGTAGACCCCCAGACTCTGAGTGATGTTGCCGAGAAGGCATATGTCACTAAGGAGATTCAGGCGTGAGGGCAGAGTTCATGCCCTCAATTTTAGGATCATGGCCAATAGCAGCATCAACAGAGTTTCTGCAGACCATCGCAGCCACCTCATAGGGGAGGATTTAGCTCTGCACCCTTACCTCCTAGGCCCCCATAGCAGTAGCAGCAGAGAGCTAGGACACAACAGAGGGTACATGGGGGGCATAATAGAGGTTGGTAGTAGCAGGGATCACCTGTGGGACCCGCAAGGTCGCAACAGTCTTAGAGGGGCTTACAGGGGTCTATTGGTAGATCAGGTCAGCAACAGTTGAGTAGGACTCAGACTGGATAGGTACAAGCTAGGGGCCATGTTATGTTTTTGGTGGAGCAGGACACCTAGCTAGAGAGTGTCCATAGGGTTTTACAGCAGGGGGATAGCCCCATGTAGGAGGATCTGAGCAGACTATTGGTGATGTGGGTAAATCCCACCATATGTTTGCAGCGGTTGATAACCACCAGGCTGATTTTTAGACGTCAGTGATTGAGACGTCAGGTATGATTGGGGGTATCCCTATTTCTATTCTCTTTGATTCTGGTGCTACTGACTCTATCATATCTCCATCGTTAGTGGAGCGTTGCAGGCTAGTGGCCTCTAGGCAGGGTGATAGGTGGGTGGTTGAGTTGGCCTCAGGGGCCAAGATGACAGTAGATGCCTTAGTCCATGACTACGAGATTTCTTTGGAACCCTTTGCCACAGTATGTGACCTTAGATTTATGACATTAGGATCCTATGATGTGGTGTTGGGTATGGATTGGCTTGTGGCTCATCGAGCCAAGCTATATTGTCGCCGAAAGGTGATCAACTACTTAGACGATCAGGTACATTAGTTGAGATAGTGGGCATTCAGAAGCCCACAACAGTGCGTATGATATCCACTCAGCAGCTTAAGTGCTACATGTGGAAGGGATGCTAGATGTTTGCCATCACAGAGTGACAGATCAGACGACAAGCCTGAGACATCTTTGGATGACCATCCCATCCTTAGAGAGTTTGTCGATGTGTTTCCAGCAGAGTTACTAGGGATGCCACCCCGTCGTGAGGTAGACTTTCACATTGATTTAGTGCTGGGTGCCAAGCTAGTGTCTCGTGCACCCTACAGGATGACCACACATGAGCTCACTGAGCTCAAGTTATAGTTGGAGGACTTGCTCGAGAAGGGGTACATCTGACTGAGTGTTTCACCTTGGGGTGCTCCTGTCATCTTCGTGAAGAAGAAGGATGGGTCTCTTCATTTGTGCATGGACTATAGGTAGTTAAATAAGGTGACGGTGAAGAACTGTTATCCTCTACCCAGGATTAATGATATTTTTGATCAGATGCAGAGAGCCAAGGTATTCTCTAAGATTGACCTGAAGTTCAGTTATCATCAGCTACGTATCACAGAGGCAGACATCCATAAGACTGCCTTTCGGACTCGATATGGCCACTATGAGTTCACTATGGTTCCCTTCAGCTTGACAAATGCCCTTGCAGTGTTCATGAGTCTCATGAACGGAGTGTTCCATACCTATTTAGACTGGTTCATGATTATTTTCCTTGATAACATTTTGATCTATTCCTGAACCGAGGAGGAGCATGAGGAGCACCTTCATCAGGGTCTACAGTGTTTGAGGGAGAAGAATCTTTACAGGAACTTGGTGAAGTGTGTATTTTTTAGGGCAGAGGTTTAGTACTTGGGGTATATCCTATCTGGCGATGGAATCTCAGTAGATCCATCGAAGATCAGGGCTATTAGGGATTGGCCAGCACCCACTAGTGTGATAGAGGTCAAGAGTTTTATGGGGTTAGCTAGTTATTACCATCACTTTATTGAGGGGTTTTCTCAGATAGCGCACCCCATTACTTCCCGTTAGCAGAAAAGGAAGAGTTTTCTATGGACTGAGCAGTGTGAGAGGGCCTTTGGGGTCCTCAAGGAGGGTCTTACCAGCGCTCCCATTTTAGCAGTTCCTGATCCTGCAGCAAATTTATAGGTTTGCACGGATGCATCACTTGAGGGATTGGGATCCATACTTATGTAGGGTGGTAGAGCGATCACGTATGAGTCATGAAAGCTTAAGACCCATGAGCTGAACTACCCCACGTACGACTTGGAGTTAGTGGTAGTGGTTCATGCTCTAGTTTGTTGGAGACATTTCTTATTGGGTTGTCGCTTTGAGCTCCATTCAGATCACCACAGTCTTCAGTATATCTTTACACAGCCGAATCTAAACACTCATCAGTGGCATTGGATGGAGTTCCTTTGCGAGTATGACTTTGATGTCCACTACATCAAAGGGAAGGAGAACATGGTTGTTGACGCATTGAATCAGAGGCACCACGAGCTCCTGACCTTGACTCTGAGTGTGGATTTGAGAGGATGCATTATTTAGCATCTGCCAGAGGATGAGTGGTTTCTTGAGGTGCAGCAGGAGATCAATTCACAGAGGGCCCCTGTGGGCAAGTTTGTAGGCTATTCACTTGAGGCAGATGGGTTACTTCGTCATCGACAGCGCATCTATGTACCCCGCGCAGGTGACCTACATGCTATAGTGTTATCAGAGGCTCACAGAGCACCATATGCGGCACATCTAGGGGTGAAGAAGATGCATGCCAACCTATGACAACTATACCATTAGGTGGGTATGAGACGAGATATTGTAGAGTTTGTTGCTCGATGCCTTGAGTGCTAGAGGGTCAAGTCCAAGCATCAGCATCCAGCGGGTCTTCTATACCCACATGAGATACCTGAGTGGAAATGGGACCACCATTTCCATGGATTTGATTGTTGGTCTTCCTATGACTTCGCATCACCATGATGCCATCATGGTGATCGTTGACAAGTTGACCAAAGTGGCGCATTTCTCACCTATACGCACGACCTACAATGCACCAATAGTGGCAAGAGTATTCTTAGATGATATTGTGAGATTACATTGAGTACCTCACCACATCATTTCTGATAGAGATCTAGTTTTCACTTCAGGATTCTGGAGAGCCTTACAGCAGGCGTTGGGCATACAGCTCAACTTTAGCTCCGCTTATCATCTTGAGACAGATGGACATACAAAGCGAGTGAATCAGGTGTTGGAGGACATGCTTCATATGTATGTTATGGACCATCAATCTAGATGGGAGGAGTATCTGTATCTGGTTGAGTTTGCCTACAATAATGGGCATCACAGCTCGTTGGGTATGCCTCCTTTTCAGACTTTATACGACAGACCATGCAGGACACCATTGAGTTGGGATCGGATAGAGGACAGAGTTTCCATTGGTCCAGAGCTAGTTCAGGATATGGAGCAGCAGGTCACACTAATTAGGCAAAGACTTCAGGAGGAACAGGATAGGCAAAAGAAGTATGCCAATGCTAAGAGGACTAATCGGAGCTTCTTAGTGGGTGATAGGGTATTCCTTAGAGTGCGGCCACACAAGAGTCCAATCCATTATGGAAAGGGCTCTAAGCTCGCACCACAGTTTGTAGGACCCTTTGAGACCTTAGAGCGCATAGGACTAGTTCCCTATCATCTAGCGTTGCCACCTAGCCTGTCACGTATCCACGATGTCTTTCATATTTCTATTTTGAGGTGATATATATCTGATTTATCTCACGTACTAGATTAGAGTGCTCTACAGCTAGAGGTAGATGAAAAATTAGCTTTGGAGCTAATTTGCATATTGGCTCATCAGATGTTGGGCCTTCGAGGTCGAGAGCTAGACCAGGTTAGGGTCCAGTGGGATCGTTATGATGAGGTCATAGTGACTTGGGAGGATGCAGCTAATTTGAGGGCACTCTATCCTCACCTTTTTGACGACTTTCAGGAGGAAGTTTAATCTTAGGGGGGGAGGATGTGAGGCCAATTATTTTTCCTTCCTTATTTTGATCGTTATGCATTTCAGTTGATGACATTATCAGACTTTTAGAGACTATGGCTTCATTATGCAGATTTGATTATATCTCTTGATTTTAATAGGACATTGATTAGACATATATGATTCGATTTGATCATATTTTGATGCTATTTTGTGATCCGACATGCGAGATATATTAGATGATGTTTTGTGATGTGATTTCTAGTTATTTATGTGATGATGATTATTTGACTTGTGATAGAAAAATGCAGTTTAATTCAGAATTATGTTATAGTTGATTATTGTTGTATTCAATGGCTTGAATTTAATTCCAGTTGCTTCTGCTATGACTATTCATGATATGATTGACACTTGATCGAGATGTGCAGGTTTTACATTCCCAAGCCACAGGAAATTGGAGGTAGAATTCACACCAATGTCATTCCCTATGAAACCGATCCATTCCCAAGAGGGATAAGGATCACGTTTGAAATTGAATGTTGATTTCAGTACTTGATTTAATTTTATCATTTTGGCCTAGTACCCCTTTGTGTAACTAATTAATATTATATGTTGTATAATTTTTATTGACTTATACCACTTGGTAATTATTTTTTTATTTTAAGGCCATTTAAAGTGAATTTTTGACACTCTAGGTGAACCTTAGTGTCCCAAAATTTACCCTATGTGGTTATCCATGGGTCTAGGGTCAATTTTGACTAACTAACCCTTGGATTAACTCACTTTTGGTCACTCTAAACTATGGTTTAGTCAAAGTGACGAAATTTGAAATTAGTTAAGGTGGGAGATGAGTCATGCTTTGGGAAAGACTCGTCTCCCTTCTCAATATTTGGGAATCCCTTCCCTAGGAAGACTTGGGAGGTCTCCAAGACTCCCAAGTGTGTGGGATCTTCCTCCAAGACTCTCACACATGTGTGAGAGCATCTTGGAAAGAGATGGCTCTTTGAGAGAATAAGAGGATGCCATATGGCATCCCTTATCCTCTTGGAGGTTTGGATGGGATTGCCACCTCACCACTTGTCCTCTCACACATGTGTGAGAGCACAAGTGGATAAGGTGAGGATTGAGATGGAATTGGAGGGTGACACTTGTCACCCTCACACTTCCTCTCCCTTGCAAGTGGCATTGGAGGAGGAAGGAGAAGGTGACAAGTGTCACCTTCTCATTCCTCAAGGCCAAAATTTTTGGCCTATATTATCTCCTCTTGTTGAGGAGTGTGGGGTTCTAGTATTTGGGAGTTTCTTTCTATTTTTGGAGAAATTTTGGGGAAGTTAGAGAAATTCTTGGAGATTGGAAGGTTTGGGAAAGCTTGGAGCTCATCACCAAACATGCTGCCATTATAGGGCTTTGAAGGTAAGCCTCATGAACTATGTTTCTTCACCTTGCTTATTTATTGTGATGTGTTTGTGTTTTTTTTTGTTGGTTGTTGTTTCTTTATTTTGTGTGGGATGGGAGTATGGTGAGAGCACCTCCATTTGGAGGTAAGGCTCAACTTGTTGGGCCAGGGGAAAGGAACCTCCTTGAGGTCACTCCCATATTTGCGTACTTATGCCTTGAGGGCTTCTTACTTGTGTGGAGAATATTTGAATGGCAAGAGTGCCATGGAGGTTATTTTTTGATATTGGGAGAGTTGTGGTTTTGGAGATTTTTGTCTTGAGGCCATGAGATTGGTATTTTAGTACTTTTGGGTGGCCTTTGAAGTAGAGGGGTCCATTCCCTACCCCCATCAAACTCATTTTCATGAGTTGAGTTATGTGTTTATCCTTGGGGCTGATTTTGTGTTGATGTTGTTTGATTCTTGTTGTTGAGTGTTTACACCCATGTGAATCCCTACCTCCCTAGCTCAGGGGTGACCCACTTGCGGGTCTACGGTAGGGAGGAGGGCATTTTGAAGTGGCTAGGTTCTTCTTTTTGTTGTGTTTTATTGTAGGTGTTTCAATGAGGAAATGGAGTTTTGGAGAAGCTCCTTTTGAAGTTGCTTTGGTCATTTGTGTTTAGCTATTGAGCCATGGCCTTTGTGGCCCTATTGTATTTATTTTTATCCAGTTATTTTGCCTTTGGAGTTGGCTGTAAAATTTTTTTGTAAAGTAAACATTCCTTTTAATTTATCTAAAATTTGTTTATTCCCTTTATTGTGGAGTTGGTATTGTGTTGAGAAATGTATGAGTGGAATTATTGATGTCATTGTTCTTTTAAAAAAAAATAGGCATCGATTGTTGTTTATAGTTTATTGCTTACCAGAAAAGAAGATAGAGATTTTAAGAGATTTATTTTTTTGTAAGTTGCTTGATATTTTCTATTTATAGATGCTCTCATAAAAATGAACTATTAGAGACTTGAATGAAACTGCAATTATCTACCTTATGGTTGCAAAAAAAAAGGAGATGTTATATTTCTGTGCATTTGAACTGTTTTAAAAAAAAAGGTATATGTTTCTGAATAGTATATTTTAAAAAGAAGAATGCTTTTATATCATTTTAAGTTCTAGACAGAATGCTAGTATTGTACATTAAACCAAATTTAGTGCTAGAGGAATGTTAGTTTAATGGGGATATATATAATTATACATATATAAATGAATATATATATATGTATAAATATATATAAATACCTTTTTTTTTACCTTGTTGCATTTCATTTTATGTGTATATTCTAAAAATTAGAAGAGACCACAGGGAGTTTATATTTCTGTATGTATTAGGATAAATACACACACACACATAGATATATATATATATATATGCATATATACAAACATATATATATATATATATATATATATATATGAAAAAAATATATATACTTTTTCTGTAAGGTTAGAATGGACTGAATGTATATATAGATATATATATATATATATAACAGACAATACACATTTAGTATCCATCATACAAAATTCAGATTTATATTCATAGAGGGCAGACTGAGTTTTATGGTAGTTTTGTTTTATTTTAAACAAAAACAAAAAAGAAAAAAAAATGACTGTGTGGACTGTGGCCAAAGAGGACCACCGCCCACACAACAGTGGCATTTAGATTGTTAGGGTGTGGGGAGGGGGAGTCGAACCCCCACCCACACCCGAGGGTGTGGGTGGGGCTTCAGCCCCCCCTCCCCACATCATTCCCCAAAACCTCCAAACTACCCCACACCCACTACCCCTTTTACTCCCCACTGCCACAGTCTATCACCTGCATTCCACAGCACCAGCCCACGAATCCCCTTTCGGCACTCTCTCCACCACGCCCAGTGCCCTGACTACTGCCGTCTGACCCTCCATGCCTCCTCCACAACATTCAAACCCCTGCAACATGTAGGGTTATCTATAACATTTGTTGTATTTACATTTAAAGATATATATATATATCACTCTGTGACTTAAAAAAAAGATTTGTATTTAACTCAGCCATATCAACAGTATACCTGCTATGTATACCTCCATGAGAGGTAGCCTCCATCCATGGCCTCCATGGATCCTTTCTTCAAACCCTAACCTGCAAAATAGGAGGCAAAACAAAACAAAGAAAGAAAGAATTAATGAAATGGATTAGGGCAACAACAAAATGAGAAACAATAAAATACTATTAGGGCATTCTTTTTAAAAACCAAGTTTATAATGGAGATTAGGTTTTTTTTAAATTTTGGAGAGCATTTAAGAGGATTTTATTTGTGAGAGTTTGTTTAATTTCTTTATTTTAAAAACTCTCTTTTTTCCTTATTCTTTTAACCTTGGATTCATTTATTTTGTTGAATTTGAATGGGGTAGCATTTTGTTATTTACCTTGTGAATTAATTTTATATTGGAGGGATTAATTTTATTTAAATTCGGGAGACTATTCCCTTTGTATTTATTTCATTTTAGTTGGGTTAATTAAATTGTTTTATTCCTCCTTAGCGTGTTTATTTATCTTTTTAATTATTTAGCTTTTTGCTATTATTTTACGGGAAGGAGTGTTTTAATCTCCTCTCTTCTCTAAATTTTGAGTTCGTTAATAAATGTAATGCCGAATTTACATTTATTGACAAACTCAAATTTGAAATCCTTTTGGCGTCTTGTTAATTAATTATTATATTATGTTCAAAATTTTAACCTTTTTATGCAAGATCGATTAATTTGACCTTGGCAAGTTATTCATTTTGTTATTTATATTGTTTTAAGAGTTGTTCTTAAGTTTAGATTTTTTATTCTTAAATTTTATTTAATTCCTTATTGGTGTTTTATTTTAAAATTTATATTGCGTTTATTGAAAATGCGTTATGCTGTCAAAATTTTCCTAGATTTCTAGGGTTTTAATTTTACGAGATTTTATTGGCTTTTATTCCATCATTCCACTTTAATCATGTGTCCATCTTGCCACTTTACTTAATCATTATCTTGTTTTCATTTGGACTTGAATTAGAGTTAGGTTTCAATGCTAGCAGTATCATCTTCACACCTAGGAAACTTAGGGTTCAAATTTAAACCAGTCTAACCCTAAAAGTGACACACTTCGTGTCACATACCCCTAGATGGCTACCATCATGTAGGGGACTACGTGGGACAATGCACCTCCCTAAATTATGTTGACATGTTTACGCCTTATATGTATTGCCACCGAACACGTAGACGTGTATGAGGGGTTTCCTAGCGAAAGGTAGAAAAGTTTTTTGTAATTCATGTCATGAACACATGGCAAATGTGGACATGACATGTGTGTTGTGTGCCGTGACCGCATGGGAAATGCGGGCATGACAGACTCAACTACACTCCTTTATATGCTTCATCAACCTTGGAATAAACATCAAGGTTGGCACTCCAAACATCTGACTTAATGTGAATCACTAAGTTGTTGGCCAAACATGATTGGGACTCAAATCTTCCTTAATCAACATGCCACGCTCCATAGAATTTTTCTTAGATCATCCGCAACATGCTTGAATCATCTGGTCAGCCAAGACTGGGAAGAAGAACAACATCAAGGAAGAATTCTTCAACAACGAGATCAATCTTCAATGCGGACCTCCAACACAGCAAGTACACAATCCAAAGACTTCCACAAGCACATTGAATTCAACAATAACATCCAGACTACTCCAAATCATCAAAATCACTTGCATCTTCATCCGGTACCTCAAGAACACTGTCTGCCATGACTATCACACTAGAAATATTGTTTGCAAACCTCCAAACAATGAACCACTTGAGGATACACACTGACTTCCCAAACATGCCTCTAAATTTGCAGACCATCATTTTACATTTCCAGAATAATCCAGACCACTTTCCTGTCACTCTTTCTCTTCTGAACACTACAAAACTAATTCTACTCAGATGACCATACTTTTTTCAAATCTTCATGCAGACCTCTCAAATCTTAACTGGAGCTTCTTCAGACAATCCTCTACACAACCATATGGTCTGCATATATTGATCTTCATTAATGTTTTCAATATTCTCAACATTCTAGTCTCCTCAATCAGGCAACAAAATAGGATACAGTTGACACCAATGGCAACAAAGATATGTTGACATCAATGACAACACCCATTAGGCATATATTTGCAACATGATGTACCAAACGGCTCATGCCAACCATGTCAAGGATCATTAGAAATGTGACATGATATTATACAACTGAAGTCAAACCATACCAACTGTCCTATCATCATACCAGCTGTCCTGTCATCATTAGCATGATATCATATGAATATCATATGCCGACTGTATATCATCGTGAGATCATGAACAAAACAATTGTCATAGAGCATGAGAACATGAGAGTATATCGTCAAATATGAACTGGCAAAATCAAGTAAATCAACTATCATAACAACTGTATAGAGCATTAAGAGATGAACCCATGTATCAACTCTGACAAGAACTAATGTGACAACATGTGTCAATTGTTAGGAACCATGAGAGTGTGGATTGTCATCAAGGACAACAACTAGAGTGGAGGACAACAAACTCCCCCTTTGTCCTTGAGGGAAAAACACAACTCTCATTATCCCCCTTTTTGCATCAAAGACAAAGGGAGAAAAGAGTGTGCCAAAGCCTCAAATATAGATCAGAATGTAAGAACCATCATGCTATGCAAATGAGAAGCAAAACAAAAATTAGAAATCATACCATAACTATCCCAAACATCATAAACATCCAGAATGGCCTAAAATGCAACTGCACTGTCAGTAACAACATATAAATCACCATATATCAAAAACAAGGATAACAACTAGAGATCAAAGTAATAGCTGTCAGAACTGAAATCATCAATGAATGTACAACATATATCAATGAATCAAGAGCAAGCACCATAACAACTAAAGAAACCACTATACCAAAAGATCAAAGATTAGACAAATGCCCAACCACATAAAATAGCTATGCCATAGTAATATGAGAAGAGATTAGAAGAAAATGAATACTGATAATCACTTTTCATATTAATGTACCAACTGCCACAACAAGGATGTATAATATACAGAGAAGCTCCCCCTAAGATCAAGATCTGAGCTGTATCAATTGAGAGAGTCAAGAGAGAAGACACTGAGTCTATCCCTCGATCCTTCAAATGCCTCTTTTGGAAGTGGCTTAGTGAAAATGTCAGCCATGTGATCAGATGTAGAAATATATTCTAGAGCAACATCATTTGACAAAAAACTTTTTCTCTTAAGAAATGATAACGAATGTCAATATGCTTTGTTCTAGAATGCATAATAGGATTATTAGAGGTATTGATTGTACTGGTATTATCACACAGAATCTAAACAGGTTTAGAAACCTCAACATGAATGTCTTTCAAGGTCTGAATCATCCATAGCACTTGTGTGCAATAAGTTGCAGCAGCAATATATTCTACTTCAGCAGTGGATAGTGACACAAAAACTTGTTTCTTGTTGTGCCATGCTACCAATCTACCTCCTAGAAAGAATGTACCTCTAGAAGTGTTTTTTCTATCATCAACAATGTCTGCCCAATTAGCATCAATGAAAGTAACCAAAGAGAAATCATTATGTCTAGGATACCACAACCCATAGTCAATAGTGCCTTTAATATACCTGAGAATCCTTTTCACAACATTTAAATGTGATTGTTTAGGTGTAGATTGAAATCTAGCAGCCAAGCATACAACCTGCATAATGTCAGGTCTTGTTGCTGTCAAATATAACAAGCTGTCAATCATTGATATAAACAAGGTATGATCTATATCAGGCAAATCAACATCTTTACCTAATTTACAACCAACTTCCATAGGTGTACCAACTAGTTTACACTCATCCATTTGAAATCTTTTCAACATTTCTCTAGCATATTTCATCTGGGATATAAAGATGCCTTTTGTCAGTTGTGAAACTTGTAAACCAAGAAAGAAGGAAAGTTCACCAAGCATTAACATCTCAAACTTAGATTGCATAACTCTAGGAAAAATAGACCATAGTTCATCATCATTGCTGCCAAAGATAATGTCATCAACATACACAACAAGAAGAAGTATGTTGTCACCTTTGGTCATATAATATAAATTACTGTCTACTCCATTTTTAAAACCTTGATCTTGTAAATGTTTATCAAGTTTACAATAACAAGCTCTAGGAGCTTGTTTTAGGCCATAAAGAGCCTTTTCCATCCTATAAACATAATTTTATTTTCCAACACTACAAAACCTTCTGGTTGTTCCATGTAAACTTCCTCTTCAAGGTCACCATTCAGAAAGGCAGTTTTAACATCCATTTGGTAAAATTTAAAGTTTTTATAAATAGAGAATGCAAGAAAGATTCTAATTACCTCTAATCTTGCTACAGGAGAAAAAGTTTCATCAAAATCAATACCCTCAATCTGAGAGTATCCTTTATAGACTAACCTTGCCTTGTTCCTGACTACATTTCCTTGATCATCAAGCTTGTTTCTAAAAACCCATTTGGCACCTATAACATTTTTATCTATGGGTCTAGGTATTAACTCCCAAGTTTTATTTTTCTCAATTTGATCTAACTCTTCTTTCATAGCACTAATCCATGATTCATCTTTACTAGCTTCTAAATATGTTTTAGGCTCAAACTGAGAAAGAAAACAAAGATGTACCTATTCACTTGTACTAGCAAGACTTTTCCTTGTCTAAACTCCTGTAGATTTATTTCCAATAATCTATTCTTGTGGATGATTCTTTTGAATAGATTTGGAAGGAGTTGTAAGAGTTGATACTTTAGGGGTAGCAGATGTACTGGCTGGATTTTCCTCTTCTTCTTTTGATTTTTCTTCCTTTTCAAATGGCTAAACCTCTTCTTTATTTTCATCCTATTGTTTGAATGGCTACAAAAATTCATCAACCTTCACATTAGTACTTTCAACCATTTTTCTGTCTTTTATTGTAACATTTATAAGCTTTACTATGAGTAGAATATCCTAAAAAAGATACCTTTATCACAATGGGATTCAAAACTTCCCAAACTTTCATCGTCTTTCTTGATAAAACATTTACTGCCAAATATTCTAAAGTATTCCACATTAGCAGGTTTACCATACCATAACTCATAAGGAGTATATTTAGTTTTTACTCTCATTTATACTCTATTCAAAGTATAAACAACTATGTGAATAGCCTCTTTCCAGTAAACATTTGTTAGATTAGCATCATGTAATAAAGTCCTAGCAATTTCTTTTATAGTCCTATTTTTTCTTTTAGCAACACCATTTTACTATGGCGTTCTATAAGCTGAATATTGCCTCTTTATTCCATTCTCTTCACAATAATCAATGAAATCATGTGATGTGTACTCTCCACCTTTATTAGACCCAAGACATTTTATTTTCATGTCTGATTCCCTTTCTACCATTTTTCTAAAAATCTTGAATTTACTAAAAGCTTCAAAATTATGTCTCATAAAAGTGACCCAAGTCATTCTTGTATAATCATCTATAAAAAGCATGAAATATCATTCACCATTTAAGGATCTAGTCCTTATAGGACCACACTGTAAATCAAAGTGAATCAATTGCAATGGCTGAGAAGAAGAATATTCTTTGGGCTTAAAAATTACCCTAGTTTGTTTGCCTTCTTGACATTCTTTACAAGTACTATTACTGGGTTTAGAGATCATAGGCATATTTCTCACATTCTGATTTTTACTAATTTTAACCAAATTGTCATAGTTAATTTTAACCAATCTCCTATGCCACAATTGACTTTCTTCTATTTGACCGATGAAACACATATGGCCATGTTTACTATTACTAGAAGTCTCATGAAGATTATAGATATTTCCATTAGTCCTTAGACCAACTGCAATAGCCTTCCCAGACTTCTTTCTGATTTCACAACCATGTGCACTAAAGGTTACTTGGAACCCATTGTCACAAATCTAACTGACACTTAACAAATTATGAGCCAAACCTTGTACATAGTAAACATCATGCAAAGGAGTATCATTGTCAAGCAAAATAGTACATTTTCCTTTTATTTAAACACAAAAATCATTGGCAAATTTAATAGACCCACCAAAGAAATCTTCATATTCAACAAACTTGCTCTTGTCACCAGTCATATGGTGAGAGAAACCACTATCAACAACCCATAAATCTTTCTTTTGAACATGAAAAGTTGTTTGTACAAGTATTACATCAACCTTTTTATCATTTTGTTTCATTCTCCAAACAAGTTTACTCTTTTCAGCACTAGAAGATGTTTTAGACTGAGCATTAAACCAGGTAAATTAAAACTAGATCTACAAAATATTGCTATGTGCCCAAGATTTCCACATGTGAAACATTTCAATTTGTTCAAAAACTTAAACAAACTTCAACAAAACTAGGTTTACTTCTAGATACTAATCTACATTCATTTGCTCTGTGTCCATATTGATTGCAGTTAAAACAGTAGCCAAAAAACTACAAATTAAATCTTAGAGGATTACCTCTTTTTGTAATGGATTTGTCACCAGCACTAGGCTTTGCATTGTTTGAATTTGAACATTGACCTTTTATCATTCCCAGGCCACTCTTATCACCATGTGATTTCTGTTTGTCTAAGAGATGAGACAATTTATCACTACTCACACATTGCAAGATTTTTTCTTAAACTAACAATTTCAGCTTCTCTAGTGCAACATTCTTTTTCTTTGGCATTCAATTGTCCTTGAGTTACATCTAGAATTTTTTTGTTTTCTTCTAATTGCAATTTTAGATCTGCAATTTGTTTTTCATAATAAGAAAATTGAGTTTTCTGCATTTTAGCCTCTTTCTTAAGTTTTTTTTATCTCACTAAGGGCACATTTAAGTTCACCCTCAAGATCAACTTCAGTTTTAGATTGATCTAATGTATTTTGAGAATTGTCTAAACTAATTGTAGCCATAAACAATGTTTCATCACCTTCTTCAGGAGATTCTTTAGAGGCACTATCAGTGATATCAGCAAACAAACTTTTCTTCTTTTTGAAAACATTTTTCTTCTTAAAGTTATATTGCTTCTTCTTACTCTATTTTCTATTGTGTTCTTCTTCACTATCAAGATCTTTATTTAGACATCTGGTAGCATAATGTCCTATTTTGCCATAGTTAAAACATTTAAAGGGTAGTTTCCCTTTATACCTACCTGCAAAGCCTCTTCTTAATTTACTTACAAGAACTGATTTATTATCATCTAACTTTTCAGATTCAGGATTAACTTCACTATCCTTTTTGACAGATTCAAAAGCAGTATCTTTATTGAGATTATCATTACTCATTCTCATTTCATAAGTAGTGAATATACCATGAAGAGCATCTACAATTAACTTTTTCATGTTTCTTTCTTCTATAATAGAGGTTTTAGAATCATACTTAGGAGATAAGGTTCTTAAGATCTTTTTGACAATAGTTATTTCTTCTATTTTTTCTCCTAGACCTCTCATTATATTCACAATTTCCCGGACTCTTTGAAGGTATTTTGCTACCTTCTCATCATCTGTCATTCTTAATCCTTCAAACTTATTTCTTAAAGCTTGAAGTTTTTCTTCTTTTATATCCTCATCTCCCTCATAAATATTCAATAACTTTCCCATATGGACTTGGCAGTTTTACATTCCATGACTTTGACAAGGACATCATTGGATAGACCACAACAAATAGCATTTGAAGCCTTTGCATCACACTCATAAGCCCTTTTTTCATCAACAGTAGATGGGGTTCCTATACTAGGATAGCTAGTAGCAATAGCATTCCAGACATCAAAGCCTAAAGACTTTATATGACGCTCCATTCTAAATTTCCAAAATGCATAATTATAGTACCATCAAACAAGGGTGCTTTAAAGGTAGAAAGACCTTCCTTGGATGACATTGTGAGTACTCCACCAAGAATCCCTTAGGTTGGCTAAACCTTTAGTCAAGGGTCTAGCTCTGATACCAATATTGGAGTACTTGACAACACTGAGAGTGGGGGTGAATCAGTGTTAAACACTTTTAAACATATTTTGAATACTAAAACAAATAATGGTTTAGATGTGACTAACAAACCATTAAATAGACAAACATTCAAGAATAATGAACAAATGAAACATGAAATAGGTAACACCATAAGACAAAGATTTTAGGAGTGGAAAACCCTCTTGGGGTAGAAAAACCACTCAGTAAAGTGCCTCACTGGCTTACAAAAAGTGTCTCACCGACTGTTTAATACTACCTCACTGGCTTGTTATCATGGCTTCTTCACTGGCCTTTCTCAATAAGATACAATAAATAATTTGATTCAATATAGAGGGTTACTCTGTTCCACTATAATCCATGTCTTGAATATCTCATTATTTGAGACTCAAGAAATAATATAACACACTGATATAACTTCAATGCTAATGCAATTAGCACACACATCAACCTTACCTTAGGTGTTCACAAAATGTCATTTTATACAATTTGTCCAAAGTCTTCTTTCTCTCATAAATAGTTTGTAACTATACTTTTTCAATTGTAATAGGTAGTTTGAAACTGCATGAATAACTGTCATAGAAGCATGGTCAAATAGACCCATGAAGGATAATATAAAAATATCAAATCTTATTACATTCAAACTATTTAATGATCTAAAGAGTGCTTTAACAACTGTGTCACCATGCCAAGAACTGTCTCAAGAAAGAAACCTTGTTTTCTTCAAACCCTAACCGAGTTTGCAAACCCTTCATCAAAACTATCAAACCCTAACTAAACAATGTATGCAATAGTAACTTTTACTCATAATCTTAATCACAGTCAAGCAAAACTTACCATCAGAAATAAGCATAACTGAAATAATAGTTAAGATCTTTGAACTGTCTCAAACCTCAAACAAGACTCAATGTATTCACAGTTTAACCACTCGACCATCAAACTGCCTTCAAATTGTTGCTACCAGAAATGAAAACCCTTTTATTTTTAACAAATCTTTCATAAAGATTCATAACTGTATTACTTAACAAAAACCTTTTAACTATGTTCGCATTCCTTTATTAGATAAAACCTTTTGTTTTGTTAATGAAATGCAAACAAATCCAAAGCCTTAATTGAATTTGCATGAATAAATGCAAAAATTAGAAACTTCAAATGAAACAAAAACACCTAAATGATTGTTGTTCTTGTCAAGCTCAAACTTACTTTAGCATTGTCACTTCAAGATAAACCATAGCCTCCACCTTATTCATTCATGATTGCATATCACAGAATCAAACCCTAGCTCGGAGAAGCATATAACCAATGTTTGCACTTTGCAAAATTATTCACAATCAAAGCTTTTTGGCCGATGATAACATTGTAACCTGAGATCCCAGTGTGCCCTAAGTGGCCCAATGAAAACACAGTGAAAAATGAACCTTGTTACCTATTGTGAAAACCAAAACATGATAATCAGGTTAAAACCATTAAGAGGCTCGAATGTGACCTTCTATAATAATGCTTATGAAATTAAATTGATATGCCACAAAAACATTTTAAATGATCATGGTGTGTCTTGTGTGACCTTTAGTCACCTAAACCCAATACATCAAAAGAATAACCATTTGAAATAAACAAAAGACATTATGAAGCCCTTATGACCTTTTATACATGTAATATCACTTAGCGACATGGACTTAGCATCAAATTTCACTGTCCAGCTTTATCACAATAGCCTTGATTTACCAAACTGCTCATGCCAACTGTGTCAATGATCATTAGAAATGTGACATGATATAATACAACTGGAGTGCAAACCATACCAGCTATCTTGTCATCATACCAACTGTCATGTCATCATCAGCATGATATCATATGGATATCATATGTCGACTGTATGTCATCATGAGATCATGAACAAAACAACTGTCATAGAGCATGAGAACATGAGAGCATATCATCAAATATGAACGGGCATAATCAAGTACATCAACTGTCATAACAATTGTATAGAGCATTAAGAGATGAACCCATGTATCAACTGTGACAAGAATTCATGTGACAACATGTGTCAACTATGTCAACTATTAGGAACCATGAGAGTGTGGATTGTCATCAAGGACAACAATTGGAGCGGAGGACAACAACATGTATCACATTTACCTCAGTATCGTGAGCTACAAAATTTCCAATCTCTTTCCATATACAATAACTATGGTGTTTCAATGTGGGTAAATAATAATTTATATCCATTTTATATTCAAACCTTTACAAAAATAATAGAATAGAATTTATTTTAGCAACCATTCTTATTAACAACATCAAAATAATAATAATAAATTTATATGCACACGACCTACTACAAAGGCATCTACAATTATCGATATAATTGACCAAGCAATTCTTGAAATACATCTTGCAGACAATATCATTATTCTTGGTGATTTCAATATTAACATGGAACAAAAACATGCTGAAACAAATAGATTAGAAACATATATGAACAACAAGAATATACATTTTCTTCTTGACAAAAACAACTCTTTACAAACATCGCTCATTGACCATATCTAGTCAAATATTAACAACGAAACTTAAACGATTTTTAAATTGACACATATTGGAGTGATCATGATACTATTTGTCTTCTTCTTGATGCTTCAGAAAAGGAAAAAAATAGCCATTATAAGTTATTATCAAAACAACATTACTGTCTAAAGTAAAAAATATATATAAACAATTTGCAATGACAAATAAATTTACAGTTGTTTTCAAATACATCTATTTTTTTAAATTATATTTACAAAATTGTTATATATTTGGAGGTCATGAAACCAATTCTTCAAATTATCAACAACGTTCAATTCTTATTTATTAGGTAAAATTACAAAATTCATCCACAAGTTTTTCAGTTAAATTTTTTTCTTATATAATTTTAATTTTAAATATCCCCTCTTATCAACACAGTGTCTTAATTGGTTTCTAGTGCTAATGACAAATAACAGAAGAGGAGAAAAGGACAGAGCCATTGTGCACCAGGAACAAGTCAAGATGTGAGTACTCATTTATAACAAAACTTTGACAACATTTGTATTTATTATTTGAAATATATTAAACTTCATTGTTTTACAAGTCCAAAAAAGAGCCTATGAAAGTACTTTCCTTAGAAGACATAAATGCACATAAATTTGGAGATGTTTTTGAAGCTGAAGTGATTGTCACCTATCGAACTCATCTAGATAAATCAAAAAACACACTAGAAGTTTTTCGTACTGATTTGACTAACAAAAAAAGTAGAAATGACAATAACTATGAATTTGACTGAAAACCTGGTCCAACTATTTGAAAATAAGATTTCTCCACGTACAAGTGTCCATATAATTGGTTTTATAATTGTACCTAAAATAGAATATGATCATGGTGATTGTGAGTCTATTATGTTAATGACCTAATCAAGTGTTATAGAAACGATCCCTTGTATTTGTGATGACTACTCATTTATACCAAGCACAACTATCAAAATAATGTTGGAAAGTATTGATAATTATACAATTGGCATTGTTGGTGCAATTGTACTGTCATACAAACAAACACCATTTCAATTTGTATTGGACTTTAAAGATGGAGAAGCAGAATATGACAAGGCAAAGGTATTAAACCAATTTTTCCCACGTCTTCTACCTAGTCAAATTTAGTTTTTTCAAAAAAATTATATCCTCAATATTCTCTAACATACTACATAATCTGTATTGTATCAGGTTCAATTGCACCCAACCATGCATGAACATATTCCTTTATTAAAGAACGTGTCCTACGAAAAGAATTTTCTTTCATATTGTTGAAAAATTATATTAAGTGCTTTGACATAAAAGACCGCATTTTTTCACAGCTACCAGTCAACTTATATTGCTCCTCTAACAAATCAGCTAATAGTTAATTATCTTCAACATCTGCTGCAAACAACATACCAACTAATTTATCTTCTCTTACCTTCTTTTAACCATTGCTTTATAATTATATTCATTATTTTACAAGTTCTAAGTTCAAATATTTAGCTCTGTGTTTTACGCATTACAAACATTAGTAAATTTGAAATTTTTCCAATTTAACTACATCATAAACTATTTTCTATGGAACTACAAAAGTATATTGCCTTCATCATTTTTAATCTTGTTGCTAGGTGTATAGAAAATTGAAACCCGCAAGTGCTTTTTCCATTCCATTCTAGCTGACTTGTCCACTATGCAATTACAGTTTTTTCAACTTGGGGGAACTAAAGCATGATACTACTCACTGGAACAAGTGCAATCAACATGTTCAATCGATTCCTTCCAAACCTCCAACAGATCAGTTATGAAAATTACATTCATGATAAGTCAATAGTCATCTTTGTTCTCCGTGCTTTTCAACTTCAGGGACAATTTACACTGGATCACAATAATGATATTCTTGAAATAATAGAAAATTTATCATAAAAAGGTATGGACATTCCTACTATACAATCTCTCTACATGTTATAATTTGTAGACATATTATTTATTTCCACAAAAGTTATAAAATCTAATCAACATCTACAATCTCTTTGTAGATTTCTATGTCTCAGTTTTGTACCCATCCACTGCTGCAACTTGAAGCTTCTGTTATCTCAAATTACATAAAATACTTGGGATTTAATGATTTAGATCTTCTTTCTTATAATATCTTTGTGAACAAAAGATTTATACTAGACTCTTTAAGTCTGATCCACCACTCTTGAGATGCAACTCATAACTCTAAATAGTTTTTTGGTTTTCACTACTTTTATATACTATACTTGTATAGTTTATAGATACAAGTTTTGTGATCTAGACAATATTTATATAGTATAGTAATACAGTTTATATATGCCCAACCTTTCTATTGGTAACAATTTGATTTTTTTGTTATGCTCTATTCTTGTTGCTTCTTTCTGTTATTTAACTTGTGCTTACAGATAAAATCATTTCTTTGTGCTCTAAGATTAAATGTGTTTCTAAACTTTAAGAGAAATGAAAAAAACTTAGGACTAAAGCTTTGTTTCATATATTTCTCCATCACATGTTTGATTGACGAAATTTAGTCCAATTTCAGTTACCAACTATCATTTTTGCAATGTTTTCTATGACATTAGTGAGCAGTTACAAACTTTGTTTCGTATATTTCTTTGTCACATGTTTGATTGATGAAATTCAGTCCAATTTTAGTTACCAACTACTAGTTTTGCACTATTTTATATGAAGGTGGAGCCACCAAAGTGTTAAGAGTCGATAGGAGAGTAGATTGAAGCAAGGACTGGTAGAAGCCATTGTTATTCAAATAAAAAGTATTTCAATTGTTTTGAAATCTATTAACATGTGATTTAATAGTAACAAACATTGAATTCTATAAATGAAATCACCTTAAAGGATTTCCAAGTCTCCCTTAATTGATAGACCCAATCCCCTACCTTGAAAGCCATTTCTGACTGATATTAGCCAATACTTAATTTCTTAAGATGCCTTTTAGACAGTCTTCACATAGAAGATGTGATGCAAATGAATCTCAATCCCACAACCTCATTGGTATTCTATTGTTTGTATTTCTTATTTACAAATGATTACTAAAGCCAACTCAGAATTGAGAACCTTAGTTTTCAAAATTAGCTCCTTGATGACAAGTATATGTCTTGATAACTTTTGGGCGACCTTAATGTGAATTTAATGTTAACCAACCACTTCAATCTATTGATAATGTCCTTAGTAAAAGGCCACTGCTAATCTTAACCAACTAGTGTGGAAAATGTTATACTATGAACTAGTTTGTCTCAAAGGCATAGATATATGACATCCTAAAGCCTGTTTGTATGAACAAAAATGTCATATTATTAGAAACAAGGAAAGACATGACAACATATTGCTTGCTCTGTTGAGTGCACTTGATTCTCTAGATTTGAGAAGAAAAAGTTGCTATCTATGATTCCAAAATGCAAGGGAAGTCTTTATCATATGTTACAAGAAATCCCACCGTTGAACTTCAGTTTAATTTTCTCTACCCATCTACTGGAAATCCCACTATTATGCCTAGGTTAAATTTTCTCTACCCATGGATAGTGACTTTAGTTTCTTTTAGTTTGGGAATTTTCTATATTAATATGTTTGAATACATTTGTTTCTACAAATTACTAAATATTGTTTAGTAGCAACTATGTTTGAATATGCTTTATCCTCTACCTCAATTTGATGAAGGGCTGAACATTTTGAAGACATATAGGGGTAAGCCTTGTATTTCCTGGTTTTGAATAATTTGAGCTTTCTGTTATGCTTTGTTCTCATTGCTTCTTTCTATTTTTAACTTGTGTTTAAAGAAAATATCATTTTCTTCGTGGTCTAAACCAATTTATGTACAATCATGCATACGCCAAAATATAGTTGTGCTATGAAAACAATAGTCACAATGATGCCACTTGCAAGCATGACAACATTATTATTTTGAATTAAACCTCAACTACATGAGCACATGAAGTTCCAGCTAGCACAAAGACCATACAACCATTTACACACTTGACAAACAACTGTAACATTCATAAATATAAAGAGTAACACTACATTTTGTTAACAACTGCACATGAAGACAAATAATGAAACTAAGAATGTTACTAAATACATACTCAGTGTCTCATCATCAGGCTAACCCATCTCTTTGCCAAAAAAAGTCATTACAAGTCAACATGTCTTTTCAGAGTTCATGTCGCTTCATCTAACTAATGATTAATTCTAATTTTAAAACATAAAGAAATAACAACATAAATAGTTTGAAGACCAGAAATACTCATGATACCAAAATTTGTTAATCATCATAGACAACCCGTGACTATTGGCCTGGCAAAGTTATCCTCTCCATAGTGCATCATTTGAATGTTCTGGTCCTTTCCTCTGATGACTCTGAAATAGTGTTCACATTGCTCGTGCAATAAACAGATTGACTTGGGAGACATGCTCAATGTACTTCTCGTTACTATATGTAACTATCATAGCACTTAATTCCTTCATAGAAAATCCCAAAGCAGAAATCCCATTCAGCTGTACATGTGTGTTCTCCATAACTGATAATTCATCATTTACTTTCATGAGTGCCTCCGATAATATCTATCTTAGTTCTTCTTTCCAAAGAATGCATTCTTTAAGGTCACCTTCATCATTGAAGAAACTGGGGAAAGAAATGTCTAATGAGATATTATAGTCATTAAGTTCTTATGTGATCATTTTGTTGAACTGCTGATGTATTTTATTTAAACTTTCCTAAGTTTTTAGATTTTCACCTTCGACATTATCATTATTCACTAGTTCTCTCTTTTCCATCATTTTTTTTTGTAATCTATCATTTTCCTTAAGAGAATTGTATGTTTTTGTGTATGCACGCCACAATTTATCAGCTTGTTCAGCCATCTTTGCAAAGGCTTTCTTTATTAGTTTTGAAACAATTTTAAATTTCACTCTCTTTGTCTCCTTTTCTAATTTATCATAGTTCTTTTGGGATTACTCAACTTTATGCTTCCAATATATAATTTTGGATACAAACTCTAAGAACCTTTCATTACTTTCTGTTACTGGATAGAAAGTAGTTGGTGAAGGAAGCATCTTATCCTTATAACTAGCCACTTCTTGCCTTAGTTTTTCATTTTTAGAAACTGTGAGGCCTATTTATTTCACTTCCCTATTTTGATCATTTCATATTACAGTTGGAGACATTTTAGACTTTTAGAGACTATTGATTTCCATTATACAGATTTAGACTATATCTCCTTATTTTTGGATTAGCTTTGATTAGTATGTGGTGACTTGATTATATCCCATTTTGATGCTCTTATGATGTTAGACATGTGAGATACACTTAATGATTATTAGTGATGTTGATTATGAGCTCATTATATGGAATTGCTATGTGATTCTGATTCTGAGATAGTATATATAGAAAATGCAATTATGAATCTTAATTATGATGTGAGTTGTTTAATGTTTTGTATGAATTATGTGATGACATGAGTGTTACATTATGTTTCTTCGGCTCTGATATATATATGTTGGATTGACCATTTGTTCAAGTGCACAGGTGATTTTCCAAGCCACGAAAAATTGGAGGTCAATCTCACACTTATGTATTTCCTTGTTAGGACGATCCATTCCCAAGAGGGATAAGGATCATGTGTGATTGAATGATGTTTTCATGAATGCCTGTATTTAGTTATTTGGCCTAGTTCACCCTTGTTCTTTAATTTAATTGATGTGTTATAAAATGTGTTTTAATTCACACCATTTGGTGTTCTTTTTATTTTGGGCCATTTAATGTGAATTTATACCTCCTTAAGTGTTTATTAGAGGTCTAAACTAACCCTAGGTGGCACCCCTAGGGTCTAGGGTCCATTTGGGCTTACTAAACCCTAGGGCTACTCCCATCTAGTCACCCTAAAATTGGGTTAAGTAAAAGTAGCGAAAATTCAAAATGGCTAAGGGTGGGAGATGAGTCATGCCTTGAAAGAAGGCCCATCTCCCTTCCCAAGGCTTGGGGATTCCTCCACCTTGAAGACTTGGGGAGTCTTCAAGAACCTCAAGTGTGTGGAACATTCCTCCAAGACTCTCACACATGTGTGAGAACATCTTGGAGTGAAGAGGCTCTCTTGAAGAATAAGGTGATGACATGTGTCATCCCTTATCCTCATGGAGCCATGGGGAGAGATGCCACCTCACCACTTTTGCTCTCACACATGTGTGAGCGAAAAAGTGGAGAGGGTGAGGATTTGAATGGATAGGAGGGTGACACTTGTCACCCTCACATTCCTTCTCCCTTGCAAGTGGCATGGGATGAGGAAGGAGAAGGTGACATGTGTCACCTTCTCATTCCTCAAGTCCTAGATTGGAGGCCTATTTTAACTCCTCTTGGAGAGGAGTTGAGTGTTCTTGCTTTTTGCAATTTTTCTATTTTTGGAGGGTATTTGTAATGCCCCCTCATATTTTGGCTTGTGATAGTTGCTAGTTTCACATTTTGTGTCACCTTCTCATTCCTCAAGTCCTAGATTGGAGACCTATTTTAACTCCTCTTGGAGAGGAGTTGAGTGTTCTTGCTTTTTGCAATTTTTCTATTTTTGGAGGGTATTTGTAATGCCCCCTCACATTTTGGCTTGTGATAGTTGCTAGTTTCACATTTCTCTCTGTTAGTTCTGAGACAGTTGCTAGTCCTTTCATTGCATTCATACAATTCTGAGACATTTGGATTAGTAGGCTATGGTTTATATGGACTGATTTAGTTTAGACATGTGTTATGAGTTTATGATGACATTATTATTACTCCAGTTATGATAAGTTTGACATGATTAGTAATGGTTTAATGTTATCATGTTTCATTCAATCTGTTGATATCTGAATTCAAGTAATAGTGGTTATAGTCTTGTTCAAGAGCAGGGATGATGTAGTACTACTCGCTTCGAGCACCCTACTACACCATGATTCTCTGACTTTATGTGTGTTGACATATATGTATTTGATCATATACAACCAATTGCTCAGATGCAGGCTGCAGGAACCGAGCCTCGACTCCACCTGATATAGTAGGTTTGAGCGGGCTCTTACACCAATGGGTATCGGTGATGGGAGATAACACGAGGTTTATTCTACCAGGTCAGTCCCAATCTTCTATTGTGGTCATGTGTCATGATGTGACACTTGGTCCTTGCCTCATGTTGTTGGTCATCATGTGTTGTGAGTATTGTTGAGTTTTGTTTAAGTTATGCCAATGTGTTTGTCTCGGAGGACTGGGATTCTGGGTAACAGATGCATGACTTTGATAATTTATGAGAGGAGCCATTTTTAAATTAGGGGATTTTTTTTGGAGAAGAAAGTTGGGAAGAAGAATATATAAATTGGGGAAAAAAATTGGTTACAGGAAATGGAGAAGATCTGAAGTGGGACTAAAATTTGGGTACATGATGTTGTCTCTCTGTGAAATTTTGCATATTTGTAGCTTAGAATTTAAATCTTGTTTTAGCACAATCATCATGTGTTCTATGTGTGAAAATTTGCATTTCTACAACTTGGAATTTAAATCTTATTTTCTTTTGGGCATGATCGTTCTGTGCTTTGTGTGTTCGAGGGTAGTTGTCCCTGACCACGCTCCCATCTTGGAAATCACACCTTGATGGTTGTCCAAGTTTTAACCTCTATAGATTCTTCCAAGTTGTTCTTCTTCTTTTGGTTTAGTCTATGTCAAAATCCTTCTTGAAATCTTAGAGCCCAATCAACTGTAATCCTTCAAAGTGATCTCAATCAAAAGAAAAAAATTGCCCATTTTAAATCTATTACCAATTTTTGGACCCATTCGTCCTTGGCTGTCCTCTATACCATAGTATGGCTTCACCTAGATTTAACCTTCAGAATGGTGACTTGTAATAAAGCCCTCTGGTTATGAATCTGAAATCAATTTCAACCAAATATAATTTTAAGTGTAATTTTACCTCAGCTAATTTAATGGTGATTGTCATGTACTTTGTCCCTGCCAGACTTCGTGGTTCAATCTTCTCTTAGTAACATCATATGTCTCTATTGATGTTCTTAATCCAAGATTCCTTCCCACCCTTCAGGCCGAGAGCCCTTAGAAGCATTGGGAGCTCTTTGAAATCTTTATGGGTATATTTATGCTAGATCGCTGTCATCGCAACCTTTGTAATACTACCTTTTCGTTCAGCTCTTTGCTAGGTTGTGCTCCCATGTCAAATCTGGGATATGAGGCTACGAATCTAGCCAGGCCAGATTGTGTACTACTGCTCTCTCACGTCACTAGAGCTTATGAAGAGTGGCGTTTTGTGTTATTCAATGCTCTGAGATTTTTCTTGTTCTATCCCTCTCCCTGGCCATTTCGCTCCTAGCAATGGGACTTCTCTATTTGTGTCTCCCACAATTTCTCTCCCCGTGGTAGTGTCAAGGTCTGCAAACTTCTTGATGTTCTTCTTTCAATTTGAAGTATCGTGTGATTTCAGTGAGTTTAAAAATGGTTTTTTGTTCACCATCTAAGGAAACTTCTATTAAGACTCACATATAATTGTTAGTAAGAACCGCCCAAGGGAATTGTTGGTTGTATTGGATAGTTGTCAGATTTCTTAATTATATTCTCTGCCACTTTTTTAGATAGGTTGGTATTAAAAGAAATTTTTATATTGGTAATTTGTTTTATTAGAAATTGTAGTCTTAGAATGTTAAATGGGAAGTAGATGCTTGTAGAGAAATTTATATATTGTTAAGTTGTTTTATTAGAAATTGTAGTCTTAGAATGTTAAATGTTAAATGGAAGTTTATGCTTATAGAAAATATATGTATATATTTATAGTTTGTTTTTATTAGAAAATTGGTAGTTATTAGAATATTATATAGCAAATTTATATTTGGAGTTGTATAGAAATTATTACTTTCGTAAGCTAAAATTTCTTTGAAAGAAAGTTAAAACCTCATATGTATTTCCACGTTTAAAGTTAAGAGTATATTGAATCTCATATACTTGATTGTCTTTATTGTCGTATTGATATGCTTCTATTGGGTCATTGTATCTATTTGGGATTTGAGTTTATAGTTATGCTTTGGCTAAGTGTGAAGTGAAGTATCTAGAGAGATGTCATGATTACTTTGCGTCAAGATGCGTAAGCATTGTCCATGTTAGGAAATGGTTACTTTAACATTGGTATTGTGTTCAACTTACCTAACTCCAAAGGTGTGGCTTCTTGGTTTTCAGTTCAATATTGTGGCATGTCATTGTAATGGGTTAATTGAATCGAGTTTTGTTATGGATGGGGGAAATGTTTTGTGGATTTGGAACTTTATAACTAGCTATGTAAGTGTTGAATTGAGATAAGATAGATGCCTAGTAGTTTCATGTTCATGCATGTCATTGTTTCCAGATGTTGGCTAAGGGATGCTAGTGGTAGGAAGGAGAGTGGCTTCCATGGTGGGGCCAGTGCCCAAAGTGGCTACTTGGATAACCCCATGGAAGTTGTAATCAAGCGATAACTCAATAATATATCTGGATGGGATGGGTAGTAATTCACATAACAAGATAAGCATGTTGCCTCACCCATGTCTTGAGTGCTCTCATAGGCCAAGGATAGGATGAGAAGGCCTGGTTGGCAAGGTTGACCTCCTTGTCCCCATGAGAGGATGTGTTGGCTCTGCATGTGTCACCCTATGGGGCCAGTGCCAGAGAGGGGTCACCAAGATAACCATAGATGGGGGCCAGCTTCTTGTGAAAAATAGCCTGGATAACCCATGTTAGGGCCATGCGATGACATTCTCCTTGCTACAGCTTAACTACTTCCCTCTTTATTTTTCATTGTTGCCTCTGGAGTGCTATCTAGTCTTGTGCAGTCTTGTTGTATGGTTGGTTTGTGTCAATTCTATATCCATTTGGTTATATTTGTTGTTGTATCTTTTGGCTTAGTGGAATCCTCATTGTTATCTCCTATCTTGGAGGGGTGGACCTCAGGGTTCCACGTTGTTGGGTGGTAGAGCTATCCATTGGCCTTCTTGGATGTTATGGTTTGAGATCTCTGCCGAAGTGTTCCAGTTCAGTTTTGTCCTTCACTTTTAGAGTTGTTGTATTCATTCATAAGTGTTTATTTATAAACCGACGTGATCGGTCTTGTAATCTTGTATTGTAACTTTGTAAATTAACTATCTTTGCAAATGTTAATGTTTTACTTATTTGTAGTGGTATGATGTATATCACTTATGTTGTTAAGTCTTTATGATCAACTAATGCAATTATGTTTCCCTAGAGGAGTTAGAAGTACACTTTTCTTTATGTTGTGTACAATGATATATTTGGCTACTGATATTGCAATTTCTTGCTTTAACAAAAAAAATATTTCTATAATTTTAGCTCTTATTAGTCTAACTCTCTAGGGTTGCATGACGGGGCATTACATTTGGTATCAAAGCCAAGTTTAAAAACTAGGTACTCTGGTTACAATTGAGCGTATTATGTGACCTAGTGCTTAAACTCTATAGATTAATTTCATCCCTGTTGTTTTCCTTTCTGTGTATAATAAATCATATTTTGGTGTTGTAAGCAGATGCCTAGAGGTAGGGGTCGAGGTCATGGTAGAGGTAGGGGTCGTGGGAGAGGTGGTGGCAGTACACCTCCTTCCATCTCTCCTCATGAGAGTGCCCATGAAGGCGGGGGTCAGAATATGGAAGGTCAGGGTCAACCTGACAGAGCCTAGCTGAGACAGTTACTTGAGAAGGACCTTGCCTATTTAGGTCCTAGACAAGAGGTTGAGCAGCCTAGACAAGGTTAGGAGGTAAATCAGCCAGAACTTAGAGAGAGAGATCACTTAGGTGAAGAGAGTTGACAACTGAGTAGGAGGCCACACTAGCCAGCCATATGAGAGATCTTCTAAGGGCATGCCCTCCCACTTTTGATGGAGCTGGTAGTGGTCTAGAGGTAGAGACTTGGTTATTGGATATAGGCAGGTGTTTCGCCATGCATCCTTATGGCAGCAACACCAAAGCTAGGTGTGCTATTTTGCATCTCCAATGGTTTGCTTCGACTTGGTGGTAGTTAGAAGAGCAGAAGTTGCATTTGGACATTAGCACTATTTCTTGGGAGTTGTTCTTAGAGAGATTCAGAGCCCTTTTCCTATTAGATCATTGGAGGCAGTGTCATACAGATGAGTTCCATGAGCTACGATAGATGGCCATGTCAATTGAGCAGGACAAGCATAGATTTTATTAGCTCAAGCAGTATGCAAGTATCAGAGATGACGAGTCTATGTTGGTGCAATATTTTATCAAGGGCTTGAATACCCAGATTAGTGGAGGGGTTTGTGTATTCAAACCTAAGTCTATGGAGGTTTCCATGGAGAAAGCTCAGTTAGTGGAGGAGAATTTGTCTATGGCACTCGGTGGGCATATAGGTGTGCATATTGGTAGTGCACCTTCTGCAGGATATGATTCTCGTGGTGGTCATACTCAGGCATCAAGATCTCATGCACCCTCTAAGGGTGGACAGCAGCATCAGTACTCATAGTCCAAGCTAAAAAATTTGCAGCCACAGCATGGTAGCAGATTTCAAAATAAGAAGAACTAGAATTGGCAGCGTGCTAGACAACATCATGTTGATCGACCCGCTCAGAGCACTCAATCCATAGAAAATAGGGGTAGTTTCCAGCAGTCTAGTGGTTTTTAGGGTAGTGGTGGTTTTGGTAGAGGCACTGGGTGCTTCTATTGCAACCAATAGGGCCATATTACTAGACGGTGTCCTCAGAGGAGTGCTTCAGGGTTTAGACATCAACTGGCAACTTCAGAGCCAATGGTTGGTGATGCAGGCAAATCGCACAGAGTCTTTACAGTGCTAGATAACCATCAAGCAGAGCACCAGGGCACCATGGTGGAGACTTCTGGTTTCATGTGAGTATTGGTTTTTCTATTCTTTTTTATTCTGATACATCTGATTCGTTCATATCTCCCCTTGTGGAGCATTGTGGCTTAGTGGTAACAAAGTAGGATGATAGGTGGCAAGTTGAGTTAGCTTCTGGGGCTAATATTGCAGTTGAGTCTCTAGTTCTCAAGTGTGAGTTGAGGATTGGCTCTCTATCTACTATAGTGGACCTTCGCATCCTACCCCTTGGTTCATATGATATAGTTTTAGGGATGGATTGGTTAGAGGCCCATCAAGCAGTGATCGATTGTTGGCATAAGTCTGTTAGATGTGTGGATGACTCTGGTTTAGAGGTGAAGGTTGTAGGAGTTCAAAGACCTATTTCCCTACATATGATCTCCGCTATGCAGCTTAAGAGATGCATGCGTTAGGTATGTTAGGTTTTTGCAGTGTCATTTAATGACTTGGAGATGGAAGAAAGTTGAGATACATCTCTTGACGATCACCCAGTTTTGAGGGAGTATGCTGATGTCTTTCCTTTTGAGATTCTGGGGATGCCACCTAAGCGTGACATCGACTTAGGATTGATCTTGTTCCCAGCACAAAGCCTATCTCACGAGCTTCATACAAGATGACCACTCAAGAGCTTGAGGAGCTTCAACTATAGTTGGAGGAGTTGTTAGCCAAGGGGTTCATTCAACCTAGTGTCTCTCCTTTGGGAGCACCTATGATCTTTGTGAAAAAGAAGGATCGATCTCTGCGGTTGTGTATCGACTATCGATAGCTGAATAAGGTGATAGTGAAGAATAGGTACCCCTTGCCTCAAATCGATGATTTGTTTGACTAGATTAAGGGAGCAAAGGTGTTTTCTAAAATTGACCTTAAGTCGAGCTATCACCAGTTGAGGATATTTGAGGCAGATATTCATAAAACCACATTTCGCACCCATTATGGACATTATGAGTTCACAGCTGTACCATTCAGGTTGACGAATGCACCTTCAATATTCATGAGCCTGATGAATGGTGTTTTCTGCACTTATCTCGACACAGTTGTCCTTGTATTTCTGGATGATATATTGATCTATTCGAGGACTATGGAGGAGCATGAGGAGCAATTGCGTCAGGTGTTGCAGTGTCTGAGAGAAAATCAACTTTATGCTAATTTGTCAAAATGTGAATTCTTTCAGACAAAGGTGAAGTATTTGGGTCATGTTATCTCTAGAGAGGTTATTGCGGTGGATCCTTTGAAGATCCAAGCTATTATGGATTGGCCTGCACCTACTAATGTTTCTGAGGTCTGTAGTTTTATGGGTTTGGCAGGCTACTATCACTATTTTGTTATGGGGTTTTCAAGGATTGCCCATCCTATTACTTCTCTTTAGAGGAAAGGGAAGAAGTTTGTTTGGTCAGAGCAATGTCAGGTAGCTTTTCAAACCCTTAAGGAGCAGTTGACCAGTGCACCGATATTAGTGGTTCCTAATCCTACCAGGGACTTTGTTGTATGTACAAATGCTTCTTTGGAGGGTTTAGGAATAGTTTTGATGCAGGATGGTCACGTGATTGCCTATGAGTCTTGCAAACTCAAGGATCATGAATTGAACTATCCCACTCATGATCTAGAGTTAGCGGTAGTTGTGCATGCATTGGTGAGGTGGAGGCATTTTCTCTTAGGACATCAGTTTGAGCTACACAGTGATCATCATAGCTTACAGTATATTTTCAAGTAGCCAAACTTGAATGCAAGGGAGAGGCATTAGATGGAGTTCTTGTGTGAATATTGTTAGAAACAAGGTAGATAACTAAGAGGGGGCATGAATCAATTATCTTAAATATTTAACTTTATTTTCTTCTTTAATAATTAGTGCAGCATCAAAACATATAAGCATACATAATCATGAGAACAAAAAAGAAATCAACACACATAACACAAGAATTTTTACATGGAAAACCCTGTTAAGGGAAAAACCATGGGGTGACTAACCCAAGATTGTATTCTTTATTAAAAGAATAAGAAGTACAAAATGGCACTTGCCAATTAGGGCTCACTGCCTGAGCACACTGATCACAAGAGGCACACTGCCTACAAGAGACTCACTGTCTACAAAGTTTATAGAAGGTAACCAGATGTTCAAACTAAAGAGAGGCATCCACATATGCTAAGGTTCAGTTCTGGTTAGGCTCAATATACTGATCTACTGCACTTCATTCTTCCTCTGCTTTAGTGTTGCTGTTCTGTCACATACTAGACTTGCATTACTGATTCCACTCTTCTCTATACCTTTCCTTGCACAATTCACACTCACACACACTACTTCATACCAAAATCCATCTGGTATATATATCCGCATCAAGGATTTCAACATCTTTCTAGTCGGCAACCGGAATACTCAAGATATTTACTAAACATTGATCTGTCAGTTGAATCCATGTTTAATATGTGATGCGTATCAAAAACATAGACATAGAAGTCATTAATCATGTTGGCCAACCATGCATGATCCCTCAAATAGCTTGATCACCATTAATCTCTCATCTAGATTAAAGTCTGATGCTCTGTCGGTCAGTTCTTCCTCAGTCTACTCTACCTGTCAGGAACCCAACACTTAGATGCTCATATCTCTTCACTCATTCATCACCGAAGGCTCAATCTTTGGAATGTTGTAGTCATGGTACTCCTCTTGACTTGTCCAAGTCTGCAACTTCCTAAGTTACACCATCTGAGAGATCTGGACCTGATTTTTGGACCTTGTTGCATGCTTTGTTCTTGCTCATTGGACCAAAACACTCTTTAATCTGTCTTCCGGTATAGACATACTATGTGTTACAAATGTGTGGGAGAGACTTTGTTGCCATCAATGAAAACACTCATGAAGCCACAAAGTGTCTCTTGCCAACAAATATGACTTTGAGGTCAAGTATATTCAGGGCAAGGAGAATGTGGTAGCAGATGCTCTTAGTCATTGGAGACATGAGATCTCAGTAGTCTCTCTCACAGTTGACTTGAGAGGTCAGATTCTTGTAGCACTTCCTACCAACAGTTGGTACCAGGAGGTGAAATCTGAGATTGAGTCTGGTAGACCTTTAGAGGGTAGATTCTCCGGTTACTATCTTGAGTCAGACGATCTTTTGCGACATTTGGGTCATATCTATGTTCCTAGTTCTGAGGATCTTCATACCCTAGTGTTTTTAGAGGTGCATCGGGCACCTTATTCTGCTCACCTGGGTGTCAAGAAGATGCATACAAATTTGTATCAGCTGTACTTTTGGAGTGGCATGAAGCAGGATATTGTTGGTTTTTGTGTCAAGATTTCTTTAGTGTCAGAGGGTGAAGGCAGAGCATCAACACCTTGTAGGTCTTTTGCAACCTCATTTGATTCCAAAGTGGAAGTGGGACATCATTTCAATAGACTTCATTGTGGGTTTTCCGGTATCTTCTCATCGACATGATGCTATTATGGTCACTGTGGATAGGTTGACGAAGCTAGCTCACTTCTCTCCTGTTCGTTCTGCTTATAATGCCTCTACGGTGGCCAAAGTATTCATAGAGGACATAGTCAAACTTCATGGGATTCCTCGTAGGATCATCTCTGATAGGGATCCAGTGTTCACTTCCACCCTTTGGACTTCTCTGCAACATGCCTTAGGGACATAGCTGAACTTCAGTTCAGCTTACCATCCTAAGACTAATGGTTAGACTGAGAGGGTTAATCAGGTTCTCAAGGATATTCTTAGGATGTATGTGATGGATCGATATAGCCATTGGGAGGACTACCTATACCTGGTGGAGTTTGCTTATAATAATGTATATCACAGTTCTATTGACATGTATACATTTCAGGCTTTGTATGCCCATCCTTGTAGGACCCCTCTGAGTTGGGATCGTCCAGAGGATAGATTCCTTCTAGGACCATATATGCTTAAAGATATGGAACAACAGGTTGAGAGGATTAGAGAGCATTTGGTGGCAGCATAGGATAGATAGAAGAAGTATGTAGATGCTCATAGGATTGATCGATAGTTTTTAGTTGGGGGTTAGGTGTTCTTGCGTGTGTGACTGTGAAAAAGTCCAATCCACTACGGAAAGGGCTCTAAGCTAGCACCATGCTTTGTTGGACCTTTTTAGGTGTTGGAGAGGATCAGTCATATTGCTTATCATCTTGCTTTGCCACCTAGCCTTTCACACATCCATGATGTGTTTCATGTTTTTGTACTTAGACCTTACAATCTAGATATTGCTCATGTTCTTGATTGGAATACTCTATAGGTAGAGGACGGGCAGCTGGCTTTGGAGCCTGTAGGCATTCTATAGCACTGGAGACTTTCTCTCAGGTGCAGAGACATGGAGCAGGTTAGGGTCCAATGGGATCCTAATGATGAGACTTCTGCTACCTAGGAGGATGCTTCCAAGATGAAAGAGTTATACCCTTACTTATTTGCAAGCTTCCAGGAGTAAGCCTGATTCTAGGGGGGAGGATGTAATGCCCCCTCATATTTTGGCTTGTGATAGTTGCTAGTTTCACATTTCTCTCTGTCAGTTCTGGGACAATTGCTAGTCCTTTCATTACATTCATACAGTTCTGAGACATTTGGATTAGTAGGCTATGGTTTATATGGATTGATTTAGTTTAGACATGTGTTATGAGTTTATGATGACATTATTATTACTCCAGTTATGATGAGTTTGACATGATTAGTAATGGTTCAATGTTATCATGTTTCATTCGATCTATTGATATCTGAGTTCAAGTAAAAGTGGTTATAGTCTTGTTCAAGAGCAGGGACAGTGTAGTACTACTTGCTTCGAGCACCCTGCTACGCTGTGATTCTCTAACTCCATGTGTGTTGACATATATGTATTTGATCATATATAACCAATTGTTCAGATGCAGGCTACAGGTACCGAGCCTCAATTCCACCTAATATAGCAGGTTTGAGTGGGTCTTGCACCAATGGGTATCGGTGATGGGAGATAACATGAGGTTTATTCTGGTAGGTCAATCCCAGTCTTCTATTATGGTCATGTGTCATGATGTGATGCTTGGTCCTTGCCTCATGTTTTTAGTCATCATGTGTTGTGAGTATTGTCAAGTTTTGTTTAAGTTATGCCTATGTGTTTGTCTTGGCAATACCTTAATGAATTATTATAATGATGATGCTATCAATACGTAAAATTTATTACTCACTAAATTAATTATTTTAATGTTTTATATAGTGTCATAAGTTTTAGTATGGTTAATTATTATGTTTATTTTTTTTAAAGAATAATTTTAGGTAATAAATTAATGTTATGAGTTGTCAATTGTGAAATTTCAAGATTTGGGGGGGAATCTCTATTATTAGCAAAATTTTAAAAATTCTCAGAGTGGGATTCTAGGTAATGGATGCCTGACTGTGATAATTAATGAGAGGAGCCATTTTTAAATTGGGGGATTTTTTTGGAGAAGAGAGTTGGGAAGAAGAATATAGAAATTGGGGAAAAAAGAAAAATTGGTTACGGGAAATGGAAAAGACCTGAAGTGGGACTGAATTTTGGGTACATGATGTTGTCTCTCTGTAAAATTTTGCATATCTATAGCTTAGAATTTAAATCTTATTTTAGCATGATCATCATGTGTTTTGTTTGTGAAAATTTGCATTTCTGCAACTTGGAATTTAAATCTTATTTTCTTTTGGGCATGATTGTTCTATGCTCTATGTATTCGAAGGTAGTTGTCCTTGACCACTCTCCCATCTTGGAATCACACCTTGATGGATGTCCAAGTTTTAACCTCTGTAGATTCTTCCAAGTTGTTCTTCTTCTTCTGGTTTAGTTTATGTCAAAATCCTTCTTGAAATCTTAGAGCCCAATCAACTATAATCCTTCAAAGTGATCTCAATCAAAAGAAAAAAATGGCCAATTTTAAATCTATTACCAATTTTTGGACCCATTTGTCCTTGGTTGTCCTCTATACCATACTATAGCCTGACCTAGATTTAACCTTCAGAATGGTGACTTGTAATAAAACCCTCTAGTAATAAATCTGAAATCGATTTCAACCAAATGCAATTTTAAGTGTAATTTTAAATTAGCCAATTTAATGGTGATAGCCGGATGCTTTGTCCCTGCTAGACTTCATGGTTCAATCTTCTCTTAGTAATCATCCTCTGTCTCTATTGATGTTCTTAATCCAAGATTCCTTCCCACCCTTCAAGCCGAGAGCCCTTAGGAGCATTGGGAGCTCTCTGAAATCTTTATGGGTATATTTCTGCCAGTTTGTTGTCATTGCGACCTCTGTAATGCTACCTTTTGGTTTAGCTCTTTGCTAGGTTGTACTCCCACATCAAATCTAGGATATGGGGCTATGAATCCGGCTAGGCCAGATTGTGTACCGCTGCTCTCTCATGTCACTAGAGCTTATGATGAGTGGCGTTCTGTGTTATTCAATGCTCTAAGAATTTTCTTGTTCTATCCCTCTCCTTGGCCATTTCGCTCCTAGAGATGGGACTTCTCTATTTGTGTCTCCCACAATTTCTCTCCCCATGGTAGTGTCAAGGTCTGTAGACTTCTTGATGTTCTTCTTTCAATTTGAAGTATCATATGATTTCAGTGAGTTTAAAAATGGTTTTTTTGTTCACCGTCTAAGGAAACTTCTATTAAGACTCGCGTATAACTATTAGTAAGAACCACCCAAGGGAATCATTGGTTGTATTGGATAGTTGTCAGATTTCTTAATTATATTCTCTGCCACGTTTTTAGATAGGTTGGTATTAAAAGAAATTTTTATATTGGTAATTTGTTTTATTAGAAATTGTAGTCTTAGAATGTTAAATGGGAAGTCGATGCTTATAGCGAAATTTATATATTGGTAATTTGTTTTATTAGAAGTTGTAGTCTTAGAATGTTAAATGTTAGATGGAAGTTTATGCTTATAGAAAATATATGTATATATTTATAGTTTGTTTTTATTAGAAAATTGGTAGTTATTAGAATATTATATAGCAAATTTATATTTGGAGTTGTATAGAAATTATTACTTTCGTAAGCTAAAATTTCTTTGAAAGAAAGTTAAAACCTCATGTATATTTCCACGTTTAAAGTTAAGAGTATATTGAATCTCATATACTTGATTGTCTTCCTTGTCGTATCGATATGCTTATATTGGGTCATTGTATCTATTTGGGGTGTGAGTTTATAGTTATGCTTTGGCTAAGTGTGAAGTGAAGTATCTAGAGAGATGTCATGATTACTTTGCGTCAAGACACGTAAGCATTGTCCATGTCAGGAAATGGTTACTTTAACATTGGTATTGTGTTCAACTTACCTAACTCCAAAGGTGTGGTTTCTTGGTTTTTGGTTCAATATTATGGCATGTTATTGTAATGGGTTAATTGAATCAAGTTTTGTTATGGATGGGGGAAAAGTTTTGTGGATTTGGAACTTTATAATTGGCTATGTAAGTGTTGAATTGAGATAAGATAGATGCCTAGTAGTTTCTTGTTCATGCATTTCATTGTTTCCAGATGTTGGCTAAGGGATGCTAGTGGTAGGAAGGAGAGTGGCTTCCATGGTGGGGCCAGTGCCCAAAGTGGCTGCCTGGATAAACCCATGGAAATTGTAATCAAGTGATAACTCAATAATATATCTAGGTGGGACAGGTAGTAATTCACATAACAAGATAAGCATGTTGCCTCACCCATGTATTGAGTGCTCTCATAGGCCAAGGATGGGATGAGAAGGTCTGGTTGGCAAGGTCAACCTCCTTGTCCCCATTATAGGATGTATCAACTCCACATGTGTCACCCTATGGGGCCAGTGCCAAAGAGGGGTCGCCAGGATAACCATAGATGGGGCCTGGCTTCTTGTGAAAGATAGACTAGATAACCCATGTCAGGGCCATGTGATGACACTCTCCTCGCTGCAGCTTAACTACTTCCCTCTTTATTTTTCATTGTTGCCTCTGGAGTGCTATCTAGTCTTGTGCAGTCTTGTTGTATGGTTGGTTTGTGTCAATTATGTATCCGTTTGGTTATATTTGTTGTTGTATCTTTTGGCTTAGTGGAATCCTCATTGTTATCTCCTAGCTCGGAGGGGTGGACCTCAGGGTTCCACGTGGTTGGGTGGTAGAGCTATCCATTGGCCTTCTTGGATGTTATGGTTTAAATCTATGCCGAAGTGTTCCAGTTCAATTTTTTCCTTCACTTTCAGAGTTGTTGTATCCATTCATAAGTGTTTATTTGTAAACTGACGTGATTGGTCTTGTAATCTTGTATTGTAACTTTGTAAATAAACTATCTTTACAAATGTTAATGTTTTACTTATTTGTAGTGGTATGATGTATATCACTTGTGTTGTTAAGACTTTATGATCAATTGATGTAGTTATGTTTCCCTAGAGGAGTTAGAAGTGCACTTTTCTTTATGTTGTGTATAATGATATCTTTGGCTACTAATATTGCAATTTCTTGCTTCAACAAAAAAAAATTATTTCTGTAATTTTAGCTCTTATTAGTCTAACTCTCTAGGGTTGCATGACGGGACGTCACAGTATTGGGAAGGATTGAGAGGATTTTGGAGGATTGGAGGATTAGAGGCTTGGAGAAAGCTTGTGGGCTCTTCTTCAACTTGCATCCATTGTTGGGCTCCTAAGGTAAGCCTCATGGCATTTATCCATTCCATATGCTTGTTATATTTTTTCTTATGTGCTTGGTTGTGTTTTGGGAGTATTTTCTTTTGTGTGGGTATTGGGTGTATTGGGATGAGACTACCCATTTGGGTGTGTCCTTCCTTGTGTGGGGTGGGGAAGGAGTGAACCTCCTCAAGGTCACCCTCCTCATGTTGGTATTCTTATGGCCTTGAGGGCATTATATTGAGTATGGGATTATTTTGGTTGGCATGAGTGCCATGGTGATTTTGTACTTCATGGATATATCTTTTTTTGGCTTGAGGCCTTGTGATGGTGAGACTATGAGTTTTTGGAGTGGCCTCTAGAGTCGAGTGGTCCACTCCCCTACCCCTCCAAACTCATTGCTATGAGTTTTGTTTTGTGTCAAAGCTATGGATGTTTTTGTGTTGTTAGCTCGTATTTTGATTTTGTTGTGGAGTGATGGAACTCATGTGAAGATCAACCTCCCAGCTCAGGGGTGACCCACTTATGGGTCTATGGTAGGGAGGAGAGTGGTTTTTGTGGCTTGGCTTCCCCCTCTTTGTGTTAAAATCTTGCAAGTTTATTTTGGTGGTCTTGGAGCTTTGGAGAAATGGTCATTGTGGCTTTATTTTTATTATCTTGTTGGTTGTTTTCTGAGCCATGGTCTTGGAGACCTTATTGTTTTGGTTGTAAAATGAAGAACTCTCAAAGTTGAAGTGGTGTAATAAAATTTTCCTTATGTTTGTAAATGTTTCCTACAACTTTTATTGAAGTTAAAATTGCTACTATAAAATCCTTTTGATGTTCTTTAATAGAAGTCATTTACTTTCTAGAATAGTGTGTTGCAAGTAAAGAAAGGAAAGAAAGGAATAATTATTGTGGTTAAGTGTATTTTTTGTACAAAAGAAATAGTTGTTGTTTATATGCAAGAGAAGAACTGTATGTTGTTTTGCTTCTTAGAAAATTTTACTTTCCTCATATTAATTACTGTCTTTAAAATAAAAATAATGTAACTGTCATATTTTATTTCTGCTGTCAAAAAAAGTTATTTTTCCTAAAGCTCTCCTAAACTTATATTTTATGTTAGTTACAAATTTGGTTGTGAGAATATATATATATATTATATTTTGTTTATTTATATTGTTTTAATATATATATATATATATATATATATATATATATTATCCTCACTGTTTTTATATATCTTAGTGTATTATGTATATATACATATATTTTTTTATATATAATGAAATGCCTTTATAGAAAAACAAAATTGAATAGCATTTGAATTTACTGTGTATACTTCATACTTTCATCACAGAGAAGAGTGGATCGAAGTTTAGATTTCCGTTGGGCCATGCCCTAAACTTTTTTCTAAGAGTAAATTTTTTTAAAAAAATATAACTGTGGGGACGGCGGCATGGTCACCGCTCCTAATCCTTGCTTGCTGTGGGAGGATAGGGGGTTGGATACCCCCCCATTGTCCCACCTTTTGGTGGAAAGGTGGGGGGGGGGGGGTATTCGCCCCCCATCCCCCTTGTTCCTTTAATATAACCTACGATCTCATGACATTCGGCGGCACTGTTGTATCCCGCCATCCTTGCTTCCTTAAAACCTACAACTCATTTTTGACATGTGCTTCATTTATGATATATGCAATAATATATATATACCTATACACATATGTGTATATATATATATGTATATATATGTGTGTGTATATGTATATATGTATGTATGTATAGATCTAGGTATGTATATTTTTATTTCTAATAGATATAGAGAGAAGAAGTATACACACACACATCTACATTATAACATATTTTTATGTAATATACAATACACACTAAAGTTTTTTTTGCTCTGTAACTCGTTCAGTGTTTGAATTTTGAATTAGTACTGGGCGGGAATGGAAGGAGACAGTTCAGGGGGGCCCATGATTCAGTCCCCTTCCTTGACTCCAGGGGGTGCTGCTAATGGTACAAGCTGTTTCAGAGGTGGATGGTGCCAAGGCACTTAAACTGTCGGTATAGATGGTGTTGTGAGTGGTGGCATCAATGGACAATGCCCTAGTGGGGAAGTTTTTTGGCTTCAGGCCTAATATTGACTTGGTTTGTCATTAGATGATGACCAAGTGGTCTCTCAAGGGGAGCATCTTAGCTAGTGCTATGGCAGGAGGTATGGTTTTGTTCAAATTTACCTATCAGGAGGATATGTTGTCAGTTTTAACTGGTGGTCCATGACTTAACAGGAAACATTCCCTTTCTTTGTGCAAATGGAAGCCTGGTTTTGACCCTAAGGCTGACCTCAATTAGTTGGCACCAGTATGGGTCCACTTGCTAGGTCTTCCCTAGAATTTTAGGATGAGGAAATATTTGTCTGGATTGGCAACTCCTTCAGAAACTATGTCACTAATGATAAAGTTACGAAGGCTAATGCGAGGCTAGTTTATGCCAGATTTTGTGTTAATGTAGACATTTTGAAGGCTCTCCCCACTTCCATTATACTAGAATCCAAGTTTGGAAAATGAACGTAGAGTATCCAGTATGAAAATTCTAGAATGTTCTACCAAAATTGGATGAAAGTTGGCCATGTTTTTACCTAGTGCCGAGTGCCAAAGCGTAACCCCCCTTCAAAGTCAAAACAAGTGGTGGAGGACTCAGAGGAGTACCCCTTCAAGGAAGATATTTTGAAGATAGTTGACTCCCCCCCAAATTCCCTAGGGAAGGAAATAGCTATGGAAACTCCAATGGAGGATACCCAAATGGACCAATCTACATTAGCCCTTCATCAAGAGCCCCAAGCTTCTCCACTAAAGATGGAGGAGAATCTAGCTATTGAACTTACAGTCATTAGGGAGGAGGAGAGGAAGAAGTTGAAGGATACAAAGATGGGGAATCCATCTGAGATCCAGGGATCAGCTGTAACTGAGGAAGGTCAAGGAACCATGGAAGAAGGATAGATAGGAGTGGATCTTAGCCCATAGAAGAGTACTCTGTCACTCCAGAGCAGGGTAAATGGAGCCGGTAGTCCTAGGGACATTTTGGGGTTCATCAAATCCTAGTCTTTGATGAAGAATATCTCACCTTCCCCAGGGGCAAGTCCAAGCAGAAAGTGGGAAGAAAAGGAAGGATGGATTGTTGCAGGGAAAAGTAGCAATCGTAAGACAGTAGATGTGGGAGGAGACAATAAGGTTAGTAGACCATCCCATATGAAGACTAGATAAAAGGAAATGGAGCAGGAGATTACTAATGGGAAGCAGTCTAGCTTGATGGATTCCTTTAGAAGGACCAAGAAATGAAGATAATCTCATGGAACATAAGAGGGTTGAACAACTCTCATAAGCAGTTGCTTTTCAAGAACTATATTTTTGACAATAAAGTTGATATCCTTCTTTTATAGGAAATAAAAATGATTGAGGAACACTTCAAGTCTTTCCTTAATTATATTTGGCCCAATGCAAAGTATGCTATAAGTGAGGCTATTGGGGCCTCAGGAGGCACTGCTACTCTTTGGAGGCAAGATATTACTGGCAACCTCATTTCTTGTTCTAAGAATCATGTAGAGGTATCATTTCTCTCTCCTCTTGAACGGTGGATGTTGATCAATGTTTATGCCCCCAATACTCATAGTAGCTGAAAGGAAGTTTGGGAGAGTCTAGCAGACAAAATTAGGAAAAATAGAAGTGTCGATTGGATGGTGGTAGGAGACCTTAACTCCCCTCTTTTCCCTTCAAAGAAATGGGGGGGTTAACTGACTATTTTGATAGCATGGTGGATCTTGCAGATTTTCTTGGAAATGCAGGCCTTATGGATGTGGAACTGTCAGGACAGGCCTTCACCTGGTCCAACAAAAGACAAGGGAGTAATCTGATTAAGGTTAAACTAGACAGATTCTTAATCTCTTCTTACTGGACTATTATGAATGGACTACACCTATCTACTCTCCCCAGGCTTGGCTCAGACCATAGCCCCCTCTTGCTTAATTGGACCATGAAGGATAATAAAGTACCTTTTCCATTTAAATTTGAAATGATGTGGGCTCTTCATCCTGATTTCAGAGATTGCTTGGTGAGCTGGTGGAAGATCCTGATTCAAGGGCTAGCTATGTTCAAGCTGGTCAAGAAATTGGCCAATGTGAGAAACAAGGTGAAGGGATGAAATAAATTTACTTTTGGAAATGTTTTGAGTAGGAAGAAAAGTATCATGGAAAAGCTTAAAGAAGTTCAAAGAAAAATTGATCAAGGATACATTTCTAAGGATTTGCAATTGTTGGAGAAGAATCTCTATAAGGAATGGACCTAGACTATTAAGGAAGAAGAGGTCTACTGGAAACATAAATTTAGGGTCCAATGGCTTAGAGAAGGGGATAAGAATACCTCATTCTTCCATCAATCTACTTTAAGACACAAGAAGAGAAATACCATCAAAGAACTTAGAGATGAACAAGAGAGACTGGTGGAGGAGGAGGAAGAGATAGGCAACCTGGCAATGGAGTACTTTGAAACTTTATTGGAAGAACAACAATTAAATGGGATGGAGGAGGACATGTGTTCTCTCCTAGAGATGATTCCCAACATTCATTCAGAAGAGGATAACTACTTGTTGACAAAGCCCATTACCTTGGAGGAGGTTAGAGGGGTGGTGTTCTCCATGGGGGCTTACAAAGCCCTAGGCCCTGATGGATTTCCCCTGACATTTTTTTAGATTTTTTGGGAGATTGTTGGTAATGATGTCTTTCTAGCCGCACAAGATTTCTTCAAGACAGGGAGGCTCCTATGGCAGTTGAACAGCACTTTTATCACCCTTATCCTGAAGAAGACTGATGTTGAGACCATGGCTAACTTTAGACCAATTAGTCTCTATAACACGATATATAAGATCTTTACTAAATTGTTGGTTTTCAGATTGCAGCCCCTATTGGATAAACTCATCACTCCTACTTAGAAAGGCTTTGTCCTGGGGAGCCAGATCCTAGATGTGGCTATCACCACCCACAAAATAATTCATTCTATTCAAAAAAGCAACACCCCAAGTATGATTTTTAAACTAGATATCTCCAAAGCTTACGACAGGGTCAGTTGGGACTTTCTTTTGAGAGTCCTCAGGAAATTTGGATTCGATGAAAAAATCATTAACATGATTAAAGAGTGTATATCTACAGTCAAGTTCTCTATGCTTGTTAATGGATCCCCTAAAGGTTTCTTCCCTTCAGGGAGAGGCATTAGGAAAGGCGACCCTCTTTCACCTTACTTGTTTATTCTGATTTTTGAAATTTTGGGAAGGAAAGCTTGTAATTTGTTCGTGCAGGGGACTCTCCGCAGGAGAAAACCTACTTCAATAGCCCAAAATTTAGTGATTCAACAATTTGTGGATGGCACTATACTATTTGGATCAGCCTTGGTGGTGGAAGCTAGAAGGGGGAAGGAACTCTTAAGGAACTATGAGGCTCTTTCAGGACAGAGTATCAATTTTAAAAAAGTCATATCTACTTCCTGAATACTCTGCCAAATCTACAGCAAAAGATTACTAGAATTTTGGGTTGCTCGAGTGAAAGTCTTCTGGCTATGTATCTAGGCCTGCCACTAACCATTAACAAAGTTTCTATAGATTTCTGGAAGGGGTTGGTGGAAATAATTTAGAGAAAACTAGCAGGATGTAAGAGTGATCTCCTGAGCCAAGCTGGGAAGTTTCAGCTTCTCAAAGCCTCCTTACAGGGGATGCCTAATTATGTGATAAGTCTCTTCAAAATGCCTAAGAATTTGGCTATTAAGATTGAACAGATCCAGAAGAAGTTTCTTTGGATGGGGGTTGAAGAGAAAAAAAATTGCCCTTGTGAGTTGGGAGAAAGTTTGTGAGCCTAGGAGGCAAGGGGGGCTGGGTCTTAGAAGAATGCAGTTAATGAACAAGGTGCTTCTAGACAAGATAGGGTGGAATCTATATTCAAAATAGTACTGATTGGGGTGACATCATGAGAGCCAAGTATCTCAATGGAGATTAAGGTCAAAGTTTTTTAGGTAAAGAGAACCTTCTTAACTGCTCAGTTATTTGGAACAGGACTATTAAAACTAGAGGTCTCATCTGGCAAGGTGTGAGATGGAGGATTGGGGATGGTAAGGAGGTTGACTTCTGGAAAGACCGGTGGCTGAAGGATAAACCCCTGATAGAGCTAGAATTTGGCAAGGTTGCGAGCAAGATTTGTGAGGTGTTTGGCCCCAAAGTGGTTGACTACATAAAGACTTGTAGAGGTCTCCAGAGCTGGAAGGAGATTTTAGATTACGCCCATGATGATAGTGAGAGGGTGAAAACGATTCAGCTTCAAAAAGCATTAGAAGACTACAAACTACCTCTTTCTACAAAGACAGACAAGATGGTCTAGGATAAGGATAAGAGAGGGCTGTTTACTATCAAAAGTGTGCATAATTTGTTGTTAAACCATGGAGAAGGAGGACTTTGGAGTAAAATCTAGTTTACTAAACTCATTCCAAAGATTAATTTCTTCTGGTGGACCTTAATGTACAATAAGATCCTAACTTTGGACAATCTGAAAAAGAGAGGGTTCCTTATGCCAACCAGATGTATACTTTGTAAATCTGAGGAGGAATCTTTAGCTCATCTCTTTCTTCATTATAGTTTTGCTTGGGAGGTCTATGGTCTCACTCTTCAAAAGCTTAATGTTAATTGGATCTTGAATGCTAAAATGGAAATGTTGGTTTGGGAATGGAAGTAGCCCTATAATCTGGTTCTACCAATCTTGAAAGAACTTTGGAACCAAATACCTCCCCATTTAGTTTGGAGTCTGTGGAAGGAACGTAATAATAGAATCTTCACGGAAAAGAGTAGAACCCCTTTGGAGGTCTTTCAATGTTTTGTTAAGATGTTGGCTGAAAACATCAATTCCAATCAGTTCAAAGTGATTGATAGCCACCTGGGGAGAGAAGAATTAAACATGTTAAAAAATTAGAATCTGGACTCATATAAGGTGGACATGACTAAAAGGCTAGCTCAAGCTCGAACCAAATGGACACCACCACAGCAAGGGTGGGTTAAGCTAAATTTTGATGGCCTGGCTAAAGGGAACCTGGGTGCTACTAGTGGTGGAGGTATTTTAAGAATGGAGACTGGAGAGTGTATTGTAGCTTATGCTGGAGGCATTGGCATTAAAAGTAATAATGAAGGAGAAGCCATGGCTATGTTATGGGGTATCAAGTTAGCTATCTCCATAAATATCAAAAGGATACACATTGAAGGAGACTCTTAGGTAATTGTGAACACGGCTCTTGGTCATTCTTAGATAGGGTAGAACCTTGAGGATATCATGGGGGACATCAAGATCCTTCTTAATGGTCTAGAGGGATATAAGATTTCTCATATCTACAGAGAAGGAAATATCATGGTTGATGCCTTGGCTAATGTTGGAAGTGGTAAGGATGGATGGTGGTGTTGGAGAAGTATCTCAAGTTTTCCCCAAGAAATTTGTAACCTGATTGAGCACGATGGAAAGAGATAGAAATTTTAAGTGGTGTGTGTTGGTTATTGCTCTCTGGTGTCTCTAGGGTGAAAGATGGGCACCCGGGTAAGTGCAAAAAGTTGGGGAGCCAAAAAGTGGCCAAAATTTTATCAAAAAAAATTAATACATAACGTGAGCGCATTATAACGCGCTTGCGTTATGGTTTGGTAATGATGAGCCTAAGGCCCGGTAAAACCAAACCATAACACACTCGCGTTATGTTTTATTATATATATATATATATATAAGAGCATTTCTACTCATTTGATTTCTTTGTTTTCCTCTACACCCACAGTCTACAAACCCTAAGGAGTGCGCTCGCATTTTTGAAGACCCAATTTGACACTAAAATGCTACCACGACGTCGAGCAGGCCAAAGGAGTGAGTTTTATTTGTTTTTTTGTTTTAATTTGTTTCTAAATATGTAGGTTTGAGTTGAATTTGATGTAAATTTCCTTAAATGTGAGGAAATGTTAATGCATCTCCTCCTCCTCCTCCTCCTCAAAATTCACAAAATTCTGAAGAAGAAATACCTATTGAAGAACATCCCAAACAACAAACTCCTCCATCCATTCCTCGACATGCCCCTGGAACACAAGAAAATCTAATGGGGCAAATTGAAAACAATAAAAAAGAAATTGAAGACATAATTGCAAGGTTGAAAGATCCTTCAACTTTAACCTTGCATAGGTCCACGCTTGCTCAATCTCTTGAATCTATGTTATCAAATGTAGATTCAATTAGCAAGCAAATATCTAGTTGGTTAGATAAGAGGAGAGAGTTTAGAGAGTATTATGTAGACAAGCTATCATATGAAGATGTCAAAAAGTTACAAACTACAAAATTGGACTTATGTTCCATTTTCACAAACCCACAAATATAGCAACCTCGATCCATTACATGCTAGAGGTTCCCTATCCATGCAATAAGAGACAATTTTGGGTAGAGGTGGTGGATGGTTTTTGACCATCCTCCATGTAATAATAATGAGGTCCCGCAATACTTTTTGAGGAAACTATACTGCGAGTTTGTCCTCAATAAAGTGCCAAACTATTTTGATATGCGGGACTTCAAGGGTAGAGGTGGGGGGTCAGCACAAGATAGACCAAGGGCACGTGTTGACCCACAACAACTAGTGAGATGAGTAATTAGTAGACCATCCCATGAGCATTTGTCAATCCCTTTAATTATGAAGGAGAGTGTTGAGGTTGATACACTTCAGTCCATTAGTGCCTTGACCCAGAGCATCATAGAGCATGCTAGTCCTATAGCACAGCGTGGGTTGGGAGATAGTGCGAGGAGTAGGGTCCCACCCCATACTTGTCAGACTTGTGGGTTAGCCTGTGGTTATGACCCCATGGATAGTCAGGATGCAGGTGCACAGGCTACATCTACAACTGAGCAGATGGTGATGACAGATACCCTCCTGAGTGAGACTTTTGGCCTTGATACTCAGGTAAATATTATTAAGTTCATTGAATTTAATTTATTAAATCTCATTTTTGAAATGCAATATTAACTAATTTAGTTTGATGATTTTAATAAAATTTCAGGGTCATAGAGTTGATGCAGTTTTCAATGGTTCTCCACCTGCATATTACACTACATCATCTACTGTCAGGGTATGTAACTAGTAAACAATTATAAATATTACATGTGAATAGCATCGTTATATGAATGGTATTCTAATATCTAATTTTGGATGTTGAATAGGTTAATATTGGAGATTTCATGGCAACACCTGCTAGTGGTGGTGGACTTCAAAGCTTCACGGAGGTAATAAAATAAATAGTTTAATGAATGAATTGTACTTACTAGATTTTTGTATGTGACTTGTGTGCTTTATTGTGTGTACTTCCATGTTTAGGTGAACGTGTGTGTATGTTAGGAGCCATGATTTGCATCACTATTATAGTTTTCGTAATTGAATAATGTTGTTTTATTTCCAAATGATGCAGGCTGCAAAGGCACCTCCTGATATTCATAGGGCAATGGAGCATGGTGTGACTTCTACAATTCATAGCTCCATGACATTGACAGGGGTATGAGGTAGATTACTAAATTTCAATTTACATTCCTTGTTATAGTTGTTTATTTTTGAAAAATCAAAAGATTATTGATTTGAAGTTTAATTTCTATCTAGATGGTTTCTATAGGACATGACATCACCACAGCCTAATCCTGCTACTAAGACAAGTGAGGAGATAGATTATATGGTAGCGGTAAGTGATTATTTTTTTAAATGTTTCATTTTTTATAACATGTAATTTCTATATATTAATGTCTATAATTTTTATTGTAACAGCTACAGATACAAGAAGAACTAAATAGGAGGAGTAGCCCTCAGATTCGTAGTAGACTACCCACATACACGTCTCCATCCCCTAGAAGATCAAAGGCTGCTTGTGATTTATTCTCTTCACCAGCTAGAGGGGAATGACTTTTTATTGTGTTCCTTTGTTGTATGCCTATATGGCATTTGTGGACATATATTTTGTATTGTAAATAGTTGACATTGTATGCCTATATGGCATTCTTGTAAGCCTATATGGCTATTTTGTATATATGTTATACTTATATCGATAGATATTGACGTATGACTATATGGATATTTGGTTAATACAAATCTTTTTTATTAATGGCATCCATACTTGCATTATAAATCCACCTTTGAATGGATATTTGTAGATGGCTACTTCAAATATTTAAAGTCCAATTGTATTACATAGGATTTTTGTTGATCCAATAAGCTAGCTATTATTATTCAAGTATCACCTAAACCTCATTTTGGAACTAAAAGATAAAAGTTGTATTTAAACTAAAAATGAATCATCATGTTGAACATAAAATATTCATATTCTTTATGACTTGCTCAATTGAAAATATTCAAATGAGTATGCTGATCCCTATTCTTTATGAGTCAGTCAATTGCAAATATTTCTTAATTTCTTGTTATTATACCATATTGGGATGCAAAGAGTATGTTTGTTGTTTTGAATAAGATAGTCAAAATCATATGCTTATGAGAACCTGATGACCATTGTGGTTATTAAATGTAATTCCTCTTGCATATAACGCGAGGTTATGAGATTACATTGAGTCTTACCTAATTTTAGTATGCAACATAACATTGGGGATATAGGCTTCCATAAGTCATCAACAATCAAGGCTCAAGGTTGTCATTGAATTCAAAGGGTCAAGGTTGTTTGTTATTGATGTCAAGGTTGATGCCATGATGTTGATAAGGTGATACAGTGATTCAAGGTAGGTGATGGTCATGAGGTGCATGATGTTGTGAATATGGTTTTCATGATAAGTTCTCTCAATTCATGTTGATGCTGCACAAGACAAACATGGTTCATATGATGCAAGGTTCATGTTCATGGTGGCTGTGGTTTTATTCATGCAAGGTTTTGTTGTGAATATAGTTTTCATGATAAGGTCTATCTTGAAAGGTTGATATGATGCAAGGTTCATATTCATGGTGGATGTGGTTTTGTTCATGCAATAAGAAGTTAGAGAAGACAAAGCTTTCATAATCATAATCTTATTAATAGTTAGGGTTTGCATATTGGACATTAAACCCTAAAAAGAATCTACTTTTCTTAAGACTTTATAACCTTCAATTGTCTGTCATGTGTAAAGTACACTTTTATTTTAATTTAATATTGACTTATAATCAAAAGTTACCATCACTTAAATCAACCTACTAAAGGGTCTTTAAGTCATTAGTTCACCATCCCTTCAACCTAACTCAACCAACATCTCTAGTAAACTCTCATAAGCTCGAGCGCCATATCATAATCAAAGGTCATATTTAATTGATATGAGGGCGAGAAAAAGGATTGGAAGGTCAGTATTTAAAAGGAATTTGGAATACAAAAAATCATCTCTATGCAGTTGAATTTGATGGGCATGCCTTTATAAAAGGCTAAAAGATAGCTTTATGCAGGATATCATGGTATTTGTAGTGTTTGAAGATTGAAGACTAGTTAGTGTTTGTAGATCGGACTATTTCAGCATGTTTGGGTGCAAAACAGGACCATGCCTAGCCTAAACATACCCATCTAGATGCATTAGAATTGTCAGTTTGGCTACATGAGGAGAAGAATAAAAGTTACACCCCTTTGCAACTTTACATCGTCTCCGTTTGACAATTTTTGGGGTAGCAAAAAAACTTTCACCACAGGCAAATGCCTTAGAGATATAAAAAATTGAGAGAGGTTATTGTAGAGGGACCCTATGTGATCGTGTTTCCTCAGATGGTATCTAAGTGACATGGTTTCTAAGTAACAACTCATCAAAGATTCCTATCTTTTTACACTTTGGACTCTTCAAGGATATCGCCGGTACAATGTAGCTCGGACTATTTTGGCATGTTTGGGTACAAAATAGGACTATTCCCCACCTAAACATACCCATCCAGACATGTTGGAACTATTAGTTTGGCCACACAAGGAGAAGAATAAAAGTTACACCCCTTTGCAACTTTACACTGCCTCCTTCTGATGATTTTTGGGGCAACAGAAAACCTTTCACCATGGGCAAATACCTTAGAGATATAAAAAACTAAGAGAGGTTATTGTATAGGGACACTACATGATCCATTTGCCTTAGATGGAATGTATCTAAGTGACATGGTTTCTGAATAACAGCTCGTCAAAGATTGCTGCCTTTTTGCACTTTAGACTCTTTAAGGATATCACCGGTACAATGTAGCTCGGACTGTTTCGGCATGTTTGGGTGCAAAACAAGACCATGCCTAGCCTAAACGTACCCATCCAAATGTGTTAGAACTATTATTTTGGCTACACGAGGAGAAGAACAAAAGTTACACCCCTTTGCAACTTTACACTGCCTCCTTCTGACAACTTTTGGGGCAGTAGAAAACCTTTCACCACGGGCAAACACCTTAGAGATATAAAAAATTGAGAGAGGTTATTGTAGAGGGACCCTACATGACCACGTTGCCTTAGAAAGAATGTATCTAAGTGACACAATTTTTGAGTAACAACTTGTCAGAGATTGCTGCCTTTTTTGCACTTTGGACTCTTCAGGGATATCACCGGTACAATGTAGCTCAGATTGTTTCAGCATATTTAGGTGCAAAACAGGACCATACCTAGCCTAAACATACCCATCTAGATGCGTTGGAACTATCAATTTGGCCACACGAGGAGAAGAACAAAAGTTACACCCCTTTTCAACTTTACATTTCCTCCTTCTAACGATTTTTGGGGCAGCAAAAAACCTTTCACCACGGGTAAATGCCTTAGAGTTATAAAAAATTGAGAGAAGTTATTGTAGAGGGACCCTACTGTTGGCAAGAGACACTATATGGATTCATGGTTGTTGTCATTGATGGCAACAAAGGTCATCCCACATATCCGCAAGTCACAGTGTGTCTCTACCAGAAGTCAGAATGAAGATTATTGTGGTCCGGTGAACAAGAACAGAGCATGTGGCAAGGTCTGACAGACAGGTCCGGATCTCTCAGAGGAAGTATCTTGGTGTAGTACGAATCTAGGGAAGTCAAGAGGACTACCTTGAGTAGTATATTCCAAGGATTTAGCCTCCGGTGATGGACAAAGAAAAAGATATGAATAGTTGAGTACCGGATTCCTGAGTGACAGTGTGAACAGAGGAAGAACTGACTGACAGAACATCAGACTATTTTCCGGATGTGTTACTGTTGATAGTAAAGGTTGTGAAGGCATGAATCATGTTTGGCCAGCATGATTAATGATATCTACAAGTATATGCTTGATCCGCATTACTTGATGTGGTAGGATTCAGCCGACAGATCAGAATTAGTGAAAAGATTGACTATTCCGGATGCCGACTAGAAAGGTGATGAAATTACTTGTGCGGATATATATGCACGATGGATTTAGTTGTGAGAGGGAAGTTGTGTGGTGTGATATATGCAAATAAGAGTAGAGCAGAGCAGAAGCAGTAAGAAAGATCCGGTATGTGAAAGAAAAATAGAATAAAGAGAAGAGGAAAGATGAAGTGCAGTAGATCAGTGTACTGAGCCTAACCGGAACTGAACTCCAGCATATGTGGATGCTTCCAATCAGTTCAAGTATTGTATAACTTTCTTTTGTAGACAGTGTGTCTCCTTGTAGGCAGTGTGCCTCTTTGTGAGCAGTGTGCTCAGGCAGTGAGCCCTAATTGGCTAGTGCCATTTTGTAATTCCTTATTCTTCTAACAGAGAATAATCTTTGGGTTAATCACCCCGTGGTTTTCTCCCTTAACAGGGTTTCAACATCAAAATACTGTGTCATGTGTTTCTCATTTCATGGTAATGTTTGTTTGTTTGATTCAATGCTGCATTGATTAATAAGAAAGTTCAAAAGAAGAAATAATTAGGATAACTGATTCACCCCCCCTCTCAGTTATCAACAATTGGTATCAGAGCTAAGTTCCTCCTAATAGAGCCTAACAGCTTGAGGAAGATCTAGGAGTTCAAATGGATGCATATGGTTTAAGAGAGCAACTCAAGACTACCATTGAGGATCTTGAACAGTCAAACTCTGAAGTCAATGAATTAAAGGAAAGACTCAAACAAGTTGATGAATTCATGAAAGAACTAAAGGACAAATTAAGTCTCTCTATGAAAAAGAGAAAGGAGCTGCTCCAACAATTGGCAAGACAAAGTGAAGAAAGTAATACAAATGAAGAATTGATTGAGAAAACCAAGTTATGTGAAAAATTATCAAAAGAAGTCATTATGGTAAGACATGAAATGGAATCAGGAGTTATAAAGTTTACTCAAGAGATTGAAGAGAAAAGAAAAGCTAAAGACAATCTAAGACAATCTCTTAAAGAGAAATCAGAAGATTGCCACCAGATGGACAGGATTATCAGACATCTTGAATCTGATCTTGAAGATGCCAAAGATAATGAAGAAAAACTTGAGGATCAAATTGTCTCTCTCAAAAGAGATCTTCAAACAGCAAATGAATATAAAGAGAAATTCAAGATAAGTTCTGCTCAACTTGAAGTTCTTCTTGGAAGTCAAAAGAGAGCAGATGACAAGTATGGTTTGGGATATGAGAAAGGAGAAAGCTCTGGATCCGGTCAAAAGAATTTTGGATCAGAAAATCTAAGGAATAGGCCTAGAAGACCTCCAGTAAGATAGCCCAATGCTCAAAGATATCCATCCTTCAATGGATACTGCCACAGCTATAATCACTTTGGTCACAAAGCTAATCAGTGCAGAAAGAGAATGAATCAGACTAATTCATCCTTCTCCAGACAGTGCTTTAACTGCAAAAGGTATGGACACAAGTCTCATGAATGCAGAAATATGCAAATAAACAAATCATTCCCTGGTAGATGCTTTGCATGCAATAGAGTAGGTCATATGGCTAATCAATGCAGATCAAGAGGTTATCAGTCAAATATGCAAGGAAATGTTATTTGCCAAATCTGTAATAGGTCTGGTCATAATGCAAAAGTCTGCAGAAGCAAGAATCAGGACAAAAGAGGTCTGGTGTATAATCAGAATCAAGACAAGGGTAAACAAAAGATGAATGCGGATGAAGTTAGGAATCAGATGAACAAGATTTGGGTGAAGAAAAGTTCAGAGAATGTAGAGGTTGGATCCGCACCAGACTTTGGTGCTGATATTCCTTCTAGAAATTAAAAGGTAAGCTCTGGTTCAGGGGGAGACTCAAGGAAAATCCTGTTCCCCCAGCCAATCAAGTGGTGCCGGATGTGGCACAAGATGCAGAGTAAAGGGTTTGTAGATATAAGTCTTGAGATGATCCAGATAAGATTTCAAAGGTCTGCATGAAGATGTGAAGAAGTTGTGATCGATCAAGTAAGACCTGTTCCGGGAGATGCTCCAGAATGACAGAAGATTACAAAAAGGTCCGAAGAGATCCGGAAGTGCACTGTCTTATTCTGCGGATTGGACAGAGTGTTTGGGATGTCCTTGTGATGTGTCATCTTGATTTGTTCATGATTGGAAGATCCGCATGATGCTCATAGATCAGGATTGATCTGGTTCTTCAAGTTATCCGAATAAGGCAAACTGGAATAATGTAGGTCAAGCATTTATTGCCATCAGATATTAGGGTTTGCGGAGCAATATAAGGGATTTCTCATAAATCACTTGTTCATTCTGCACTCAAGAAGAAGTGAAAAGTGGAGCTCTGCAACAAGATTCATCAAGTTCGCCAAAGATCTCTTGCAGAAGTCATTACATACAGAAATCAATCCAACCACTCCGTGTAACCGAAGGCGCATAAGGTATTTTCCGTTTTCGATATCTTACTACAAAATCTTTTGAAAAATGGCTACTCTGAATATAGTAAAGATTTCAGATAGGTCCCGACCTGAATTTAAGAAACACCCATACAAGTCATTGGAGGTCGATCCCTTAGGAGCATTCTCTAGTGTTCCTCATGGCGTTTTACACACAAAAGACATTAGGGTTTACATACATGCAAGTATTGAGGAATTTGGGGAATTCAAATTGAGAGATTTCTATCACAAACAACTGATAGACAATGCCTTTGAGCTTAAACCAGAGTATAAGGGTATCCAGAAGAAACAGTTTGATCAATTCATTCATTTCCCCTGCTTTGAAGAAGATGAATGGGTCCGGTATGTATTGAGTAGGATGCATGACAACTTCCTATGGCTGGATAGACCCTGCAAGATCACAAAAGAGGCAATTAGGGCAGTGACTGGTCTATACTCTTCTGGAGGGATACCTATCCTCAAATCCATCAAAAATAACATTGTAATTGAGACCACCGGATCAAAATTTGATAAGAGGGCAATGACCATTGAAGATATCTCTGACCTGGATACCAAGTTTGCATCCATGATAATAGGATACAAGATTTATCACTCCAGTAGGGAGGATTCTGTATCCAGAACTGCAGTATATACTGCCTATGAGATGCTAAGGAAGAATGCAGATTATGACCTCTGTGAACTTCTTTTAAGTCAATTAATGGAAAATATACAAAAGATCAAAAAGGACAAAAAGAATTCTTTCAAGTATGGTACACTTATATTATGTTTATTTTTCTATTTCATGAATGAGCTGCCCGGATCAAGTGGATGGGTATGGCAGAATGACAAACTTGTAGCAGTCTAGATCAGAGATTACTTACATGGACTTGGGGATGCCAAAGCAAGAAATACAACTCTGTGGGGATACTTCAAAAACTTCCAGAGTATGATGCAAGCAAGAGAAAGAATTCCCTAGTCTCTTGTTGAAAAATACAAAGACTCAGTCTGCTTTATGGTTGATACTGATAAGTGCCTAATGGAGGCAGTTGAGCCAAGAACAGTCTGGATCATGCCCATGGGGTATGAGGTTGATGAACAGATTGTGGAACTGCATGTTCAACACATGCTTAGTCAACCCAAAGATCCAAAAGTAGAAAGGTTTGGAACCTTTGAGGAGCTGAGTGTGAAGATCCATGTGGAACTCAGAGAACCTGAGATAAAAAGGAAAGTAAGAAAAGAATTTGAACATATTGCCCAAGGCCTAGGCATCCCAAAGGAGGCACTTGATGCCAACCAGGAAAAGAGGAGAAAGGCTGAGGAAGAAAAGAAAGAGGCAGAAAAGAAAAGCAAGAAAAGTGCTCCGGTGGAAACCTCAACTCGGACCAGATCATCAAAAGGATCTACACCTGTCAGAACCAAAAGCTCAAAAATATCTAAACCAAAAGGTCAGACATCCGATAAAGGAGAGAAAAGGTCTAAAATAAAAGCCACAAGGGCTTATACAAGTTAGAAAGATGAAGAGGAAACGGAATCAGATGAGGGGGTAAAAGAAATAAAGAAACAGAAGAAGAAAGGATCCAGTAAACCCTCCACAGGCCAAGACAAGGAAGAAATGGCAGAGGAATTTGTTGAAAAGCCAACCCTGTCTCTAGAGAGTGTAATCAAGTCAGTCACTGTGGATGGAAACCTTCAACCAATGACCGAATTCTATGATGACTACAACGAGGCTGATCAAAAAATCCTGTAGGAAGCCACAATCAAGTATCTGAACATACACAATAAGGCTTTCATTGAGATTATATCTCTAATTCCTAAAAGCCTATAAAAGGAATTAGAAATAAGAAAGAACAATGCCCAGGCAAAAGAGCAGATAGCTATTCAGCTATATCCACAAATTGATCCCAAGACAATGAACATAATATTCGAAGACTGCAAAGATGAGTTCAGGAGTAAAGCAAGGATGAATCAACTCATGCTTGCTGAGACTTGTTGTACCCAACCAAATTTTTTGCTTCATTAAGGCATTTTGAAACAAGTCTAGAAAATTTTTCGTCAAAAAGTCAAAAAAGCAAAATTTCTAAAAATAGAAATTTCTAAAAATAGATGTCGAGTTCAGTTTTCTGGGTTTCTTGAGATATGGATGTTGGCAAAAGTTTCTAAAAATAGAAAGTTTCTAAAAATAGAATCTCCAAATCAGGTGTCGCGCTCGATTCTCATTGGTCGATTTTCCTTCACGATCGGCACAGTTTAGACGGAATCTTCAAATGACCAAGTTTTCTCTATTGGGTCATTTTTGCTTTTTCACAAGGTGAAGCACGAGCTTGAAAGTCATCAACACAGAAAAGTTCACCTACCAAATCTCTTCGATGAGTTTCCAACGCTGTTTCGACGACGTAAAACTGACAAACAGCTGTCGACTCGACGATGCATGCAAAACGATGCAAGATGGATCCAAGGTGAATGGAAAAGTTGGAAAATCACAAAAATGGCTAAGTCTGGTGAAACTGGGCACCCCTGGAGGCTTGGGGCACCCATCCTCTCCTGTGTTAGTTTTTTTTCACGTTTTTCGAGAAACGTCGAAAATGCTTCTGTCAACTCCTTTCCGGTTGGTCAAACTTGGTCAAACTTGGTCAAAAGTCAGTCAAATCTAGGATTTCATCATAGATATGTTTAGGCTACTTAGATCACCCTCCATCCAGCCTCGACAGTCGTCAGAAAGACCGAAATCGAAGATCGAACATGAGCTGTCGGCACGAAAAATCAAGAAAAGGTACAAAATTGACAATTTTTGAAAAAATGGCTAAGTGTTGACAAACTGGGCGCCCTTAGAGGCTTGGGGCACCCAAACTCTCCAGTGTTAGATTATTTTTCATGTTTTTCTTGAAAAACACAAATCTCCTTCCATCAGCCCGCTCCGGTTCAGTGTTGATCAGTTTGGCACGTTTCTCGAGGCAAACGAAAGGTACAATCAGCTCAGTTTTCATCAGGCTTGCATATTTGCCAGATCATCAGACTCATTTTCATCCCAGTTGTTAGAAATTGACAGCCAAACAGGGGTCCTGTGCCTCCGAAATGCGCACGCAAACCAAGAAATTGTAAAAATTGAAAAAATCACAAAAATGGCTAAGTGTTGGGAAACTAGGTGCCCTAGGAGGCTTGGGGCGCCCATCTTGTGCAGTGTTAGAATATTTTTGTGTTTTCAGTGTTTTTCGACATGCCTTGTTACCAATCTTCGCCCGTTGGCAGTTTTGGGGAGGTCAAACTTGGTCAAACGATGTCAGATCATCGAATAGAGGTAGGGGATGGAATCTTAGTTGATCAATCTTCAAAATGTCAGGATCAGTTAGCTTTTTCAGTTTATGATGACATTTTTCCACCTTGTCAAAGTCGAAGACAGGCCATATTTGAGTCAAAACGAGTGTTGAAGTGTCGAAAATGAAGAAAATTTTGTTAACACTTCTTCCAACTCACGCATTCGATGACATCATCAAAGAAGATATTTTTTGTCATCTTGCACATGAAGCCATAGGCTCCTACAAAATAGGGATTCTTCCTATTCAAAGACATCCACTTGGATTTACGCTTTAAAAGTTGCTTTCTTCATGGATGAGGATGAAGTTTTCTTCTCACACAAGTAAAGCTGCTTTTTCGACCAAAAGATTTATAAAGACAAGCTTTGGGCTTCTTTATTTCATTATTTTTTGCAGGTTGCATCCAGAGGAAAGATTTTATTTTTATTTCAACAAAGATTTGAAGACCCAAACCAGGTGCTTTTTCAGTGTTCTTCATAGATTCAGGTTGAGGAAGAAGAGAGGCTTGCTTTTTCAGGGTCCTTGTTTCAAGGAGATCATTTTTCAGAAATCCAACCAGAGCTTTTTCAATTTTCGTCGAGATGGGTCCATCCAGATTTTTATCCTCTTGAAGATTGGGAGTTGTGCTTTTTTTTGAAAAACTACTTTTTGCTACTTTTTTGAGAAAATCTCTGCTTTTTCAAAATCTGACAATCTGGGTTGCTTCAAAACATAATTGCCTACAAAACCCATGTGCCAGCTTTTTTCGCTCAGAATCAACTTTTTTTAGAAGAAATCAGCAAAAGAATATCAATGGATGATGTCACCAAAAAGCAAGAATGTTGATGAGGATGCATTTCAAAAGAAAGCAGCTTTAAAACATATGCTTTTTGTTTTAAAGCATGTGCTTTCATCCTAAGCTCATCCATTCTATATTTAGAAAGAAAGCACCTTGTGATAGTTGGAATCTTTTTGCTTTAAAGCATATTGCTTTAAAGCATTTGTTTATTGTATCTTTGTCTTAGAATAGTAATAAAGCTTGCGAGTTGGCAAGTTAGGGTTAATCAAGGAGATTTTAGGGTTCCCTACTCCTTTGATTTTAGTATAAATAAGGGCATCCTTGCCCATTGTTTGTAATGGTAGTTGTGATAGCAAATTTGTTGTGCCTATTCTAGCCTGCAATCATTGTTATTCCAAGTGTCTGTTCATTTGTGTTCAATGTTCTCCGGTGTTTGATCGCTTACTATATGCCTACCTTTTACTGCAGTCTGGTTGTCCTGGATTTGTATTAAACATTTTGATATTGAATAGAAATCTCATGCCTACTTTGCTCTGATATTCTATATCGATTCATCAAGTTTTTGTTGTCAGATGTGTAGCTTCTGTGGCTTTCATTTTTAGCTTTCATCATTAAAGTACTCTTAGTCTTGTGGTGTAAATCTAGAGGAAAACTACTTGAGTTTTCGTGTTAACAATCATTGCACATTCACTTTCAACTTCCTTTGCTCTGAATTTACTCAGGAGGTTGAAAGCGTCATTAGTCTATGCTAGTTGTAGTAGAAGTTTTATTAAAAAGGAAAAACCTCTTCTGCAGCATTTAGAGTTTTATAACCTTGTGCTCTGCAGCTAAGAATCAAAAAGAAGATAGGCGAAGTTTCATTCAAGTTATCTTTTCAGTGAACATCAGCAAGAAAGGGAACTCCCCCTTCCAATAGGAGAACAGTTTATCTGTGCATAGCTGTCCGTTTCCAAATCGCATACCAGAGGTACGAATTGAAACGCCAACAATTTTCTGGCACCCACCGTGGGGCACGAGGCATAAAACTTCAAGCAAGCTTAGGCTTATGACATGGTAATGACTCTCTGGCATCCTTCTGCTCCAGTTCAACAACCAAATCTTACACCACCTGTTATTCAACTAAATCTTGTACGAGTAGAAGGAGAGCAAACAAACATCATTAGCAGCATTAGAAGTTTCATATTTGCGCAAAAGGAAAGTCCTGATCAGTGGAGAAATGCAGCTGCTATCCTTGATGAAGAAGAACATAAAGCAGATCTTGCAGCAGGAAGACCAGTACTACCACCTCCCGCGTGGCAATAGATAATCCTGGCTCACAGGGTTTATTCAAGAAACTCACAGGGTTTATTCAAGAAAAGGAAAAGGTGGTGCTACGGATCCTTTCTTTCAAGATCTTGATTCTATAAAAGTTGGAGAAGCATCCAACATAGCTCGAGAAATTCAGATAGTTCCTGAAGTCAAGCAGGAAGAATTACAAGAAGAACCAGTAATCCAACCTAGAGCAATGGGTGATGCAAATAACAACAATCACAATGATCCAAATCAAAGGTGACCGCCACCATTGCCTTGGGGTAATAACATTGGACCTTTGGCCCTACAAGCACATCATGATATACCAAAGGGGTCAAGGAAGCACTTTTCTCGGTTCCAGGGTGATGGAACTCAACATCCTGATGAACACATCTCTGCATTCACAACAGCTTGCGCTGTTTTGCATGTATCACATGAAGATGTCGCCATGCGTCTCTTCGTTGAGACTCTCGCAGGAAATGCTGCTGATTGGTTCAATCATCTGGAACCAGGAATCATTACAAGTTGGGAAACTATGAGTGAGAAATTCTTGGCAAGGTTCAAGCCTGCCGAAGATGGTCACAGATTGTTCGCCCAACTCTCAAATTCAAAGATGGAAAACAATGAACCAATGAGGGAGTTTGTGGCAAGGTTTAATCACCTAGTTACACGTCTTTCTCATACTCTTAATCCATCTCCACAAATTCTATTGAGCAGTTTCATTAACGCTCTTCCTTCTGACATAGCCTTCTTTTTGAGATCGGCTAATGAAACAGAATTATCCAATGCACAAGAAAATGCCATCAAGTTAGAGGATGACATGATTACCTCTGGCAAGATGTAAATGGATTCAATCAGGCCTCTAGTTCAGAGTTCTGCAGATCCACTACTACATAAGGTAGCAAACGAAGTGACTATCATGAAGAGACAGTTGCCTACTTAGGGGCAACCCGTGCAACAGCCGTATCAGTCATCGCAACAACAATACCAACCACAGCAATAGTATCAACCTCAGCAACCATATCAGCCTAAGAGGAACAATTTTCAGCCTTTTAATAACTATAGGCCCAGGTTGCCAGCACCACCACCAAGGCAAGCAGTCGATGCTGCTCAAAATGTAGTGTTTTGTTCCTTTCATGAGACTGATGCACATACTGGAGCCACGTGTCCTAAAAATTTAAGGATGAATCAAATCATGGGATATACTGATGCTGCACTTATTTCAAACATTGTTCCTTCCCCAAGTGCAAATATTGTCTTACCATAGACGGAGAACTTCGATGGCGACTCTACCACGGGATACTTCCAGAACAAACCTGTTATAATGAAGGAAGAACAAGACAATTTTCATCAATATTCTCTTGCAATGAATCATGAAAATCTTTCAACTCCTATGTTTACACGTACTCAACATTTTAAAGCACAGAAGGAAGGAGACGATAGACAAAGACCAAAAGAAAAGGAGAAGGAAGTGGCTTCCACTTCCAATGCTCAGCCATCACGTGAAAGTGTTCAAACTGCTCAAAATTCATCTTCAACAAATTTTGATATAGTAGATTCCATGATGAAGACAAAAGTGTAGATTTCTCAGCTAGAGTATCTTCAAGACCATCCAGATCAGCTGGATAGAATTGTCAAGTATGTCAAGAAAGACACTGTCGTGCAGCCCACATTGCTAGAATCTTCTATTCTGGTAGGAGAGAAGCCAAAGCCCTTCTATATTTCTCTATATATAGGAGGTTATAAATTGAGCAATTGTATCATTGATTCAGAAGCCTCAGACAACGTCCTGCCTTTGCAGGTAATGAACGATTTGGGACTCTCATGCACCAAAACACATGACAAGTGTTATTCACTTGAGTCTAAATTAGTGCCATTGGTTGGACAATTGAAGGATGTTCAAGTTCGATTAGCGGCTTGCCCAGAGAAGAAAATAATGATGACTATCTTGGTAGCTGACATTCCAACCAGTTATGGGATGCTACTAAGTAGAAGTTTCTGCAAAGATCTCAGAGGAGAAATACAATTGGATTGGTCATCTGCAACCATTCCTTTAAAGAAAGGTAATTTCAAATTGGAACCAGAAACCAAGTCATGGTTCGCGGTGGTGAAATCTCAGTATCCTCAAGCACAAGTGCTATATGAAGAAACAGATTCTGGTACATACATTATGTTGTCTGATATAACTAAAAAGAATCAAGAGGTTGTCTATGTGGTTGACGAATTAGAGGAAGTATCCGAAGAAATGTGCAATTTGCAAACTTTCTTTGAAGAAGTGCAACAATCTTCTCAAGAGCAAAATTACAAGGAAGAGATCAAATATGTTGCAGAGAGCAATGAAGAATCTGATTTGTTCTTCTCATCTTTTGAAGGTTGGTTTGAAGAACCTGTATCAGATATATCCAAAGAAGAGACCAAAGAAACATTGCAATTGGAGCAAGAACAAGATCTTCTTCATTTTGAAGATGATTCATCATTGGAGGAATTTCTCAAAAATGGAGATCATATGGAAGATTCATCATTGGATCTTGACAGTTTTCTACATCACTTGGAGAGTGATTCTTCAGTAGTGGATACTGTAAATTTTCTTTTATAGTTTAGCCCATCTTCACCTGCATCTTGAGAATGTTTTATACATACTAGTGAAGAGGACGATGTTGAATCCATCTATGAACCTGCACAGGAAAAAGACTTTACTGATACTATGCACCCGGTGTGGAATACAACATATGAAGAGGTTGATGGAGAAGAGTTCATGGAATATTCAGTTTTGGTCACTAAAGAGGATGATATTGAAAAATTAGAGATTATAGACAAATGTCTTGTGAGATATGCCATGTGTGAGATTGATCAAGAAGAAGAAGAGGAAACATATGATTCAGATGAAGCTGTCTTTGATTCTACTCCTTTTACAGAGCAAGAAAGATACATGAATGCCGAAGAAGAAGTGATGATGGATATCCGCATTGAAGAAGAGTACTCTACAGAGGGTGATGAGATTCCAGGTAATGAATGGGAAAGTGAGCTATCAGGTGAAGATGTTCAGGAGTTTAAGCATTCAGATCTTGATGATTCATCAGATTTTGGAGAGTGGATGGACGAAAACACAACCGATGAAGAAGCCCCTGTAGCACTTGAAAAGTGGGCGACGACAGTTGTGGACCCTATAAGCCAAGAATCAGTAATGAGAGTTGTGTATGAGCAGCTTGCACCTTTTCCAGAAGATGATGCATTGACTAAATACAAAGTTGCATGTGTACAAGATATAAATGAAACTCATATTCAATATGTGGTGATGACCATTCCAATAGATGTACTTTGGCCACAAGACTTTCCTGTATATCTTCATAAAGAAGTTTTGTATCTCCACATATTGTAGAGGTTGCTTGCATTGGAGGAAGATGCTCCACCTGATCATTGGCATATCAATCAGTTTCTCAGAAACTTCTCATGGCCTGAATGTGAATACCCTCCTGAATCATGGCTCTTTGAGAGGATGTTGCAGAGAAAGAAAAGTTTTGTGCTACTAAGGCAATCTTCATAGCTAAAGAGAGATGGTTCTTACTTTTCTGAGTCGATTGATAGTTTCATGTGACAGTCCTAATCTCTTCTCATCCTCGCTCAGGAGAAAGAGCGCATGAAACACTTTTTGTTCTCGTAATGTGTTTCCCCTTTCTGTGATGTGACCATTATGTCGTAATGTTTTTCCCCTTTCCGTAATGTGAAAGTTGCGTTCCTTGTGTGTTCTGAAGTTCCAACTCCCTAGGTGAGTTTAGGAAGTCTAGTTTTAGGTGATGTAGGAGAAATGTCTTGTTCTAGGTGATTAGGAATGTACCCTGACTCTATTGCCCAATGGATAAGGCACTGGTCCAACTTGCAAAAGTCTAGAGATTCTTGGTTCTCCTATGCCATAAGTATCCGCCATGGTCCCCAGACAGAGCCAATTGTTGTACCCAACCAAATTTTTTGCTTCATTAAGGCATTTTGAAACAAGTCTAGAAAATTTTTCGTCAAAAAGTCAAAAAAGCAAAATTTCTAAAAATAGAAATTTCTATTTTTAGAAATTTCTAAAAATAGATGTCGAGTTCAATTTTCTGGGTTTCTTGAGATATGGATGTTGGCAAAACTTTCTAAAAATAGAAAGTTTCTAAAAATAGAATCTCCAAATCAGGTGTCGTGCTCAATTCTCATTGGTCGATTTTCCTTCACGATCGGTGCGGTTCAGACGGAATCTTCAAACGACCAAGTTTTCTCTACTGGGTCATTTTTGCTTTTTCACAAGGTGAAGCATGAGCTCAAAAGTCATCAACACAGAAAAGTTCACCTGCCAAATCTCTTCGATGAGTTTCCAATGCTATTTCAATGACGCAAAACTGACAAACGGCCGTCGACTCGATGATGCATGCAAAATGATGCAAGATGGATCCAAGGTGAATGGAAAAGTTAGAAAATCACAAAAATGGCTAAGTCTGGTGAAACTGGGTGCCCCTGGAGGCTTGGGGCGCCCATCCTCTCCTATGTTAGTTTTTTTTCACATTTTTTGAGAAACATCAAAAATGTTTCCGTCAGCTCCTTTTCGATTGGTTAAACTTGGTCAAACTTGGTCAAAAGTTAGTCAAAGCTAGGATTTCATCACAAATATGTTCAAACTACTTAGATCACCCTCCATCCTGCCTCGACAGTTGTCAAAACGACAGAAATCGAAGGTCAAACATGAGCTGTCGGCACGGAAATCGAGAAAAGGTACAAAATTGATAATTTTTGAAAAAATGGCTAAGTGTTGACAAAATGGGTGCCCTTGGAGGCTTGGGGTGCCCAAACTCTCCAGTGTTAGATTATTTTTCATGTTTTTCTCGAAAAACACAAATCTCCTTCCGTCAGCCCGCTCCGGTTCAGTGTTGATCAGTTTGACATGTTTCTCGAGGCAAACAAAAGGTACAATCAGCTCAATTTTCATCAGGCTTGCATATTTACCAAATCATCAGATTGATTTTCATCCCATTTTTTAGAAATCGATAGCCAAACAGGGGTCCTATGCCTCCGGAACGCGCACGCAAACCAAGAAATTGTAAAAATTGAAAAAATCACAAAAATGGCTAAGTGTTGGGAAACTGGGTGCCCCAAGAGGCTTGGGGCACCCATCTTGTGTAGTGTTAGAATATTTTTGTGTTTTCAGTGTTTATCAACATGCCTTGTTACCAATCTTCACCCGTTGGCAGTTTCGGGGAGGTCAAACTTGGTCAAACGATGTCAGATCGTCGAACAGAGGCAGGGGATGGAATCTCAGTTGATCAATCTTCAAAATGTCAGGATTAGTTAGCTTTTTCAGTTCATGATGAAATTTTTCCACCTTGTCAAAGTCAGAGACAGGCCATATTTGAGTCAAAACGAGTGTTGAAGTGTCGAAAATGAAGAAAATTTTGTTAACACTTCTTCCAACTCGCGCATTCGATGACATCATCAAAGAAGATATTTTTTGTCATCTTGCACATGAAGCCATAGGCTCCTACAAAATAGGGATTCTTCCTATTCGAAGACATCTACTTGGATTTATGCTTTAAAAGTTGCTTTCTTCATGGATGAGGATGAAGTTTTCTTCTCACACAAGTAAAGCTGCTTTTTCGACCAAAAGATTTATAAAGACAAGCTTTGGGCTTCTTTATTTCATTATTTTTTGCAGGTTGCATCCAGAGGAAAGATTTTATATTTATTTCAACAAAGATTTGAAGACCCAAACCAGGTGCTTTTTCAGTGTTCTTCATAGATTCAGGTTGAGGAAGAAGAGAGGCTTGCTTTTTCAGGGTCCTTGTTTCAAGAAGATCATTTTTCAGAAATCCAACCAGAGCTTTTTCAGTTTTCGTCGAGATGGGTCCATCCAAATTTTTATCCTCTTGAAGATTGGGAGTTGTGCTTTTTTTCGAAAAACTGCTTTTTCCTGCTTTTTCGAGAAAATCTTCGCTTTTTCAAAATCTGACAATCTGGGTTGCTTCAAAACAGAATTGCCTACAAAACCCCCATGTGCCAGCTTTTTTCGCTCAGAATCAACTTTTTTTAGAAGAAATCAGCAAAAGAATATCAACGGATGATGTCACCAAAAAGCAAGAATGTTGATGAGGATGCATTTCAAAAGAAAGCAGCTTTAAAACATATGCTTTTTGTTTTAAAGCATGTGCTTTCATCCTAAGCTCATCCATTCTATATTTAGAAAGAAAGCACCTTGTGATAGTTGAAATCTTTTTGCTTTAAAGCATATTGCTTTAAAGTATTTGTTTATTGTATCTTTGTCTTAGAATAGTAATAAAGCTTGCGAGTTGGCAAGTTAGGGTTAATCAAGGAGATTTTAGGGTTCCCTACTCCTTTGATTTTAGTATAAATAAGGGCATCCTTGCCCATTGTTTGTAATGGTAGTTGTGATAGCAAATTTGTTGTGCCTATTCTAGCCTACAAACATTGTTATTCCAAGTGTCTGTTCATTTGTGTTCAGTGTTCTCCGCTGTTTGATCGCTTACTGTATGCCTACCTTTTGCTACAGTCTGGCTGTCCTGGAGTTGTATTAAACTTTCTAATATTGAATAGAAATCTCATGCCTACTTTGCTCTGATATTCTATATCGATTCATCAAGTTTTTGTCGTCAAATGTGTAGCTTCTGTGGCTTTCATTTTCAGCTTTCATCATTAAAGTACTCTTAGTCTTGTGGTGTAAATCTGGAGGAAAACTACTTGAGTTTTTTGTGTTAACAATCATTCTCCATTGACTTTCAACTTCCTTTGCTCTGAATTTACTCAGGAGGTTGAAAGCGTCATTAGTCTATGCTAGTTGTAGTAGAAGTTTTATTAAAAAGGAAAAACCTCTTCTGCAGTGTTTAGAGTTTTATAACCTTGTGCTCTGCAGCTAAGAATCAAAAAGAAGATAGGTGAAGTTTCATTCAAGTTATCTTTTCAGCGAACATCAGCAAGAAAGGGAACTCCCCCTTCCAATAGGAGAGCAGTTTATCTGTGCATAGCTGTCTATTTCCAAATCGCATACCAGAGGTGCAAATTGAAACGCCAACAAGACTGACAAGGTGGCCATAGATACAGAAGAGATCCTCCGGAAGGCCTTCAAAAAGTTTAATCTTCCTGTTGTAGAGGACTTGGGTACTGATCCCTCATCCACAAGTGCTACAAAAGAAACATCTGAGAAAGCAACAGAAGAGATGGGCCCTGAACAAACCAACATTTCTCCTCCAGTTTCCCCTACAGTCTCCGGATCCAAAGAAAAAGAGAAATTACAGGAGAAAGAAGCAGTGGTAAAATAAAAAGAAGCTGACAGTACCAAGGGTGCAGAGAAAGAGAAGACTCCAACAGAGAAAACCACAACTGATAGTGGTAAGAATGTGGAGAAAGAAAAAATTCCAAAGGATAGCTCCAAGACTGCAGAAGAGAAGAAACATCTGTCTCCAGCAAGAGACACTGTACAAACTGTCCAAAAATTTCTAAGCAAAGAAGCAATAGAGATTGATGAACCAGAGCTTCTACAAGGTCCATTCAATTTTGATTCCCTCTCTCCGGTGCAAACAATGAAGATAGCTTCATTTGCAAATGCTAAGGCAAATGAAAAACTCCTAAAGTCTCATATGGAAGACTGTGAGTTGATAGAGGCTACTTCCGGAGTGCTTGAGAAGATTATGCCATCGGTCCAGAAAGATCCCACAGCCTCCTCTTCTGGTAATCTCAAAACCTTAGTCAGTAGTGTTGGTACACATTTTGAATCCCTAGAAAAATTAGCTGAAGAAAAGGTCCAGAAAGAGTTCTTAGATAAGAGATTCTCAGAGGTACTAGGATTAATCTCTAATGATAGAAGAAATATGAGTATTGGAATAAAGAGCTTAGAGAATTCTCTTAAGGATGGTGGTGACATTTACAAATTTTGTATCTCCTGGTCAAAAGCAACAGTAGAAGTTGAGAAGAAAATAAAAGAGGAACAGGACAAACTACTGAGTTTGTCTCAAAGTTTTGATCCTCTCTCTTCCTCCATAGTAAATCAAGAATGTCAAACTATTGCAATCACAAATGCAATAAATAACTTTGAAAAGGAAAGGAAGAATATAATTAACCGGATGGGAGAACTTAGAAGGATTATTATCCCTAAGTTAGAAACCATGCATGAGGCCATAAGTGATGCTCAGACTACCGCCCAAACCAATGATCTGACAGATCTTAAGAGGGCAGAAGCTTTTGCATTTTTTCTGAGTGGTCACATTTCAATTTTGGATAGAATGAAGCAAAGTTGGGCTACATAACTCATCCAATTGAAGACATCCTTTGCAAACATTCTTCAGTTTTTGTGAATATGTAATATACGGCCAAGTATAGTAAAATTCTTGAAAATTTTGGTGTACGGACCCTACCCTTTGCCATTGATGTCAAAGGGGGAGTGAGGAGCAGTGAAAAATGAGGAATCCAACTAAGGGGGAGCTCCGGAAAAAGTATATAAAGACAGAGCATCAGCCAAGGGGGAGCATAGTGTAAACACTTAGTCATTTTTTCACTAAGTGTTGCCATGAATGCCAAAGGGAGAGATTGTTGGCAAGAGACACTATATGGATTCATGGTTGTTGTCATTGATGGCAACAAAGGTCATCCCACATATCTGCAAGTCACAGTGTGTCTCTACCGGAAGTTAGAATGAAGATTATTGTGGTCCGGTGAACAAGAATAGAGCATGTGGCAAGGTCCGACAGATAGGTCCGGATCTCTCAGAGGAAGTATCTTGGTGCAGTACAGATCTAGGGAAGTCAAGAGGACTACCTTGAGTAGTATATTCCAAGGATTTAGCCTCCAGTGATGGACAAAGAAAAAGATATGAATAGTTGAGTACCGAATTCCTGAGTGACAGTGTGAACAGAGGAAGAACTGACTGACAGAACATCAGACTATTTTCCAAATGTGTTACTGTTGATAGTAAAGGTTGTGAAGGCATGAATCATGTTTGGCCGACATGATTAATGATATCTACAAGTATATGCTTGATCCGCATTACTTGATGTGGTAGGATTCAGCTGACAGATCAAAATTAGTGAAAAGATTGACTATTCCGGATGTCGACTAGAAAGGTGATGAAATTACTTGTGCAGATATATATGCACGATGGATTTAGTTGTGAGAGGGAAGTTGTGTGGTGTGATATATGTGAATAAGAGTAGAGCAGAGTAGAAGTAGTAAGAAAGATCCGGTATGTGAAAGAAAAATAGAATAAAGAGAAGAGGAAAGATGAAGTGTAGCAGATCAGTGTACTGAGCCTAACTGGAACTGAACTCTAGCATATGTGGATGCTTCCAATCAGTTCAAGTATTGTATAACTTTCTTTTGTAGACAGTGTGTCTCCTTGTAGGTAGTGTGCCTCTTTGTGAGCAGTGTGCTCGGGCAGTGAGCCCTAATTGGCTAGTGTCATTTTGTAATTCCTTATTCTTCTAACAGAGAATAATCTTTAGGTTAATCACCCCGTGGTTTTCTCCCTTAACAGGGTTTCCACATCAAAATACTATGTCATGTGTTTCTCATTTCATGGTAATGTTTGTTTGTTTGATTCAATGCTGCATTGATTAATAAGAAAGTTCAAAAGAAGAAATAATTAGGATAACTGATTCACCCCCCCTCTCAGTTATCAACACCTACATGATCACTTTTCCTTAGACAAAATGTATGTAAGTGACACGGTTTCTAAATAATAGCTCGTCAAAGATTGTTGCCTTTTTGCACTTTGGACTCTTCAGGGATATTGTCAGTACAATATAGCTCGGACTATTTTGACATGTTTGAGTGAAAAAAAAAGACCATGCCTAGCGTAAATGTACCCATCCAGATGCGTTGGAATAGTCAGTTTAGTTGCATCACGAGCAGGACGAAAGTTACACCCCTTTTCAACTTTACACTACCTCCTAACAATTTTTGGGGCAGCAGAAAACCTTTCACCACAGGGAAACATCTTAGAGATATAAAAAACTGAGAGAGGTTATTATAGAGGGACTCTATGTGATCACGTTTCCTTAGAGGGAATGTTTTTAAGTGATACAATTTTCAAGTAACATCTTGTCAAAGATTGCTACCTTTTTACACTTTGGATTCTTCAGGGATATCATCGGTACAATGTAGCTTGGACTGTTTCGGCATGTTTAGGTGAGAAAAAGGACCATGCATAGCATAAATGTACCCATTCAGACATGTTGGAATAGTCAGTTTGTTCGCATCAAAAGCAGGATGAAAGTTACACCCCTTTGCAACTTTACACTACCTCCTTCTAACGATTTTTGGGGCAGCAGAAAACCTTTCACCATGGGCAAACACCTCAGAGATATGAAAACCTAAAAGAGGTTATTGTAGAGGAACCCTACATGATCATGTTTCCTTAGATGGAATGTCTCTAAGTGACATAGTTTTCGAGTAACATCTCATCAAAGATTGTTTCTTTTTGCACTTTGGACTCTTCGGGGATATCATCAGTATAATGTAGCTCAGACTGTTTCGACATGTTTGGGTGAAAAACAAGACCATGCCTAGTGTAAATGTACTCATTTGGACGCATTGGAATAGTCAGTTTGATTGACATCAAGAGTAGGAAGAAAGTTACACCCCTTTGCAACTTTACACCGCATCCTTCTGACAATTTTTGGGGCAACAAAAAACCTTTCACCACGGAAAAACACCTCAGAGATATAAAAATTAAGATACTTTATTGTAGAGGCACTCTACATGATCGCATTGCCTCAGACAAAATGTTTCTAAGTGACATGGTTTTTGAGTAACATCTCGTCAAAGATTGCTGCCTTTTTGCACTTTGGACTCTTCAGGGATATCATCGGTACAATGTAGCTCGAACTGTTTTGACATGTTTGGGTGAAAAATAGAACCATGCCTAGCCTAAACATACCCATCTGGATGTGTTAGAATTGTCAGTTTGGTCGCATCAAGAGCAGGACACCAAAAATACAAAAGTTGCTTTGTGCAACTTAACAACATTGACACTTTTTTGCAACAGGACTCAAAGACTCAAACTGACCCCAAATGATACAAAGTGACTTAAAAACAAATGAAATGGTATTAGAAGACCTTATTACATACAATTGACTCAATAAAAACAAATTTTCATTTTTTGACCCCTCTTGGAGGCATGACAACCTAGGTGCCCCTACACCATTAGTGCAACTATAGTCGATAAAGTTTTCCTATTAAGATAAAGAGCTTCCCTTAGCTTCAAGAAATAAAAATATTCTATACTGATAAGGCCAACCATGTGAAGGTGGAAGCTCATGTGGCCTCACCTTAGACCTAAGACACATGTAGTCTAGTAGGCATAGGACACCTAAGACACCTATTTTCTAGTCTCTATCTACCTAGTTGACATATCATATATACCTAAGACACAATTAGAGACACCTATTATCTAGTTAGAAACCAAGACACCTATATTTTATACATTACCTAGATTTCATACATTATTCTTAGGATCAACTTCATCCATCACTTAGGTCTAACCCCATGAAGCATAACATGATGTAAAAATGTGTATATATGTAAAAATGCAACAACAAATAAAAAAAGGCAAACCTTACAAATTAATGTGCATACTTACAACTCAATGTAACATGACTTTATAAAATCAATGTGAATACTTACAAATTAATCCAATGAACCATCTGGGTCTGCTCTACTCTTTATTATGTCAAGTATTGCTTCATGGTCAAACTCATGCACCTTCCACAAGGTCTTGTTCAAAGGTCTACCCCTATACTGTATCAAATGACCATTGGATGCCACAACAAGGTTCGAGTAATGAAGAATCTTCTGATATGTGTCAAAGTCCTAAAACAACCAAACATTAACACTCTTATGTGGGTACCTTCTAAGCCATGTTCCAGTAATAACCACTGAGCCTGTACGGTATTCAATGTTTTCTCCATCTATAACTAGGGCCTCCAATTTCTTTTTGGCCTCAACACAACGACATAAGTAATAATTTGTTCCCTCTTCATTATCTTCATCTGCAATAACTACATATATGTGCCCTACATTGATATGTGTAGCAAATTAGATGAAATTAGTCAACATTCAAAAAACACTACAAAGTAAGATGACATTAGGAATTTTAAAAACTATGCAAATAGATATATTACCTGGTTGAACTAGATCTTATATGTGGTCAAAGTCAACTAATGATTCCATCTGTGTTAGTTCCAATGTTGTCAGGGGTCGATACATGTCAAGTGGGCTAAGATAACTTAACTGCCATTCGTCAACCCACTCCTTTGACTCGCACTCATCCCAGGCTTGAATTGTAAAGGAAGAACAAAAGCATGACATCTTTCACGTATGGATACTCCATGAACCTACAATTGAGCTTCTGAAAGAGTGTATCTCACTTGATCTTGTTAGTGTAGAACAGTCCTCATATGGTGCAATGTTAGTATCATCTATCAACCAAAAAAATCTATGAACTGAAGACTTACCTTCATTACCTGGACCCATGGAAGCATTACACTACTCAACAATTGATTTTGCATCTATTAACTTTGCATTTTCTTTATACTTTAACTCTTCTCATGCTATAGCTCTTTTGATACATGCTCTTGCACCATCATGCTCCCCCTTTCTATGCCCGGCCTCAAAAAAGTTCCACATATGCTGAATACCTATAAAATTATGCCTCCTACTCAGCCAATAGAAATTCTACGAGTTCTTGAATTGTGACGCACAGTTATCTGACCATATGATATGTTGACTGAATGATATGACCCTTATACCCAAATCATTGTAGAACACCTGAAAGCAACCTTGCACAAACTCTGTAGAATGTGTGCAATCATCACTGATATAGAAATTATACTCCCTTATGATCTTTCTGTCATCCTCGGTACTATCATTTGCATGAATGAATGTGATGTGCACAAATATAGAAACCTGTGTGGAGTTGTAATATTGTGATTGTACCTCATGCTGTGGCTGTAGACTATAGTTTTCTGCAAAGTCAATGACTGAAACAATGGTACCAACCAGAAATGTGTCCTTGCATAACTTGAATTGCAAGTCCAACCATCAAGCTATATGGGCATGTCTTGCATACTCATACACTATGCTATCACAAAATATAGGCATAAACTGATACACTAGAATCTTTTCAATAACCAATTCACACCTCTTTGCTTCTTTACCATCTTTTGTAATGTATGCCACTATTTTATACTTGCCAAACTCTACTATTTCTTTTCCAACTACATGTGTTCTTTCCATATGTTCACATATTGGCAAACCTTGCAAGCCACTGCAACGATGACATGTGTCATCCAAGCATAATTTCTTTTAGAATATTTGACCTTCCTCTCTTTCACATAAAATTCTTGATATGAAGTCTCTTGAAGATGTTGGTGGGGCACGTATGGCACAACCCTTCAAAACATTGTTAGTATGCAAATCTAAACATATAGACCTATAAACATCAAAATGGTTAGAAAATTCAATATGTAATCTACAACAAGTAGTGCATGTGTGATTTATCTTGACATAGAAAGGTTTTAGCATTTTAAAATATCTTTGAAAAATTTTAATTTGAGGATACTTCTCTAGAAATTTACCATAAAACTGTGTTTGAGTCTTATCCAAAAAATGCTTTAGATGTGGCTCACGGTTTCGACTACCGATTCTCCTTCTTACCACATCCCTTTGATTCAGAGATACCCTTGTGTAATTCTTCCAAAAGTCTTCAATTAGTGATCTCAATGCTTCAACAATTGATTTATCTTTTCATGGTAGTCTCCCCGAGAACGCCCATAATTCATTGGCATTAGCGTCCTCAACTCTTTGGCATCTTCCAATGGCTCTTGATAAAGTTTTCCTATTAATTCTCAATTCTTGACTCATCTTTCTAATGAGACGAGCTTTCCTCATTTGACTACTTACTATAGTCGATGTAATCACACGCCGTGTTGCATTACTATCTTTTGTGCGTGAGGTCTTACCCACACTCTCATATGCACTCATTAGATTCTTGACAATAGATTTTTCACTTGAAGCCTCTGATGTTCTCAACCCAAGAATCTTCATGATGGACCTATACTTCGCATCATTTCAACGAATAGTTGACATCTTACAATCTCATTTAACTTTTTAAAGAACAATCTCCAAATCTTATGAGCATATCTTCTACAAGTGCATTTTAGAATCTTACCTTCCATTGGTTGCAAAATATTCTCATCAATATCAATCAAATACTTTGGCTTTCTATGCAAAATTCTAGGTGGTGTTAAGTTAGGTAAATTCATCTCAACATTAGGAATTTCATCAATATTTAAATGAGATAGGCTAGATGGCATACCTTCGATTGAAGATGGAATAGATGACATACCTTGAGGTTGAGGTGGGAATGATGGCGCACCTCCTTCATCACATGTGAGTGATGATGTACTCTCAACTTGAAATGTGGTAGTTGGTGTCCCTAACATGTTGACTTGCGGTAGAGGACATGTCTCCAACTATGGCATTCAAATCTCTCATAACACGAAGTTTTTGCATTCATTCCCTTTTTGCCACCAATACCATATCTCTTTGTGATGGTTGTGGTTACTCTTCAATTGGCATGTCTTCATTTATCATGTCCAATTTCCTCTTCTCACGAAGTTCCCTCATAGCCGCTGCTTTCTTTGCATTCTTAGCTTCTATCTCTTCCTGTGCTGGTTTAATTCTTGATCATTTCCTCGGCATGACAGAGAATTTGTCTGTAGCATGATAAAGAGACCAATATTAGTTCCTAAGAAATGAATCCATACAAATAACTAAAATATATGTCATTCAACCTTTCATAGTAAATGTACATACAATCATCATGTAAAAGAGTAAACATCACTCAACCAAAATAGGTACAAAGCATACAAAGCAAATTATTGCATCCATACAAAGCATTATTGCACAATGTTATTGCAGCCATACAAAGCATTATGGTACAAAGTTCACTTTAGTCCTAGATGAGGATAAGGTTAAAGGAGAGTCACCTATTGAGGCTACACATGAAGAGTACATGGGACTTCATGCTTGAAAAGGTTGAGGTAGACCCAATTTGACATGTTTGTTGTTACTAGGGCTACTAGGATTTGGAATTGAGAAGGTGTTTTGTTGGTACTAGGGATACTAGGATTTGGGTGGCTTGTGAAGGAATAGAAAATAGTTGAAGAGTGTAGACTTCAGTAAGGGTTTAGAATGGTTGTGTCTAAGTTCCTAAGGGGTAAGAAGACCTCTAGTAGCCTTGTTAGGTTTTGAAGTATTGAAGACCCTCTTTGTGCCTTTGTATAGGGAGATTTCTTGAGAGGAAAGCTTATGAAATTTGAAGAAACTATTGGTATGATCCCTTTGGATTGAGTTGAACCCTACCTCTACATCACATACCTAGGATTGTCATAAAAATCATTAGACTAATCTCTGTAATTTAGGGTATTCAATGGTATATAGTCGATCAAGGTAACCACCATCATGTGCTAACAAAGGACAATTACGAAATTTTGAAATATTGTTGTGTCATGTGCATGTAAAAATCATCATGAATAGGTGCATAAGGAATGTCCTAGCCCAAGATATGTGCATACAAATCATGTCATGTGCATACTTGTATGATCTTGGCACCTATTCATTTTTATTTTAACTTGTTAATATGACAAGATAATAGTGGGATTGTATTTTTATTATGTTGTAAGGATTTATTCTTGTATAGTTTGACATCATGGTATGTTAAGGTCTATTTTTTACACATAGTTATTAAAGAGCCCAAGTGTAGAAAATATACATGGCATCATGTAAGATTGTAGGCTGCTTTCTTGATTGGGAATGTGTCTATTTTAAACATGTATGATAAAGCATGATAAAGTAATTCAAATAGAATTAAGGAAAATGTAAAGAACATGCATGTAAAGACTTAACATACCTAAAAAATGGAGATTCGAATGGAGAGAGTACCCAATTATGTAGTGTTTTTTTCTTCTTGCATCAAACTCCTCAACAATTTGAGTTTTTCACCACTTTCTTCCTTTTCACTATTAAATTGAATAACACTCAAATATAATTAGTAACAACAATACTATTAACCAATCTATAATGTTAAATTCCTAAAATTGAATCACAATTAACATTGCAACACTACAAAAATTGAAACTTGAATATATATATATCAAAGTTGGTGTGAAAACTATGTTATTTCCTCCTTCTCAAGTTGGCAAAGCAGAAAAGGTGGTGGAAAGATCATGCAAAGGTGGTAGAATATGTAAAATGTGCATGTAAACTTCCCAAGAGCATGAAAGCACTTCTTTTTTTCAAAACATGCGCATAATCAACATGAAAATAGAGCATGTGGGCCTGGATCACGGGGTTCAACACTTTTTTAACATTTCTATAGCAAGACAAAATATGAGCGCATTATAACGTGCTCGCATTTTGTCCTTCTATAGATTGATCCATAAATATTTGTGCCTATCTCACCTTCAATAGCACCTTTACAATATCTCACCTCTAGTTCCATTAGCTCATGTTCTATATCTCACTTATCTCTCCCCTCTCTATGTCTCTTAGTCGCTCCTTGTCTACCTGTCCATCCATCTTTAGCCATCTAGGTCTCACTTAATCCTAAACCCTAAAGCCAGCTATCCCTATTCCTAAACCCTCAACAGGCTTGATACTATACCTTAAACCCTAATCCATTATCCCTAAACCCTCCAACCCTATCCCTAATCCCTATACCCTCAACACTCTACTTTAACTCTAATCCCTCGACCCTCAACCCTATCCCTAAACCCTCAACCCTCGAACCTCAACCCTCAACATCAAACCCTAATCCCTCAACACTATCCCTAAACCCTAAACCCTAGAACCTCAACCCTCAACGTCAAATCCTAATCCCTCAACCCTTCACTCTAATCCCTCAACCCTAAACCCTCAACACTACCTTAAACCCTAATTCCTCAACCCTAAACACTAAACCTTATCCCTAAACTCTAATCCCTCAACCCTAAACACTAAACCTTATCCCTAAACCCTAATCCCTCAACCCTCAACCCTAATCCCTCAACCCTAATCTCTCAACCCTCAACTCTAATCTCTCATCTATAAACCTAAACGCTATCCCTAGTCCTAAATCCTCAACAGGATTGATACTAAACCTTAAACCCTAATCCTTATACCCTTGACACTCTTTTAACCCTAATCCCTCGACTCTTAACCCTATCCCTAAACCATCAACCCTTGAACCTTAACACTCAACCCTTAATGTCAAACCCTAATCCCTCAACCCTTAACTCTGATCCCTCGACCCTCAACCCTCAACCCTAAAACCTCAACCCTCAACCCTCAATGTCAAACCCTAATCCCTCAACCCTTAACTCTAATCCCTCAATCCTAAACCCTCAACACTATACCTTAAACCCTAATCCCTCAACCCTAAACCCTAAACCCCATCCCTAAGCCCTAATCTGTCAACCCTCAACCCTAATCCATCAACCCTCAACCCTAATCCCTCATCCCTAAACCCTAAACACTATCCCTATTCCTAAACCCTCAATGGGCTTGATACTATACCTTAAACCCTAATCCCTTATCCTAAACCCACCAACCATATCCCTAATCCTTATACCCTTGACACTCTACTTTAACCCTAATCCCTTGACCCTCAACCCTATCCCTAAACCCTCGACCCTCAAACCTCAACCCTCAACCCTCAACGTCAAACCCTAATCCCTCAACCCTTAACTCTAATCCCTCGATGCTCAACCCTATCCCTAAACCCTAAGCCCTAAAACCTCAAACCTCAACCCTCAACATCAAATCCTAATCCCTCAACCCTTCAGTCTAATCCCTCAACAATAAACCCTATCCCTAAACCCTCAACACTATACCTTAAACCCTAATCCATCAACCCTAAACCCTAAACCTTATCACTAAACCCTAATCCCTCAACCCTCAACCCTCAACTTTAATCCCTCATCCCTAAACCCTAAATGATATCCCTATTCCTAAACCCTCAACAGTGGATGTTCTCACCATATGACTGGTGACAAGAATAAGTTCTTGGATTTGGAAAGGTATGAAGGAGGAATGGTAAAGTTTGGTGACAATTCTGCTGGCAGAATCAGAGGTAGGGGAACTATTTCTTTTGATGGAAAAAGCAAAACAGGTAATGTACTATATGTTGAAGGATTAAAGCACAATCTTTTCAGTGTTGGTTAGTTAGTGGACAAAGGCTATGATCTCCGATTCAAGAATGGAAAATGCAGAATCTTTACAAGCTACGGAACTGAAATTGCATCCGGTACTCAAACAAAAGGTAATATCTTTCATCTGGTTGGTTCAAATAAAAGTTGTCTGTTTGTTCAAATTGATCAGAGTTGGTTATGGCATAGAAGAATGTGTCATGTAAATTTTGATAACATCATCAAGATAAGCAATACTCAGGCTGTAAGAGATCTTCCAAAATTGATGAAATCTACAAATAGTTTGTGCAAAGAATGTCAGCTAGGTAAACAAAGCAGAGTCTCCTTCAAAAGCAAAGATCAGTCCTCTATCAGATTGTTGGAATTAGTACATACTGATCTCTGTGGTCTGACAAGAATTAAGAGTCTGCAAGGTGATAGATATTTCATGTTATTAATTGATGACCATTCCCGGATGATGTGGGTTACCTTCTTAAAGGAGAAATCAGAAGCCCTTGAGAAGTTCAAAATCTTCAAAGCTATGGTAGAGAATCAAACTAGATTGAAACTAAAATGTCTAAGGTCTGATAGAGGTGGTGAATTTACATCTGGTGAGTTCATTGACTTTTGTGAGAGGCAGGGTATAAGAAGACGGTTGTCTACTCCTATGACTCCACAGCAGAATGGAGTAGTTGAGAGAAAGAATTGGACCATCCAAGAAGCTGCCAGGACAATGATGTTGGAAGTAAATGTTCCTCAAATGTTTTGGAAAGAAGCTATCAGCACTGCAATCTACACTCTCAATCGAGTTCAAATCAGAAACAACACTGGTAAGACCCCTTATGAACTCTGGTTTGGCATCACTCCTACTGTGAAGTATTTCAGAGTATTTGGTAGCAAGTGTTATATTAAAAGAGATGAAGATCTAGGAAAGTTTGATGCTAGAAGTGATGAAGGAATTTTCTTGGGTTACTCCACTCAAAGCAAAGCATACCGGTGTTACAATAAGAGATTGAGGAAGATGATAGAAAGCACTAATGTGAAAGTTGATGAAGGAATTGAGAAGCCCTCAAGATTTTATGAGTTTGATGAAGATGACCAAGATGGTGTTCAAGTTCAAGGAACTCAATCCTCTTCGGTAAGGCAGAGTCAGCCTGATCCAGTAAATCAGGAAAAAGAGATAGGTTTGAATGAGGCTGATCAAGAAGCAGTAGTGCAGGATACTCCCAAAATTCCAAGGTATGTAATACAGAACCACTCTGAAGATCAGATCATAGGTGACAAAAACAAAGGTGTGCAAACTAGAAGGAGTGTTGCTCAAAATCAAGATGAATGTTGTCTGATTTCAAAGATTGAACCTAAAACAATAAATGAGGCTTGCAATGATAAAAACTGGACCAAAGCAATGGAAGATGAATTGATGCAAATTGAGAAAAATCATACTTGGGATCTTGTTCCCAGACCTAGAGATAGGAATGTAATTGGAACCAAATGGGTCTTTCGGAACAAACTGAATGAAGCTAGTGAAGTAATCAGAAACAAAGCTAGATTAGTCTGCAAAGGCTACTCTCAAATAGAAGGAATTGATTTTGAAGAAACCTTTGATCCGGTGGCAAGAATTGAAGCAGTCAGATTATTCCTTGCATTTGCTGCCTTTAAAGACTTCAAGGTATATCAGATGGATGTCAAGTCTGCCTTCCTAAATGGTGATCTGGAAGAAGAAGTTTATATTGAACAACCGGATGGATTTCAATTGTCTGATAATGATGATATGGTCTGCAAGTTGAAGAAAGCATTGTATGGATTAAAGCAAGCCCCAAGAGCATGGTATGAAAGGTTGGATAAGCATCTTGTGCAGATTGGATTCAACAAAGGTACTGCTGACAGTAACTTATATTTCAAAATTGATCATGAAAACATTTTGATTGTTGAAGTGTTTGTGGATGATATCATTTTTGGAGGAAGAGATAGTATGTGCAAAACTTTTGCAAATCAGATGAAAAGCGAGTTTGAAATGTCTATGCTTGGTGAAATGAATTTCTTCTTGGGTCTGCAAATTACTCAAACAAAGAAAGGGATCTTCATTTCTTAGACCAAATACGTGAAAAAATTGTTGAGGAAATTTGGTATGGAAGATTCAAAGCCAATGAACACTCCCATGGCAATCGGATGCAAGTTGAGCAAAGATGATGCATCCCCAAAGGCAGATCAGACAAAGTATAGATCAATGATTAGTGGATTGTTGTATCTCACTCAGACTAGACCAGATATAATGCAGGTTGTTGATCTTGTAGCAAGATTCCAGGCTGATCCTAAAGAATCTCATGTTATGGCAATCAAAAGAATTTTCAGGTACTTGAAAGGAACAGCTGAGTATGGTCTATGGTACCCTAGAGATCCGGATTTCTCTCTTCATGCTTACATAGACGTAGATTGGGCAGGAGATGTGGATGACTAGAAGAGCACCAGTGGTGGAGCATTCTTTTTGGGGAAGAGATTGGTTTCTTGGCTAAGCAAGAAACAAGATGCAATATCTCTGTCTACAACTGAAGCAAAATACATTGTGGCAGCAGGTAGTTGCACTCAAATCTTATGGATGAAGCAGATGCTAAGAGACATTAAAGTTGAATATGAGGAGCCTATCACAATTTTCTGTGATAATTCAAGTACAATTAATATTTCTAAGAATCCGGTATTGTATTCTAAGACTAAGCACATATCTATCAAGTTTCACTTTTTGAGAGAACAAGTGAACAAGGAAGAAGTCAGATTGGAGTATGTTCCTTCCAAGGATCAGATTGTAGATATCTTTACTAAACCTCTTCCTAAGGACTCTTTTGAATATCTCTAGGAGAAGTTAGGGGTCATGGCCCCTCCGGTGATGAACTAGGATGCACCGATGTGCATCAGTCTGGTGGATATCACAGTCATATCTTGTGATCCGGATTGATGATGGGGAGCTGCTACTAAGGGAGAGCAGCTAGTATGATTTTGATGTGTTAGAATTGCAAGTATGAGCCCTTTGCCATTGATGTCAAAGGGGGAGAGAAGACATGTGAAAAACAAGTGGCTGATGATCAAAGGGGGAGCAATAAATGAGGAGAAGACATGTTGCTGATAGGGGGAGCTGTGGCAGAAAGGAGAAGTTCTTGTCTTGATGGTTTTTCACATCACATGTTGCCATCAATGACAAAGGGGGAGATTGTTGCAAGTATGAGGTGAACCAATGTTGTCATTGATGTCAACATACTCATATTGCATTGACAAGAAGGATTGGATGAGCTGTGTGCTGAGGATATTGAGAATATTAGCCTCAGTCAAGAACAGTGAAGAACAGTGATGAGAAGAAGGCATATGTATTGTATAGGTTGAGAACTGGAGGATACGGATTAAAGGGTTTGTAGATATGAGTCTTGAGATAGTTTAGTTAAGATTTCAGAGGTCTGCATGAAGATCTATAGAAGTTATGGCTGTTGGTGTGGAACCGGTTCCGGCAAGTGTTCAGAGGTGACAGAGGATCACAGAAAGGTCCGGTGAGGTCTAGAATTGCATAATCTTAATATGCAGATTAGAAGGAGTGCTTAGGATGTCCTTGTGATGTGTCATCTCAAGTTGTGTATGATTTGGAGGTCCGGAAGTACCTTCTGCTTTATAACAGTGGTGACAGACTGTGTTCTTGAAGTTTCAGATGAGGAAGAGAAGAGATTCCAGTAAGTAGAGGAAGTGCGGATGTACCTGGTCATTCAGGTAGGCTTGTGAAGGTTCTTGGATCATGTTGAGGTTGTGTTATTGGTCCGCATTGATGGTAGAGCCCAGAATTGAAGATTTCTTCTGGATGAAGTTCTTGTTCCGACTAGCCGACCGGATGAGTTGTTCATCCTGCGAATGTTCTTGTGGTGGCCGACCGGATGTGTTATTCATCTTGCGGATATTCTTATGGTTGATTTCCAACTTAGATGATTATTCCTAAGTTGATCTCTTGTGTAAATAAAGGTTTGTGAGTTCATTTTGTAGTGTGGATTGTGTGGATGAGAATAGTATAGCGAAGAGAAGTGCGAAAGGCAGAGCAGGGGTTTTTGGGCTTAAATGGAACTGATCCGGACATGGTAGAGATGTCATTCTCTAGTTCAAGACTATGATTCTTATCACTTGTACACAGTGTGTCTCCTTGTAGGCAGTGAGCCTCTTTGTGAGCAATGTGCTCAGGCAGTGAGCCCTAATTGGCAAGTGTCATTCTTTTTCTTATTCTTTTAATAAAGAATAATCCTTGGGTTAATCACCCCATGGTTTTTCCCTTAACCGGGTTTTCCACATCAAAATCTTGGTGTTTAATGTGTTGATGTTTTATCTGCTCTTGTGTTTGTGCATTTTACTTTCATGCATGATTAATTGATATGCTGTTAACTAACAAAGAAGAATCAAGTGTTTGAAGTAGAGAGCAAGTTTTTATACAACTGATTCATCCCCCCCTCTCAGTTGTGTTAGCACAGTAAAAATTTGAAATTTTTACTATCTCCTTACTCCATCTTATTTGAATAAACCCTGAAGAATATTCCAAAAAGACCACAATAAAAAAAAAAAATTGTATCTCACAAGATGTCTATGGATGAGTAGTGCCAAATTTCATTAAAATTAATCCATCGGCAAGTGGTTGTGTTGCTTACACCGATACACAAGGAATCGTTTGAAAACAACCATCGGCGTGAAAATAGGGATCGGAAGAGGAATTATGGAAGTCACTAATGGAGTAAGTGATACCGATGACCTTACATCGGCAAGAAAGGTAAGTGGTCATACCGATCGGTATGACAGATATCTATCGGATGATTTTTTAAAAGATACCCCGACGGTATATATCATACCGATAAAGCACTTCGGCAAGAGTTTCACCGAACATCCTATGGGGGTAACGAAGAAAATAGTCATCGGTGAGAAATAAACTATCAGGATAGAAAACAAGTAAGCCTCCGATGATTAAGAGTCTTGGCGATAAGAAAGCCATCGGCGAGACTCACAGCAAAACACCTCTATTGGGATAACTTGACATATCGGAACAAAAGAACCAGGTCTTGCCGATTCACAAGTCACGGCGATCAAAAGGTGTTGGTGACACTTTACTAAACTTTGCCTGATGAAGGATATGAAAAGAATCATCGGGGAGATGATTTGGATCGGGATATCTTCAGAAAGCTATCCCGATAGTGAATGTCATTCTGATAAAGATGAAGTTCATACATGAAGATGATTATCGGCGAGACAATAAAGATCGGGAGAACATAATTTTATTATCCCGATAGTCTCAATCTTCCCGATAAGCAAATCATATCGGTGGGACTCGCTATATCGCAGAGAGATCTAAAACCCTTGGCGATGAAGGAAGTCATGCCGATGGTTGCGCCCACTTGAAATATAACATTACATAGCGTCAGGAATACAATTGAGGGGTCACGCCGATTGACTGTTCGCGCCATAAAAAATGTTGAGATCGCTCAGACATTTCAAAAATCACGCCGATGAGAAGAGTTATGGTGATGTGACACTTCACAGCAATGAACATTGAATTGATCAGATAATTAATACAAACGGCTACGAAATTCATACGATCATTATAATTGCAAAAAAACTGTCTGAGAGGAGAATACAGAGGAATTCTTAGGGCAAAAGCAGAGGCTTCCAATTCCAGCCATCGAACGACAGGTACACATACACAAACTACTATATTACCTGTATTTGAATTTCCTGCCAAATTTTTTAAAATGGAAACTCCGGGAAAGGGAAAAGGAAGAAAGTCACAAGGGGAAACCAGTAAGCCAAAAAAGCAAAAAACTGATCAAACCCCTGAAGAGAAAGTGAAGGATAGAAAACTAAATCAGGACCTGATTGATCAGTTGCCTGGGTCAACTCCCAAGGCCAGGAGGTCTGCCCAACTCATGGCAGAAGTAGAAAAATTGGAAGACAAACATAAATGCCTGGGAGATATCTGGACCCCAATTAGGGGGTATGAGCTCTTCAGATTCCACTACAACAGAAGGTTTAGAAATGCCCCTGTGTCAAACCCATGGCATTTGAATTTGGGAAAACTAGTTGTGCCCAATGTATTCCTGAATGTGGAACTCCTCCAACTGCTTGCCAGATATTATAATACAAACCTAAAAGCCATCTGCAACCCACAGGGAGAACCAATTGTGCATTTATCAAAAAATGCTATTTGTGAGGTTTTTGATTTGGATGATTTATGCACTGTCCCTATCATTTATGAAGACCTAGATAAAGAGTATTGGAGAATGGACACAACTTACAATGGATGGAGGTTGCCTATTCATAGGCCTAGGGTTGAAGGAGAAGTAATGCCCTTAACTGAAAATGATGGCCCTCCTTTTCATGTTGCTATATTTGAACCATATATACAACACACTTATTTTTCTGTAGGTCAAGTCCTTGGCTCAGAGGTCCCTGAATTCATGACTATTCCTCTGATGGTCATAGCCTCTGATATCCAGTGTCATAATGCCAGACAATTTCATTATGCTTCTTACATTGCTAATAGAATAGACTTTGGTCTATCTGCAATAAAAAACAATGCTCCAGCATGCTCTTTTGAGCATTATTCAATGCTTATGCATATGGTGTTATACTATGGCCAGGAAGTAGGGTTGTGGCCAAGTGAATTTCGAGTTGTTGCTGCAGATAAGAAAGGGGAAAAGATACCTGTACAACTGTGGACCAGAATCTGGGATAGCAGGTATGCCAACTCTAGCTATGCTCAATTTGAAGAGCATTGTGTAAAAGTACTGTATAGATATTTCAATCACCCCTGTGAATACTCAATTTCAAATGAAATAAAAAGATTCCTCAGACTAAAAGATTTTGGTGGCCCCCTTACTGTCACTCATAATTCGGGAGATTAGTATTGTTTTGAGGATGCTACTATGATCAGAGTTTATGGTTTTGAGGATGCTCCATTCATATTGCCTAAAACTGTCCCTGACAGACTTGCATATTTGGAAATAATTAGGCAAATGCATTGTTCAAATGTCATGCATCTAAGTTCACATGATAAACAATCATTAATGCACAGTACTTTGTGTTTTGGAGATTTTACTGTGGTTTCGAAAGAAGGATATAATCTCATTTTGGACAAATTAATGCATTATAATATGATGACTGCTGAAGTAAGGAAAGGGTTCGACCCTGAAGGTTTTATTGATTCTGCAAGAAGAAAACAAAATCTCAGTGGATACATGCACATCCATTATCCACATGATGATGTTATTAGGAATTTGGAAGAAGCTGAAGTCGAATTGGTGGTAGAGAAATATAATAGGGAGTTAAATGAAAAGAAAAAGAAGTTAGCAGAGGTTGAAGTGGTATCCTCTGAAGATGAAGAACTGGCAGAACAAGAGCAGCCACAAGAGAAAACAATAGAAATGTCCAAAAGGAAGATGCAACAATATCAACCTCCAGTTGTGATACATGATGAGGAGGGGTCTGCTGATGAAGATCCACGGCAAAAGGCTTATGATTCTTTCATTTCAGATGATACATTCATTCAGTCAAAGGAATTTAGGTCATTCCTGTATAAATACAAAGGAAAATAAATTAGAGAGTCAGTAGATGATGTTTCTGCTGACAATGAAAAATAGTTATTAGATATGTTGAAGGAAACAGTGGATAAAGAAATGCAGGACATGACACCAAGCAAAGGCAGACAGCTGCTCAAGGATGTAGAGGTTATGATTTTTCCTGGTTTGGATTTGAATTCTGCTTTGGTTTTTGATAGCTTTTTGAATAATGCTAATGACAAGTATAAGCTAACTCCAGAAGGAGTTAATGAAGTATATATGGGAACTAGATACAATAATGATGAAAATTCTTTGATGATATGGGCATTGTATCCTCCCCATAAGAAGACGGCCATCATAGACACTGAAAAAACTTTTGGCCATGTTATGACTTCCAGAGCAGGTGAAACTGACCCTATAATTACTGCAGACATTGGTATCAATGTTGCAAAGTTAAATAAAGCACAAGCTCAGATGTTGATCAAGGAAAGAGATGCTTATAAACTGAATTGTGAGAGATTAACAAAAGAGAATGACTACTTGAAGGACACTGTTAAGAGCACCTTTGGCCAATCTACAAAAAGAATAACTCAAGGTGAGAGCTCACAAGGTAGTCAAGTAATATCCCTTGATCAGGCCAAACAAATTCAAATAGATGCATTTGTTACAATACTGCAGAGCAGATATGCAAACATGGTACGGTGGTTAAACAAGTTTTGGGATAACTACTCAGAAAATCATAAAGCAATCAAAGAACATGAAAGGCTTGATAAGAGGATACAAGAAAAGGTGATTGAGTTACAAAACAGAAGTACCACTGATGGTACAGATATCTCTGATGCAAGAGCATTGCTCAAACAGCACCAGAATTATTATGACAAACTCAAAGCTGATGCTAAGGAAGGGACTGATGCCTCAGACGCAGGAGTGCCAAGGATATTTAAAGATAATGGAGAGGTAAAGAGCAAAGAAGAGTGGACTGTTGATTGTCAAGTTATATTGCACAAAGCCATAGGAGCTCTGAAAGATAAAGCCTCTGCGTCTAAAGAAGTTTGCAAACAATTGGAGGAAATGGTCACCCTTGATATAATCACCAGGAGCGCAGTTGATCTTACTGATTCTCACCGTGAGCAGGAGTATTTAGATCATCTGGCAAAAGTCTATTTATGGCTAAATAGAGCCTAATTAAGCTTATGTAATTATTGTTTATGTTGGTTAAATTCCCAAGAGACTTATTGAAGAGTTGTATCTCTTCATGAAAATATCTATATAAGTTTAAACAATCGATGCTGAAAAATCATCAGCAGTAGAAGATATTCATATATACATAATATACAATGTCTCAAATTGACTATGTTGCATATTTTATTTGAAGAAGAAATTTGAAGTTCTCTGATTCAGTATTTCTATATTTGGTATCAGTTGCTTGTTGAAAATATTCAATTGTGTGGCTGTCTCCATTTCTGCATTTCCTGGTTATTCAGATTAAGATATCAAGTATATAGTTAATCTGTCATTACACACTTGCTGTATCTGTGTGATTAATTTGGTTGGTGTCCATCTGAGGAATTAAACCCTTCTAATTTAGTCGCAGTAGCCTGGAAGTAGTAAGTTGGGATTACTAAGTAGAGCCATACAATTAGGATTACCATTCTGTCTCCAATAAAATATTATCTGTTAATCTTGCCCATTCATTTCATTTGGTTCCTTCAAGTAAGGATTAAAATACCTTCTGGTGAATTATAAGATAATTGATTATATTGGTTGGATTGCTAAGAAGAGTTTGTCAATCACTTCCTTGCACGTTTATACAAGCTATAAACCAAAATTGTGCCAAGCAATTAGAATTATTACCATTAAGAAACTACTGGTCTAGGTCCTTCAAATTGACTCTGTTACCCAACAAGGCACTAGTCTCATTCAACTCATTATTTAAAACCTTGATATTGCTTATACAATTTATGCCAATCATTTATTAAACATTATACATAGAATTAAGTAGTCAGCTTCTTTTTCATCTATCTTACATCCTATGCCATTGTAGATAGATCCAGTTAGTCCATTCATCCACACTCAGACTGCTTTAATATTTCAAGGTTTACCCACCTAGGTGTAGCAGGACCTAAAGTGTAGGAAATCATCAAACCTTGAAGGTTGATTTCGTCAGGTTAGTTCAAAAACGTTGCAAATCCAAACATAGAGCCTGGCATCCTCTTAGGATTAGCAACTTGCATTTTTGAGACTTAACAAATTGGCGACTCTGCTGGGGAATTAGTAACAGACCTTAGAAAGTAATCCTTTCCTTTATAGAATCAATTCAGAAAGTTTAAGTTGGTAACTCTGCTGGTGACAAGAACCCTACAGATAAAATATAAACTTTTCCTATTTAATAGGTGGCGACTCTAGTTACAAAAATTTCAATATCAAATGGATGGTAGGAGATCCAAGATGGAAGGCAGAAATTTGCAGTCATCTCTGCCACTTAGAAACATTTCCAAAAGAAATGTGAATCCAAAATATTCCCACCAAGATAATAATCTAGACATCCAGGAGAATGATTCAGAACAAAATATTGCAATTCACAACAAATTCACACCTCTGCATGATTCAAACGAGAACCTCAGTGGAGCAACTGATGATATTTTGGCAAGGTACAGACCCACTCCTCAAGAACAGCGAGATCATGATGCAAAGGTCATGAGGGATATTGATAGGAACCAAGCTGAACATGATTTCAAGATCTCATTTGACCAGGGAGAAGAGATAGGATATGAATTGTCAAATCAGGGAATGAATGACAATCCAGAATATCAGGAAATAAATAATCAAGACATGAGTGATGAGAAACAGGAAATACTCATGCTCAGGAAAGAACTTGAAAGGTACAAGATACAAGAGGAGAAGGAGTTATTGCAGCAAGAAATTCAACAGAGGAGAAATAAAGCCAAAACAGCTCCCCCTAAATATGTACCCCCGCATAGAGGGAATATTTCAAGAAATACACAACAAAATACAAGTAGTGCTCAAAACTCACATGCTTCTGGAAGTCATCAGAACACTATTCCCCAAAACCCTAGACCACCTCCCATACGTAATGCATCCCAACATATGGCAAATAATTACCCACCCCCTGGTCAACAATATTATAGGCCACAAAATCAACACATAAATCCCCATATGAACCAACATCAACAATATGCATATCATCAGCCACCAGGTGGATATAATTACTATCCCAATCCACCACCTCTCAATTTCCCTCCCCAAAACCTTGCTAATATATGCAGTCAATTTGATTTGACTGGATATCAGTTATATCCATATCCTATGGATAGTACTTGGAGAAACATGGTTCCCAAGTTTACTGGAAACAATGCAGTATCTGCAGAAGATCATATCAGAAGTTTTAATGCTTTTGTACAGGATATAGGTATGGATTGGGAAGACATTAGAATGAGGTTATTTATGATGTCCCTCACTGAAGATGCTAGAGATTGGTTTAATAGCTTGCCCGATGCATCAATCAATTCAATAACTGATTTCCATAACCAGTTTAAGGATCAGTATGGTAACCAATACGCTCCTAAGTTTGCACTACATGAACTAATAAGTATACAGAAGTATCAAAATGAATCAGTGTTTGATTTCAACCTGAAGTTTTCCAAGTTACATAATAAGGTACCACATGGAGCCAAGTTATCTGACCAGGCAGCATTGAGCATCTATATGAAAGCATTTGATCCCAAAACAGGATATGAACTCAGAAACCGGTGTCCTGCAACATTAGCTGAAGCACAGAAAATAGCCATAACTATTGAAAATAATAGGAAGGCTGCAGGAATGGTCAGTAAAAGGGAAAATCATAGAAATCTTCAGAATCCAAATGCTCAACAGATTAAACCAGAGGGTCAGCATAGGCATGATAGACCTAGGTTACATGATATGCCTTACAATACAAATTGGAAGGATGGAAGACCTATTGACAACAACAGAAAGCAGCCATATGGAAAGGATACTCCTGATCCCTTGAAGAGAAACATGGCACATATGGCAGAAAATAAACCTTGGTGTTTTGTATGTAACTTGCCACATTCACCTGAATACTGTGAGGTAGCTAAATCAATACAGCAAGAGGAAATGCTATACAGCTACAATAGGGATAATCACACCATCAATATGATGCAGGATACACCATGTGTAGTAACAGAAGATTATTCTTCTTCAGAAGAAGAAGGATATGAGTATGATGTAGTGAACCAAAAGTATCATATTAACATGGGGGAACAGCAGGTATTCTCAGACCAGGAAGATAGTTGTAACAACAAGTCATGTGGTCAATGGAGAAAACCTACTGAGGATGAAAGAGAAGCTCTCACAGTGGCTGCAGTGGCTCAAGCTCGAAACACTTATAACTTAAGGAATAGAACAACAAATGTTGGGCAGGGAACTCCTGGAAGTGTATTTATAAAAGACCAAAATAACAAAGAAAATAATACAAAATCATCACCTAAAGAACCAGAAAAGGGGGATAAAAATAAAATGAAAGGAAATCAAGAAAAAGAAAACACAAAAATAGAAAGGAATGACCAGATCATAACCCCTTCTTTCAACATTGCACAGGCAGTGTCTCAGGTGAAGATATCAGTCCCACTCCTAGAGATGATGAAAATAGATAAATATAGGAGTACAGTTGTCAAGATGATTTCTGATACACCTAATCCAAAACATAAAGGGTTTGAAAAAACAACAAATAATGTGCATCAGGAAAATTTTAAGATGCCTGAGGTATACCTTGGTGACACACTTACAAAAAATCCCTCACAGGTAGATCCATTCTATACTACACTAGTAATCAAGAACAGAATAGTCAGGAATTGTATGATTGATTCAGGTGCTGCTATGAATATCATGCCTATAGCATTGATGAAAGAATTAGGGATGTGGGTTGATACTACTTATGGCCAGTGTTATGCAATGGATAACAGATCTATTCCAGTAGTTGGTATTATGAAAGATGTAGAGATAAAACTTGCTTCACATCCTGAAGCAACATATAACATTGACATCACTGTGGTTGATATCCCACCGTACTATGGAATGCTGCTATCAAGGCAGTGGGCTGCAATGGCAGGAGGCAATGTTCAATTAGATCTCTCATATGCCACCATACCAGTAGGTGACAAGGAAATCAAATTATGCAGAGAGCCAAGGTATGACAATATTATAGAAAGAATGGACCGGCATCAGGTGAATTTCTTTTGTGACACAGATTTAGGAGTTTTCAAAGTTGGAGAAACTACCCCAAAATTGCATAACACTGACCCAATACACACTGAATCTATGAAAGGAGAAAATGAATTTTGGAGAATGTATTTCGATGGTGCATGCAGCAAGATAGGAAATGGGGCCGGAGTAGTTTTTATCTCGCCAGGAGGTAAAACATTCAAATACTCTTTCTTATTGACATTTGAATGCACCAATAACGTAGCCAAGTATGAAGCCCTGCTCATTGGCCTAAACATAGCCACCAAATACAAAATAAAAAAGTTGGCTGTCTATGGTGATTCTGAATTGGTCATCTCCCAAGTAAGAGAAAAATATTTATCTAAAAATAAAAGATTAAGACAGTACAGAAATGCAGTTTGGGATAGTGTTGAATTATTTGATGCTTTTTCAATCAGCTGGGTTGATAGGTCTAAAAACATCATGGCAAACTTTTTAGCAAACATTGCATTAAAGAGAGATGATGTTACATTAGGAGGGATCACAGAAGTAGAATTTAAAACTAGACCTACCATCCCTGATAATATACAGAACTGGCAAGTGTTTGATAGCGATGCTGATATAATCAATTTCTTACATTGTGCTGATTATTATGAAAATCAAGAAATTGATTTCAGTGCATTTGTGGAGGAACACGATGGGAAAGAAACCCTTTTTGGCCAAGAAGTGGTTCAACTAAAGACAAATAAGATACCCAAAGGACTTATTGCATTAGAAAAAGCATTTGATGGGCATGATAGATACAAAAAGAAAGACACACCAGTGATACCCGAGAACCTTGAGGAAGTGAATTTGGGGACTCAGACAACCCCAAAAAATGTATATATTGGAAGGAATCTTGACCAGAAAATTAGAAGTAGAATCATCAATCTACTTAGGAAGTACAGGCATGTGTTTGCTTGGTCATATGATGACTTAAAGGCATATAGAGAGGATCTATTTCAACATGAGATACCACTCAAACCAGATGCAAAACCATTCAGACAGAAACAAAGGCCGATTAATCCTACATTGGCTCCGAAAATGCTGGAGGAACTTACAAAGTTAAGGGATGGAGCTATAATCAAACCTATTAGACATTCTTCCTGGGTCTCAAACTTAGTACCTGTCAGGAAAAAGAATGGTGACATTAGACTATGTGTGGATTTTAGAAACCTGAATAAATCTTCTCTCAAAGATAATTATCCTCTTCCTAATATGGAGGCGATATTGCAGAAAGTTACTGGATGTGAATTGCTATCCATGATGGATGGTTTCTCTGGCTACAATCAGGTAAAGGTTAAGGAGTCTGAATAATTTAAGACGGCATTCACCACTCTATGGGGAACATATGTATACTTGAGAATGCCATTTGGATTAACTAATGCTGGGGCAACATTTCAAAGAGAGATGGATGTAGCTTTTGCTGAATTGATCAATAAGATTATGATAGTATATCAAGATGACTTAACAGCATATTCAAAAAGGGCCGAAGATCATTGCACACATCTAGAACAGATATTTGTCAAAGCCCTAGAATATGGAATATCATTGAATCCTAAAAATTGTCATTTTGCAGTAACAGAAGGAAAATTGCTTGGCCATATAGTCTCGAAGGAAGGAGTTAAAATAGATCCTGAAAGGGTGAAAGCAATTGATCAGGTCCCTATTCCAAAAAATGTAAAAGCTATACAATCATTTTTTGGTCAGATAAATTTTGTCAGAAGATTTATACCAAATTTCGCAGAGATTGTTTGTCCTATATCAAGAATGCTGAAGAAGAACTCAGATATGAAATGGACAACAGAAACAATGGAAGCATTTGGTAACATTAAGGAGGCCATCAAGCAAGCTCCAGTCTTAATATCCCCTGACTTCAGTAAACCTTTCCAACTCTTTTCATTTGCTTCCTATCATACAGTAGCAGCAGTGTTGTTGCAGAAAAACAATGATGGATATGAACAGCCTATCTCTTTCTTTAGCAAGTCCCTTCAGAATGCAGAGTTGAAGTATGACATTATTGAAAAACAGGCATATGCATTGGTAAAAGCAGTAAAAAATTTTAGACCATATTTGGTGGGGGCTAAAATCATAGCATATGTTCCTAATGCTGCAGTGAAGGATGTACTGATCCAAACTGAGGTCATCGGTAGGAGATGTAGGTGGATCAATAGGATTCAGGAATTCAACATTGAAATCCAAATCACTAAATTAGTAAGAGGACAGGGTCTTGCCAAATTGATGGCTGAAAGTAATCTAGAAGCTTCCCAGATATGTAATGTTGATGCAAGTACCAGTATTGAACACACTCCGTGGTATACTGATATAGTATATTATCTAAAACATATGAAGTGTCCTGAAGGATATGATGATAATAAAAGAAGGACACTCAAACTACAAGCTTCAAAATATGTACTCATTGGTGGGGATCTCTATTGGAAAAATAGAGATGGTGTTCTACTATTATGCTTGGATGAATATCAATCAAAACATATTATGAAGGAGTTGCATGAAGGCATGTGCGGAGGACATTTCTCAGCAAAAACCACAGCCCACAAGATCCTGAGGGCAAGGTACTATTGGCCTAAAGTCTTTAACGATTCATACCAGTACACTAGAAAGTGTGAAGCATGCCAAAAGTTCTCAGGGAAGTTAAAGTATCAGGGAGCACTACCCTTAAAACCTATGCAAGTTGAGGCTCCATTTTATCAGTGGGGTATTGATTTTATAGGTGAAATTTCAGAGAAATCGAGTGGGGGACACCGATGGATTTTAGTGGCTACTGATTACTTTACAAAATGGGTGGAAGAAATCCCAACCAGACAGGCTACAAGTAAAGTTGTGATAAATTTTCTAATGGATAACATTATATGCAGATTTGGTACTCCTGTAAGACTGATTACCGATAATGGGATGTGCTTTAGATCTGATGAATTCAAAGGTTTTTGCAGCACACATGGTATCACTGTTTCTTATGCTGCTCCTTACCATCCACAGGCCAATGGACAAGCTGAATCAAGTAATAAGAGCCTGTTGAAAATCATAAAAAGAATGTTGGATAGAAATAAGAAGGCTTGGGATTCAAAATTAAGAATGGCAGTATGGGCTGACAGGATTACTATAGAAAGGGCAATTGGGAGATCCCCTTATGAATTGGTATATGGAACACAAGCAAGATTACCATTGGAAAATCTTATACTAGTGTACAAATTTATCCTCCAGGAAGACTTGAACATCCCTGAACCAATGGAGGAAAGGTTGGAACAATTGGAAGAGCTTGATGAAACAAGAAGAATAGCTCAGAGACAGAATATTAAATTACAATCACAGGTAAAATATCTCTTTGATAAGAAGGCCAAAGAAAGAAAGTTTGAAATAAATGATCTGGTACTAATGTGGAATGCAAGATGTCAAGATAAAGGAAAACATGGAAAATTTGAAGCCCTGTGGTTAGGTACTTTTGTCATCACTGGCAAGGGAGGTGATGATTCTTACTATGTACAGAATATGTCAGGAGAGGAGCAAGAATTACCTGTACATGGGCAATACTTGAAGCAGTTCTTTTCATAAACATGTACAAAGAGAATTGAGTGTTGCCAGTGCATGGACATCATTCAAATAATTCTCACAATATCTTATTCCATGCACAGTAGTCTAGGAATCATTCCCGCTCCCCATCATTTGTTCTTTCCTTTTTCCCAGTTTCATAAAACCTCACCCCAAGATAATAAAATATGTGGTCTACTTCCCCAGGAGATCTGGATCCTTGTTATACTCACAGGGAGTATACATCCCAGACAGAGCCACTGTTAGCACAGTAAAAATTTGAAATTTTTACTATCTCCTTACTCCATCATATTTGAATAAACCCTGAAGAATATTCCAAAAAGACCACAATAAAAAAAAATTTTGTATCTCACAAGATGTCTATGGATGAGCAGTGCCAAATTTCATTAAAATTAATCCATCGGCAAGAGGTTGTGTTGCTTACACCGATACACAAGGAATCGTTTGAAAACAACCATCGGCGTGAAAATAGGGATCGGAAGAGGAATTATGGAAGTCACCGACGGAGTAAGTGATACCGATGACCTTACATCGGCAAGAAAGGTAAGTGGTCATACCGATCGGTATGACAGATATCTATCGGATGATTTTTTAAAAGATACCCCGACGGTATATATCATACTGATAAAGCACTTCGGCAAGAGTTTCACCGAACATCCTGTGGGGGTAACGAAGAAAATAGTCATCAGTGAGAAATAAACTATCGGGATAGAAAACAAGTAAGCCTCCGATGATTAAGAGTCTTGGTGATAAGAAAGCCATCGGCGAGACTCACAGCGAAACACCTCTATCGGGATAACTTGACATATCGGAACAAAAGAACCAGGTCTTGCCGATTCACAAGTCACGGCGATCAAAAGGTGTCGGTGACACTTTACTAAACTTTGCCCGATGAAGGATATGAAAAGAATCATCAGGGAGATGATTTGGATCGGGATATCTTCAGAAAGCTATCCCGATAGTGAATGTCATTCTGATAAAGATGAAGTTCATACATGAAGATGATTATCGGCGAGACAATAAAGATCGGGAGAACATAATTTTATTATCCCGATAGTCTCAATCTTCCCGATAAGCAAATCATATCGGTGGGACTCGCTATATCGCAGAGAGATCTAAAACCCTTGGCGATGAAGGAAGTCATGCCGATGGTCGCGCCCACTTGAAATATAACATTACATAGCGTCGGGAATACAATTGAGGGGTCACGCCGATTGACTGTTCGCGCCATAAAAAACGTTGAGATCACTCAGACATTTCAAAAATCACGCCGATGAGAAGAGTTATGGCGATGTGACACTTCACAGCGATGAACATTGAATTGATCAGATAATTAATACAAACGGCTACGAAATTCATACGATCATTATAATTGCAAAAAAATCATCTGAGAGGAGAATACAGAGGAATTCTTAGGGCAAAAGCAGAGGCTTCCAATTCCAGCCATCGAACGACAGGTACACATTCACAAACTACTCTATTGCTTGTATTTGAATTTCCTGCCAAATTTTTTAAAATGGAAACTCCGGGAAAGGGAAAAGGAAGAAAGTCACAAGGGGAAACCAGTAAGACAAAAAAGCAAAAAACTGATCAAACCCCTGAAGAGAAAGTGAAGGATAGAAAACTAAATCAGGACCTGATTGATCAGTTGCCTGGGTCAACTCCCAAGGCCAGGAGGTCTACCCAACTCAGGGCAGAAGTAGAAAAATTGGAAGACAAACATAAATGCCTGGGAGATATCTGGACCCCAATTAGGGGGTATGAGCTCTTCAGATTCCACTACAACAGAAGGTTTAGAAATGCCCCTGTGTCAAACCCATGGCATTTGAATTTGGGAAAACTAGTTGTGCCCAATGTATTCCTGAATGTGGAACTCCTCCAACTGCTTGCCAGATATTATAATACAAACCTGAAAGCCATCTGCAACCCACAGGGAGAACCAATTGTGCATTTATCAAAAAATGCTATTTGTGAGGTTTTCGATTTGGATGATTTATGCACTGTCCCTATCATTTATGAAGACCTGGATAAAGAGTATTGGAGAATGGACACAACTTACAATGGATGGAGGTTGCCTATTCATAGGCCTAGGGTTGAAGGAGAAGTAATGCCCTTAACTGAAAATGATGGCCCTCCTTTTCATGTTGCTATATTTGAACCATATATACAACACACTTATTTTTCTGTAGGTCAAGTCCTTGGCTCAGAGGTCCCTGAATTCATGACTATTCCTCTGATGGTCATAGCCTCTGATATCCAGTGTCATAATGCCAGACAATTTGATTATGCTTCTTACATTGCTAATAGAATAGACTCTAGTCTATCTGCAATAAAAAACAATGCTCCAGCATGCTCTTTTGAGCATTATTCAATGCTTATGCATATGGTGTTATACTATAGCCAGGAAGTAGGGTTGTGGCCAAGTGAATTTCGATTTGTTGCTGTAGATAAGAAAGGGGAAAAGATACCTGTACAACTGTGGACCAGAATCTGGGATAGCAGGTATGCCAACTCTAGCTATGCTCAATTTGAAGAGCATTGTGTAAAAGTACTGTATAGATATTTCAATCACCCCTGTGAATACTCAATTTCAAATGAAATAAAAAGATTCCTCAGACCAAAAGATTTTGGTGGCCCCCCTACTGTCACTCATAATTGGGGAGATTGGTATTGTTTTGAGGATGCTACTATGATCAGAGTTTATGGTTTTGAGGATGCTCCATTCATATTGCCTAAAACTGTCCCTGACAGACTTGCATATTTGGAAATAATTAGGCAAATGCATTGTTCAAATGTCATGCATCTAAGTTCACATGATAAACAATCATTCATGCCCAGTACTTTGTGTTTTGGAGATTTTACTGTGGTTTCGAAAGAAGGATATAATCTCATTTTGGACAAATTAATGCATTATAATATGATGACTGCTGAAGTAAGGAAAGGGTTCAACCCTGAAGGTTTTATTGATTCTGCAAGAAGAAAACAAAATCTCAGTGGATACATGCACATCCATTATCCACATGATGATGTTATTAGGAATTTGGAAGAAGCTGAAGTCGAATTAGTGGTAGAGAAATATAATAGGGAGTTAAATGAAAAGAAAAAGCAGTTAGCAGAGGTTGAAGTGGTATCCTCTGAAGATGAAGAACTGGCAGAACAAGAGCAGCCACAAGAGAAAACAATAGAAATGTCCAAAAGGAAGATGCAACAATATCAACCTCCAGTTGTGATACATGATGAGGAGGGGTCTGCTGATGAAGATCCACGGCAAAAGGCTTATGATTCTTTCATTTCAGATGATACATTCATTCAGTCAAAGGAATTTAGGTCATTCCTGTATAAATACAAAGGAAAAGAAATTAGAGAGTCAGTAGATGATGTTTCTGCTGACAATGAAAAACAGTTATTAGATATGTTGAAGGAAACAGTGGATAGAGAAATGCAGGACATGACACCAAGCAAAGGCAGACAGCTGCTCAAGGATGCAGGGGTTATGATTTTTCCTGGTTTGGATTTGAATTCTGCTTTGGTTTTTGATAGCTTTTTGAATAATGCTAATGACAAGTATAAGCTAACTCCAGAAGGAGTTAATGAAGTATATATGGGAACTAGATACAATAATGATGAAAATTCTTTGATGATATGGGCATTGTATCCTCCCCATAAGAAGACGGCCATCATAGACACTGAAAAAACTTTTGGCCATGTTATGACTTTTAGAGCAGGTGAAACTGACCCTATAATTACTGCAGACATTGGTATCAATGTTGCAAAGTTAAATAAAGCACAAGCTCAGATGTTGATCAAGGAAAGAGATGCTTATAAACTGAATTGTGAGAGATTAACAAAAGAGAATGACTACTTGAAGGACGCTGTTAAGAGCACCTTTGGCCAATCTATAAAAAGAATAACTCAAGGTGAGAGCTCACAAGGTAGTCAAGTAATATCCCCTGATCAGGCCAAACAAATTCAAATAGATGCATTTGTTACAATACTACAGAGCAGATATGCAAACATGGTACGGTGGTTAAACCAGTTTTGGGATAACTACTCAGAAAATCATAAAGCAATCAAAGAACATGAAAGGCTTGATAAGAGGATACAAGAAAAGGTGATTGAGTTACAAAACAGAAGTACCACTGATGGTACAGATATCTTTGATGCAAGAGCATTACTCAAACAGCACCAGAATTATTATGACAAACTCAAAGCTGATGCTAAGGAAGGGACTGATGCCTCAGACGCAGGAGTGCCAAGGATATTTAAAGATAATGGAGAGGTAAAGAGCAAAGAAGAGTGGACTGTTGATTGTCAAGTTATATTGCACAAAGCCACAGGAGCTCTGAAAGATAAAGCCTCTGCGTCTAAAGAAGTTTGCAAACAATTGGAGGAAATGGTCACCCTTGATATAATCACCAGGAGCGCAGTTGATCTTACTGATTCTCACCGTGAGTAGGAGTATTTAGATCATCTGGAAAAAGTCTATTTATGGCTAAATAGAGCCTAATTAAGCTTATGTAATTATTGTTTATGTTGGTTAAATTCCCAAGAGACTTATTGAAGAGTTGTATCTCTTCATGAAAATATCTATATAAGTTTAAACAATCGATGCTGAAAAATCATCAGCAGTAGAAGATATTCATATATACATAATATACAATGTCTCAAATTGACTATGTTGCATATTTTATTTGAAGAAGAAATTTGAAGTTCTCTGATTCAGTATTTCTATATTTGGTATCAGTTGCTTGTTGAAAATATTCAATTGTGTGGCTGTCTCCATTTCTGCATTTCCTGGTTATTCAGATTAAGATATCAAGTATATAGTTAATCTGTCATTACACACTTGCTGTATCTATGTGATTAATTTGGTTGGTGTCCATCTGAGGAATTAAACCCTTCTAATTTAGTCGCAGTAGCTCGGAAGTAGTAAGTTGGGATTACTAAGTAGAGCCATACAATTAGGATTACCATTCTGTCTCCAGTAAAATATTATCTATTAATCTTGCCCATTCATTTCATTTGGTTCCTTCAAGTAAGGATTAAAATACCTTCTGGTGAATTATAAGATAATTGATTATATTGGTTGGATTGCTAAGAAGAGTTTGTCAATCACTTCCTTGCACGTTTATACAAGCTATAAACCAAAACTGTGCCAAGCAATTAGAATTATTACCATTAAGAAACTACTGGTCTAGGTCCTTCAAATTGACTCTGTTACCCAACAAGGCACTAGTCTCATTCAACTCATTATTTAAAACCTTGATATTGCTTATACAATTTCTGCCAATCATTTATTAAACATTATACATAGAATTAAGTAGTTAGCTTCTTTTTCATCTATCTTACATCCTATGCCATTGTAGATAGATCCAGTTAGTCCATTCATCCACACTCAGACTGCTTTAATATTTCAAGGTTTACCCACCTAGGTGTAGCAGGACCTAAAGTGTAGGAAATCATCAAACCTTGAAGGTTGATTTCGTCAAGTTAGTTCAAAAACGTTGCAAATCCAAACATAGAGCCTGGCATCCTCTTAGGATTAGCAACTTGCATTTTTGAGACTTAACAAGTTGTATGCCCTAGATCCAGTAGGGTGTTCATCTATAGAAAATCTTTTAAACTGATTTTGTTCATCATGATGTCTATGTAAAGGCAATTTCCACCTTTTATAACTAGTGTCCATACTACGATATTCATCCAAAAGGTCTTTAATTCTGAGTGTTGTTGACATGCTCATGTCCAACTAGAAAACCATAGAGACATAATTCTTGGTAATACAAATGAAAGATGACCAATTTGGAAGGCAAATTGCAAATGTCTTCAGGTCATACATCTTAGCTAGTACCCTCATCAGCTCCGCATTCACAATTACATTTGGTACCACTAGTTTTCCTAGATTTAGTCTCCAAGGATTACATACTGGTTCATGCCTATACATTTTCTTATAGTGGTACATAAACATGTCATATCCCCTTTTCGGTGTCCATATATCACTTGGTTTTCTCTATTTATCTTCTAATTTTTCAACTGAGGGGTTTAATTGTGGACTTCTCTGGGACCTTGGTCCAGAGCTAGGACATTGGTCAATAAGATCTTGGTTCAATGGGCTAGACTCTATTTTTTGTCTCTTAGGTTTTGTTATTTATGATGTATTCTAAATTCATTTAAAACCTTAACCTCTTGACAATGCAAATATTTTAGATAAATTTCAGCTGGTTTTTGAATACTTACTTGAAAATGTTGATAACTGAGAGGGGGGGTGAATCAGTTATCTTAATTATTTCAGCTTTCTAATCTTCCTTAACAATTAATGCTGCATCAAATAAAATAAGAAAACATAACCATGAAATGGAAATAACATCAATACACATGACACAATGATTTTGACCTAGAAAACCCTGTTAAGGGAAAAACCACGGGGTGATTAACCCAAGATTGTTTTCTTTGTTAGAAGAATAAGATAGAACAAAATGGCACTTGCCAATTGGGGCTTACTACCCAAGCACACTACTCAGAAGAGGCTCACTGCCTACAAGAGACTTACATTCTACAATAAAAGAAGGTAACAAAATACTTGAACTGATGAGAAGCATCCACACATGCTAAAGTTCAGTTTCGGTTAAGTTCAATACACTGATCTGCTGCACTTCATTCTGCCTCTTCTTTGGTGATGTTGTCCTGTCACATTCTGGACCTATCTTACTACCTTCACACTACTTTTCTACTTTTCTTTGCACTTCCCAACATACAATTCGCACCTTCACATCTAAATCCATCTGGTATATATATCTGCACAAATGATTTCAACACCTTTCTAGTCAGCATCTGGAATAGTCAATATTTTCCTAAACTCTGATCTGTCGGCTGAATCCTTGCTTGCCAAGTGATGCACATCAAGGAGATGCTTATAGAATTCATCAATTATGTCAGCCATTCATGAGTGATACCTCAGTAAGTTTGATCACCATCAATATCTCATCCGAATTAAGGTCTGATGCTCTGTCAATCAGTTCTTCCTCTGTCAACTCTACCAAACAGGAACCCAACACTCAAGTGCTTATATCTCCTCACTCTTCCATCACCAGAGTCTCAATCCTTGGAATCTATTAGTCAAGGTACTCCTCTTGACTTCCCTAAATCCACACTTTACTGAGATACTTCCTCTGAGAGATCCAGACCTAACTATTAGACCTTGCTGCCTGCTCTGTTCTTGCTTACCGGACCACAACACTTTTTCAATCTAACTTTTGATAAAGACACACCATGTCCTATGGATGTGTGGGATGGACTTTGTTTCCATTAATGACAACACTCATAAGGCCACACAGTGTCTCTTGCCAACAATCTCCCCCTTTGGCATTGATGGCAACACTTAGTGAAAAATGACTGTCATACTGCACTCCCCCTTAGCTGATGCTCTGTTCTAATGTACACTCTTCCAAAGCTCCCCCTTAGCTAGATTCCACATTTTTCACTACTCCTACTCCCCCTTTGACATCAATGGCAAAGGGTAGGATCTGCACACCAAAAATCCCAAAAAATCCAACTATGCTTAGCCGCATAAATGAATATATATGTTATACTTACATATATTGAAGTACATCTACAAAAGTACTCTTCAATTGTACAACTTTTGTTGCCCAACTCTACTTCATCTGTCCAAAATTGAGATGTGAGCACTCAACAGGAATGCAAAAGCTTCTATTTTCTTAAGATCTATTAGATCATTTGTCTGGGTTGTGGCCTGTGCATCAATTAGGGCCTCATGCATGGCCTCTAACTTAGGGATAATGATCCCACTAAGTTCACTCAACCTGTTTATTCTATTTTTCTTGTCCTTCTCAAGCATCTTTATTTCATTTATGACTACAATAGTCTGACACTCTTGATTTACTATGGAGGAGGATAGAGGATCAAAACTTTGAGATAAACTTAGCAGTTTATCCTCTTGCTCTTTTACTTTCTTCTCAATGTCCTTGGTCACTTTAGGCTAGGATAAACAAAATTTGTAAATATCTCTGCCATCTTTGAGAGAATTTTCTAAGCTCTTTATCCTAATATCCATAACTCTCCTATCATTGATTATTAACCCTTGTACCTCTGATAATCTTTTTACCAAAAACTCCTTCCGGACCTTATCTTCTGCTGACTTCTCTAAGGAATCAAAATGTGTGCTAACACTATTTACTATAGATTTGAGATTACCAGATGAAGAGGCTAAGGGATCCTTCTGAAAAGATGGCATGATCTTCTCTAGTACACCGGATGCAATTTCTATGAGCTTGCAGTCCTCCATGTGAGACTTCAAAAGTTTTTCTTTTGCCTTTGCTGAAGTAAAGGATGCTAGCTTCATGGTTTGAACTGGGGAGAGGGAGTCAAAATTGAACGGTCCTTGAAGAAGTTCCAGTTCATCAGATTCCATCATCTCCTTGGTTAATAATTCTTCGACTGCTTCTGTTGTGTCTCTTGCCGGTGACAGGGTTTTCTCCCCTTCTACAACCTTACCACTATCATCTGTGGCCTTTTCTGTTGGAGTTTTCTCTCCTTCTGCAGCCTTACTACTGTCATCTTCCTTTTTATTCTCCTCTGCTTCTTGACTGATCTTCTCTTCTACTCTTTCTTCTTCTTTAGATCTGGAGTCTGCAGGGGAAACTGGAGGAGTTATGTTTTCTTGTTCATGGACCTCCTCTTCCAGAGTAGAGGATTCTAAGTCCTTATCTTTCTCTTCACCTGTCTCCTTCACCTCTTCTACCACTATCTTAGTAGATTCTTCTTCAACATCTGTAGCTGAGGGATCATCACCTAAGTCCTCTATAATAGGAATGTTGAATCTTTTGTATGCATTTCGGAGGATGTCTTCTATTTCTTTTGCTACCTTGTTAGTTTCTCCAAGGAAAAGTTGATTCATTCTAGCTTTGCCCTGGAACTCATCCTTACAATCTTTGAAGATCATATTCTTCTACTTAGGAGTGATGGAGGGATAGAGCTAAATGGCTATCTGTTCCTAGATCTCCATATCCTTTTCTTTGGCATTATTCTTTCTCATTTCAAGTTCCTTCTCAAGGCTTTTAGGAATTAAAGATACGATCTCAATGAAAGCTTTGTTGTAGATATTCAGATACTTGATTGTGGCATCCTACAGAATCTTCTGGTCAGCTTCACTACATTCATCATAGAATTCTGTTATTGGTTTCAAGTTTCCATCCACAGTAATTGCCTTGATGGTATCGTCAAGAGAAGGTTTCTCAACACATTTATCTGTCTTTTCTTCTTCCTTGTCTAGACCAATAGTGGATTGTCTGGATATTTCTTCTTCTTCTTCATTTTCTTAATTTCCTCATCAGACTCTATTTCCTCATCATCCTTAAGGCTTGTGTATGATCTTGTAGCCTTTGTCTTTGTTCTCTTTTCTCCTTTACCAGATGATTTTGCTTCTAGTTATGATGCCTTTGAGCTCTTAGCAGTGGCAGATGCAGAGCTCTTAGAAGATTTGGTCCGGGAGGGGGCTTCTACCAGAGCACTTTCTTTTTATGCCTCTTCCTTTTCTACCCTTTCCATCTTTTCTCTATTTGCATCAAGTGCCTCTTTTGAGATGCCATACCTTTTGGCAACATTCTCTACTTCTTTTCTTACTTTTCTCTTCATCTTTGGTTGCCTAAGCTCCACATGAATCTTTACACTCAATTCTTCAAAGGTTCCAAACCTTTCTGCCTTGGGATCCTTGGGCTGACCTAGCATGTGTTGAATATGTAGCTCTACAATTTTATCATCCACTTCATACCCCATAGGCATGATCTAGACTACCCTTGGCTCCACTGCCTCCATTAGGCACTAATCAATTTCTACCATAAAGAAAACTGTATCCTTATACTTTTCAACTAGAGATTGGGGGATTCTTTCTCTGGCTTGCATCATATTCTAAAAGTTCTTGAAGTAGCCCCAGAGTGTTGTGTTTTATGCCTTGGCATCACCAAGTCCATGCAAATAATCCCTGATTTGTATGGCAACCGGTCTATCATTTTGCCATATCCAGCCACTACATCCGGGTAGCTCATTCATATAATAGAAGAACAAATAGAGTATCAAGCCACCGTATTTGAAGGAGTTCTTCTTGTCCTTCTTTATCTTCTACAGATTTTCCAAAAGTTGGTCCAGAAGGAGCTCACAGAGACCATAGTTAGCATTCTTTCTTAACATTTCATAAGCAGTATATACAGTAGTTCTAAATATTGAATTCTCCCTACTGGAGTGATATATCTTATAGCCAATTATCATTGATGCAAACTTGATATCTGGATCTATGATATCCTCAATTATCATGGCTCTTTTAACAAATTTTGATCCGGTAGCCTCACTTACAATTTGGTTTTTGATAGATTTGAGAGTAGGCATCCCACCGGTTGAGTGTAATCTAGTCACTGCCCTAATGACATCATTGGTGATCTTAAACGACCTGTTCAACCACATGAAGTTGTCATGCATTCTGCTCAAAACATACCGAACCCATTCATCTTCGGCAAAATAGGGGAAATGGATGCACTAACTGAAATGTTTATCCCTGACGACCTTGGATTGGGGTTTGAGATCAAATGAGTCATCTATTAGTTGCTTGTGGTAAATATCCATTAGTTTGGAGTCTCTGAATTCCTCAATGTTTGCATGAATATATGCCCTAACATCTTCAACATGCAAAACCCCATGTGGAATGTTGGAAAATGCGCCTAAGGGATCCACTTCTAAAGATTTGTAGGGATGTTTCTTAAATTTAGGGTGAGGCCTATCAGTAATCTTCACAACATTCAGAGTAGCCATCTTACAAAAGATTCAGAGATAGATTTCAAGAACGGAAAGTACCTTTTACACCTTTAGGGTTTACGAAATGAGCTAAAAAGATCACCGGCTGACTTGAATTCTGTAGTTGATCCTTGAGAGAGATGAAGCAAGCTTGTTTGTAGAGCTCTTTTTCTCTTCTTCTTGAGTGCAAATGTACAAATGACGAGAAAATGAACCCTTTTATCTCTAAGCAAACCCTAATTTCATATTGCAATAAATGTGCAACTTAAGTCATTCCTGTTGCCTTGTTCTTCTTAATCTGAGATGGATCTTTTCCAGATCACTGAGATACACTTGGAGTTATTCTCAGTGAATAATGACAATCTATTTTCCTTTCCATAATCATTTGATCTATCCACAGATCAAGATTCCATAATTTTGAATCAAGCTGGATCTAATTGAGAGAAACCTACTTTTACCAAATGACAGTCAAACCGGATCTATCTTGGATCTTTCATACTTAGACTCTTCAAACCTTCTTGCAGATCTTTCATATTTTTACCAAACCTACTTTAGATGTTTCTCTAAGAATCCTTTAATCTGCAACTTCCCATGTGCCAATTTCAGGCACCAATTGACTGGCTGGGGGAATTTGTTTTCTCAGTGACTCCCCCTAAGCCAGAGCTCATCTATTCAATTTTTAGAAGGATTATCAGCACCAGATTCTGGTGCGAATCCATCCCCAACATTCTTTGTGCTTCTCTTCACCCAGATCTTATTCATCTCTCTTTGAATTTCATCCGTGTTCACTTTTCCTTTTCCTTTGTCTTGGTTATGATTATGCTATTTCAGACACCTTTTGTCTTGATTCTTACTTCTACAGAATTTGGCAATATGACCAGATCTATTGCAATTGTAGCAAACAACATTTCTTTGCATATTTGACTGATATCCTCTTGATCTACACTGATTAGCCATATGTCCCATTCTATTGCATGCAAAGCATCTACCATTAAATGAATTGTTCATTCGCATGTTTCTACACTCATGGGATTTGTGACCATACCTTTTGCAATTGAAGCACTGTCTGGAGAAGGATGTATTAGTCTGATTTATTCTTCTTCTGCACTGATTTGCTTTATGACCAAAGTTATTGCAGTTGTGGTAGTATCCATTGAAAGATGGATATCTTTGAGCATTCGGTTGCCTTACCGGAGGTCTTCTAGGCATGTTTCTTGGATTTTCTGATCTAGAGTTCTTCTGACCGGATCCAGAGCTTTCACCTTTTTCATACCCCAAGCCTTGCTTGTCATGTACCCTCTTTTGGCTTTGAAGAAGATCTTCAAGTTGAGCAAAGCTTATCTTGAATTTCAATTTGTATTCATTTGCAGTTTGAAGATCCCTTTTAAGAGTGTCAATTTGATTCTCAAGTTGTTCTTCATTGTCTCTAGCTTCTTCAAGATCAGATTCTAGATGCCTGATTATTCTATCCATTTTGTGGCAGTCTTCTAACTTCTCCTTGAGAGATTGTCTTAGATCATCTTTAGTTTTTCTTTTCTCTTCAATTTCTTGGGTGAATTTCATAACTCTTGATTCCATTTCATGTCTTACCATAATGACCTCTTTTGATAACCTTTCACATAACTTGGTTTTCTCCTTTAGATCTTCATTTGTATCATTGGCTTCACCTTGACTTGCCAATTGCTGAAGTAGTTCCTTTCTCTTTTTCATAGAGATACTCAGTTTCTCTTTTAGCTCATTTATGAAATCATCAACCTGTTTGAGTCTTTCCTTTAAGTTGTTGTCTTCGAAATGAGATTGCTCAAGATCATCTAGGGAAGACTGAAGTTGTTCCCTCATACCATACATATCCATTGAGATTCCTAGATCTTTCTCAAGCTGTTAGGCTTTGTTTGGATGAACTTAGCTCTAATACCAATTGTTGATAATTGAGAGGGGGGAGGTGAATCAGTTATCTTAATTATTTTAGCTTTCTGATCTTCCTTAACAATTAATGTAGCATCAAATAAAATAAGTAAACATAACCATGAAATGGAAGTAACATAAATACACATGACACAATGATTTTGATGTGGAAAACCCTGTTAAGGGAAAAACCATGAGGTGATTAACCCAAGATTGTTTTCTTTGTTAGAAGAATAAGATAGAACAAAATGGCACTTGCCAATTAGGGCTCACTGCCCTCACACTACTCACAAGAGGCTCACTTCCTACAAGAGACTTACAGTCTACAATAAAAGAAGGTAACAAAATACCTGAACTAATGAGAAGCATCCACACATGCTAAAGTTCAGTTCCAGTTAAGTTCAATAAACTGATCTGCTGCACTTCATTCTGCCTCTTCTTTAGTGCTGTTGTCCTATCACATTCCGGACCTGTCTTACTGCTTTTCTACTTTTCTTCATACTTCCCAACATACAATTCACACCTTCACATCTAAATCCATCTAGTATATATATCCGTACAAATGATTTCAACACCTTTCTAGTCAGCATCCGGAATAGTCAATATTTTCCTAAACTCTGATCTGTCGGTTGAATCCTTGCTTGCCAAGTGATGTGTATCAAGGAGATTCTTATAGAAGTCATCAATTATGTCATCCATCATGAGTGATACCTCAGGAAGTTTGATCACCATCAATATCTCATCCGGATTAAGGTTTGATGCTCTGTCGGTCAGTTCTTCCTCTGTCAACTCTGCCAAACAGGAACCCAACACTCAAGTGCTAATATCTCCTCACTCTTCCATCACCAGAGGCTCAATCCTTGGAATCTATTAGTCAAGGTACTCCTCTTGACTTCCCCAAATCCACACTTTACTGAGATACTTCCTTTGAGAGATCTGGACCTGATTGTTAGACCTTGCTCCCTGCTCTGTTCTTACTTACCGGACTACAACACTTCTTCAATATGACTTCCGGTAAAGACACACCATGTCCTGTAGATGAGTGGGATGGACTTTGTTGCCATCAATGACAACACTCATAAGGCCACACAGTGTCTCTTGCCAACAGAATCAAGAACGTCATTTCCAGAATCCTCCACTATAAAGCAATGTCGTGTCCTATTTTGTCCTATGTATACTCTTCACAATTTTACTATTGAAATATCTTCAAAATTAGGTATATAGAATTCCACCCTTGATTCATAAATGTCATTTCTACCACCTTTCTTATTACCATAACCAATATTAATGTCAACTATCTATTCAAAAATGTAGCTGTCATATCAACGAGACAAACACTACTTTTCGTTATATTGAACATATTTTAACTTTGCTCTCATCGATATCATCTTCATCCTTCCATTTGGACATTTCAATACTATGATTTTCTTTTCTTTTCAGAGTCATCGAAGTCACTCCAAACTGTCTCACTTCGATATCTAAGAGTTCCTTCAAAATTATCGTTCGCCGTGTTTCATTTAAATTATACTCCCGATATTTCATTCTTACTTCGATATGAGTTACTTAATACTGACAAAGTCCCCTTTTTATTGTCATCGAACCTATCAAGGGGAGTTCCATTCTTGTCCTACTGATATCCACACTTCCCCTCGATGTTGTATTAACATTGTACTCCCATTCTCGGGACTTCGAAAGGACTTACAATTGTCTCCCTTTGATTTGTTAACCTCTCTTCAATGTGGCCTTCTATGGCTATCAACAACATTAAATTATTTCTTTATCTCGTATTTACTTTGATAATATTCATCATGACTTTTTTCATCAGTCTATCCAAGGGATCATAATATTACTCTCTTCGACATGTTGTTCCCTCTTCAATAAATGTTATCTCATTATAGTGATAGTCATTACTGGAGGTAACATGAGGTTTTTCCAATATTGTTTTTTATACGTACACATTATTCTTGAGATTCTGTAGCAAATTCACAAGTGATGGACATGTAACTAGACTCTTTTGAATGGTAAAAATCTAAGTGTAAATTCAAATCCTACAATATTTGAGGTGAAAATGGGAATTTGTGAGGGACTATTGCGACTAATTTTATTAGTCCTAACACATAATATTTTTGCATTCACAATTTTTATAAATACCTTGGTACAACAATAAGTATAACATAAGAGGACATGTTCCCAACATTACACTACAAGACATAGTTCATTTCAAACAAAATGTTAATCAAATTAAATATACTTTATAATAGTTATTTTTTAATGTCCTAAATAAACAGTCTTATATTATAATTCAATATCTCATTTTTTGTTACTATTTATACTTATAATTTTAATAATATTATTAATTATATTATTAATATTTATTATTAAACACTCTTCAAAAATTAATTTTCTAACAATTGGAATGCAATTTTTCTATACAACCAGTATTTAATCTACAAAAAAATTACAACTAAACAAATACTATAATTACAACACTACAAGGTAGGTACTGGCCACTACGTGGCACTTGTTTTTATTGGTGTTGTTGAGTATTCGCTTTTCTTAAAATTTATTCAAGATTCAAAATTGACTTCATCCTTATGGGTTTAGGGCCTTTGTAACTTGTCAACGTGATTCATCATTAAGAATAATGATATATAATTGAATTGTGGGCATAGGCTTCTTATATAGATATCAATCTCTTTAATATTGAAAGTTTGATGCTTATTAGTTAATCCACATGAGGATAGTTATGGATTAGGGTTATGATATTTGCTCAAAGGTTTTTGGTCTTTCTTATTAGTATCTACCTTCTGCGGTACTATTGCATCCACTAAGGCTTATCTAGTTATTAAGCTGTTAACAGTAAACCAATCAAGACATGGGATATTTTTCTTGTCGTGCAAATTTTATATAAATTTGAACTTTTCCTAGGTCAAGATGATAAAATTTTACCAAAAAAACATTGAAAAATGATTTATCTCTATTGTGATTGGCTCAAAAAAATGGCCTCTTCTCTACGGATTGTTGGAGAGTGCAACAAACACCTATAAATGTGGAGAGAAATTTGGTTTGAAGGGAGGATGTGGCAAGTAAACAAACTATGAACACTAATCTTACCTCCCATGAGTTAAGTCATGCCTAAATGGATGATGATAATTCTGAGAGTAAAAAATCATCATTTTTTTAGAATTTAATTTTTTACTTCATTACCTAAACTTCAAAATTACTTTTTGTCAAAGGAACAAAATCGTTATTATTTATAGTTATAATATTAATAATACTATTAATAATATTACTAATATCCATTATTAACACTTCTTAATATATTATCTTAATTGATATTATAATAATATTGTATAATAACAGAATAATAAGCATAAACATAAATATAATATAATATAACAATATAATAAAAAACAAAAATATAATATAATAATATATAAAAATATTATAATATTAGACTAATTTAATAATATAAATATATTATTATCATATTTATTATCATAGTTTTCCTAGATTTAGTCTCCAAGGATTACATATTGGTTCATGCCTATACATTTTCTTATAGTGGTACATAAACATGTCATATCCCCTTTTCAGTGTCCATATATCACCCAGTTTTCTCTGTTTATCTTCTAATTTTTCAAGTAAGGGGTTTAATTGTGCACTTCTCCAGGACCTTGGTCTAGAGCTGGGACATTAGTCAATCAGATCTTGGTTCAGTTGTCTGGACTCTATTTTCTATCTCTTAGGTTTTGTTATTTCTGATGTATTCTCCATTCATTTAAAACCCTAACCTCTTGACAATGCAATATTTAGATAAATTTCAGCTGGGTTTTTAATACTTACTTGAATCAAGAACATCGCTTCTAGAATCCTCCACTATAAAGCAATGTCGTGTCCTATTCCATCATCTGTATACTCTTCACAATTTACTGTTGAAATATTTTCAGAATTAGGTATATAGCATTCGGTCCTTGATTCATCAATTTCATTCCTACCACCTTTCTTATCACCATAACTAGTGTTAATGTCAATTATCTCTTCAAAAATGTAGCTATCATATCAATGAGACACACTAATTTTTGTTATATTGAACAGATTTTAACTTTGCTCTCATTGATATCTTCTTCATCCTTCCATTTGGACGTTTCAATACTATGTTTTTATTTTCTTTTTAGAGTCATCAAAGTCACTCCAAGCTATCTCACTTCAATATCTAAGAGGTCCTTCAAAATTATCATTTGCTGTGTTCCATAAATTATACTCTTGATATTTCATTCTTATTTCAATATGAGTTACTTAATACTGACGAAGTCACCTTTTTATTATCATTGAAGCTATCGAGGGGAGTTCCATTCTTTTCCTATCGATATCCACACTTCCCCTCGATGTTGTATTAACATTGTACTCCCATTCTCAGGACTTTGAAAGGACTTATAGTTGTCTTCCTTCGATTTGTCAACCTCTCTTCAATGTGGCCTTCTCTGGCTATCGACAACATTAAATTTTTTATTTATCTCGTATTTACTTTGATAATATTCATCATGACTTTTTTCATCAGTCTATCCAAGGGATCATAATATTACACTCTTCAACATGTTTTTCTCTCTTCAATATATGTTATCTCATTATTGTGATAGTCATTACGAAAGGTAACATGAGGTTTTTTCAATATTGTTGTTTATACATACACATTATTCTTGAGATTCTATAGCAAATGCACAAGTGATGGCCATGTAACTAGACTCTTTAGAATGGTAAAAATCTAAGTGTCAATTCAAATCCTACAATATTTGAGGTGAAAATGGGAATTTGTGAGGGACTGTTGCGACTAATTTTATTAGTCCTAACACATAATATTTTTGCATTCACAATTTTTATAAATACCTTGGTACAGTAATAAGTATAACATAAGAGTACATGTCTAAAGCTATTTGGCTGAAAAGTGGAGATCACAACTCTAAATTTTTCCACTTGACTACTTTGAAGAATAGAGCAGCTAACAGAATCAAGAATATCTCTTCAAAGGGCAAGATTTTCTTGAATGAAGTGGAAATTCAGAAGGAAGCTAAGATTTTCTTTTCCTCTATTCTAAATGTTGATGGACCTCTGGATCTTAATATGGAAAACACTTTGCTTTAGGTTATTCCCATTGTGATAGAAGACAACGACAACAAGACGATGACAAAAATCCCTTTAGAGGATGAAATCAAAGGTTTTGTCTTCTCCGTTGAAGGTAACAAGGCTCCTGGGCTTGATGGCTTCCCCCACTTCTTTTTCCAAACTTTTTGGGAGATTGTAGCCAAAGATACTTGCAATGCTACTAAATAATTTTTTGGAAGCAACAGGTTGCTTAAAAAACTTAACTCCACTTTTCTCGTTCTTATCCCGAAGAAGACTGGAGCCAACTCCTTTGTTGATTATTGACCCATCAGTCTGTATAATTTGATGTTCAAGATCATTTCAAAAGTTATGGCTTGCAGACTCCAAGTCCTTCTCCTGCGTCTAATTTCGGTGCAGCAAAGTGGTTTTGTTCTGGGTAGACAAATTCTTGACTATCATTTTGGTCCAGGAGAACATTCACTCCCTGGGTATGAATAAGAAGGAGGGATTCCTTCTTAAGCTTGATCTCATGAAAGATTATGATAAAGTTGACTGGAATTTTCTTACCAGTGTTATGAGAAAGTTTAGTTTCAATGAAAAATCCCTTCATCTTCTCCGACAACTTTTCCTTTCTCCTAAGTTCTCAGTCCTAGTCAGTGGATCTTCATTGGGCTTTTTTGTTAGCTCTAGAGGGCTAAGACAAGGGGATCCTATCTAACCTTTCTTATTTTTTATCATGGTGGAAGCCCTGGGCAAAATATCCAGAAAGAGGTCCTTCAAGGGAGTTTCAAAGGTCTTTGTCCATCCTCGCTTGCACCCTCCTATTCTCACCAACAATTTGTCGATGATACTATCATTATGGGTGAAGCCTCTAACAAGGAAGCTCGTATGGTGAGGAGTATTCTTCTGAATTATAAAGTGGCTTCAGGTCATAAAATCAATATACCTAAGAGTTTGATTTTCTTCATCAATGCCCCAGAACCCAGGCAACTAAAAATAGCACGCATTTTGCAATGCAAAGTTGAGTCCCTTCCTTCCATATATCTTGGGTTACCTCTTTTTGAGAAAAGAATCCCTGACTCATTCTGGTAGAGTATGGTTGACAAATTTCATTCCAAACTGGCAGGCTAGAAAGGTGCGACCCTGAACCAAGTAGGCAAAATTCAGTTGATCAAAGGTTCCCTTCAAAATCTCCTAGTTTACTCTATGTCCCTATTTAAAATTGCTGCCAAAATTAGAGAAAGAATTGAACAAATCCAAAAAAGATTTTTCTAGTCTGGAACTAAGGAGAAGAGAATCCTGCTAGTTGTGTGGGATTCAGTCTACAAGCCTAAAAGATTTGGGGGTCTTGGTCTGAGAAAACTCAAGGAATTCAACTCTACTCTCCTGGAGGCCAATGCCTGGTGCCTGATGTCAGAAAAGAAAGAATGGATGGAAATTGTGAACAATAAATACCTACGTGGTTACAATAACTTAAGGAAAGCACTAGATAGTCCTATTTTGCTTGAAGGATCTAAAATATGGAAAAATATCTCTCAGTCTAGGGAAATTATTAGAAAAGGTTCTTTATGGAGGATTGGAGATGGCAGCAAGGTGGACTTTTGGAAGGATCGGTGGTTTGGGGAATCCCCACTCAACAAGAAAGAATGGGCAAGCCCTTTTGAAGATTTATGCACTGCCACTTGTGGCTTGAAGGTCAAGGATTACATCATTGAAGGTAGATGGAAAAACTTCTTGACTGATAGGCGCTTGGTTGATTTATAGAACAGGTTGTATGTTTTTCATATTCCCCTAGGTAGAAAAGAATACCAACTCATTTGGTAGGCCACCTCCTCAGGGCATTACTCTGTGGCATCGGGGTTCAAAGAACTTTCTCCTACTGTGAAGGATCCTCCCTTTTGGGCTAGATTGTGGGATGACAAACTTATTCCAAAAATTAATATTTTCTTTTGGCTGCTAGCTCAAGACATGGTGCTTACGTGTGATAACCTATGTAAAAGGGGCTTCTCGCTTGTCAACAGATGCCCCTTATGCCTTAAGAATTCTGAAGACTCCTTCCATCTAGTCCTCTCCTACCCCTTTTCTCTTGAGCTCTGGAACAAGATTCTTTCCTTACGGAATCTCAATTGGACCTTCCCTAACTCCACCAAGGATCTAGTCTCTCAATAGATTTGCCTTGTCTCTAACCCTTCCCTTAGATTCCTCTAGTCCCTGAGCATCCCTCACATTTCTTGGGGCCTTTGGAAGGAAAGGAATAATAGAGTGTAATGCCCCGTCATGTAACCCCAAAATGCATTCACAAGATACCATGCGCATGAACACAAAATTACAACCTAGGCCTCTGGGACCAAAACACTCTATTAACTTGCACAAGGAGTCTCATTAAGACCAATCAATCAAACATATGATCAAACTTGTTTTCTTGATGCAACTGAGTTCACATACACCCATTATCTTAGCAACTCTTAATATCAACCTAATTAATAAATTTTACAAGGAGAACATAACAAATTTACTAACGGATTAATATAATTAACATTCGACCAAAACTGACTTGAAATGGAAATCTTCACTAAATAAATATCTATTTAATAACCTCATACAAGGTTTAAATAACTGCACGCGGTAATTAAAAGACACATAACGATATGCAAATTTTTTTCCGTATGAGAGATAAATAACACTAATAATAATAATAAAATAATAATAATGATAACAAAATTCTATATTTATTCACAAGGAAGACTTTAACATAGTAATAATATATTTATTTAACATAGTGCATTCTTGATTATATCCTTGAAAACAAGGAAGAACCAATTCCAAATTTACATTACGATTGCTTACTATTGACTTAGATTAATTAGAATGCGAGGGTAGGATTATCACCGCTTGTCAATTTGCAAAACTATAATACCAAAAGTGTAAATTGAGTAAATCTACTTGCCGTTTAATTCCCATCCAAAATCAATATCAACATTACTCTACCCTAATAGCAAGGAAGAGCATTTAATATGAAAACATGGTTGTAAACTCGTTACGAATGGATTTACAAGAACATTAAATAACAACATGAAACTATTAATTACGCAATTATCTAGTCGATTTGCAAGCCACAAGTGTCGTTATCCTAAGGCATCTCATAATTATCCGCGATGAAGATTGAGTAACTCAATAAATGCAAGGTGACTCTAAATTCGTTTCTCGCGGAGTTTTCTATATAAAGAAACCATAATAAACCACTAGAATGCAATAATCCCATTTAACTTTAAAGGATTTCAACTAATGAAAACATCGTATTAAAAGGTTTAAATCACTAAAACGTTACGATCATGAAACATTGATGTAGGTCCATTTGAATTGACATATCTAATGGTAAGTTGCCTTCTAGGCTTCTACTCCCTTGGTTAAACAAGAATAATCACTCTTTGCCAACTTATTGCCTAGCTTCAGACTAATCACAAAGTTCATTTATTACTAATAATAAAATCTCATAATTAGTCTGAGTTAGGTGGTTTGGTTAGACATTTAGTTAACTTTCCCAAGTTTTTGTCTAGTGCAGAGTCAACTCTTAATTACTGTTTGGACTTGCCATGATAGTGGATCTAATCATCCATGGTTAGTTCTCTTCTGGGTGGTAGAGGTTTATAATCATGACTTCTTACTAATAGAAACATCTAAAATACTCTTTACAATCTTTTTTCATATTACAGTATTTCTCTGTTTAGCTGCTATCAATGATTTATTGAAAGGCAACTCCTCTGCCACATCCACCAAGCCACACAAATATATACCACTTTATCACGAGGCATGCCTGCCATGTTGGCAAACGTGGCTTATTGCCAGAGGTCCAGATCACAGAAGGCCAGCAGCAACAACTATGTTGAATTGGAGAGTTTTCTTGTATATTAAGATCCATTAAAAATTATACCTGCTCTTTGGTGACAATGCATTGACTTACATATTCTAGATTTTTAAAAATACTGAATGTAAATTTTCTGATTGTAGTGACTATAATATTTCTAGATTTTTAAAAATGCAGGAGTTCAGATCACCTGTTCCCACCAAGTCAGTGCAAATTCAAGTTTTATGGGATTACACTAGCCCAAATCTTAAAACTATGACTAACAGGAAGGCTAGCACTTAGGGAGGAAAACTAAAATCAAAAAGATCGTGTCTAAAAAGATAGAAAGAATAATTCCTGACTCCAGAAAGAATACTCACACAGCCACTTCTAAATCCACGAAGGCAACATTCTAAGGACAGCATGAGAGAGTGTGGGTCACGGACAGTGGCATAAACGGCAACTTCCAAGCCAAAACAAGAACCAAACTACATTAACACAACCTCCTTAAGTGCTCAGCAAGAAGAAAACGTGGTAAGAGAGGGCAGCGATGCATCAACAGTATGAAGCTCCAAGCCAAGGACGATTGCTGAGCATTTATGTTTCTGGGAGATTCATAATGTTCTATGGTCAAGGCTCCTACTTCTGTCATTTACGCAGAACTAGATGATTGCGTGGAAACAGCATGGGATAGCATAGAGCAGGAAACAACGCACAAGGTGCCAATGGAAAGCAGGCGAGTGCAATGGGGTTTCAGTTTGTTTGAACGAAATGAAAAGGTAGCAAACAGATTATAGCCTTTTGTGCTAGAAAGACAAAGACGTGAGGTAAATACCTTTTTCTGTTTAAGGGGATGATTTCCTCCAAGCCTTGGATCGAATCCTCAGAAGGCGATTCTTTTGATTTCTGTCCGCACTCCCTCCAGCGATCTTCGAGGCAGATCTCCTCCAAACCCTTTAACAATGTTAAGAATGAGCTCAATAGCCCTCTCTATAGGAGTGGCCTTGTTGCCTTTAGTGGCTTTGGATACGAAGTAATCCACAAAGCAAAATGGTGTTACAGAACGCATTCTCCATTGCAGTGTGCTCAGAACCAAAAGCTCCATTCTTTGAAAAGTCTGCGCATCGAATATGAATCTTGCATCCTCCCTATGCAAATCTTGAAGAAGGGGAACACGTATATCCGCCATTTAAGTGCGAGGAACAAGCACGCAACAGAGGCCAGCTGGAGCATCCAAGCCTTGCAGGTACCTTGTGACAGCTTATATATCGAAAGGAACTGATCTAGGTAATTAACAGCCAGGTAGCCAGTCAGGGACCCAAAATTATAAAAGCAATACACCTTGAGAATCCAGTTGACAGCCTCCCTGTGAGCATTAAGGTAAAAGGTTCGATTCCTAAACCGCTCTAGATAGCCTTGTTTGCGCGTGTAGTCAGGCTCTTTTTGGACCAGCACTGAGAGCGATTCACCATCCTCAGCTTCAAAGACAGATAGAGAGGTATGTTGGGTATCGCCCCGGTTGTCCCAGGACTTGATTTGGGAACCATTTTCAAAGCTGGGCACTATGGATGCCTTGTCTCAGATTCGCTCCCCCCTTCCCCTCTTGAAACAATCAAAAGACAGGATTAAAAAGGCCATTGAACTCAACACGGTACAGTCCTCTGTGAAGTGAGAAATCAGTCACAATCCCTTTCCGAGAATGCAAAGGGGGCTCTTTTCTTTTTCCTCCCCTAAATCTGGCGAAAGCCTTTTGCCTGCAACAAAACTTTAAGAAATTCAATGGCTGCAGACTGTCAAAACTCCAATCGCTGACCCCTGGTTCGATTGCATTCTCAGATACCCCCGTCGCCATTCTAGGTACGTCCAACCCAAACCCTAACTTCCTACGAATCTTGTAGGTGCTGATATCAAATCTAAAGCACAAACCCTAACCAAAAAAAACCCGTTGGAAACTCCTCCCCAAAATATATATATATTTTTTTTAAAACCCTAGAATAGACCAATAAACCACGGCAAAATTATTATCTTATAAATCTAATATTAACATGCATCTCAATAAACACAATTTACATTATATCAATCTATGCATTAATGAAATTTATGAACATTGCCATATACCGTTTAAACATTTACAACACTCACAAATTAGGCAATATAATTTATTTATTAATTCACATAGTATTAAATAATTATATTTTCTACATTATTTAATTCTTATTGAAACCATTAATATTTATTTAACATAATTATATTCCTAGTCAAGTAATTATATTCGAATGCATCAAAACACTGACGTAACACAGGCAACTCTGACCTTGTTAAACCTCGTGGTGGCACTAAACTTGACTGACAAGCAAGATTGGAAGACAAGACAAGACCACAATGACGGAGGCAAACAGACAACCGACACAAAAGACCAGGAACCCCATGTTAACTCCATTCCACGAATCCATCGGCTAGGGCACGCTCAGACCTGCTAGTCCAGGTGGAGTCGATGCCCGGTACCTGCATACTGCATCGAAACAACAAGGTTGTACATATATATATGTTATCATAAACATAATGAACGGAAGTCGCAGCGTGGCAGGGTACTTGGACACAAGTAATGCCACACTGTTCCGTTCAGTAACTCATCAAATAAATAACTGCATCCAATCCTAGATATACATCATAATCATGATCAAACAATACCTTAAACATAAAGTAACATCAATATGAAATCATGATCATATTAAACTGAAATTAACATCAAACCATAATATGTCCATCAACTAAGAATGCACAAGGTACAAGAGATCAAGCATCATCTAACATAATCCATATCTAGTTCGTATGATAATCAAGTGTCTAGCAATATCAAAGAAAACATCAACCATAGCATAGAAATCAAAGTGTCTCAAAACTGAAAACATGCACTAAAGGACTATCATCGGTACTAGGATTGTCATAGGAATCATGAGAACAACATCTATCGCAAACGAAAAGGCGAGGGGCATTACATAGAGTCTTTAGAGACACCAACTTAACTCCTAATAATTTGTTTTATAAAGTGGTTAGGAGCATCAAGGAGAATTACAAAGCCAAGATTGAAGAACAACTCTCTCATGATAAAAGAAGAGAGGTATCTCAGATGGAGAGAAACATATCTAGGAATTGGGACATCAATGAAGATATATCTATACCCTTTAAAACAATGAAACACTCTAGAGGGAAAGTGGTGTGGCATCTACCTCTGAAAGGGTGGATCAAAATCAACTTTGATGGGGCGGCAAAAGGTAATCCTGGAGCTGCTGATAGTGGGGGGTGATAAGAGATAATCTTGGTAGGTTCATAGTGGTAGTCGCACTCCCTTTGGGTACACAGACAAATCACTGTGCCGAAGCTATGGATGCCTATCACTCTATTGCTCTGGCACAGGCTAAGGATCATACAAAAGTCTGGGTGGAGGTTGACTCTAACAACATCATTAATTGTCTTAAGAGCACCACTAAACCAAGCTAGTCTATTGTGACCTTGATTGAAGATGCTATCATGTTGTTGGGAATCTTTAAAGCTACCCACATATCTCACATTTATTGTGAGGGGAACAAGGTGGCAAATGTTTTCACCAACCTAGGGGTTCAAAACCATTCAAAGCTCATATGGGAGGAATTTAATTTAATCCTGAGCAATGTTAAAGAGATGGTTTATAATGATTTATCCCATGGTACAAAACTCGAGATCCTCTAAAGAGATCATCATGGTCTCAAAGGGTTCACAGGCCTCTCCTATCTAGATTAATCATCTCACATGGATTATGGGTTGGAAAAACAACTTTGTTCTACTTTTCCTCATTCTTGTCTTCACTTCTATTTGCAGAGAGTGTGGTTTCTTCCAGTGTCTAAATTATAGCATGGGGGGGAATAGAAATAGGGTTGAACCATCTTCTTACAAGGGGATTAGGCAGAAGCAGAAGGTCTGGAGTATCCTGGAGGCTGGAGGGTTCACTCCATTTATGGAAATTCTCCATGGAGCTGACCCTAATGTGACTACTCTATTCGTCAAAGGTTAGAAGAACAAGAAGGTTATAGCATATGGGTGGGAATTAACAATTTCTGAAGATTTTATTGCCATGGTGACGGGCCTTTCAACCAAAGGGAAGAAATTCTTCCATGAGAGGAAACAAAGTGAGGAAGCCCTTAATAAGTTCTTCAAAGGCAACAAAAGGGAAAAGTTGGTTAAGTTTTAGATAGGAGGGTATAATTGTCTATCCATCAAACTCATCTGGGCAGAGGTGGTTGAAGTTATAATGAGATATATAACTCTGGATGGAAGGCACGTGGCCATCTATAGTTATCACTTCAACTTTCTCAATCACTTTAGACATGGTATGTTGGTTTCTTTTCCCTTCTACCTACTTTCATCTTTGGAGTTTGATTTTTTTTAAAATAGCAAAAACACTAAACTCCCAGTTTTGCATGAGAGCCTCATTTTACTTATCATGGAGCACATGAAGAATAATACTCCCAAAAAAGGGATTAAACAAAAACACAGTGCTAAGAAGAAGGGTTGGGTGGTGTCGAGTGAAGACGAGACTGATTCTGAGGATGAGGAATGGAATATGGATGATGAAGAAGAGGATAGTGAGGTGGAGTCCTCTAGAAAGAAGAAGAAAACTCAGAAGAGGGAAGTTAGCATCTCTTGGTCTGAAGGGTTTAATACGAGTGATGACTCTAACACCTTTGTCAAGGAGATTATAGACAAGAAGGCTATGCCTTTGAAGAGGAAAATCCCCACTCTTGCAAAGAAAGGTAAAAAAACCCATGGAGAAAGATATTGTAGATGAGGGATTTGTTCTCGGTGCCGGTGGTTCTTCTCAGAAATAGGGGACTAAGCTGAAGCAAGGGAATAGGGATAAGCTGTTTGAGAAGGTTCTAGATGAGGGAATTATTCAGGGTGCTGGTTGTTCTTCTTAGAAATAGGGGACCAAGCTGAAGCAAGGGAATAGGGAGAAATTATCTAAGAAGGTTTATGAAAGGGTAGAGGAAACACAGGGCAAGACCACGCATATCCCTGAACCTTGTGTAGGCCTCAAATTTCCTGAGATCAATGATCCTTCGAACAACCTCCCAGAGGATTTTGATGATTTATTGGCCCATGCAAGAAATAGAGATCAGGTCGAGGAGGTTTTTGAGTTGGTTAAGAATGTTGTTAATTCACAGCACAAAATGACAAGTGGTTCTTCCTAGAAATTAATAGAATCAACATCAAGCTCTAGCTGATGCGGGAAATCTTGGGGAGAGGTATCAATACTACTGTTGAGTAGGACACTTTAATCTTTAGAAACTGGGAGGCAATTCCTAAAATGGAGGAAATGGACCATGATCTGAACATGATGAGAGAAGAATTTAACACTAGGGTCCAGTAACTAGAGGAGAAAATCATAGACGTCAACAACAACTTAGAGAAAATGATGAACATCAGTAAACTTACCAATCAGAATAGCCTCAACGGGATGAGAGTACTAACTGAGAAGATCAAGGAGCTTAGAAAAGAACAGTTCAAGGATTTCAATGCTGAGGACATCATGAATGTTGAGGATCTGGGTATTCAGGATAAGAGTGATGAAACTAAAAATACTGGTAAACAGGTGGCAACTAAGGACACAGTTGGACCTTCGACCCGCACTAGGAGGAGAAACAAAAAGCAATTTGAAGTCGAAAAGAAAGATCTCATGGACTTTGCCAAGATGCATGAGGCATTTTATGAACAAGAATTAGAAGCGGCCAAGACTCTCAAGAAGATGAACTAGTATAGTTTAGTTTGTTCTCTTTTTTCGCTACTCTTTCTATGCTTATGTTGTTTTGGTATCTTATAGTTGGTTGTCGGTTGGCTTACTACTTTTTGTTTGCTTCCTTTTGTAAAGGGTTTCGGGGTCCCCTTTCAAAACCTGTTTGACCATATTAATCAAAAACATAAGAGGAAATGTTCCCGACATTACACTACAAGGCATAGTTCATTTCAAAAAAAAAATTAATCAAATTAAATGTACTTTATAACAATTATTTTTTAATGTCCTAAATAAATGGTCTTATATTATAATTCAATATCTCATTTTTTGTTATTATTTATACTTATAATTTTAATAATATTATTAATATTTATTATTAAACACTCTTCAAAAATTAATTTTCCAATCATTGGAATGCAATTTTTCTATACAACTAATATTTAATCTACCAAAAAAATTACAACTAAACAAATACTAGAATTACAACACTACAAGGCAGGTACTGGCCACTACGTGGCACTTGTTTTTATTGGTGTTGTTGAGTATTTGCTTTTCTTAAAATTTATTCAAGATTCAAAATTGACTTCATCCTTATAGGTTAGGGCCTTTGTAATTTGTCAACGTGATATCATTAAGAATAATGATATATAATTGAATTGTGGACGTAGGCTTCTTATATAGATATCAATCTCTTTAATATTGAAATTTTGATGCTTATTAGTTAATCCACATGAGGATATTTATGGATTAGGGTTGTGATATCTTCTCAAAGGTTTTTGGTCTTTTTTATTAGTACTTGCCTTCTGCAGTACTATTGCATCCACTGAGGCTTATCTAGTTATTAATCTATTAATAGTAAACCAATCAAGGAATGGGATTATTTTTCTTGTCAGGCAAATTTGATATAAATTTGAACTTTTCCTATGTCAAGATGATAAAATTTTAACAAAAAATCATTGAAAAATGATTTATCTCTATTGCGAGATCGTCAGAGAGTGCAACAAACACCCATAAATGTGGAGAGGAATTCGTTTTGAAGGGAGGTAGTGGCAAGTAAACAAATTATGACCACTAATCTTACCTCCCACGAGTTAAGTCATGCCTAAATGGATGGCGATTATTTTGAGAGTGAAAAATCATCAATTTTTTAGAATTAAATTTTTACTTCATTACCTAAACTTCAAAATTACTTTTTGTCAAAGGTACAAAATTGTTATTATTTATAGTTATAATATTAATAATACTATTAATAATATTACTAATATCTATTATTAACACTTCATATATTATCTTAATTGATATTATAATATTATAATAATATTGTATAATAATAGAATAATAATCATAAACATAAATATAATATAATATAACAATATAGAAAAAAAATAATATAATATAATAATATATAAAAATATTATAATATTAGAATAATGTAATTATATAAATATATTATTATCATATTTATAAATATATTATTATCATAGTTTTCCTAGATTCAGTCTCCAAGGATTACATATTGGTTCATGCCTTTACATTTTCTTATAGTGGTACATAAACATGTCATATTCCCTTTTCGTTGTCCATATATAATCTAGTTTTCTCTATTTATCTTCTAATTTTTCAACTGAGGGGTTTAATTGCGCACTTCTCCAGGACCTTGGTCTAGAGCTGGGACATTGGTCAATTAGATCTTGGTTCAATGGTCTGGACTTTGTTTTTTATCTCTTAGGTTTTTCTATTTCTGATGTATTCTCCATTCATTTAAAACCCTAACCTCTTGACAATGCAAATATTTCAGATAAACTTCAACTAGTTTTTGAATACTTACTTGAATCAAGAACATTGTTTTCAGAATCCTCCACTATAAAGCAATGTCGTGTCCTATTTTGTCCTATGTATACTCTTCACAATTTTACTATTGAAATATCATCAGAATTAGGTATATAGGATTCGGCCATTGATTCATAAATGTTATTCCTATCACCTTTCTTGTTACCATAACCAGTATTAATGTCAACTATCTCTTTGAAAATGTAGTTGTCATATCAACGAGATGGACACTACTTTTCGTTATATTGAATAGATTTTAACTTTGTTCTCATCGATATCTTCTTCATCCTTCCATTTGGACATTTCAATACTATGCTTTTATTTTCTTTTCAGAGTCATCAAAGTCACTCCAAACTGTCTCACTTCTATATCTAAGAGTTCCTTCAAAATTATCGTTCACCGTGTTTCATAAATTATACTCCCAATATTTCATTCTTACTTCAATATGAGTTACTTAATACTGACGAAGTCCCATTTTTATTGTCATCAAAGCTATCGAGGGGAGTTCCATTCTTGTCCTACCGATATCCACACTTCCCCTCGATGTTGTATTAATGTTGTTCTCCCATTCTTGGGACTTCGAAAGGACTTATAATTGTCTCCCTTCGATTTGTTAACCTCTCTTCAATGTGGCCTTCTATGGCTATCGGCAACATTAAATTATTTCTTTATCTCGTATTTACTTTGATAATATTCATCGTGACTTTTTTCATCAGTCTATCCAAGGGATCATAATATTACTCTCTTCGACATGTTGTTCCCTCTTCAATATATGTTATCTCATTATTGTGATAGTCATTAGGGGAGGTAACATGAGGTTTTTTCAATATTGTTGTTTATACATACAGATTATTCTTGAGATTCTGTAGCAAATTCACAAGTGATGGACATGTAACTGGACTCTTTTGAATGGTAAAAATATAAGTGTAAATTCAAATCCTACAATATTTGAGGCGAAAATGGGAATTTGTTAGGGATTGAACATTGCAACTAATTTTATTAGTCCTAACACATAATATTTTTGCATTCACAATTTTTATAAATAGTTTGGTACAACAATAAGTATAACATAAGAGGACATGTTCCCGAAATTACACTACAAGGCATAGTTCATTTCAAAAAAATGTTAATCAAATTAAATATACTTTATAACACTTATTTTTTAATGTCCTAAATAAACAGTCTTATATTATAATTCAATATCTCATTTTTTGTAATTATTTATACTTATAATTTTAATAATAATATTAATTATATTATTAATATTTATTATTAAACACTCTTCAAAAATTAATTTTCCAATTATTGGAATGCAATTTTTCTATACAACCAATATTTAATCTAAAAAATATTACAACTAAACAAATAAGTTATAATTACAACACTAAAGGTAGGTACTGGCCACTACATGGCACTTGTTTTTATTGGTGTTGTTGAGTATTTGCTTTTCTTAAAATTTATTAAAGATTCAAAATTGACTTCATTCTTATAGGTTAGGGCCTTTGTAATTTGTCAACATGATTCATCATTAAGAATAATGATATATAATTGAATTGTGGACATAGGCTTCTTATATAGATATCAATCTCTTTAATATTGAAAGTTTGATGCTTATTAGTTAATCCACATGAGGATAGTTATGGATTAAACCAATCAAGACATGGGATTATTAATCTATTAAAAATGACCTCTTCTCTCAGATTTGTCGAAGAGTGCAACAAACACCTATAAATGTGGAGAGAAATTTGGTTTGAAGGGAAGATGTGGCAAGTAAATAAATTATGAACACTAATCTTACCTCCCACGAGTTAAGTCATGCCTAAATGGATGGCGATAATTCTGAGAGTAAAAAATCATCAATTTTTTACTTCATTACTTAAACTTCAAAATTACTTTTTGTCAAAGGTACAAAATCATTATTATTTATAGTTATAATATTAATAATACTATTAATACTATTAATAATATTACTAATATGCATTATTAACACTTCTTCATATATTATCTTAATTAATATTATGATATTATAATAATAATGTATAATAATAGAATAATAAACATAAACATAAATATAATATAATATAACAATATAATAAAAAACAAAAATATAATATAATAATATATAAAAATATATAATATTAGAATAATGTAATAATATAAATATATTATTATCATATTTATTAATGCCAAGAGGCATTCTACAATGGCAACACAGGGTGGAGTGTAATGGCATGACTGTGATAAAAAAACACTTACCTTTTACTTTAAAATTGATGATCATTTACATGTCAAATTATTAATATTTAATAATAAATATTATAAATCCAAAAAAAGTAGCATGTAGAAATTAATGGACATAGGGTTGAGTGAAGAAAAAAGTGCAGAGATATCAATTTGAAGTAAAATGAAGTAAAATAAAATAATTAAAAGTAAATAAAATAAATTCAAATTAATATATATTTAATATTCATATTTAATAATAGAATAAAATATTAATATTTAATAATAAACATGATATTTCCAAAATAAAAAGGTAAAACAAAGATATGCCATCATCAACACGGTTCACTTCTCCATCATATTTGCATATATCCTTTTTTCTATAATTTTGTAATACCCTTCTACAAAGCCTATGGCCTCTAGCATGAAACAAAATAAAATTCAAAAAAATTGAATCTAAAAAAATGTTAGAACATGGAACATTATTTTATTTTGCATATATCCTTTTTTCTATAATTTTGTAATACCCTTCTACAAAGCCTATGGCCTCTAGCATGAAACAAAATAAAATTCAAAAAATTTGAATCTAAAAAAATGTTAGAACATGGAACATTATTTTATTTTGTATATATTAAACGAAAGAAAAGGGCTGTAATTTTTTGTAATGTTAGAAATAATTTCAACCAAAATTTTATACATGTTTTAGGTTTGAAACCTTAATTAATTTATATAAAAAATGTAGTAGTGTAATAATAAACAAGTGACACATGGCGAGTACCTGCCTTGTAGTGTTGTAATTATAGTATGTGTTGTAGTTGTAATTATAGTTGTGTTTTAGTTTTAATTTTTTAATTCATTAGGTGAACTTCAAATTTACTTTTTGTCAAACCAACAAAATCATTATTATTTATAGTTATAATATTAATAATAATAATATTAATTATATTAAATATTTATTATAACACTTGATATATTATCTTAATGATATTATAGTATTATACTAAGTATAATATTTGACTTGATATAAATATTATAACAAAATTGTAATATTTTAGTATAATTTATTAATTTTTTTAGTTTAAATATTAATGAAATAGTATAATTAATTATTTATTTAAACAAGGTTTATATTATAAATATGATAATAATATATTCATATTATTACATTATTCTAATATTATAATATTTTTTTTGATTCGTACTAATAAGATATTAAACTTGAAAAAAGGAAATTACAACTGCTTATGCAAACATGCATGGCATACTGTTCATGGTAGTTTATATTTCCATAACATGCCCTGCTAGAAATTGAACTGTATAACTATTCGAGACCGCATAGGGCCTAACATTCATCTATTCTATTAACTATAAGGCTTTCCTTAACAAAATGAAGCCTGAGATCTAACAAAGGTATCAAAAAAGAAGATACAGGCACCTTAAAGTAACAGCCTTACACCTTATCAAAATCTACAAACCACAGATTGAAATCGGCCACCCCTGGTAACCATCTTCAGCAACCATCTCGAGCATCCTTTTGATGAAATCCACTGCATACTGGGCTTGTTCCTTTAGGGTGATCAGCTCGAGTCCCTTGGTGTCCAGCAAAAAGGTGTAGAGTTTTATTACCTCCCTGGGGTCGAGAAGAAGCTCCATATCCCTTGGCCTGGGAATGCCAACCCCCAAAGTTGCATCTTGCAGAGTCACCTCCATGTTGTGGAAAAGCTCTGGGATAAATAAACCTCTCATGATCACCTCGACTTCTGACTTAGCCATGTTCATCTCCAATAGCATAGCCATGAATCTGGATGGAATGTCTGAATCCACCCTATAACGTTCACTATCTGCCAAGTATTTCTTACCTAGTATCATTCGAATAGCTCCAACCATCAGTGGATCATCACGCCAGAGAATCCTTCGCAGATGAAGCTCTATTATGTGCCCTAAAAAGGCCATCTACCTTTTCTTGCTCACCAATATAATAGGACTGTCCATGCCTCCACACTAAATTGCGTCTGCCAAAAAGATAACCGTGAATCTCGAAGGCATGGAAAGGACTACTCTACACTAGATTTCACTGTGAAGAAAGTTCTACAAAGACATTAATGAATTATGCTCTTCTCATTATTTCTTGGCCTATTATCGCTCTCTTGGAGAAGATTTTGGAAGCTTGCAAAATAGTTTTACTCGACACAACTTACCATCATTACACTCGGCCTTCCCTGTAATCATTCCAAATACAGTTAAGCTCGATGTCTCCCTTAACTCCTGCTAGCTATCTGAATCATATTAATGCCCACATGAGAGCTTATTTGCCGATGGCTTTCAACATTCCTTGAAATGACTCAGCCTTACCACCACTCAAAGGATGGTAAGGCACCCACCCTACCGCCCACTAATATTATAATATTTTCATATAGTATTATATTATATTTTTGTTTTTATTATATTGTTATATTGGATTATATTATATTATATTTATGTTTATGCTTATTATTATATTATTATAATATTATAATATGAATTAAGATAATGTATGAAGAAGTGTTAATAATAGATATTAATAATATTATTAATATTATATCTATAAATAATAACCATTTGTACCTTTTGACAAAAAGTAATTTTGAAGTTTACGTAATGAAGTAAAAAATTAAATTTTAAAAAAATGATGATTTTTCACTCTTTGTCATCCATTTAGGCATGACTTAACTCGTGGGAGGTAAGATTAGTGTTCATAATTTGCCACCCTCAAACCGAATTTCTCTCCACATATATAGGTTTTTGTTGGAGATAAACCAAATTTCTCTCCACATTTATAGGTTTTTGTTGCACTCTCCAACAATCTGCAGAGAAGATGTCATTTATTTGAGCCAATCACAATAGAGATAAATCATTTTTCAATGATTTTTTGTTAAAATTTTATCATCTTGACATAGGAAAAGTTTAAATTTATATCAAATTTGCCTGACAAGAAAATAAATCATGTGTCTTGATTGGTTTACGGTTAATAGATTAATAACTAGATAAGCCTTAGCGGATGCAATAGTACTACCAAGGCAAGTACTAATAAAAATTTAAAATTTGATTTGTTAATTTGAAATATTTTTTATTTGTTAATTTAGTTGTAAATAATTAACGAAAATCATCTATATAGTAAATAACATATTTGTAATGTGAAGTAAATAAAATAGCTTCAAATTGACATCTCTCGGCATTTTTTAGATAGATGTATTTAAGATATCTATACTAGTAATATAAACATTGTTTATTATCAATAAATAATTAGTTATACTATTTCATTAATATTTATACTAAAAAAAATTATAAATTATACTATATTATAATACTATAATATCAATTAACATAATTTATCAAGTGTTATAATAAATATTAATAATATAACTAATATTAATAGTTTCTGCCAAGGAAACTATAGTGGGGGCCTGTTCTTAACTAGTTTTTAATAATCCTTTTTGCAACCAATGAGAATTGAAATAGTTTTTCCATTTAAAAAATATTAAGCTATTGCTATTGTATAGATGCAAATATTATAACAAAACATATTTGAAAATTTATTTTTCTTTAATCTAATTGCAAGAAAACTTTTACCTGATAAGGGTGATTAATGTGCATCCATTACAATAATGGCAGTAATATTGGTGGATTTTTCAAGCCATTTTTTGAAAGGTACAATAATTCTGGAAAAAATGATTTGATATGTCCCTTAACTCTCTCGCAAGTATGATTCTCGCCAATCTCCTCCCATGACTTTAGCGCATTATTGGTAGCTTTTGTTACACAGCGTAAAAACAAAATAATGTGAATAAGGAAGTAGTCCCATGGGAAGGGGCTTCCTAAATTATATCAGCAGCGCTGCTAAGATTTTTTAGGAGCATTTTACAGCGAGTGGTCCCATGAATTTTGTACTTCAAATTTTAAGCTCCGAATTTTATGGAAGATGGGGGTCTCATGAAGTTTGAGAGGAACCTCCTGCAACAATATAATGAAAAATGCATAAAATAACAGAAATAGCAGAAACATGGAAGGAATTTATTGATCATAGGCCACTTCGAGGGGGCAACCTCCTTTGAGCAAGATCAATACAATAAATTTATGGATGCTTTCATTGGCCTCAACACATACTTATATACTAAGTCTAATCTAAACAACTATTACTTCTCATGAATGTGGGATAATACAATATGCTCACGAGATGACTTACAAAGCATATGCGTCCAAATGTAATATACTAATAAAGTAAAGAGAAGGGTTAAACATGGGTTCCTAACATCCCCTCCCTCTTAGAAAAGCTTTGTCCTCAAAGCTTAAGATGAGGAAATTGTTGCTAAATCTGAAGGAGTGGTTCCCATGTAGCATCCTCTGGTTGCATTCCGTGCCACTAGATTAATACCTCTGTGATGGATTGGGAGTGAAGCTGATGAGTGTGCATGTCGAGGATTGCCTCTGGCTCCAAAATGATGGATCCTTCATTATCCAGTTCTGGTAAAATAGTTTGTGCTCTGACGTTGGTGCCAAGAACTTTCTTTAAACAAGAGACATGAAATACTAGATGAACACGAGAAGAAGGAGGAAGCTCCAATTTATAAGCAACCAACCTAATCTTTTGAAGAACCTTATATGGCCCATAGAACTTTGGAGCCAGCTTGTGACGCCCTTTGAGTTTCAGGGATGATTGCTTGTATGGTTGTAAACGAAGAAAACCATATCACCTACTTGAAAAGTGCACTCAAAATGGTGTTGATCAGCTTGTTTCATTTGATTTTTGGCCATGTGAAGATTTTATTGCAAGATGCAAAGAATCTAATCCCAGGTTCAGAGAACTATGTTGACTACCTGAACTGGAGAATTGTTGGGGGTGTACGGAAGGAGCACTGACGGTGCTTAACCATAGACTACTTTATATGGAGTCATTTTAGATGCAATGTGGTAGGAGGTATTGTACCACCATTCAACTAGAGGAAGCCACTTTGCCCACTGATGTTGTTCAGAGGTGAAGCAATAAAGATAAGTTTCCAAACATTTATTGATAATTTCAGTTTGACCATCTATTTGTGGGTGACACCCAGAACTCATCTTTAGTTTGGTGCCAGTATGTCAAAATAGTTCTGTCCAAAAATGATTGGTGAAAGTTGCATCACAGTTGGAGACAATGGAAGAAGGAATGCCATGAAGACAGAAGATCTGGTCCATAAAAATTTGGGTGATAGAGGAAGCAGTATAGGGATGGTTGAGGACACAAAAATAACTATATTTGGAGAGACAATCAACCACAACCAAGATCATTGTCTTCCCTCTAGGTTTAGGGAGCCCCTCAATGAAATCCATAGAAATATATGTCCAAATCCATGTAGGGATGGGCAAGGGTTTGAGTAATCCTGGAAGGAGTGTCATTTCACCCTTGTTGTGTTGGTGGGTATCACATTCAGGCACCATCTATTGAATTGCCCTTTCCATTCCCTTCCAAAAGAAGTTACGTCGTGCCCGCTCATAAGTTTTGAGGAACCCAGAGTGCCCTACTGATGGAGAAGCATGGAGTTCATAGAAGATAGCCTACTAAAGATATATGCTCTGGGGAAGCACCAGACAACCCTTGTATCACAGAGAAGCACCACCAAGAGTAATGCAAGACAGCAGAAGGGTTATTGGCCAACTGTTGAATGATTTGAGATAATGAAGAGTCATTGACATAGCCCTACTAGACAGATTCCTAACAATTTGGAATAGGCATAGAAATAGCTGAAAGAGAAGCTTGGTCATCCAATGTGCAAGAAAGAACATCCGCCACAATATTATCCTTACCCTTGTTGTAAGTGATCTCATAGTCATAACCCATGAGTTTTCTAACCCATTTCTATTGTGCTGGGGAGGAGACCCATTGTTCTAGAAAATATTTCAGACTTTGGTGATCAGTCTTGATGCAAAAATGATTCCCTAGTAGGTATGGCTACCACTTCTGTACTGCATGCAAAATAGCCATCATTTCCTTCTCATATGTAGAGAGTACCAAATTCTTACTAGAAGGGGCTTTGCTGGTGAATGCAATGGGGCTTTCCTCTTGAAGGAGAATAACACCAAGTCCATTGCCGCAAGTATCACTCTCAATAGTGAAGGTCTTGGAAAAATCTGGCATAGCTAGAATAGGTGTAGTACACATAGCTAGTTTCAGTTTTTCAAATGTACACTCAACAACATGTGTCCAGGTAAAAGCATCCTTTTTTAACATGGCTGTTAATTGAGTTGTAATCTTCCCATAATCCTTGAAAAACTTGTGGTAATAGCCAGTCAGCCCAAAAAACCACAAAGGCTCTTGAGTATCTAAGGACGTGGCCAATTTTTCACAACATCTATATTTGCAGGATCCACTCAAACCCCTTGGGCTGAAACAATATGCCCAAGCTACTCCACTTCCTCCTGGCTAAAAACACATTTAGACTATTTTTCACAGAGATGATGATTAGAGAGTAGTTGCAGTGTGAGATCCAGATGTTCGAGATGCTTAGCCCATGTTTTACTATAGATGAGGATATCATCGAAGAAGACCAGAATGAATTTCCACAAGTAGGGCCAAAATATTTTATTCATCAATGCCTAGAATGTTGAAGGAGCATTAGTGAGGCCAAAGGGCATGACCAAAAACTCATAGTGGCCGTCATGTGTGCAGAAAGCTATTTTAGGGATATCATCCTCATGAACCCAAATTTGGTGATACCTAGAATGAAGATCCAACTTGGAGAAAAATTGAGCACCATGAAGCTCATCAAGAAGCTCACCAATAATAGGAATTGGAAACTTATCCTTGATTGTGATGTGGTTGAGTGCTCAGAAGTCAATGCAGAGGCGCCATGAGCCATCTTTTTTCCCAACAAGAACTAGCGAAGAAAAGGAACTAGTACTAGGGTGAATAATATCTTGCTTCAGTAAGTCCCGAATGAGCATCTCAATTTTTGTCTTTTGGTGAAATGGGTATGGTGCAGAGGCACCTACCTAACAGCTGGCCTCCTTGAGGCAGTTAGTTGTTTTAGGTCTTGTTTGTGTTTCCAAGAAGGTCTGTTAAGACCAATTGCATGTAATAAGGTCACGCTGATCATGATAAGATCATGCTGACCAGGCTTTTGCTATTTTTAGTTAGTTGGTTATAACAGCTGTCATGCTGTAGGGTCCGGTTGGATCTCCCAGCCGCCTGGAGAGTTCCCAGCCGCTTGGAGTCGGGTCAGTAGTACTTGAAAGCAAATCTATTTAAGCATGAGGATCGGATGGTATTGCATATCATCGATCAGACTTTGCGAGAGTGAGGCAGAGCGAGAGAAACTGAGCATTGTATTTGCATCTTTTGAAATCAAATAAAGTATTCCTATTTGTGTTCATCCTCTGTTGCATTCCATTGCTTGATCGATTTGCTGGTTTGAGAGGTTTCATGGATTTACTGATCCATTCCACCAGTTAATCTGTCTGATCGGTGGAATGGCGATGTACAGTAGGTTAGATTGTAGTTTGTTTTCTGTTCACATGCAGGTGTGCAGGATCGCCGTCGAGAGATGTTGAAGACCCTAGCATGGGTATGTGCTAGGTCGAGTTGATAAGGTTGAGTTGGAAGATCACCCTGAGGTTGGATCGGTTCATCCCTGGAGGATCGGCGAAGTGAAATTTCGCTAAGGCTGGAAATTGGTCAAGACGGCATCATCAGGATATTTCTGCAAATATCCTGCAGTCGGGTTAGGCATCGTCATCCTGATAAGTGGAGGAGAGCATGATGTTGTCGATTGCATGAAGTGCAAGTGCGTCGGGGAGGATCATCATCTGGAGGAGCCGAGTAGGAGCGTATCGGCATCAGGATCATCTCTCGGGAGAGCCCATCATCCGCGTATCGCGAGTAGATGCGAGAGTGAAAGTTCGGTTTTTTTGACTAAGTGTTGAAGAGGTCATCAGGATATTGGGTGACGTCATCGTCATCAGGATATGACGTCATCGTCATCAGGATATTGAGATATCCCCCTACGCGAGTTTATCCTGCCGTCGTTAAGTGCTTGGGTATCGGCAGAAGGTTGTATTAACATCATCAGGAGGTTTCGAGAGAACCGGATAAAGCAGATCATGATGCTGTTGCTTGTGTCGTCGGCTAGCGGAGCATCAAAGGGAAGGTGCTGAAGGTGATCGTCATCAGGATCTTTGGGGCAACCGGATATTGGTTATCCTGCTGACGAAGGGAGTGTTGCATATCATGATGCCGATAGTGTCTGGCGCCCGATGAACAGTGCCACAGGAGGATGTTTGCGTTAGTTGAACATCATGATGATGATGTTAGGAGGAAAGCGGAGGAGGTGAACAGTAGTCGGCAGGAGGATAATCGTGATTGTCCGAAATATGATGATGATGCGGACAGTGTAAAGCAGAATATGATGATGATGGCGAAGATGATGATGATGAGGTTGGGCTGCAGACATCCATGCTATATGCGAAGGTTATAGTGTGGATGCCTCTGCATCATAGTGGTATCAGAGCTCAGCAAAAGGTCTGGGCTGTTGTGTGTTGATTCTGTCACTGAAAGGGCAGAGGTAGAGATAGAGTTGATTGTGTTGTGTGTTGATTGTGAGGTTGACAAAATGCCTCCGAAAGGTAGTGGTACTGCAAGGGAATTGCAGGAAATGAAGGAGAAACATGCTAGAGAGATGAGGAAGATGAAGGAGCTTGCTGAAGCACTTCAAGCCAGGCTGACAGCCCTGGAAAAGAACAAAAAGAGGGAAGTGGCAGACAGTGAGTCTGAAGAAGAAGAAGATACTGTAGAAGAGTATGAAGAGGTAGCTGAAGATCTGGATGCTGAAGACCAGAGATTGGCAAAACTGTTAAAGGCAGTGCAGAGTGAAAAACCTAAGGTAAAGGTTGATGTTACCAAGTATACTGGAAGCTTGAATGAAGATGAGTTGTTAGATTGGATTGCTGCACTGGATAATCACTTTGAATGTGAAGATGTTGCTGAGGATCAGAAAGTCAAGATTACAAAGACCAAGTTAGCAGGTCATGCTTTGGTATGGTGGGATTATGTACAATCTGAGAGAAGGAAACAAGGGAAGTCAAAGATCACTTCATGGGATAAGATGGTAGCAAGGATCAAGGGTAAATTCTTGCCAAGGGATTATGAAATCCAGATGTTTAAGAAGCTGCAATTTTTAAAGCAGAAAGACAGGGATGTGAAAGCATATACTGAGGAATTTTATCTGTTAAGTATGAGATCTGGTCATCATGAGAATGAGGTAGAAAAGGTGGCTAGGTACTTGGCTGGTTTGAGATTTAACATACAGGATGAGTTATTGTTAGCTAACCCTAAGAATGTGGAGGATTGTTATCAAATGGCAATCAGGATTGAAGAAAAGATGAATAGAGGACATGATAAGTCCATGAGAGGAAGAGGAAACCATAGGGGAAGAGGAGCAGCCCCTACACAAAAGCAAACCATTGAGGTTCAGGAAGACACTGGTAAAGGACAGGGACAATCTGATTTCAGGGGTGGATGGAAAGGTAATAGAGGAAGATTTGGAGGTGGTAGAGGTTCTACTACATTTTCAGGAAAGTGTTACACCTGTGGAGAGTTTGGTCATCCATCTTTCAAATGTCTAGAAAACAAAGGTTCATCATCCAGAAATGATAGAACTACTGACAAGAGAGTACAACTGGTACAAGAAGAGAAAGTAGAAGAAAGTGCACAGAGTTCAAACAGAGGTCCTGAGAATTATGGATATCCAGAGAGTGGAGAATCATTGATGTTAAGGAGAATTAGTTTGCAGGCATCAAAGGATATGATGCAAAGAAGAGCTCTTTTCAAGACCACATGTAAGAGTAAAGGTAAGGTATGTAAGGTTGTCATTGATACTGGTTCAACAGACAACATGGTATCTCAGGAGATGGTGGATAAACTGCATTTGGAAAGGATTCCACATCCACACCCTTACAAGGCATCTTGGGTGAGTGATAGTCAATCACTTTTTGTCTCTGAACAGGCATATGTGGATTTCCAGATTGGACCATATCATGATAGAATTTTGTGTGATATTTTGCCCATGGAATGTTGTCACCTATTGTTGGGTAGACCATGGCAATTTGACAGAAGGGTACTGTATGATGGGTATGCTAATACCTATACCATCAAGAAGGATGGGAAGATTATTAAGTTGATGCCATTACAGGCAAAAGCTGCAGTACAGAAGGCAGCCCAAATCATTTTAATGGGAAAGCAGGAGTATGTGCAGATGCCTAGAGGAGCAGACATAAAGGCAGATAAGGACACTGCAGGGAAAGGAGTTGTTACAGACAACAAGCTGAAGAACGTTTCAGTTGTGACTGACAGAGGTCAGCAGCAGGTTCAGAAACAGGTTTGCACCCAGCAACCAGTTCAGAAGTATGCCAAGGATGTTGTCATGGTTGGGACTATTGCTTGTCCTATAAAGGTTGAAAGGAAGATAGAGTTGAACATTGCAGCAGTTCAAGAGGTAGTTCAGAAAGAGGTTCTGGTCAGACAACCTGACAAACACAGGGTATGTGAGAGAAAGGCCTACATCAACAGGCATGAGGATTTACTTGCCAAAAAGCAAGTTACAGTTCAGAAGTCTTGGAGCAGCCAAGAGACAGCAGCAGATACAGCTGGAGCAGGTCAGACTATTGACAAGGCCAAGTGTAAAGATGGAGGACTTCCATATCCTAACTCATGGGACATGAGTTATTTTCTTTTGGGGAGTATGGTGCAGAGGCACCTACCTAACAGCTGGCCTCCTTGAGGCAGTTAGTTGTTTTAGGTCTTGTTTGTGTTTCCAAGAAGGTCTGTTAAGACCAATTGCATGTAATAAGGTCACGCTGATCATGATAAGATCATGCTGACCAGGCTTTTACTATTTTTAGTTAGTTGGTTATAACAGCTGTCATGCTGTAGGGTCCGGTTGGATCTCCCAGCCGCCTGGAGAGTTCCCAGCTGCTTGGAGTCGGGTCATTAGTACTCGAAAGCAAATCTATTTAAGCATGAGGATCGGATGGTATTGCATATCATCGATCAGACTTTGCGAGAGTGAGGCAGAGCGAGAGAAACTGAGCATTGTATTTGCATCTTTTGAAATCAAATAAAGTATTCCTGTTTGTGTTCATCCTCTGTTGCATTCCATTGCTTGATCGATTTGCTGGTTTGAGAGGTTTCATGGATTTACTGATCCATTCCACCGGTTAATCCGTCTGATCGGTGGAATGGCGATGTACAGTAGGTTAGATTGTAGTTTGTTTTCTGTTCGCATGCAGGTGTGCAGGATCGCCGTCGAGAGATGTTGAAGACCCTAGCATGGGTATGTGCTAGGTCGAGTTGATAAGGTTGAGTTGGAAGATCACCCTGAGGTTGGATCGGTTCATCCCTGGAGGATCGGCGAAGTGAAATTTTGCTAAGGCTGGAAATTGGTCAAGACGGCATCATCAGGATATTTCTGCAAATATCCTGCAGTCGGGTTAGGCATCGTCATCCTGATAAGTGGAGGAGAGCATGATGTTGTCGATTGCATGAAGTGCAAGTGCGTCGGGGAGGATCATCATCTGGAGGAGCCGAGTAGGAGCGTATCGGCATCAGGATCATCTCTCGGGAGAGCCCATCATCCGCGTATCGCGAGTAGATGCGAGAGTGAAAGTTTGGTTTTTTTGACTAAGTGTTGAAGAGGTCATCAGGATATTGGGTGACGTCATCGTCATCAGGATATGACGTCATCGTCATCAAGATATTGAGATATCCCCCTACGCGAGTTTATCCTGCCATCGTTAAGTGCTTGGGTATCGGCAGAAGGTTGTATTAACATCATCAGGAGGTTTCGAGAGAACCGGATAAAGCAGATCATGATGCTGTTGCTTGTGTCGTCGGCTAGCGGAGCATCAAAGGGAAGGTGCTGAAGGTGATCGTCATCAGGATCTTTGGGGCAACCGGATATTGGTTATCCTGCTGACGAAGGGAGTGTTGCATATCATGATGCCGATAGTGTCTGGCGCCCGATGAACAGTGCCACAGGAGGATGTTTGCGTTAGTTGAACATCATGATGATGATGTTAGGAGGAAAGCGGAGGAGGTGAACAGTAGTCGGCAGGAGGATAATCGTGATTGTCCGAAATATGATGATGATGCGGACAGTGTAAAGCGGAATATGATGATGATGGCGAAGATGATGATGATGAGGTTGGGCTGCAGACATCCATGCTATATGCGAAGGTTATAGTGTGGATGCCTCTGCATCAGGGTAGCGGTAGGGCCTAATGCTGGGAGGAACACTTCTAGGAAGGAGCTAAATATGATGGTCCTCTAGTCAAGAAGGTGGCAATCCCACTGGTTTGGCAAAGACACATGCATACCTATCCAAAATTTGATGTAGATCAATAGGAGTAGAGGAGACCGCTGATGGTTGCATCTAAATGGAATGGAGCTAAGCAATGACACCATGTGAATTCTTCTTAAGAATCTTTTCCATGTGATGTGAACTTATGATGCTAAGAGATCTCGGTTGTAAGCCCTTCAATGTGTGTTTTTGCCTATTGTCTGAAAATTGCTTCCAAAGTTCAACAAAATCCCACAAAATGGGAACAAGTGTGCGTAATCATTGAGCACCCAAAACCACATCACATCCACCTAAGGGCAAGGTAAACATATCAGAATGTAGGTTATAATCTCCAATAGAGATACACACATTGTGATACTTCCCTTTGCAAGGTAATGTGCCCCCATTGGCAATCATGACTTCAAAGCTAGAGCAAGGATGGACAAAACAATCAGCCTGTTTGGTGATCTGAGGGTCAATGAAGTTATGAGTGCTGCCAAAACCAATGAGTATGGTAAGAGGGAGCTTCTTGAAGTAACCCTTGACTTGCATGGTTTGTGTGGTGGTGACTTCTGCTAAAGCATGGAGAGAGATCTCTAGGTGGTCGTCCTGAGAAATAGGGTCAACAAGAGGCTAATGAGTTTCAACCTGATCATCCACTATATCCTGAGCATCCCCATAAACTTCAGGTTTAGGCAGAGAATCCACATCCAAGAGATAGAGCTTTTGTCCAACACATTTATGTCCCCGAGTAAATTTCTCATCACAATTATAACAAAGCCCTTTTTCTCGACGTGCCCACATCTTAGCTTCAGTCAAATACTTGATAGGAGTTGTTCTAGGAGATGGTGATATTTGAGGTCTTTGGGAGGCCATATTTATGAATGAAACAAAATTGGATTTGGAGTGTTGTTGAGCTGTGATCTTGTCCTCTGCCAACTTAGCCAACCCTAGGGCTTCCATCATTGTGCTGGGACGGAACATTTTAACCTCAAATCAAATTGCATCCTTCAAACCACTGACAAAACAACTCTTGAAGAATTCATCAGACAATCCCTCTGTGTGATTTGCCAATTTTTCAAATTCTGTCTGATATTCTCTCACAGTGCCTGTTTGGCAAAGTTTAGTGAGTGCTCATGTGAAGTCATCAAAAGCACTAGGGCCAAATCATTGCAAAATGAGTTTGCAAAAATCTATCCATTTTGGCTCTTCATGAGCCTTGATGTACCAATGGAACCATTGAAGGGTTTCATGTTCCAAATGAAAGGATGCAAGTGGGACTTTGTTGACATCAAAAGTATTATGCAGACTGAAATACTGTTCTGCCTGATGTATCCATCCATTCGGATCATCACCATTGAAGTGAGGAAAATCAAGCTTCAACCCACAGAAATTGCTCGAAGAAGAAAACCCAATGTTTGTAGAAGACTCTAGCTGTCGTCTGTTGTTGATCACTGAATGCTGAAGATTGAAGCCAAGAATTTTTTCATCCAAATCTTGGAGTTTGGTCTTGAGGGATACAATTTCATCTTCCATGTTTTTTTCTCCTGATCGGGTTACAACCATAGCCAGGAGATTTTTTTTTGGGAATGTGTAGAAAAACAAAAACAAAAACTTTTTAGTCAAGGAAAATTTGGATTTGGGAAAAACTCTGATGGATAATTCGGGTTTGACTAGGACACTTTCTGAGGGAAAGGGAAGAAGAAAATGGGATTTTAGAAGTGGGGTGAAAGAATGGGAAAATTTGTCCAAGAGGGACAAAGGAGCAGAAATATGAAATGAAAACTGTGGCAAAAGTTGAAGGCTATTAGGCGAGAATCGAAGAAGTTATGGCAAACCGTAAAAATAGGCAAATGTGGGATTTCTGGCTTCGATAAGTGGAATTTGGGATAGTGTCCTCAAGGAAGGAAATATGCAAAATGAAATTCTAGGGGTTCCAGTGAATTTTGAGAGGAAACGGAGTTAAAGCAAGATCTGGCAAAAAAATGAATTTTTTCACTCTTTTTTTTAATTTTTTTCTGGAAACAATCTACCAATTGCTTTGGACGAATTCACTCTACTCAACTTCCTAAGGGTTCAAGGAAAATAGATAAAAGCTTTGCCACAAATGAAAGTTCTCCCTGATCTGAACCTACAATTGATATAAATAGTACAGATGCAAAAAAAAAGAGTTATTGCACTAATCACCACACCTGGAGACCACTGCGGAAAAAAAAAAATCTACAGAATCCACCTAGTGAGTCCAAGAAAGTGCTCTGATACCAGATGAGAGGAACCTCCTACAACAATATAATGAAAAATGCATGAAATAACAGAAATAGCAGAAACACAGAAGGAATTTATTGATCGCAGACCACTTCGAGAGGGCAACCTCCTTTGAGCAAGCTCAATACAATAAATCCTTGGATGCCTTCATTGGCCTCAACACGTACTTATATACTAAGTCTAATCTAAACAACTATTACTTCCCATGAATGTGGGATAATACAATATGCTCACAGGATGACTTACAAATCATATGCGTCCAAATGTAATATACTAATAAAGTAAAGAGAAGGGTTAAACACGAGTTCCTAACAAAGTTTTTTTAACAATAGTTTATGCTAAATAATTTAGCAGAGATTTTTTAGGAAACTAGGGAAATAAAAACATAAAATAGAAAATTTCCCTCCAAATTTTCCCCTAAATTAAGTGGCGAGAATGAAAAAACTGGTAGTTAATTCCCTAAGCTAGTGGGGGAAAGTTTCACCCCCACCCCTTCTGCACCTGCTCAACAATAACCTCCCAAATAATAGTTGCTCCTATTTTGGAGGAGAAGATTCTAATTTAAGAATTGGAATACATTTTTGAGTTCCATGGGACCCTTTGCTCCACAAAAATAGATCCTCTAGCAACTCCATAAGACTGGCAGTTTTAATATTCATTTTCTCGAGGAGTTATAAATTAGGTTATTTTGAGGTTTGCATCAAATTTTGGAGAATTTATCATTTTTTGGTGGGGAGTGGAGGTTTTATTTGTGTATCAGAAAGATTCAATGTTGTGATCTCTGAAGGAAATTAGGGTTTGTTTTGAATCATATTCAAAACTGGAAACAAACAAGGAGCATTTAAACTACCTCCAATTTTTAGTGTTATTTTATTGAATTGTAATTCCTTTTTTGGGTTCTAGAAATGTATGTACAATAGTTAGGGTTTCAAAACATTCTATCTATTTGATGCAAAACGTCAGAATTTGAAATCCCATGTTTTTTAATCTTTTTTTCTCCCTAGGTTTTGGAACTTACAATCAAGGGTTCCGAAGCAACTCTAGAATTTTCCACTCTTGGAACTGGTAAATTCTTGTGGGGTAAGTTTTTTGGTTTAGAAGGGTGTTTCTGTGAAGCTTCCTATGAGTAAGGGGTGCTTTTGCAAAGCTTTGTGCTTGTAAGGGTGCTTCTACGCAACTTGTGATGGACAAAGGGTGCTTCTGCAGAGTTTTCTATACTTATGTCTATGGTTTCCTATGGTTTTCTACTCAAGGAGTTTTTTTTCTTGTCACAATAGGTAAATTTATTTTTTTCTTTGCATGGTAACCTAAGCTTAAGTGCCATGACCAAGAAGTATATTTCAATAATAGTTTCAAAGCTTTTAGAGTTACCTATATTATAGATACCATTACTATGTTGTATATTTTACATTAGCAAATGAGTGGTGTGTTTTATATTGATGTCAAAATAAGACTGTAATCACTACCAGAAATGAATGAAGCAACTTGTTTTATGATATTCTCTGAGGGTTTTAGAACTTTATTGAAAATTAAACCTATGTGATGCTAAAGGTTTTCATAGTCACAATAGGAAATTTTTTGTGGAATTGGAAAATTCTCATTATCTGGTGACCTTTGGATTAGATGCTACAACTAGTGTGTAGATTACATTTAAGGGTTCCAAAGCAATTGTAGGGTTTTTCTTCCTATAATTGGTGAATTTACTTATGTATCTTAATTTTAATGGCATCATTATCCCCATACCAGTACCCATACCCCCACATCTCCAAGTAACTATGATAAACTGTGAGGTTGTAAACCTAGGTATATGCTACCCTACCCTTACAAGGACACAATCACATCCTTATTTATTTACTTATGTATATTAATTTTAATGACATCATTGTCCCCATACCAATACCCATACCCCCATGTCTCTAGGTAACTAGGACAAACTGTGAGGTTGTAAGCCTGGCTATATGCTACCCTGCCCTTACAAGGACATCTATGTTTGAAGTTGAGCTATCCTCACATGTAAAAATTGAAAGAATAATAGCTTTGAAAAATTATAGAGTTTGGTTTGATAGTTTGTAATGTACATTACATGGTTAAGACATCATTGAAAATCTTTATTGTTTGCATATGAGTAGGCACACAAAAAATGGGTGCTAATATTTTTGTTAGTTTCTTATTTCTTATCTATTTGGTACTCTCATTTTCTAGAATTGATCTTCTGATGAATGATTTTGTTTTCTGTGCCAGTTTATAATTTTCTCTCTGTTGATCTGTTAAATTGTCATTTCATTGAGAAACAATTTTCATTTTGTATATATATTTCATTGTTGTATGTGTTTTCTCAGCAGCAACAGTTTTGTGGTTTATGAAACTTGTCTGACTAATGCAAGAGAAAATTGACCTATTTGAGGAAGTGTACTGGGCCTCTATCTAAGGTATCCAATATCTAATATTACAAGTTACAGAGAAGATGTATAAGAATTTGAAACTGGAAACTCGAATGATGCAATTTTCTCTTCCGTGGGCACTGTTTATATATCCTTTCTACCTGGTTAGTATAACTGTATACCCATGTTTTGAGTATTTTTCTTTGTATTTTTCAAGTTTTTCATTGATTGTTTGTTAAGAATGCTCACAAGTAGCTACATACTTTGAACTTTTGTGAGTATTGACATTTTGTGTTTCATGGGGCTGTATAATTTTGGACTTTGCAGTGGGTTAGGAGTCTTGATAAGAGTGGCTTGTATTTCGATCCCAACTCTGATCTCTTTGCTCCAGATGAGAGAAATGATGTTCTTATCTCAACCTTATGTTGGACTGCTAGGGGAAAAGACCCAATAGGTGAGATAGTTCCAATAGTTGAGATAGTAGCTGTGACTTTAAGGTCCAATATTTTTTGAAGTTTAGTACTAGTAGTTGTGACTTTAAGGTTGTTAGTGTTACTATAAGTACTAATAATTGAATGAAATGTGCCCTTTAGATTTAAAAAGCAACCAATCATGTGATGCCAAATCAGCACACCATCAAAGGAGGTCTTAATGCACACCTATTTGTCCACCTTTTTGGTGGGGGCACTATTTGACACCTCAACAAAAAGCATGCTGATGTTGCCCTGAAACCTTAGTTATAAGCAGGGGCATTGCCAAGTAAGCTACTGTAAAAATTTTGGAGTGATTCAAAATTGCCACGTATGATTTTGAGAGGAGTGGAGTTAGGGTGCACAACTACTGGGTCCTCTCCCCTATGGCATCAGTGATACTTGCGCTTGCTATCATCATGAATCCTGGATGGGTTATCAACCTCTATGTTGTTCCCTATTGGGTAAATTCATTGCTTATATGTTCTTCAGACAAAATTCTAAACATGCTTCTGTATAACATGTATCTTTTAGGATCTTGTTGATCTATTGGTTTTGCATCTAGGTTGTGAATTAGTCCCTAATTTGACTATCAAAGATGAGAACTCTAACTTAAACACTAAAAACTGACAAATTTTAAGATTATTATAAAGTTATTATATTATCAACATTGTTGCTAAAATTAAGCAAACACAACAAATTAAAACATGACTATTCATGAACATTTTGGTAGAAACTTCACTACTCTGTAGCTCTTGTTATTAATATTATAACTACAAATAATAATGATTTTGTTGGTTTGACAAAAAGTAAATTTGAAATTTAGCTAATGAATTAAAAAAATAAAACTAAAACACAACTATAATTACAACTAAAACACATACTATAACTACAACACTACACAGCAAGTACTTGCCACTACATGGCACTTGTTTATTTATAGAGTTTTTTTATTTAAATTAGCCACTTCAAGAGATTGTTGAAAAATAGCAACTTCAAATGTATTTTATGTATTTTTTATTGGATGAGTTTTTTTGTTAAAATTAGCCACTTCAAGAGATTGTTGAAAAATAGAAACTTAAAATGTATTTTATGTATTTTTTATTGGATTAAGAAGATTAGGAGAAATTATTTTTTCAATTTTGTTTAAAAAATAATTGAACAAACATATACAAGAGATTGATGTTTTAAATTTCTTTTAATTTATTTTCAATTGATTTAATAGAAATTATCCTTCAACCTTATAAAAAATTAGATGTTTTATAGTTTCACAATGTTCATTTTGATTGTATGCTTTTGAGATTAAAGTGAGAATTTTCTAATAATATTGAATACTTAAATTTTTTTTTTCATTTCTAATTAAGTTAATAAAAATTATCTTATAATTTTATTAAAAAGTTTAATGTTTCATCCTTTCACAATATTATATTTATTGTATGTTTTTGAGATTGAAGTGGGGACTATAAATTTATATAAAAAACACAAAATTCAATTGAATAATTGGAAGTTGCCTTTCAACCTTATTAAAAAAATTGTTTCATGCTTTGGTAATATTTTTTTTAATCTTGTCTTACATTTTTTTAGCCATTTTTTACTCTCTTAAAGCTTAAAGCACCTTGACAACCCTTCATCCAATTTCAAAAAGACCCTTGCTCCAAGAATCTTATCTTTCCACCATTCCTTGTTTGTGTGTGCTCATGTCTTGCACAGTAAAAAATAGTTTCTCACCTAAACAATCACTCTTATTGCAAAATCCCTAGCCCTAGCATGTTTCCAAGAAGGGAAAGTAAGATGAACTAGAACCTACACCTAGACCCACACATACACCTATGACACCCTTGATTAATGTTGCATACACCTCCACTGTTGTAGCTCCATACATGCTCACTTATAAGACTACACACTTACCATTTCCAACTACTCCAAGTTGAAACATGTTTGGGGGCTTGAATAAGGTAAGCTCCCAAATGTGTCATAGGCACCTCTTTTCCCCTCACAAATCTAATAGGTTCTGCAACATATGATACAAGTACTAACAATCATAATTGATTGATGTCATCAAGTAAAAAGGGCATGACTGCCTAAGTATAAGACACCAATGCATCTAGTGGATAGGATTGTGTTCCTCAAGAGATGAGCACACACATTCGGACACTACTGATTGCTTGTTAGATGTAAAAACTTTAAGAATATATTATAGAAATCAAAACCTCTTGTCATCTTCATAATTTAATATCTTCTATAATTGCCAAATCAGACAAACTTTCTCTAACAATATTCCCTTTTATTTTCTTATACTAGTGCAATTTATGTTGGAAACAAGGTAGATAACTAAGAGGGGGGGTGAATCAGTTATCTTAAATATTTTAACTTTTCGTTCTTCTTTAACAATTAGTGCAACATCAAAACATATAAGCATACATAACCATGAGAGTAGAAATAAATTCAACACACATAACACAATGATTTTGATGTGGAAAACCCTGTTAAGGGAAAAACCATGGGGTGACTAACCCAAGATTGTATTCTCTAATAAGAAGTACAAAATGGCATTTGCCAATTAGGGCTCATTGCCCAAGCACACTGCTCACAAGAGGCTCACTGCCTACAAGAGACTCATTGTCTACAAGGTATAAAGAAAGTAACTAGGTGTTTGAATTGATCAGAGGCATCCACATATGCTGAGGTTCAGTTCCAGTTAGGCTCAATAAACTAATCTACTATACTTCATTCTTCCTCTGCTTTAGTGTTGCTGTTCTGTCACATAACAGACTTGTATTATTGCTTCCACACCTATCTCTTCCTTTCTTCACACATTATCACACACCACACACACCTTCATACCGAAATCTATCTAGTATATATATCCGCATCAAGGATCTCAACATCTTTCTAGTCGGCATCTGAAATACTCAAGATTTTCCCAGCATACTGATTTGTTAGTTGAATCCATGCTTACTATGTGATGTGTATCAAGGACATAGACATAAAAGTCATCAATCATGTCGGCCAACCATGAATGATCCCTCAAGTAGCTTGATCACCACCAATTTCTCATCCAGATTAGAGTCTGATGCTCTGTCGGTTGGTTCTTCCTCAGTCTGCTCTGCCTGTCAAGAACCCACCACTTAGAAGCTCATATCTTTTTTCTCTTTCATCACCAGAGGCTCAATCTCTAGAATGTGGGAGTCATGGTACTCCTTTTGACTTCCTAAAGTCTGCACTTTTCTGAGAAACTTCCTCTGAGAGATATGGACCTGATTGTCAGACCTTGTTGCATGCTCTATTCTTGCTCATTGGACCAAAATACTCTTCAATCTGACTTCCAGTATAGACATGCCATGTGTTGTGGATGAGTGGGATGGACTTTGTTGCCATCAATGACAACACTCATGTAGCCACACAGTGTCTCTTGCCAATAATTTCAACTTCCATATTTCATTATTTAATTAAATCTAAAATTCATTTATTATTATTAAATAAATCATTTTTTAAGTTAGATAAATAAACTCTAACAGTTAAAATTAAAACAATCACCATAATTGTTTATTTTTATTTACACCCAAATTGTACAATATTTCATTTCCGTACTTCTAAATATTGTTGAAAAACTAAATATGTTGGGTTAGCATGAGGGTTAGAATTACAAGTATAATTAGGGTTAGGGTTAGAATTGGCATTAGGGTTAGGATTAGAATTAGAATTATGATTAGAATTAGAGTTGAATTAGGATTAGGGTTACATTTATGGTTAGGGTTAGAACTACAACTAAGGTGAGGGTTAGAATTAGGGTTAACATTAGGGTTAGAATAAGAGATCAATTAGAGATAGGGTTACAATTAGGGTTAAGATTAGAATTAGAATTAGGGCTAGGGTTAAGGTTAGAATTAGAGTTGAATTAGGGTTAGGGTTAGTAGTAGGGTTAGGATTAGAGTTAGTTAGTGTTAGGGTTAGATTTAGGGTTAGGGTTAGAATTAGGGTTATAAGTAAAATTAGGGTCAAGGTTGGGGTTAGAATTATAGTGTTAGGGTTACACTTAGGGTTAGAACTATGGTTAGGGTTAGAAATAGAGTTTAATTAGAATTAGGATTAGGGTTAGGGTTAGGATTACTATTAGAATTTAGGGCTAGGGTTGGAATTAGTATTACAATTAGAATTAGAGTTCAGTTAGGGTTAGAATTATTGCTACAATTAGAATAAGGGTTAGGGATAGGGTTAGGGTTAGAATTATTGCTAGAGTTAGAATAAGGGTTATGGTTATAATTAGGGTTAGAATTAAGATTAGAAGAGGGATTTGAATTAATTTTTTAATTAGGGTTAGGGTTTTAAGGTTAGAATTAGGCTTGTGATTGTGGATGCTACTAGCATATTTATATTTTAAAAAATATATCTAAACTATGTCAAGAGATACCCTTATCGAGGCATCTATTTTTTAATTAATCTACTACATATATGTTGAAGATTGGGCGTGTGATGCAGGGGAGGATGCTACCTTACTTAATCTTTATGGTTCTTTTTAGTTAAATGTTTTGTTGGATTTGATTTTGTTCTATTTCTCCTGCACAATGTTGGGGCTACTATTTTTGGTTGATACTTGTCTATTATACATCTATTACACTGTTGTTTTTTGTTCTTAACTATTAAAAGGAAGAGGCCCTTTCAAACCCTCTTTTCTACTTTTAATCAAAAACATGTAATGTAAGAATATTGAAATTTGTGATTAACTTGATATTGACTTACAGTGGTAGGAGTAATTTTAAAATAAGATCCATTAGCACCCAAGCAATCAATAGGTTTTAAAAGTATGGGTAACTAGATGAAGAAAAATTGGTGGTATTGTGAAGAGGTAAACAATAATTGTGAGGTTCAATGTATAAATCATAAGTATCAAAGTTATGGAGAGGTAATTTACCTTTGCCAAAATAATAAGGAGTGAAGTCTAAAGAGCCCCAATCATCTACATGCAAAGGGTTAGAGAGAAAATAGAACTACAATTTTGGGAGGTATAGTGGATGAAGAAGGTCCTCAAAGGTGTTCATCAATAATGTAAGTCTAATTATTGTACAAGGCAAGGTGGACCAATATTTAAATCGCAAAACATGCCAAATCAATTTCACACAATAGGAATAGATTTTGCAAATGACTCAAAATAATAATATTGTCCATAATTTTCAATACTTGTTTTTATTAGCTTCATCAATTTGGTTGGGAACTTGGCTATGAAAAATAATGAATTTATAATCTATTGAATTTTAAATTAGTCCAAAATGAAGGTTTCATTATTCTATCAAGTTACACTTGATTGCATTGCATGCCTTATATAATTGACAATCCATAAAAACTCATATAAAATAGTGGAATGCTTCCCCTCTAGACCATCCTTTGTGTTCTTGTTGTTTCTTGTCAAATTATTATAGGGGATTCCACCTATTATTAGATCAAAACCTCAAAGTGAATTAATAATTTTATCAAGTCTTTCTTTTGTCAAATTCTGCACATCTTGAACACCTCAATCAATTTACCCTTTTTATGTGTTTTTCCACCCAACTTTTGAGGATAACCTTGTTTTCTTTACAAATTTTTGCAGATACAACATAATTGAGTGGTATACCCAAATGATGAAAAGAAAATTCTACACCCCCAATTCTAGAGAACAAAGAAAGGATATTGATCCCCTTTAGAAAGATAAGATTCAAAATGGAAAGATGGTATCCTATAATGAACAAATCAAAGCGATACATTTTTCCTCTTCTTCCATATTTACATCTATGGAAGCCAATTGACTCACTACTGGATGAAAAGAATTTAAATATTTGGTTACAATGTCTACATGTATCTTTAAAGAATACAAATTTCTTTTCAAATATAACTTATTTGCAATACACTTAGTTTGATATAATGCAATAATTCTATCTCATAGACTCTTAACAATGTTTTGAGCTAAAACATTCATCAAGACTAAATTGGAAAGACATAGCCTAATAGTAGATCTATCTTGTCTATCCAACTTGTCCCATTCATCTTGATCCACTGGTAATCAAACAAAATTTAGTGCAACAATTATTATGATCCACTAATCTCTCTCTACTAAAAGATCTTCAACCTTTAATTTCCACAACTCAAAGTTTTACTGACTAGCCTTCTCAATCTTGATTGTTAAGGTGGTGGTCATGACTTTTGATCTTCAAATATTATTTCAAATCCACATGAATTATCCCACAACAAAAATAAAAAGAAACATAAGAAATGTATCTCTTCCTTCATGAGATCAATCCAAACAAAGCTTTGATACCAAATATTGGTTTTACAATGCTTACTCCTCAATTAGTATTAATGGAAAGTAAAAAAAAAAATGTTGATCTAAAACACATGTAACTTTAACTAAACATAGAAGAATATGTCAAGGAGATAGAGAAGATAAGATGAAAGTTAACCTTAGCTTTATAATCCTATGATGGAGAATGATTTTTTGTTTTCAAAAATTTCTCAACAACACATATTACTACTGTTAAGGGAAATTGTGCATGAATATCAATAATACCCAATAACTCAATGAAATAAGAAACAAAGAAGATTAAACAAACAAAGAACTCAAACCTTGCAAACCTCTTTACTTTGTGGCTTCCATTGGTTGCCTATCTCAAATGATCTTATGTATGAATATGGCCCTCAGAAGGTGCACTTCCTTGCTATTTTCCAAGATGTCAAGTGGGAATGGCTATAATAGGTTTCCAATGAAGAGATTCTTCAACACAATTGCAATGATAAAAGGGTGGTCGCAAGCTATGGAATGGTTTGGTGCCAAAGGCACGCTGTAATTCCTGTAGAGTAAGTTTACTAAAAGCTTGGATGATAGAAATGGAGGAATAGGGTTGTATTTATAGACTTGTGAGAGAGAAGATCAACGATATAGAATGAATAAGAAGATCGACAGAGGAGAATACTTGAGAGATGTGCGTGAATAGAAAGAGGACATGTGTCCTGCTCTATTTTGCATGAAAGAAATTAATAAAAATAGAAGAATGAGTTAACTAAAGAGATTAATCAATTAAAAAAATAGATAGAAGAGTTAACTGATTAGAACTAGAGGATAAATATTGCATGAGGATGAGAAGATATTTTAGCTCAATTAAATATTTGGATTATTCAATTGCATGTGCACAAGGATTGAATTATATTTAGAGATAACTCAATTTTTAGAAGAAATGGACAACTTAAATAAATATTTAATTTATTTAAATTTAGAGAAGATATTCTTGGAAGAAAAAATTAAATAATTGGTATTATTTAATTTGTTGGAGGACACTCGTAGAATTTATGGATTTAATTAAATAAATTGATTTTATTTAATTGTTGAAAGAATATGAATCAAATAAATAAATTTGTTTGTTTATTTATTGATAGAGGAATTAGACTGAAATAAATATTATAAATATTTATTTAGACAGAGTCATGTCATTTTTAGGCATATACATTTTGCCCCTCTTTGATGCAATGTGTTTTATCACGTTGTTTCAAATAATAGATTTTTCTGATAATGATACATGTCTAGTTTTCCCCTGGTACAAGTTTAACGACGATAGGATGCCCCCTCGAGAGATTAGACGGGAAGGAAAGGTCGAGGGCGTGAGACAGATAATCTCATGATGAGAGGGGTCAGACAACAGGTTAGGGTGAAGAAAAATGGAGGAGAAATGATATGTTGTGCAAGAAAATTGATAACACACACAAGTAAGTAAATATGCACAAATGATACAAGAACAAACAAGGTATTGCCCCTGTCAAGTAGTAAACCAATGATTAATCGATAACAATAGATGATAGTGTTGTCATTGCGGGGAATGATAGATCCCTAGAGCAACACAAAGGATAGTGTTATCATGGCAGGGAACGATAGATCCCTAGGGCAACACAAAGGATAGTGTTGTCATGGCGGAGAACGATAGATCCCTAGAGCAACATGATAGGCATGGGAAAGATACATCCCACTAATAATTATGATTGATTGAGTTAGTTTACGACCAGATTAGGATCAAGACCACTGATTGTGATTGGATAATGTGACAAGATTGACTTGACTCGATTGGTATGGATTAAGGATGGACTTGAATTTGGATCATTGCTCAAATTGATTGTACTAGGAGGAAAGATACAATGATAGATAGAAATTTGATTGATAGAAGAAATGCGAAAGAAGGAATCACAAGATTTTATTTGTAAACATTTGGCACTCTGATTGATTTTTATTGGTGGATGGTATACGGAATGCAAATGGATATGTGATGGATGTGGATTATCATCTTGATATTGCAAGTATTTTGAAGTGCTTGTTTCATCATTCATCTTTTTTGTTTTTTTTTTGAAATGTTGTAAGAAAATACAAGCATCTAGGTATAATTAAACCAGGATGACCTGAGTATTGCTTACATGGATTTTGATATAGCAAGTTAATACAAGCATCTAGGTATAATTAAACTGAGATGACCTGAGTATTTCTTATGTTTCAACAGACAAGGATTGCCCCTTTTCATGTTTTAGACCTCTGAAGTCCTTGATAATCATTTGAGTTGATCATGTCCTTAGACAAGGCTTCACATTACTAAAGATAAACCCACAAGCAACAACCAAAGAAAAGAATCGTGCCCCCATCATAGCATTTCTAGATTTTGGCATCCTTCAGTAGCATAGGAAACATGATAACAAAAGTGAAGACTTTAAGATGCAACTAATCAAAACAAAACATTCTTGCATTAGATGTATCTTTCTTTCCATAATTTAGATAGAATCATTTGGATCATTTTGCTCTTGTTTTTGCTTTGCTTTGGATAGGTTGATGTCTTGCGTCAAAATTTCTATTTGGAAACAGGCTTTGTTGTGTGTGCATGTCCAGTGAAAGGTACCACAATCCTTATTGGTGAAACAGACCCTAAGGGACTAACCTAGTGCCTTAGGTGCTCATTGATAATGGCCTTGCCTACGTGACGACATAGAGGCAACGTAGTTCAGAGTGAACCCTAATGGATCTAAAGCCTAGGTGAGGAGAGAGTGTGGATGCGAATGGACTAGAGGATAGATGACTAGAAATGGGACAGACATGAAGCCTTGAGGGCGCATTGATAATGGCCTTGCCTACGTGACGATGCAGAGGCAGCATAGTTCAGGACAACAAGATACTAACGATAGATGTAAATGATTTTGATGTTCCTAGGATTGTTTGGATAGCCTAAGTGATAGATACTGATGACAAGGGAACCTCACGGATAGGTAGATGGATGGGTTACAGTGGATACTGATGGTTAGGCAGAAGGAACCAAGGATGTGTTCTCCAAGGACTATGTTGCATAGGAATAACTCAAGGTTTGACACGACAAAGCTTATGATGAAGGAGGATGAGAGGATTGGATTGTTGTGAAAAATACAAGGTATATCAAGAGTTTCTCCAAAGCATGTTTCTATATTTTGCCCCCATATCTCTATCAAGATCAAAAGAGGAATGGAGAATGAAAGGACTCAATACGATAGGCATATGTAGGATAAGGGTGATAGGATGGTATGGTAAGATAGGATGGGAAATGATAGGGTTAATTAGATAATGTGCTCCCAAGGGTAAATGACATAGAAGATCAATTTACACATGACACCTGTTTGCCAAGTTTTCATTATGGTACTTATCCAAGGCACCTATTTGCCAGATTTTCACCATTGGACAAAGCGATTTCTCTTTACTCTTTTTGAATTTCTCTCTCTTTTTTTGGAACATTTGGATGGGAGAAGGTGGATATGGATAAGAAGGACTCAAGCATCTAGTTTCCTGAAAAGTGGTAGCCCCACTAGAGATGGATGTTGTCATATGGGCTATGTCAAGTGTTCTCATAGATGTTGGTAGGGATTGCATGAAAGTGAGATGGAGAAGGTAGATAGAGGATTATGGAAGGTGCGATAGTGGATGATGATGCAGATTATGTAGGACTTATGCATGGATGGAGGGAAGGCTTATGCAAAAACATGGACCATAGGGATATGATGAGGAAGATATGTAGGATAATAGTGGAAGGAAGGGGAGATGGAAGTATATGGAAATGTTGTGGGATGGAAGGGAATCATGACCAACGGTTGCACATACCATGATAAACATTGAAGCATATGATGGGAAAGTGGTGTAGGAAGCAATGGAGACTTTTGTGTAGTGGCTGAGTGATTTAGGAATTTAGGGACCCACACAAACTGAGTATTTTTCTAATTTTTGCTTGTCATGGGGGATGGAAGGATTTGAGACTTTTGGATGGAATGGGATTTTTGGATGAAAGAGTAGAAAGTGAGTGGTTTGCATTTGTGAGAGGTTGATGCCTAATTTAACTTGATGGCTTTTTTCTTAGGTACCCAAACCATTTTTCTTTTAGATTTTACCTGTGAAGGTATGGGCTTAGGTGTATGTAGCTTTTGTGTGGCTTCTGAGGTAATTGCTTATTGCTTGGGGACCCAAACTTTTTTCATTTTTTCTTTGAGGTGTGCGGGTGTATGCATCTCTTGAGAAGGATTTGCTTCTTTGATTCTTGGCTTTTGTATCCTAGGTCATGAGGACTCTTAAGATTTTTGATTTTATAGGTAGAGGCATCCAAATTTTTGCTATTGAATCCCCTGGGTATGGTGGAAGTGAGGTTGGTGGAAGCTTGTTGTTTAGACAACATGTGCATTTGTTGGCCATGATTAGGATTTTTAGAGGATTTATAGATGGATGGATAAGGTGTTGGAAGAAGTGGTGGTAAAATGCATGGAGGGATGTTAGGAGTTGGAAGTAGCAGAGGTAGATTAGATGGCGGAAGGTGTATGGTCACATGCTTTTGGGATGTATATGATAAGGGAGGTGGAATGGCGACATGTTTTGGGGATATGATAGGATTTGCGATGGGAAGTGGTGAATTTAGGAGGAGTGGAGGAAGTGCCAACATCTTGAGATTGTTCACTTTGGGGTGTGTATCCAAGGCCATATGAGTGTGAAGGGACTTTGACATGGATAGGATCCAAAACACCTTGTTCATGAAGGCCTAAGCCTTTACCTTGATAGTTCATATTTTGGAGTATGTGGTGGACAATGGGATTATGGGTGCTTTGGACACTAGATGCAAGCTCATTATTTGATGCGGAAGGTGAAGTGGTAGATAACGGTTGTTGCTCTCCTAAGGAAGAACATTCATGGATGAAGGTAGTGAGACCAAGGTAATAGGATAACGGATTTGTAACATGGTCGATAAGGATGGAGGAAGATCAGTAGGATCTTGATTATCATTATGTTTACTAGGATCCATGTTATTAGTTTGATCATCTATGTGCACTTGGGAGGCAAGTGTCTCTTCAAGGAAAGTGGGCATTGTTGGATCATAGATAGGGCTATGTGGAGGATGGATAAATGGGGTGATAAACTTGTGACCATGGAATGCATAAAGTTGGCTAAGAGGATCATCATGGCCTACTTGATCATAGATAGGCTCTTGATCATAGATGGGATCTTGATCATAGATACGATTAAGCATGATGGCATCAATGTGCTCATGTATAGGTTCTTCATTGACAATAATATCTTGATCATAGAGCAGATATATGTTATGGATGAGTTGGATTTAGATTTCTTTCACATGTATGGGTATAGGATCAAGTTTCTCATGGATAGATTTTTCATCAAAGATATTATCTTGATCATATGAAAGATATAGGTTATGGATGGGTTGGAATTGGATCTCTTGCTCATGTATAGGAGCAAGTTGTTCATGGATAGCTTCTTCAGAGATTATATCTTGGTCTTGGAAAAGATAAAGGTTGTGAATGGTTTGAAATTGGATTTCTTGCTCATGTATAGGATCAAGTTGCTCTTGGATAGCTTCTTTAGAGGTAATATCTTGGTCATAGAAAAGATAAATGTTATGGATGGGTTGGATGGGGGTGCTTTGATCTTGATTTAGATAAAGGGTTGATGTTTCCACATGCTCTAAAGTGTACTCTTGACATGAATCTTGATGTGCTTGAATTGAAGTGGAGGTAGAGGACTCTTGGATAGGCTCTCGGTCAACAACACGAGGGTACGATGGACCTTGACTTTGGTTCATGGTATGAAACTCTTCGATAAGCTTGATGGGATATGGATTACATGATGGGGTTGGAGGAAAGGACATGTTATTGGAAGGATCTTTGGTAAGGTCAAGGACCAGACTTTGGGGATATGGTTGACTCTCTACTAGTAGCCCTTGGATCACATCCTTTGTAGGTGTATGGGTAGATGAATGAGGTAATGGATGGGTGGGTTTGGATTTTTCCATATCTTTTCATTCACTTTTAGGTTTGTGGAATAGTCTTTGGAGCCAACCATTCATGGATTATTTGGGTGGATTTGAGCTAGGGGAACTTGATGTCAATGTTGGTGTAGGAATAGTATGCTTTGGGCTATGCCTTCTAGGGGATGGTGGAGGACTAGTAGATGGAGTGGTACACGATTTCAAACTGAAGGTGGTGCTTCCCTTCTCAAGAGTATCATTAAGATGGGAAAAGAATGTACAATCTTGGTACGAGGAGTAGCTAGTACTGGCATGCTCATGTTGGGAGAGATTTGGTACACATGGATAATCTATTTCCCTATATTTGTCAAATTTGGGCTCATCAAAACTAGAAGAGAAAGGTATCTTAACCAAGCTTTTATTAGACGGATAAGGAGATATGCCATGTGGCAAATACTACTTTTTGGAAGATTCAGTTTGTAAGATTGCTAGTTGTTGTTGTATGGCTTGGAGTTCTTGAGAAAGTGCTTCTAATTAGTTTATCATATCCTTAGAAACTGACATAAGACTGAAATGGGTACCCGGAAAGGTCAAAAACTTTCTCTCAAAAGGCTAGGAAATGTTCACTGTGATAGATGCGCATCAATAAATGTGCTGAAATAGCGGATATATGCGCAGTAAGTCGATGCAAATGTGTAGCTTTGGTAAATGTTAAAAGCACAATAACAGATGAAAAATGTGCAGAAAGTCATAGTAAATGTATAGCAGATCAACACAGATGCATAGCTCTGCAGGATAAATGTGCAGCTCTAGTTTCTTGACTCTTTTTGTAATTTTATTGGCATGGTTTTTGGTGTTTTCGGTTTCTTGGCTAAAAGTTGGTCTTTTTTATCTAATTTTTTAATTATGGCAAGTAAGACACAGCAAACACAAAGAATGATTTTTGATCTTTTTTAGATTTTTTTGACTTTTTTGACTGAAAAAAATAAGTACAAATCCTAGGATGGTAGGGACAATATAAACTGAATTCTCACTGTTACGTGAGGTATCTTTGGAAGGTGATAATCACCCTTCCTGGCACTAGTTTATAATGGATTTTGACTTCTAAAAAAATGGATAAGTAGTAAGGGCAACCATTCGAGTGGTTGTATGTGCGGCAATACTACTCTCCATTATGGAGTCTCCCAGCCTTAAAGGGTTGCGCCTTGGAGGGTTTTGGGGGAGGTTGGGTATCGGTATAACAAATCAGCACTCATTGCATGAAGCTTTCACTCCAAGAAAAATTTATTTATAGTGGCTAGGCAAAGCTTGGCTTTAGCTTGTTACCACTTAAGGTCGTTCCCACTTGGATGGAAGGATATCCAAGGGCAGGCCTGTCTAAAGGAAAAACATGTGAAATGATATGTTTGGCATTTTGGTCACCTAAGATAGGGGAGAGCATAGGCCTAGTATCATTCCAAAAGCATGATAAACAATGGTTCTTTTCCCCTAGCTAAAATGAAAAAGACTAAATGAGTTATGCTATTTGGGCACACACACGATATGTTAACTTTGAAAGAAGCAAGATATCAATGGTTTAATTTTATCCTCCTAGCATTGGGACTAAATTCAAGTTGTTGATGCAACAAGATCAAATTATAATCCTCCTAGTTAGAATTAAATGAGATTTGCATGAACAATCCAATTATTTTCCTTGCTAATTAGATCTAGAGATGAGTTAACAAATGCAACTATATGACTAAACTAGCCCCTAACCTGCAAGTAGATCTGAGAATATTCCTGCAAGAAATGTTATCATTAGTGAAATCACAAGAAATACCTCAAAAACCCTATCAAAATAGATGCCCAGCTATAGAGAATATATGCACAGAAATAGAGCACAAATGCACATAAATAGATGCGTTGAAAGAATGAACAAATGTGCAAAAAGAATGAACAAATGCGTAGAAACAGATGTCTAGAAATTCAACAGAAAATAGATACGTTGCAGGATAGAATAGATGTGCAACAGGATGTAATAGATGCACTATAGGATGGAACACATGCCCAGATTGGACAGATGTGTTGAAACAGAGAACAGATGCGTGTTAGAAATGATTAGATGCATAGAATCCTCCTGTGTTCAAAACCTAACGCACAAAAAGTCAGTTTTGGGGTTAAATTTGGGGCAAGGCCCCACGGTGGGTGCTAAAAATGTTAAGGGAAATTATGCATCAATATCAATAATATCAATAATACCCAATAACTCAATGAAATAAGAAACAAAGAAGATTAAACAAATAAAGAACTCAAACCTTGCAAACCTCTTTACTTCATGGCTTCCATTGGTCGCCTATCTCAAATGATCTTGTGTATGAATATGGCCTTCAAAAGGTGCACTTCCTTGCTATTTTCCAAGATGTCAAGTGGGAATGGCTATGATAGGTTTGCAATGAAGAGATTCTTCAACACAATTGTAATGATAAAAGGGTGATCGCAAGCTATGGAATGGTTTGGTGCAAAAGGCACGCTGTAATTCCTATAGAGTAAGTTTACTAAAAGCTTGGATGATAGAAATGGAGGACTAGGGTTGTACTTATAGACTTTTGAGAGAGAAGATCAACGATATAGAATGAAGAAGAAGATCGACGGAGGAGAATATTTGAGAGATATGCGCAAATAGGAAGAGGACATGTGTCCTGCTCTATTTTGCATGAGATGAATTAATAAAAATAGAATAATGAGTTAGCTGGAGAGATTAATCAACTAACAAAATAGATAGAAGAGTTAACTTATTAGAACTGGAGGATAAATATTGCATGAGGATGAGAAGATATTTGAGCTCAATTAAATATTTGGAATATATTCAATTGCATGTGCACAAGGATTGAATTATATTTAGAGATAACTCAATTTTTAGAAGAAATGGACAACTTAAATAAATATTTGATTTATTTAAATTTAGAGAAGATATTATTAGAAGAAACAATTAAATAATTGGTATTATTTAATTTAGAATGATTTTGGAAGAACTAATTAAATAATTGGTATTATTTAATTTGTTGGAGGACATTGGAAGAATTTATGGATTTAATTAAATAAATTGATTTTATTTAATTGTTGGAAGAATATGAATCAAATAAATAAATTTGTTTATTTATTTATTGATAGAGGAATTAGACTAAAATAAATATTATAAATATTTATTTAGATAGAGTCATGTCATTTTTAGGTGTATACAACTACATTCTTTCAACTTTACCGATGGATGGACAACAACCATTCACCATCAACAAAACTACATGCTCTGTTCTCAAAAAATTACTTATTGATTTTATCTACATGCTATCTCAGCGTACCCATTGCACACTAATGTGTGATTTCTAGTATAAACAAATGTTGAAATTAAGATAATGGATTATCTTCCCCAAAAAAACATAGATGACTTAAAGGGCACCAAAAATAAGCTAATAAATTCTATGTAATGATAATAAATTTTTATGTCTTTTATAGATATGGCAGATGTTTCATTTTCATAAATTTTAATCTCGTTGTAACTTCAAAATTAGACATGCATGTGACTTGAAAGAAGGTATTTTTGGTTCGGATATTAAGTTATTGAGAGTAAAATTAAACCTACTATTGGCATGTGAAACACTTCATGAATCTCAATACAAATTAGCATATTTATATTTTAAAAATTATATCTAAAATAAGTTGAGAGATATCCTTCTCAAACCACCTATTCCACTTAAACATGGTAAACTAATTAAAAAATAGGTGCCTTGAGAAGGATATCTCTCTGCGTATAATAGTCTAACTACCCTAGGATAATAATAAGTAAATAAATTATACACCATGCACTGACTACAAGGTAGGGAACATAAAGATACTATTTCAATTTAGAGAAAATAAAATTAATTGTTGTGAACTTGTTACAAAAGTATTGTTGAGATGTTCACAACACACCCCATTTTACCCTCTAGCAAAATGAGGACCCTATTTACTTTTGTTTTCTTATGGTTTGGTCTTGCTTGGTGGTAAAGGGAAAATGTACTTGGTGCTTGAAATACTTGAAAATTCAAAATGCACAGTACTAGAGGGAAACATGAGTTACCAGTGAAATCTGCATAAAAAATGATCTAGGGTTGCTTTTTGAACCAACTTGAAATTCTGTGTATTTTGGGAGATATTCAAGTTTTTTGTGAAAATGCAGTGTTTAAATAAATTTGTATTTCATATACAAATTTCTTTGCATATGAAGTACTTCATGTTATCGCGTTGTGACGTAGAGGGTCTTTTTCACTTTTGCATATGTATCTTAAGTGCTTAAACCAAAATATGCAAACCCAAACCCGATTGTATTGAGAGTAAATTGAATAAACGTTATATTCCGTGTTTGTATTTGTATATTGCATTCGATATACAAATAGTGGAATATCCATGGGCAAATTTCAAAGAACATTAAATCTAGTGTAGAGTAGACATGTGTATTACTAATACATCATTTTTAGTATACAATCTTAGAATATACATGACTAAACCCAAAAGGAATATACAATCAGATTTATAAAAGTCAAAGTTAGAGCAAATGTTGTATTGTATATTCGCATGTATGTCTGTTTGTATCTGAAGTGCAGATACAATCCCAAATTCAAAAAAAGAGGTTAAAAGTAACTAAGTCTGGCGAGGCCCATAGGGGTATTATCATAATGTGTGTCTTCAATATACAAAAGGTTAATATACACAAATGGAGATACAAAAGCGGGCCCGAAAGTAATTCGAGTTTGGTACATAACAAGTTGAGGTCCATGCTTTTTGTATGTATGTTGTTTTTGTATTCATTGCACAAGTGGGATATACAAATGTAAAGATACAAAGTTAGAATTAACATAAAGTCCAATCCAGTTAATAAACCCTTAAAGTCCGCAGTTGTATGAATGTTGTTTTGCATTCGGTATATAAACCAATATACAAAAGATAAAGTGCAAATCCAGAATTGAAATTAATGTCAATCCAGTTCACTGACGTTTGAAATCTAAATTTGTATGCACATGGTTTTGTATCCGATATACAAAAATGAAATGTGAAAGATTATAAAGGCAAAACAAAAGGAAAATAAAGGAGGATTTCAAATACATATTTTACAATGCAAAAAGTGAATCTAAGCCGTAACGAAGGAAATGTATCTGTTGTACCTTAAGTGATGCATTTGTATCTAGGATACAAAAATAGGAAAATACATTGCTAATGGATACAAATTTGAAATAGGCATTTTTGAATAAAAAGAAAGAATTGTATACATGTATGAGTTGTAATTAATGCCATTTAATGTAGTAAAAGCTAGATTCAAAGGGAAATAAAAATGAATTTTGATTGGGTTTTTACTTACAATTGCATATAGAGATAAAATTTGCAGAGCTCATACAAGGAAAAGGTGAATTAAGGTAAACGAAGTGAATTTGTAAAGTGGGCTCAATGGCATTACAGGAAAATGGTAAAGGTGTATCAAATCTAATGGTATATCAATTAGGAAAGTGAATTCAAGTATGTACTTCAAACACCATTGCAATTAGTCTAAATTGGAAATGAAATTAGTTGCAGTAATTACAATTAAGGAAAATGATGCAAGTTAAGTCATATACTGTAATTAGTTGTAGGAAAGGGATTTAAATGTTGTTTAATTCTATAAAATTCCAAAATAGAGAAAATTACAAAACCCTAGGGTAAATGTAAAAGAGTAAAAATCTATGGTAAAGCCCTAGGATTAGGCACAAATGAGATGGTAAAATGCATAAGTTTCTTGGCAGGATGGCACTGAAACAAAAGAAGGTAGATACAAAGGCAGCTGGCAAGAAAGGAAAGATGGAAAAATAAAATGAACCAAAGAAAGAGGTGGTTAGAGAGGAGTTTCCATTCCATAGAGAGTATCAATCATTGTTGTATAGAATGGGAGGAATAGCTACTGATACAGCTATTGGCAAGTTTGATTCTGATGACGTATTGCTGAAAATTAGGGCACCAAATGCCACTCTGACTATGAAAAATATTTGGGATATGAAATTATGTAAAGCAATAGGTTTTCCTTTAGCAATGGAGGCTAAGGACCTAGTAATAGAATGCATAAATAGATATGATATGAATACTAGGAGAGTGATGAACAATGGTGTAGTCATTGCGGACTTATCCACAGAGGGCATACCCAGAACATTTGGCTTAGAGATTCAAGATAAGATGATGGATGTGGACCAAGACCAATATGCCCTAGACTTTAGAAATAATGAAAAGGAGTGCAAAAGTGCAATCTTTTATGGTTGCTATCCACCAAAGAACAAACCAAAAGTTGTAGTGAGTGTACCTAAGAATTTATACATAATTGATTTTAATGAAGAAGTGCATATAATGATCACATTGCTAGGTAGGCTTGTTGGATTGAAAGATGAAGGGAAGTTTGAGCCTTGAATGCTTACTATCATCCAATTTATAAGAGAGAAGATAGGAGTAGTCCATTGGGCAAAGGCTATTAGTGGTGCTCTTCTGAAGCAAGTGATGGGATGGAAGAAGCATAAGCATTTTTATCTATCTTCATATGTGATTTACTCATGTGTAGTGAAAGTGCCACCATTGGCAGGAATTGATAGAGTGGGCACCTTGGGAAATAATCCAGACCAGAAATTAGTATATGATCATTACCTTGACCTCAAGGAGAAGAATGCAATGTAGAAATATGCAAGGGTTAATGATGTGTTATACACTTATTTGGTGAGAGTCTTGACAGGAGACAAGGACAAAAGGTTGTTAGAAGAGGCAACAAGTGCCAAAATCTGAATACTGCTTGTATATTCAATTTCCTACTTTCACATACATTAGAACTGAGGGTTTTGAAGGGAAACCATTTAAGTTACCAAGATATCCTCCTAACAAATTAATCATTCTAGAATTCACTAGACATATTTTGAATGTTTTTGAAATGTACAAGAAGAAATTGGGCAGAGGAAATATAAAATTCACATGAGGGATTGGCAGGTACTCATGCTATAATGAAGAGATAGCTCAGCAATTAGAAAAGGAGTTGAGATATTATGGATTTGAAGAATTTGAATTGGCAAGACATTTTGATCCTTTCAAAGGATCCATAACTTTATTGATAATGAATTTAGACACCAGGTTCACATTGAGGACTTTTGGTCTGATTATGATGATGAAAGAGAGGTAAGGAAGAAGGCTCACTAAAGATTAACTCTGGAATCTAGATGAGAACAATGGGAGGAATAAATGCACCCCAGGAAATCAAAGAAGATGATGGTAGATTATTACATCAAAGTTATGAGAGAAAAGGGCTGGCACAATTACCCATCAGTGAACCAAACTGGGAAGAACCAAAAGACACATCCTTGGATAATATATCAAAATTAGTTATATTGTTTTCTAAGACATGGTTGAATGAGAAGATAGAAGAGCTTAAGGCTCAAGGTATCATGGCCACATATCAAAAGAAAGGAAAGAAGAGGGCCATGGAGAATGAAGATGATTTACTGTGTTTTTATGAAAAGAAGAGGAGGATTGTAGAAACTAAAATAGCTAACACAAACACAGATGCAACACTCATGGATCCATATGCATTAAAGGTTCATAGTTGTAGTTGTTTTTGGTACATTCACAAAAGAAGGGACATCAAGTCAAGGGGCCACTGCAGAACAAATACAAAGACCAATGACTATAGTAGAATAGGGTCCAGTGCCAGTTATGATTATAGAACCTCCACAAGGAAAGGTGCAAATACCTAATGTGATTGTGGACACTCCACAATTAGAAATAAGACAAGCACATGTATCTACAACTTCCACACATGAGGAAAGAATATAGGGTTACATAAAGGTCAAACTAGAATTGACTGAAGAGAAGTTGTAAGAGTCAAAAGCCCAGGGGTTCAAAGAGGCTAAAAAGGTGGGTGAAGTTGTAGATATCAAGGATGATAGTATTGATGAAGAAAGAAATGAAAGAGAAATTTTTGAAACAAACATGGGAGGAGAGAATAATACCAAAGAACTCTGTCATGTTAGAAGAATACAGTGTAGGGACCTCTACAAGAAAGACAAAGGCCACTTTGAGGTTAAGAGGAAATGTACAAGATGACATAGAGACAGTGGATCCTTTTGGCAAACTAGTGCCACAAAACATCATTGAAGAAGTGCAAATGGTTGCATAGAAGATACTAGAGAAGGAAGTGGAAGAAAATAAAAATGAAGATGTAGTGGAAACACCTGCTACTAAATCAAGCACATTACTTGATTTATCTTCCAATCAAACAGAAGATTCAAGACAGGAAAAAGTGCCTACAATATAAGAAAATGTGTCTGTTCAGATTGAAGTGCCAATAGAAGCACCAGTTTCATCAAATATTTCTGATGTTAATGTTGAACAGGGCAATCAAGAAGAAGAGAAGAGAGAAGCTATTGAAGCTTTAGGTTCTACAGTGCCTCCTACAGAAGAATAGAAAGAGGTATAAATGCAAAATACAAAGGGACAGAGTGAACAACAGCCCTTCAACAAAAACAACAAGAATCTCAAGGAGACCAGCAAGAGGAGGGTGAAGGTGAGGGAGGTGAAAATATGGGAGGTGATCAAGGTGAAATTTTAGAAGAGGAAGGTCTAGATCAGGAAGTAGGAGGGGACACTGAAATAGAGGAAGAAGAAAAGGGAAATGAGGAGGAAGAGAAACAATAAAGTGATGAACAACCACCATTACCACAGGGGCCTCCACCTTAAGATCAACATTAGGAACATCCACCTCCACAACAATAGCAAAATCAAGAACAACAACAAGAGCAAAAGGAAATAGCGAAACCCTAAGAGGAGGTAATAAATGAGAAAGTGTTGGAGACCAGTAGAGAGGCACCAGCATGGATGGGAGTGGAAGTAAGAAGAGAAATGACAGAGGTACAGTTGGTTCCCATAGATATAAAGAGCCTTCTAGGTGTGACACACCAAAGAAAGGGAAGAGAAAGGCAAGAACAATGTCTGTAATAAAGAGAGATCCATCTAGAGCTAGAACATTGGAATTGGCCATCCCTCGAAAGGATAATGCAAAAGGAGAAATGAGCTTGGAGGATTATCAGCTACTTCACTTAGATCTGGGGTATGTAACTAGGGAGCAGCATATTGTAGAATGGGAAGATATGAATAAAGTAACCATAGAACTGATGAAGAAAGATAAGGACAAGTTTGAGCATTTAAAAGGACACATTATCCAGCTGCAACAATTCATTCAGGGGATGTTTGACCCTACAGTTAATATACCAGAATTACCTGCAGATTTATCTATTTTATCAAAAGATTGGATAAATGAGATGGATAATAAGAAAATTGAAGCTAACATTTTTGAAGATTGGATCAAGGCATTCATACAAGAAGGAGAAGACACAATAAGGCAGGCAGTTGTCAATTGGGCCATTGCCCTCACAGAGAAAAATAACTATAGCCTTAATGTACATCATTGTCAATCAAGAGTGAAGGAAAGTAGATATGAATTGAAGCAAATCAAAACTATGGAGGAAAGGATTGAAGAATTGGTGAATGAGGGAGTATTGACACCTCAAATGGAAAACCAAGTGTCAAATAACAAACTAGAATTAAAGTTTGAAGAAGGAATTCTAAGAAATTGTATTGTGAATACCTAGGAATTAGAAAGAACTACTGGAAACATAATGAGAAAACATATAAAAGTAGTATAGAGAGTCATTGGGCATGATTACTTAGAGATGCCAGTATATGGTGTGGCTATGGTAGTGAAAGAATTTAAAGTTATTTATTTACCTTGCTTGGAGAGCCCTGCAGCCAACTTAAGTAAAGAAATGATTGATTCTATTATGGAGTTGAATGTCAAAATGAAGAAATATCAGAAGACTAGAGAAGATGTAGAGGAGAAAGCAAAGATACTAAAAGAATGTGTTGAACTGCAATAGTACACATGGATAGAAAGTCAAAAGAACACTCATACATCCATTGCAGCATTACTGGCCAGGTACACAGGATATTTGAAGAGAATAGGAGAAAATTAAAAGGTGAGTACTAGTGGCAATGAGTAGTTCCCTTTCTTGTTATTTAAATATGCTTCAGTCTTCTCTATTTAGTTTGTTCTCAAGAGAAAGTCAACAAAGAAGAAAGTCAAGGAGAATATTTCATATTTTGAAAGATCCCAATGGCATCCTTTGCACCAAAAGAAATATTCTGAAGAGATATTTTGAAAGAATGGTTGGGAAAAGCTTTCCACCATTGATCTTATGAATTTGAATATGGACCACTAATTGGGTTTTGTAACCATAGGCAAGGTGTCTATCTTATATAAAGACCCGTACTACTTGTATTATAATTACACAAGGATTTGTAACCATCATCATAAGACTTTAGTTCAGTGATTTTACTTTTGAATGCAAGAAGTGATTCTTCATGAATACTTTGAGCATCAATAGCATAGAAAGGAGGTTGTCGGTGTCTGCATGAAGGAACGTGTGGAATGTCCTGCTTCCTTGATGTATCTATAATTGCATTTGTGAGTTGTTTATGTTGATTAATTCAATTGAAGTCATATATACATTATAAAATTGAAGTGACTTTTTTTATATGAAATGAATGCAAACATCAGATTTCTATGTCTATTCTAGAATGCTATCTAATTAAGGCATTATTTTGTATGTATATCTTTTAAAGATTGCAATTCCATATGCACATTTGTGATATTTCTCAAGATTTACATATGTGGATTTAATTACAATTGAATTGATTCAGGATTAACAGATTCATGATACGTGTGGAGCAAAGCATTCTATCATGTTTAACATTGTTCTTAACTCTAAACTTTTTTATCTTTTCTTCAAATGAGTAAATAAATAGCTTACATGCAATCATCATAAGTGAATTGCTATTGATTCAGATAAATAATTGTGAATTTCAAAGATCTTTAGTAGTTTTCATAGAAATTAGAAATACAGAGCATGTTTATTGAAATTCATGTAAATCTTTGGAAGATAATGGTAAATATATGCAAAGGACCACTCATTTCAGTGTAGTTTGTTGTTATTTACATAAATTGAACAAGTCCAGTCATCACATAGCACTTAAGTCAAGTAAGACCCCTTGAACAAATAGCTTCACAATGAACTACTGACCTATCCAACATGGTCAAGACCTAACCATACAGAAACTTGAGATTAAGAATTCTCAGTGAATTCTTCATATCTTCCAAGACAGCTAAGTTTCCTTTGTGAATTTTAACTCTGTTGTGCATGTGTAAAAACATTCATCAACAAGTATCAAATTTTTTTTGATGAATATTTCCTATTAACTTTTATATAAAACAAAAGAGAGTACAATATTCACAAAAAAAGGGAGGGTGATATATGGCACACCCTTATAGTCAAAGATTATATCAAAATACATAGTCTAGAAAATAGAAATAATTAAGCAAAGGGCCAAAGCCACATAAAAACTTAGCAGCTAAAGCCACTCTAAAAGGAGGAGAATTCTGATCATTAGGTTTTCTCCAAACATCCCAGGGGCCATATCATCAATTACCTCCTACCCAGTGAGAGCAGCAGTTTGATCTTCATTCTCCTTGGAGGGCTTTTGAGCATGGACTAGAGAGATGGCAAGCTACTGAGAAAATTTGCCTATGTTAGGCTAGCCAGCATGTTGAACACACCAAGATACTGAGAGGGGGGTGAATCAATTCTTAATAATCTTCAATTTTAACAACTTCAACTTATCCAAAGCAGATTAAAACTTAAGCATCATAGTATTAACATAAGCATGAAAGATTAACATAATGCACATCAACACATAACACCAGATATACATGGAAAACCCTAGAATGGAAAATCCATGGTGAGTATTAACTCACAATATATGAAGCTCAAAAATAATAACTTTGTTTTAGGGATACAACCCAAAGGAAGATACTACTCCTTCAAAATTTTGATTTAGGGTCACTCCCAAGGAAGCTACTACTCCCTAAAGACTTTTTTTTAGGGTTACTCCCAAGGAAGCTACTACTCCCTGAATTAAGAACAAACTTACAAAAGATTACAGTATGACAGTCCTTCTATTGTCTGAAAATTGACATTAAAACTCACACCTTTGATGATTGCAATTCTACCTCTTCACACTTTCTTCTGATGATCAATTCATTTAGGCACACTCTACACTTGATTACTATCACATATAAGTCTTCAAGATAAATCAAGACATCATCAAAAACTTATCTTTCTCCTTCAGTTGCACATCATAATGCAGTCATTCTACTCTTTTACTTGCTTGCAAACCTTATCAATCACTTTGCAATCACACCTCACCTAACTCACTTTGATCTACAATTTATACATGATATTACATTGATTACATTTTTTATTGGCCAAAGACAACATGAAAAATACATTTACAAGTCGGCCAGACAACACACAACATGAAACATGTAGAGGACAAGTCTTAAACAAGAGTACACACTACACCAATAGAAGCCCCATGCCTTGTGGACATCAAAACTCACTTAATTAGGTCCAAAACATCTTTCACAACATCAAGCACCAAGGAATTATATCTGCACACTTTGCACATTTGAAAATAGGACAGCTTTAAGCAAAAACACATGAACCTTGAAGCATAACAGCCACGTCAACTTGAAAACCTTGTGTGGTATTGGAAATAAGAAAGATCTTCATGAAACTTTTCTAGATGAGTCTACATGACTCATACAACATCTACAAACACTCCTTTACCTTTTCACATCAAATATTTTGTGCCACACATCTTCAATCATGAACTCTAAGAACAACCTATCATCCAGAACACACTACAACATACTGTCATTGAGAAACTGAGCTTGCAAACCACCAAAAACCTTGAAATTGCAAGAAAGCATGTAATGTATGTCCATTAACATGTCTACAAAACCAAAAATGCAACCATTCACTTCTAGAGGAATACAGCGCATTCCAACAGGTCTCCAACACCAGCTCACTTTGCCAAAACACATGCTGATACTTTATCATGCATAACTTTCACAATAGAAGGACAAATGATCTGAAACTTCAGAATTATCACCTTCAATGCACCTTCAACATAGTTCCAAAACCACATAGCCATATCTACAAATGCAGAGGAATGCAAAGCATTCCATTGTCCTACACAGAACACCTTCATAAAAACAACACTGTCTTCAATCTGTCAATAGTAAAATATTCTTCCAGTAGTCCAATCATCATGAAAATTTGAACATTCATGCATCAAACCATCAATAACATCTTCTAACATCAGTAACATATCTGATCTTCTTAGTGCTTCTAATTCCCATATTAATATTACTTCATACTCAACTCAGCACTGATCAAGACATGACATACAACCATGAACTTCAATAATCCACATTACATTCAACATGACATCCAACCATGAATACCATCACATTACCATGATAGTGTAGACATCAATGACAACCAAGTGATGGTATTGACATCAATAACAACCCTAGGAACCATATGTGTAACAATCTCCCCCTTTGGCATTGATGGCAACACATACTTGCACATTTATCCTCCTTTAACATCAAGGACAAAGGGAAACACTACCTTCTCATCAGTGGCCATATGCCTCTACATTCCTTCTTAAGGCATAACTTGTTCTTATAGCAAACAGACTCCTCATATCATTAGCAACCACTACCTTTTCCCCCTGAGAGGTAGACACCATCAGTCCAGGAACAAAATATAGCATGAACTCCCTCTAGATTGATGCACCACTATGCATCTAGAAAGAATAAGGAAGGAAATTACACCTAACCTCTGCCAGAAATCCTCAAAATTATCCTTTGCAAGAGCCAATGTGAAAATATCTGCCATCTGATTCTTTGTTGGAACATATTCCAACTTCACTTCCTTATCTGCAACCTTCTCTCTCAAAAAGTGATACATGATTGCTATATGCTTGGTTCTAGAATGCATCACTAGATTCTTGGAAATATTTATAGCACTTGTATTGTCACACAAGATAGGAATAGGCTCATCATACAACACCTTGATATCCTTTAGGGTTTTCTTCATCCACAACACTTGTGTACAGTAGGATGGTGTTGCAATGTACTCTACCTATGTAGTTGATAAGGACATTGAATCCTACTTTTTGCTCTACCATGAAACCAATCTTCTTCCTAAAAAGAAAGCACCACCACTTGTACTACTTCTATCATCAACACAACTAGCCCAGTCAGCATTAGTGTAAGCACTAAAATCAAAGTCATTACCTCTTGGATACCATAGGCCATAATCTGAAGTTCCTTTCAAATAAGTGAATATCCTTTTTATTGTCTTCTCATGTGTTTTCTTGGGATTGGCTTGATATCTGGAAACCACACATACTACATGCATAATATCAGGTGTAGAAGCAATTAGTTACAATAGTCCTCTAATCATAGATCTATAAATAGCCTACTCCACCTCCCAAGACTCGTCATCTTTTCTCAAGTGACATCCAATGACCATGGAAGTACTCACTAGTTTTGAATCCTCCATACCAAATTTCTTCAACAACTCTTTGACATACTTAGCTTGAGAAATAAATATACCACCATCTAGATGAGTAATTTGAAGTCCAAGGAAGAAAGACATTTCACCAATAATAGATATCTCAAATTCTTTTTTCATCTCCTCTGCAAATCTCTTACACATATCATCATCTCCATCAAAGATGATGTCATCAACATATACTGCAACTATCAATATCTTGTCTCCTTCCTTGATGTAAAGATTGCTATTTGTAATACCTTTCTTGAATCCTTGCTGAAGTAAGTACTTGTCCAACCTAGCATACCAAGCCCTAGGTGCTTTCTTGAGACCATACAAAGCCTTCTTAAGTTTTCACATCATGTCCAGATCTTTTGATATCTAGAAACCATTTGGTTGTTCAATGTAGACTTTTTCTTCTAGAACACCATTTAGAAATGTTGACTTAACATCCATCTAATATACCTTGAAGTTCTTATGAGTAGCAAGAGCAAGGAACATTTTGATTACCTCCATCTTGCCTACCAGAGCAAAAGTCTCCTCAAAATCAATACCTTCAATTTGTGTGTATCCTTTGCATACCAATCTTGTTTTGTTCCTTACAACTTCGCCTTCTTCATTTAGCTTGTTCTGAAACACCCACTTTGTTCTTCTAACATTCTTATTTGCTGGTCTTGGAACCAATTCTCATGTTTGATTCTTCTCAATCTGATCTAATTCTTCTTCTATGGCCTTTATCCATCCATCATCTTTGCAAGCAGCAACAAAGTTTTTGGGTTCTACCTTTGATAACAAACACAATTTTACTTGCTCATGTCTCTTATCAAGCCTTCTCCTTGTCTACACTCCTTCATTCTTATCTCCAATGATCTGATATGTTGAGTGGTTCTTCTGAACATACTTTGCTGGAGTCTTAGGGATCTTCTCTAGTTCTTGTTCCTTTTCTTCTTTCACTTCTTCTTCATCATCTTCAATGCATGGAAAGATATCAAATTTAGAGTCCTCTGATTCATGTGAGATATGATACAGATCTCCATCTACCTTGACATTTGTGTTTTCAATCATATTTCCCAACCTCTTTTTATAGTATCTATAATCCTTGCTTCTGCTTGAGTAACCAAGAAAGATTCCTTCATCACTTCTTGAATCAAACTTTCCTAGGTCTTCTTTATCTCTTCTGATATAGCATTTGCTGCCAAAGACCCTAAAGTATTTGACAGTGGGAGGTCTTCCTTACCATAGTTCATATGGGGTCTTAGTGTTGTTGACCCTCAATTGCACTCTTTTAATTAGATAGACATCAGTGTGAACTACTTCCTTCCAGTACATATCAAGTAGATCTACATCTTTCAATATTGCCCTAGACATCTCTTGCATTGTCCTATTCTTTCTTTCCACTACCCCATTTTGCTAAGGGGTCCTAGGAGTTGAGAGATGTCTCCTAATACCATGATCTTCATAAAAAATTTCAAATTCATTTGAAGTAAACCCACCTCCTTTATCAAACCTCAAACATTTAATCTTGGCATCTACTTCATTCTCAACCATAGCTTTGAACACTTTAAATTTATCAAGGGCATTTGATTTTTCTCTTAAGAAAGCAACCCAAGTCATTCTAGAATAATCATCAATAAGCAACATGAAATACCTCTCACCTTGTTAACTCTTCACTCTTTTAAGGCCACATAGATCAGTGTGAATCAGGTCCAATGTCTTTGAAGAAGAATACTCATTGCTTTTGAAACTTGTATTTATCTACTTTTCCATTTGACATTCCTTGCATACTATGTTTGCAGGCTTGATTGTCTTGGGCATGTCTCTCACTGCATGAGTAGAATTGATCTTTACCATATTATCAAAATTGTTGTGTCACATTCTCTTATGCCACAACCAACACTCGCTGGATTGAGCCAACAAACATGTTCTTCCATTTACCTCCTTTGGATGATAGATATAACCATATGTCTTGATACCTTCTGTAACTAGTTTTCCGAACCCTGCCTTCTTGATTTCACAACCCTTGGCATCAAAGGTTAGATTATAGCCCTAGTTGCACATATGACTGACACTTAGAAGATTGTGTTTTAGCCCTTTTACATAGAGGACATCCTTAGTCCTATTCTTCCCATCAATAGTTATAGCACCTTTTCCACAAATTTATGCTAACTCTTCACCACCAAACTTGACAACACCACCATCCCACTTCTCAAGGCTGATAAACTTTTCCTTGTCAATAGTCATATGATTTGAGAAACCACTATCAATTACCCAAGCCTTAGCTTCTTATTTTGCATGAAAATTGGTCCATACAACCATTGATCTATATCATTGTTTTGATTTGTTTGCAAGGCATCAGTCTTCTCACATTTTCCAACATCATCCTTTTTGTCACCAACACTCAAGGTCACAAGCATTTCATCATTTGAATCATCATAATCCTCATCTTCTGAAGAATAAATACTCTCTATGGAATACATACCTCTTTTGAACTTGTCTGAAGATTCAAGTGAAGAGAGCAGATAGAAGGGAAAGTTCACAAGGAAGTCGTGTCTAAAATGATTCAATAGGGAGAAGTGGTAATGATAGTAACATCTATAGCAACCCTCAAGAGTAATACATTTCATGATAAGATAACAAACATGGTCCAAAGAATTTACCAGGCCCTCTCATTCAAATCCACCTTGCATTATGATTGGCTTCTCACCTTCATAGAAGAATTTTTTCATACCCTCTGGATCATGCACCTTTGTCTACTTGTTCAATCTTTTGCCCTCATGTTTCAAGCTTGTGGCTTTAGCTATGAAGTCATCAGAGACTTCAAACTACACCACCAACACAAACCTTCCTATCAGCATCCCACGACATAGTGAATTACACAAAGAGGCTCTCATCGAAGCCGTTCAAGCACTCTACGTAAGGTGTTAACCCCCCTTCATAACATATGCTCCAAACCTGAGAGTTAGTTTTAAAATCCACACATGATGTCAACTTAGTTCTAACTTTTTCACCTCCCATAGCTCTATATTTACCAAACCAACAACGAGAGAAGCAGTTATGAGACTTAGGAAATTGTAGAATTCCCTCGAACAAATTAGAGATGGCTTGGTACTCATAAAATTTTTTGTTAACAAGGCTCTTCAAAATCCCAAAAATGTCCTTCGTATCCCTATACACATCCGGGACATTATTTCCTTCATTATGAGACTTGTATGATCTCACAAGAGCCAGAGCAGCTAGCAGAGTATGAAAAGACTCGGTGTGCCAGCTAGGCAGCGGCTCGAGGAAATCTCTGAGCTAGCAATTGTCCACATGGGACTTTCTAATCCAACCCAATCAGGCATAATGTATCATCCTTAGGATGATGTCATCCTTCACATGCCTCCTCATGTAATGAAGGTAGGACATGAAACCAAAAAATGATTTGAAGAGGTGGGAGATATTGGTCATGAGGAATTAAGAAGAAGCCTCCTTCTGAATGTTATTTCTTATGTTTGGAGGAAGATTAGAAATATGCCTCTAACATATGATAGGATAAATATTGATCCCTAAGTTAGCCATGAAGTCTTAAATTTGATTACCTTCCCTATAAATATGAACAACCTCAACACTATCAAAGCTTTAAAGCAAAGTTTTAATATCCTGGATAATTTCATCAATCTATGAACCAACTCTAGCTCTATCTTTGGCAGCATTAATGATTAACTTGGAATGACCTTCAACCAATAGGTATTTGATAGCAATGGCTAGGGCAACCTTGAGGCCCCAGAGGAGGGCCATATCTTGAGCAATGTTATTAGTGTTCTCACCAAGCCCCCAGCAAAAGCCACCACAAGGTCACCTTTGTCCGATCTGAGAACTCCACCCCCACTGGCCACCCCAGGGTTACCTTTAGCAGCACCATTAAAGTTGAGCTTGGTCCATCCAAAAGGGAGGACCACTTGGTGTTGGCTCTAGCTCTACGCTTGGAATCATCCATCTTACAGATACTGGCTGAAATACTCCATTGACTTATAATACTTTGTTCAAGGTTGGTGGGACGAAGTTCAACAGCTTTCAAAGTGTTGTTAGAGATATTTTCTTGTAGGAGCTTGGTAATCATACAAAAAACCTCCTTGGGACATTTGTACTTTTCCCTGAAAAACCTATTATATCTTTCTTTCCAAAGGCCCCACATCAAGATGGGAGGGACCTGGGCCCAAATTTCTTTTCTTATGGGGTGAATGAATGGGGATTTCTGGGACCTTAAGAAAGTAGGGAGGTCAACATCCATACTCCATGAGGTTCCAAAATATTGCATGGCAAGACTCCAGACTTCCCAAAAAAATAGCAATGTAGAAGGAGATGAGAGACTGTTTCTTCATCCTTCAAGCATAGAACACACCTGGTGGGGATTTGGAATCCTCTTAACTAAAGGTTGTCCATAGTTAAAATTTTGTTTTGTACAGCCAACCACCAAAAATGGTTGATTTTGGGGATGAGATTGTGGTTCCAAACTTTACTTCATAGGTTATCCCCATTCTGACACATAAAGAGGTTATAGGCATAATTAACTGTAAAAATCCTTGTCTTATCCCTAGCCCATAGCATGTTGTCCTTCTGAGGGTAAATGAGAATTCTGCAATCTCTAAGGGAAAGTTAAACCTCATCCACCTTTTGCATGAGGTCAACTTGGTCCAAACAGCAGTCTGACAGATGTTTCCACCCACTTCTTCTAGGAAGAAGGTAGTCACAAGCCAACCTTCCAAAGAAAGTAGCAGCCTTATTGACCAAACCATGGACATTCTAAAGCCTAATTAAAGGTGAACCTTTAATCCAACAGTCTTTCTAGAATCTTATAGTTCTTCCATCTCCTAATCTCCACTTGATGCCCTACAACAGAACAAATCTACTCTTTAACACATTGTTCCAAATGAATGAACCTTTGGGTAGACCAGTAGAATGCAGAAAATCCTCAAGATTTAGATTACCCAAATGCTTGGCTCTCATGATATTGCCCCATTCCTTGTTTCCACTTAAGAGATTCCATCCAACCTTAGTAATAAGGGCCTTATTAATCAGGTTTATCTTCCTAATTCCTAGACCCCCTGGAGCTTTGGCCTACACACTTTATCCCAGATGACCAGAGCCATCCTTTTTTAATTTTCCAAACATGTCCATAGGAAGTTCCTTTGGATTCTTTCAAACTTCTCAGCAATGTACTTGGAAATTTTAAAGAGGGGCTAGAAATACACGGGAATACCTTGAAGACAAGCCTTTAGAAGTTGATATTTGCCAGCTTGGCTTAATAGCTTGCCTTTCCACCCTAGCAGCTTCTTCTGAATCCTTTCCAAGATGGAGTTCCAATAATCAAGAGTAACATTCTTAACAGCTAAAGGGAGGCCCAAGTAAGTTCTAGGGAGCACACCACTAGAGCAACCGAGAATCCCCATAATCTTCTATTGGAGCTCCAAGGGGGTGTTGAAGAAATACACCTGCCTTTTGTCATAATTGATACACTAACCAGCTGACACTGCATAATCCTATAACACTTGTTTCCATTTCCTTACCTCAACCATAGAGTCTACCCCAAATAGGATTTCTATAATCCACAAAGTGTTGAATAGTCGTCGAGTCAATTGTTGATGCGGGTTTAATGCCCTTAATCTCCCTAGAGTTTAATAAGTTTAGGAATCTTCTACGTAGGACTTAGTCCATGAGGATTGAAAGGTAAGGGGATAACAGGTGACATTGCCTTAAGCCCCTACTAGCATTAAAGAAGCCCCTAGGTACCCCATTAACAAGGACAGAATATCTGACAGAGGTGACACACATTTTTATAAGTTGCAACATTTTTCCTTAGAAACCCATCTACTCTAGAATTTTGAATAGAAACTCCTAGGCCACTCTATCATAAGCTTTTGAGATGTTAATCTTAAAAACCATTCCAAGTAATTTGTTTCTTTCCATAGAATGTATGAATTCATGTGTAGAAATGGTTACATCAAGAATTTGTCTACCTGGCATAAACCCCTTTTGACTACTGCTGATAAGTCTATCAAGGATAGTTGTAGTTTGAACACTAAGATCTTAGAGAATATCTTGTAGACTGTGTTACAAAGACTAATAGGCCTGAAGTTCCCCCATGCACAAAGGGTTCAATTTTTTTGGCACCAGAGCAATAAAAGTATGATTGAGTTGCTTTAGCAGCTTACCTATCTGAAAGAAATCCCTAGCCCCCTCTATGACATCTTTCCTCACAATATCCTAGTACTCCTAAAAAAAGGCTAGGGGGAAGCCATCTGGTCCTGAAGCCTTGAAGGCACCCATAGAGAAAAGACTAGAATGAACCTCCTCCTTAGAAATTAGTTTACCAAGCTGAGTATTGTCCTCATTGTTGAGATAAGTAGGAATGATGTCAATAAGCTCCTATTCTAGAAATAGGAGGCAGCCACTTGCCCCACTTGAAAATCTAACTCAACTATAGTACCATTATCAACCATAAGTTTAACAATGCTATTTCTTTTCCTATGTCTCATGGTAGATTGGTGAAAGAAGTGTTTCTATCCCCCTCTCGAAGCCACTGCACCCTAGATTTCTGCTTCTAGTAGATTTCCTCTTTCTTGAGAGTTTACCTCCATTCCTTCCTTAGGATTTCTTCTTCCTTAGCAGTATGCTCTAAAGTGTCACCGTCCTCCATTTGCTTTTCAACAACCATATTAGCGAAGATCCTCTTTTTGCTATCAAAAATATTACCAAAGGTGAACTTGTTCCACCCCTTGACCTTGTTCTTCACCATGAACAACTTCTGGGCCAACCTATACATGGGAGTACCCTAAAGGGTAACACTCCACCATCTAGCCAACTTATCCCTAAAATTAGGATGCTAAGTCCACATAATTTCAAACCTAAAGGGGTACAGTCCTTTAATATCCTTATCTCTCCAAGAAAGGACATGATTATGATCATATGTAGATGTAATCCCATCTCAAGGAGACCAGGACCCTATCCAGTCTAAATTGTTTCAAATTTCTTCTATTTCTCTAATTGGACCATGTAAAACGTTGTCCTTAAACATCAAGATCTATGAGGCCTTCTTTGTTGAGGAAATCTGCCAAGTCTGCCATACTATTAGTTTAATCTAGTATACCACCACTTTTTTCTGAGGGGTAGAAGGGGTGTTAAAGTCTCCAACCAACATCCAGCAGCCCCTATAGTCCTTTTCTATAAGGGAGGAGAGATATCCCCATAATTCCCTTCTAGAGTTCCTCTGATTAGGAGCATAGATGTTGACAAGGTTCCAAGAATTACTGTTAGACTCTATTATATTTATTGATTAGACTCCCTTTGACAGCCTTATTGTTCCACATAGTGACAATACCCCTAGAAGCTCCTGAGACATCACTAATAAAGTAATCAGTATTAGGCCAGATATTCATAGCAATGGATTGGAAACCTTCGGTCTTCATTTTAACTTCCTAAAGAAGTAGAATATCCACGTTATTGTCATAAATACAACTCTTGACTAAGACCTATTTATGAGGGTTGTTAAGCCCCCTAATATTCTAGGATAGGATTCTCATTTATTTAGGACTTTCTTGGAGCTAATCTCCAAGGTCCTCTGCCTTCCCAAAGTGATATCTTTGTTGATCGCTTTTTGTCTAGATTCTCGTTGGGAAGGCCTACTCGCTTTGGAATCCACCCCAACATCAATAGTCTTCTTACTATGACCTTTACCTTTCTTCTTGGCAGTGGTCCAGCCTTCAAAATAAGTGATGCTAGAGCCTATCCCAGGGGTTAGGTTAAGGGTTTTGCTACTTGGGGAAGGAAACCCTTGAACCATGCTATTGTTTCCTTTAATTCTGGTTGGACTGGTGATTCTTTTGAATATAGAATCACCATCTAGTTCTTCATCAGACATCACCTCCTTCACTCCTTGAGCTTCTTTGTTAAGGATAACCCCTTGGTGAAGCTCACCCTCCTCCAAACCACTATTCTACAAGGGAGTCATTTCCCCTAACAAAGGGATATCTAAGATATTAGGAGCAATCACATGCTCCTCATGTGTAGGGGTAGAATGACCCTAATCTTTCTCTGCCTCCTTAGAGATGGCACTCACATTTTTGACATCCCTAACCTCTCCTCTCCCTTTGTGAGGGGTACTAATGATGTCCAACAAATCTCCCTTAAAGGGGTGCTCCTATTCGTCTCAAAAGGCATGATTTTCTGAGCCAATAGGGACCATTTTACCTTTGCACTGGGAAAATAGGTGGCCTTTTTTATTACAATTTTGGCAGAAGGTAGTGGAGTTTTCATACAAAATGGGTTGAACCCATTGGCCAAACTTGGATTCTAGTGTAATGTAGTTAGGAAGAACTTTGTTGATATCAACACTGACACAGAATCTAGCAAACACTGACCTAGATTTGTTCTTGGTAGTGCTGTCAAGCATGATGAAGTAGCCAAAGGAGTTGGCTATCCAGATGAAAATATCCTCGTCCTAGTACTCTAAAGGGAGGCCTGATAGTCAGACCCACATAGGCACAGTTCTATTAAGACTAATAGTAGCATCAAAGCCTGGCTTCCATTTACATAGCAAAAGGCTATGCTTTCCATACATCTGGGGACCCCCAGCTAAGATAGTTGTAAGGTTCTCTCTAGCTGTGAACTTAAAGAGAAACATCCCTCCATCCATAGCACTAATGGTCACACTACCCTTCACCTTCCATTTGGCAGCCATCCTCTTCCTAACCAGGTCAATGTTTGTTCTAAAGGAAAAGAACTTTTCCACCAAAGCATTCTCCATAACAGAGACTATTCTTTCCATGGTGATGTCTTGGAGATTGATCGTCGAACCTTCAATTTCACAAAGTTGGGGAATAGCCTGCTAACAATCAAAATCCTCCCCCAAAAGGGCATTTTTCTAGGCCTTGGAACCTGGTGCCTTGTCTGAGGTATGTGGGCTGAAGGGCCCAACACCTTGTCTATAGTCACGTGGTTTGAGAGGCTCGAAATCCTAACCTGATTCACGAGGTTAGAACCACCACCCAAAGCAAGCCCAGGGCTTACCCATACTAAAGGGGAGGGGATGAGAGGTGTAAGGAGTCCCCCCATGTCTGCAGTAGCCATGACCAAATTAAAAAAAACAAGTAGAAAGACAGTTGTAGAGCGGGAGCCTTGTCTTATTAAATCACATGTTGTAGAAGAAATGAATGTTCAAGTCTTCAATTGTTATTGTAGTCATATTTTTTAATTTTGACCTACAAGTATTAAAATAAAATAAGTTAGAGGCTAAAAAACTGATTAAGTATGCTTTAGATGCAAATAAACAATATCATTAACCTCTTAGAAGTTTGTTTATGGTTGGTTTACATTAACTCTTCTTGTCTTTTGCCACTATCCATTTTTTGCTACATTTCATGGTCCATGAGTCATTTGGAAACATGCAAGAATAATTTTAACATGGAAAGCATCAAATTCTATGATGTTCAAAGTTGTTAAATGAAAATATAGTATAACATGAATTACCATTCAAGGAATATTGACAATAGGCCATGCTAGAGTACTGAAACAAATGAACAAGAACCCCTTGTAATAAATCAATGGATTCAAATCCTATTGATACTATTGAAAAATACAAATTGCATTGACATTTAATTTGACTTTTATTTTTGAATCGTGGAGGAAATCAATTTTATTTTATAGATATGCTTAATGACATATTAAAGAAGATTAAGTATTGTGAATGGGTGAGACTTTATAAAAGTACTTAGCAAAATGATCAGTCCAATTTGCTTCTGATTTATAAACACAAGATGTTTGTGCAAGCACATTAGACCATACATGGTCAATGACTAGTTTGGATAGAGATTGTGATTCATCAAACAAAAATTACATATTGTGCTTTTGCATGACTTAGAATTTGTTGTTTTTTGCTATTCTATGTAGACATGTCAATGTTGAAATCTCCTACAATGTACAAAGTTTTGTGTGTATCTAAGCATGAAAGCAGTTGGCTGGTAATTGTTACAATTTATGTCATTGGAGCATTTGGTCTTGCATGTAGATTGCATATGTTCAAAAAGTTTTCTATGCAACTTATTGTTATTGTCATGGCCACTACATTTGTTGTTACATGTTCCATTGTTCTAGAGACCATTAGGTTTTCCTTGGTTAAAGACATTATGTCATGTACATGATACATTGAGCAACAATTAAAATACTCAAATAGATTATTGGAATGTAAATGATGCATATGTGTTTCTTGTAAGCATAAAATATGGGATGACATTATATCATTGTCATGGGCAATATCTTCAATATGTAGACGTAGGTTGTGAGTATTCAATGAAAATAATAGTATTTGTGAGCCAGTTTTACATTTCAAATGCTCATTTTCAAATTGCCAATGTGTAGTTGTTTCAAGAAGAGACATTTCAAAGACTATTTTTCCTTTATTTTGAAGATTTGTTTTGTAAGAGGTTGTAACAAGAATAGTACATGCAAATTGTTTTTGTGTGTGAAAGTGTTGTGTATGTTAATCCATTCTATTTAATGCTAGTAGGATCAAATGCCAAACCTTTTATTGTAATCCCTTGAGATATGTGTATAGTTCGAGCATAAGGTAATTTGATTAGAAATTGTCTTCTTGTATTTATTTTCTTTTTGTTGGATAATTTTTGGATGGGCCTTGCAATGCAGAGTATAGGTGTCCATTGTCTATCAATGCAATCACCATAGCATTGTGCTAGTCTTGTGCTTTGTTGATGGCCAATTTGTGGGGTCACTAAACTTGACCTGAACAATGTCAAGGTCATTACACTTGGTGTATGCTTTAAATGTTCCATATGATCCATTGAATAGACCATCTTGTGTGTGGTAATTACTAGCATAGATTTCTACAAGCATATTTGGTTTCAACAATATTTGATATGGTAGACTCATTATATGATTATAAAGTCACATTTCATTACAATTGTCATCATGCTCATCAATTGCATTTAATATAGTCAACTCTCCAGGAAACATTCATAGCATCTTTTAATTATGTGCATCAACATCCTTTCTTCTATAAAAGAGGAAAAGGTGTTGGAATTAGTCCAAACAACTGAGAGAGGGGGTGAATCAGTTGTCCCACAAATTTAACCTTTTATGCTTTTAATCTTCTTTATCAACTTATAATCAGATTAATGATGTAAACATTAAAGCATGAATCAACAACACATGAGCTGAAACAAATTGAACATACATAACACTAGAATTTTTACATGGAAACCTGGTTAAGGGAAAACCATGGTGAGGGTTAACCCACAAGATTCGTACCCTGTTAAAAGTACTTGAAATAAATGGAAAGGCACTTGTCTTAGGGCACACTGCCTAGGGCACACTGCTCAAAGAGGCTCACTGCCTATAGGAGGATCACTTCCTACAAGATTTTTTTTAATACAGAAAGAATGAATTGAGAGATAGCATCTTGTGCATGCCTAGTTTAGTCCCATTGATAGCTCACAAAACTTCTGCTCTTCCCCCAAACACTTCTCTGTTATATTATCATCCTTTGTTACTCTTGTTCTTCTACTCTGCTTCTGTTGCTTTCTTAGGATTTTATCATTTTCACACAAGGAGAACTTTCCACAACTCATCCATAAGTATTTATACGCTTCATCAACCTTGGAATGAACATCAAGGTCGGCACTACAAACATCTGACTTAATGTGAATCATTATACCATCGGCCAAACATAACTAGGATCCAAATCTTTCTCGAGCAATATGCCACACTTAATATAACTCATCTTAGATCATCTGCAACATGCTTGAATCATCCGATCGGCCAAGACTGGGAAGAATAGCAACACCAAGGAAGAAATCTTCAACAACAAGCTCAATCTTCAATGCGGACCTCCAACACATTAGGAACATGATCTAAAACCTCCACAAGCACATTGAATTCAACAGTAGCATCCACACTACTCTGAAATCATCAGAATCACTTGCATCTTCATCTGGTACCTCAAGAACACTATCTTCCATGACTATCACACTAGAAGGATTGCTTGTGGACCTCCAAACCATGAACCACTCAAGTTGAGGATACACACTAACTTCCCAAACATGCCTCTAGATCTGTAGATCATAATATTCCAATGCGAATCAATCCAGACTAAATCTCTGTCACTTTGTCACCTCTAAACACTACAAAACCTGGTTATACTTAGATGGCCATAGATTCTTCAAATCTTCATGTGAACCTCTCAAATCTTACCTGGAGCTACTTCAAATAGTTCTCTACATAGCCATATGGTCCACGGACTCTGATCTTCATCCTACTGGAAATATGGAGTAATCTTCTTCACTAAACTGCACTGTCTTCATTATCATTTACAAAGTAATGTGTAATTGACTTGTCTGTTCTAGAGAGGCTAATTTTCTCAATATCCTACAGGTCTTCTAAACTGGTATAGTTGACATCAATGACAACACCAATTAGGCACATATTTGTAACAATCTCCCCCTTTGTCATTGATGGCAACATATGATGTGAAAAATTGATTCCACCATTAAGACAAGAACTTCTCCCCCTTTCTCATATCACTTTTGTAACCACTTTCTTCACTACTCCCCTTTCATCAGCAACTAGTTTTTCACATGACTTCTCTCCCCCTTTGACATCAATGGAAAAGGGCACATATTTGCAATCTCTTCTCCCCCTTTTTGTTTCAGACCGATCTCCAAAATTTGTATACTGACTACTCCCCCTAAGTAGTAACTCCTTAACATCAATCTGGATCACAAGATATGATTGTGAATTCTACCGGACTGATGCACACTAGTGCATCTTAGTTCTGAATAGGAGGGGTAATAACCCCTAGCTTCCCTCTGAGATACTCAAAAGTATCCTTAGGCAGAGGCTTGGTGAATATATCTACAATCTGATCCTTTGAAGAAACAAACTCCATTTTGACTTCATTCTCACTTACCTTCTCTCTCAAGAAATGAAACTTGATGGATATGTGCTTTGTCTTTGAATGCAACATCAGATTCTTTGAGATTTGTATTGCACTTGAATTATCACAGAAGATTGTAACAGGCTCTTCAAACACAATTATGATATCCTTCAACATTTGCTTCATCCACAAGACTTGAGTACAATTGCTTGTTGCTACTATATGCTCTGCCTCTGCAGTAAACAGAGATATTGCCTCCTAATTTTTGCTCAACCAAGAAACCAATCTCCTTCCCAAGAAGAATGCAACACCACTAATACTTTTCCTGTCATCCACATCTCCTACCCAATCAACATCTGTATATGCATGAAGAGTGAAGTCATTATCCTTTGAATACCATAAGCCATAATTAGATGTTCCCTTTAGATATCTAAAAATTCTTTTGACTGCTACAACATTAGATTCCCTAGGATCAACTTGACATCTAGCAACAAGTCCAACTGCATTCATAATGTCAGGTCTGGTCTGAGTCAAATGAAGCAGTCCTCCAATCATTGATCTATACCTTTTCTGATGTGCCTTAGGTGAATCATCATCTTTACTCAAATTGCATCTGGTTACCATAGGAGTACTTACTAGTTTTGAGTACTCCATTCTAAACTTTTTCAACAATTCTCCCACATACTTAAACTAAGATATGAAGATACCTTTATCTGACTGAGTGATTTGTAGACCTAAGAAGAAATTCATTTCACCAAACATGGACATCTCAAATTCACTTTGCATCTGATCAGCAAAATTCTTACACATGTTTCCATTTCCACCAAAAATGATATCATCAATAAATACCTCAACAATTAAGATGTGCTCATGATCAATCTTGAAATAAATATTATTGTTAGTTGTGCCTTTGTTGAATCCTAGCTTTAGCAGATACTTATCTAATCTTGCATACCAAGCTCTTGGGGCTTGTTTAAGTCTGTACAAATCTTTCCTCAATCTGCAAACCATATCTTCTTGATCAAACAATTGGAATCCTTCTAGTTTCTCAATGTAGACTTCTTCTTCTAACTCTCCATTCAGAAATGCTAACTTCACATCCATCTGGTAAACATTGAAATCTCTGAATGCAGCAAATGCAAGAAATAATCTGACTGCTTCAATTCTTGTCGCTAAAGCAAATGTTTCTTCAAAATCAATTCCCTCTACTTGGGAATATCCCTTGCATACCAATCTTGCTTTGTTTCTCACAACTTCACCATCTTCATTCAGTTTATTCTGGAAGACCCATTTGGTTCCAATTACATTTTTGTTTTCAGGTCTAGGAACAAGATCCCAAGTATGATTCTTTTCAATTTGGATTAATTCTTCTTCCATTGCATTTACCCAGTTCTCATCATTACAAGTTGCATTCACTGTTTTTGGTTCAATCTTTGAAATCAAACAATACTCCACTTGATCTTCAACAATTCTTCTTCTAGTTTCAACACCTTTATTCTTGTCTCCTATGATTTGATCTTCAGAATGATTCAACCTTACATACCTGGGGGTTTTGGGAGTTACTTGAACTTCTAATTCTTGAGCTTGTTCCTCAACATCTACACTGACTTTTTGAGTCACTAGATTTTCCAGATCAATCTGGATCTAAGTCTGGGTTTGACTTTCATCTTGATCATCTAAATCATATCCACAGGGCCTTGAAGGTCTTTCTTTTCTTTCATCAACTTTGACATTAGCACTTTCAATAATCTTTTTGAGTCTTTTGTTGAAGCACCGGTATGCCTTGCTTTGGGTAGAGTAACCTAGAAATATTCCTTCATCACTTCTTGCATCAAACTTGCCTAGATCCTCATCTCCTTTGATATAGCATTTACTACCAAAAACTCTAAAATATTTCACAGTAGGAGGATGACCAAACCATAGTTCATAAGGTGTCTTACCAAAATTGCCTTTGATCTGCACTTGGTTAAGAGTGTAAACAGTAGTACTCACAACTTCTCTCTAATAGACTTGTGGAACATTTACCTCCATCATCATGGTCCTTGCAGCTTCTTAAATGGTCTGGTTCTTTCTTTCCACAACTCCATTCTGTTGAGGAGTCCTAGGAGAAAATAACTATATTTTTATTCCATGCTTTTCATAGAATGTATCAAACTCACCGAAGGTAAACTCACCACCTCTATCGGATCTCAGACACTTTATCCTCACACCAATCTCATTCTCCACCATAACCTTGAACACCTTGAATTTGTCAAGAGCTTCTAATTTTTCTTTTAGGAAGGTTACCCACATCATTCGAGAGTAATCATCAATTAGCAACATAAAATATCTATCTCCTTGCACACTTCTAATTCTAGCAGGACCACATAGATCAGTATGCACAAGTTCCAATAGTCCACTTGAAGATTGTTCTTAACTCTTGAATGAAGTTATGTTATGTTTACCCAATTGACATTCTCTACACATGCTATCAACAGGTTTCACAAGTTTTGGAAGATCTTTCACGGCCTATGTAGAACTTATCTTGATAATATTATCAAAATTCACATGACACATTCTCCTATGCCATAACCAACTCTAATCAATCTGATCAATCAAACAAATTTTGTCAGTACCACTTAGATGAAAGATGTTACCTTTAGTTTGTGTACCTGATGCAATCATAGTTCTAAATCTTGCTAAGATTATGCATTTTCCATCCTTGAATCAGAGATCATACCCTTTGTCAACCAACTATCCAACACTAAGAAGATTATGATTTAGTTCTTCTACATACAAAACATCATTAGTGTTATTCTTACCATCAAAAGAGATGGATCCTCTGCCACGGATTCTACTAGCTAAATTGTCTCCAAGCTTCACAATTCCACGTTCATATTTTTCAAAACTTACAAACTTATTGTTATCACCAGTCATATGATGAGAACATCCACTGTCAATTACCCATTCATCTTTTTCTTCAACCTAAGAAGCCAAGGCACTTTCCACATTTATACAGTTAGTAGATTTAGTAGACACTGAATCTTCTTCTTTGATAGCAATAAACACCCATTCATTTTTAGAATTACTTCCCCTGTCATATTCATCATTAGTGACTCCTTCTTCAGGTTCTTAGACATAGTAACATTTCTTCTGACCCCTTGATCTATTAAGGTTTGGTTTTGAAACCCTCTCCAAACATCTTGAGGTAAAATGACCAATCTTATTACAAGCAAAACATTTGAAAGGCAAATTTCCTTCATACTTACCAGATCCTCTTGGCAATCTTTTGGCAATAAGGGCTTCAAGTTCTGCATTCTCAATTTCATCATTTTTAAGATCCTTCCTTGTCTTTTCAAATCTATTTGATCTTCCTGAAGAGCTTTCACCTGGATCATATCTTTGTTTTCCATATATACTGACCTTAAATGCAGATTCAGACTTAGGAAGAGAATCACCAAACTCACTCATTTCAAATGCTGAAAGCTTACCAACTAACTAATCCCTTGTAATGGTTGTCATAGTCCTGATCTCTTCAATGGTAGTAACTTTATGCTTGTAAGCCACAGGTCAAGATCTAAGCACTTTGGCAACAATCTCTGATTCATCCAATACTCCACCAGCATTCTTGATACCGGTCACAAGTTCATTCACTTTTTGCATGTAGGAAGTAATGTTTTCATCTTCACTCATCATCAACCTTTCGTATTTACCCTTTAGGCTCTGTAGTTTGGCACATTTGACATATTTATCACCTTCATTCAGATTTTCCAACTTTTTCCAAATTTCATGAGCAGTTTTCAATTATAGGACATTTGTCAATTATGTATCAATCAGGGTACTCAACAATGCTTCTTTAGCTCAAATATTGTATTCAGCATCCCTGAGCTCATCTAGAGTTGTAGGGCCATTGTTCAAAATCTTATAATCATTCTTAGATATCAACCAAAAGGCATCACCCATACATTCCAAATGACACGGCATGCACACCTTACAAAGGGAATAATTTGTTCCATCAAATCTCAAAATTTCCTTCTTGTAAGTTGACATCTTAGATCTCCTCAAGTGGTCAAGCTTCTTTTAGAGGAACTGGCTCTGATACCAATTGTTGGAATTAGTCCAGACAACTGAGGGGGGTTCAATCAATTGCCCCACAAATTTAACCTTTTCTACTTTTAATCTTCTTTATCAACTTACAATTAGATTAATGATGTAAACATTAAAGCATAAATCAACAACACATGAGCAAAAACAAATTGAACACACATAACACCAGAATTTTTACATGGAAACCTGGTTAAGGGAAAACCATGGTGAGGGTTAACCCACAAGATTCATACCCTATTAAAAGTACTTAAAATAAATAGAAAGGCAGTTGCCTTAGGGCACATTGCCTAGAGCCCACTGCTTAAAGAGGCTCACTGCCTACAAGATTTTGTTTAATATAGAATGAATGAACTGAGAGATAGTATCTTGTTCATGTCTGGTTCAATCCCATTGATAGCTCACAAAATTTATGCTCTTCCCACAAACACTTCTCTGTTATATTCTCATCCTTTACTGCTCTTGTTCTTCTTCTCTGCTTCTATTCCTTTCTTAGGATTTTATCATTTTCACACAAGGACAACTTTCCACAACTCATCCACAAGTATTTATACACTTAATCAACCTTGGAATGAACATCAAGGTCAGCACTACAAACATCTGACTTAATGTGAATCATTATATTGTCAGCCAAACATAACTAGGATCCAAATCTTTCTCGAGCAATACACCACACTTCATATAACTCATCTTAGATCATCTGCAACACGCTTGAATCATCCGGTTGGCCAAGACTGGGAAGAATAGCAACACCAAGGAAGAAATCTTCAACAACAAGCTCAATCTTCAATGCGGACCTCCAACACATCAGGCACATGATCCAGAGACCTCCACAAGCACATTGAATTAAACAATAGCATCCACACTACTTTCAAATCATCAAAATCACTTGCATCTTCATCTGGTACCTCAAGAACACTATCTGCCATGACTGTCATACTAGAAGGATTATTTGCGGACCTCCAAACCATAAACCACTCAAGTTGAGGATACACACTGACTTCCCAAACATGCCTCTAGATCCGCAAATCATAATATTCCAATGTGAATCAATCTAGACCAAATCTCTCTCACTTTGTCACCTCTGAACACTACAAAACTTGATTATACTTAGATGGTCATAGCTTCTTCAAATTTTCATGCAGACCTCTCAAATCTTAATTGGAGCTACTTAGATAGTTCTCTACATAGCCATATGGTCCATGGACTCTAATCTTCATCCTACTGGAAATGCAGAGTAATCTTCTTCACTGAACTACACTGTCTTCATTATCTATTACAAAGAGATGTGTAACTAACTTGTCTCTTCTGGAGAGGCTAATTTTTTCAATATCCTCAACATACAGGTCTTCTAAACAGGTACAGTTGACATCAATGACAACACTGATTAGGTACATATTTCCAACACAGGGAACATTGGGTCCATTAGTGGCGAGCGTAAGCAACTTTGATTCATATACTCCAAATCACCATTGTTTTGCAATCTTGCACGTATTTTATTGAGTATGATAACAAATTTTTATCTTTTTGTCGCATAGTCGATTGTAATGCATAGTATTTTATATTTTCTTTCGAAAATTTGTATGATATTAATTCAATCAATGTTGGTGCATTTTAAAAAACAACTAAATCATGTACTGATTGTGCTTGATAAAGATTGCCACAAAAAATTATATCAAGGTTTCTCAAGTACATGGTAGGCATTTACAATATATTTCTCAATCGTTTGTCAATGTAATGCAAGAATTTTGCACCTACTAATGAGATTTCATCTATTAACAGCACACATAATTGTTGATAATGATTTGACATTCTATCTAATGTTTCAGTATTCAATGGAAACAAATCTGACTTGTTGAAAGGTATGTGGAATGCTAAATGTAATGTGACTCCACCTATTTAGTGTGTTTTTTTCTTGCATAAGCAACTATTAGGCCTTTTAGTTTGTATGGGTCATTGTCAATGGAGTTATTGTATATGCAAACAAGAGACTGGAATATGGATTTTGCAGTGAATGTTTTTCCAATTCCTAGGACACCTATTACAAACAAGTGCAATGGAGTTTTGTTATCTTTTAATTTTTTCAATACTATGTCTTTTACAATTTCTTATTGCTCCTTATTTAACATTTGCCCCAATTTGTGGTATTTAATATTGTCCATAATCTATGGGTGTTTGGTGATTTCAAATAAATTAGTAACTATAATGTTTTATTTTCTATTGTTTGTTGTTTCAAAATCTTGTTCTATGTTATATTGTTCTTTGTTCAATGTTTCATTTGCAATGAAACCCTAGTCGTCAATGGAATGATTTTCAGATTTAACCTCATCAATAAATTTATCAATGTCACCCCATTTAGAGTTGGTATTATAATTGTATTTAGTGCGATTATCTTTAACTATGTCTTCATGGAATGAATATGCATCATGACATGAACTAAAACAATGTTTCAATGGTATTTAATTTATTGTGAAGGATACATAAAGCAATAATTGCTCTCTGTAATAATTTTCCAAGTCAATATGCTTATTGAAATTGACAAATCATATAATATTTGGCCAAGTTTTTGGTTGCAATGTTCCCCAGTCTTTTCTATATTCAGAAACAAATTGTATAATATAAATATTCATAATTATTTCAAGTCATGCTATGTAGTAATCTATCAGAGAATTGCAAGTAACATTTTCTAAGTCATTTGGTTCTCTTTTCAATTGTTTGATAGGCTTAAAAATAAAAAATTGGTCCTGATCGGGTCTTGTATCAATGAATATACATTTCCTTGAGCTATGGTTTAGCAAAAGTGAAAGAGCAATGTGAGAAACTTGTTGTGAAGACATTTACTACAAGTTGAGCAATGCATTTCCAAGTCTACTTATCATCTTAATAGCATCAATATTGTTTTGTTGATGGTCACTACATATTATTATAAATGCATACATCATTAATCTATCCAGTTTTTCCATGTATGAACTACAATACATCACTGCAACATACAAATAAAGTACAAATTGTGCATCTATATTCACTCTCCATATTTTAGGCATTTTCCTTGAGAAGGTATTATTCCATATTTGTGGCAGTTTTCTTCTTAAGAAGATTGTAGGTTTGTGGATTATTGATCTTATAGCCATTATGTATTCATCTTCATTCATATTAAATCCTTTTAGAAACAATTGAAATGAGAATGAATTTTAATAACTAGACTCTTGTAATGTCGAAAAGATATTCTTTTCTTTGGAGATTAAAATATCATTGTTGTCTTCTAATGGCTCATAGTCTTTTTCATTGGTGGGTATGGGAAATTGCATTTACAAAATCATCATTTTGATTTTCTACATTGCCTTATGTGGTGGTGCCTATATACAATAGCTATCTCAAGTTCCAAATTTTGGTGTCACAAGTAATGCACTTGTCCACAAACAATTTAATTTTTGTAATACTATCTTTTCTATATATTGGAGCATTTCTAATCCATAGTAGAAAATAGTCGTGTTCATTTCTATGATTTTGAAATTCAATCACAAAGAAATAATCAGACTTTTCCAAATATAGACTTGTCTGTGAATATCAATTGTTTCACTGCATTTATTCTATGTCTATAGTAACATGTACATGCCACAGGATCTTGTTTGATAAGACAAAATCTATCATTTTCATTTATTGTGCCATATTTTTCTTTTGATGTTGTGTGATATACATTATGTAGTTCTTGAAGTATTTTTGATAGAGGATTCCATTACTATTTAGCACTAGTAAATGTAATAAAAAAATGTAGGTGGTCCAAGTTGTTGAATCATTGCAAAACACAATTTTATAATTGGTGCAAATAATCTCAAGATATTCTTATTCTTTTAAAATCAACACAGCCAATGTCAGATTTCAGTATCTTTTCTAGGTTAGGTTTGTGCTTGACATCTTTAGCTACTATCTTTCTACCTTTTAGTTGTCCTTTATAGAGTCTTATCCACATTGTAGATAGAGCTTGGTGAATGAATATTTTGATAGATAAATAAAAAATAGATTTTTTTTGTGGTAAGAAAATTGTCTATTTGAATGTAGTAGTTCCCATTGCACAATTTTTGGTACGAGAAACTCTCAACAATGTCATTTTCACATGAGTTGCATTGAACAACGTAGGGAAATTCATCTCTTCGACATTCTTATCTTTAAAGATCTCAACAGGAGAATGCTCTTTTTCTGGTACAACTTTAATAATTTTCTCTTGCATTTCATGTATACATCTAGATCTAGTCAAGCCGTGTATCAAGGTCTTGCATGGGTTTTGATGATCTATGTCACTCTTCAAGTCAGTTTTGCTTGTGCAAATTTTATTTATTGCATCATTTTTCAATCATTTTCAAGAACTTCTTGCCAATCATTGTTTAACTAAATATTTTTCCATTTTGTGTAGTTTTTTCTTGATTAATTGACTTAAATCTTTCATGATAATATTTGATCGCACCATTCTTTTTTGGTATGCATTTTTATATTGCAATCGTCTTTTAAGAGCAGCAACAATTGTCAATGTTTCACTGGCAAATTGTGGCAATGCTTTTTGTATAATGTCCATATTGACTAGCAAATTGATAATAGATCTAGTCAATCCTATCTATGGTCTTTTGTATTCTAGCTCCCATATCTGTGCAAATGTAATCCTAGGTGAAACAAGTCATTCTTCTAATTGCGTAAGCATCTTGACATATTGCAATGGTTTATTCATTTGGATATTTTCAACCATTGCATATTTAGGAAGCTTTGACGGCTTCAATATTTTATGACATCTGTGGAAAATAGAATTTGTAATTGTCGTATTATTTTGTTTTCTTAGCTTGTAATATAATTGTTTTTCTTTGTCCTTGAAAGTCATAATTTATTTTTTGAAATGCAAATTTTGACATATTATGCATGCATGTTTTGGTGTGTCTTGAATTTTTCTTTGGAATAATTCTATTGGCGACATTGAAGCACTCTTCATAGAGGTTGTATATTTTTTTATCATTAGTGTGTATTTGTCAATTGACCTTGTGAAGCAATGTAGAGTTGCAATTAGTTTTCCTTTATCTTTTTACAAAGTGGCCAGTGCGATGTTGATTAGTCCTAATCAATTGTTTTATTTTACGAAATGATATATCTGATTCGATATTACTTGTTTACATTTGATAAGGTAAAAGTAGCTCAAAATGTTCATGAAGGGGATTAACATCATGGAATAGGATAGAGTATGGTTGTCCATGGGATGATTGATTGAAATGCAAGTATTGTAATTTTAGTTCTTTCTAGTCTCAAAAAATTAGGCATTGTAACTCAGAACAACAATATAATCTTTGATTTTTAGAGAAGAGTATCATTTTTCATATTTGTATCAGATGATATGTACCTTTTGAGCAATAAAAAAAGCATTTCATTCTTAGTATCTCTATTTTTTGTTTGTTGATAAAAAATGATTGATATGGTTATGTGATTTATGTTCAAATCAGTGATTTCATGTCTCATTGCAAATACCTTCATAGAGAAAAAATGTGTAGATGCAGGTCATAATTTATGTCATATGTCAAAACAGTCTTCAAAGTTGTGAAGACAAACTTTTTCCTTCAAACAAAACTATTGTAGCATGTCACGTCCCATTTTTATGGACTATATTAATAATCTATATTAGAGAACAATTACTGTGATTGACTTTTACCTTAAGTAATTGTATACATGTGAAGGTAATTATCACGAGATTATATTGATAAAAATTAGAATAATTGATTCAAATATTAGATAGTATTGATGTCGTTACAATGATTTGCTTCGGCTATGTTTTTGGAGACACTAACCTATTGACATTGAGTTGAGTGCGAATGAAAGTAGGTACTCATCGAAGATGAGAACATGGTTGAGGTAGAGGTGTTCTAGCCACTTGGCAAGAACTAATGGGATGGTTTACCTTGATGCAATCACACACTCACGTAGTTTCATATGCATTGTCGAATGGATTATTTATATGCACCAATGTATGGTTGATAAGTGTGATTGATGGTTTAATATTTGGAAAATATTGTATTTTAATTATTATGATAAGTTATTTCAAATGTATGATTTTGTCAAATTTAATATTAATGTTCTTCTTACATTCAAAATTGTGTGTATTATATTATTAAATAATAAATATTATTTTCTATTTTTGCAAAACAAGGATGTTTGGAAGACAATCTGCTAATTTAGATTTAAATAATTATATAAAATTATAATAGATGTATATATATTTATATTATATTTCACTTCTTGATTATTTGAAGTGATTATGTTTAATTAAAATAGTTAAATTATATTAAAAATAGAATTATTGTATTTAGAGTTTTGATAAAGAATTAAAATATTAGTTACTGTCATTTATGTGACAGTAAGCTAATTAAATTAGTTATTATTTATTTTAAATAGAATTATGAGCCTTTTTGATTGGTGGAATTTAATGCAAACTGAAAATGAGCTTCAGTTCTAAAACCTAATGGGTACACCAAAAATAAGGAGAATTCTTTATGATAAAAGAGGCGGATCTGGGTAGAAGACAGACACCCACAATTGAGCAGAAAAAGAAGTATTTTTGTTTGAGCGACAGTAGCAAGGAAAGGGGAGAGAGCTATAGGCCACACCAGGAGAAAGAGCAACGCGGAGACAGCAGCTACAAACTCAGTTTGGACCAGCGAATTCTTCTAGGTTTTCTTCTTAAAATTGTTTGCATTGATTAAAAAGTCAGTTAAAATGGTAGGAGAACATAAGAAATTTGCCTATATCTTACTTGTGTTGGCCTGCAAATCTGAGCTGTCATTTTTCCATAATTCTTGATGGGCGACTTACTTTTCTTCCTACCACTACTTCTACCCCCAAATCGACCTGCTCACTTGGTTGTTTTCTCCATATTTCTGGCCGCATTCTTTACTTCTGGCCGCATACTCTTTTTTGGCCACCATCCCATTATCCTCATGGTCGTTGTCTTCTTTTCTGGCTGCCTAGTTTTATGATGGCCACTCCTATTTTTCTTGTCCGATCCATTTTTTTTGGCCACTTGACTTCTTCTTCGGTTATCTAGTAGAAATCAACCTTCCCCTAGCTCTTATCGTCGCCTAAACTTGGCAGATCGATGGTGTTAAAAGCATAATATTCATCTTCCTTGTTTGGCTACCTAAAACCATGGTATTTTTCTCACAATTTGATTATCAAATTGAATAAAAGCTATTAATAAAACCTCTAGATCACTGTTAGTAAATTCCCACTATCTTATCAATCTCCCCCAGCATGACAGTAAGTTTAAATAGAATTTAGAATTACTTTTATGACTGAATGGATTAGAAATAATATAAGATTGATAACCTTATGGATGCAATTGTGTGAACAAAGATGAATGATCTGATTGGATAGTTTATTCCTTGAAATGATGTTTTGGGAAGGGATATTAATGACTTATTGATGAAATTTTACCTTATCTATTTATTTTCTTATTTCTTGAGGAAAGAAGTACATTTTCTTCTAGAAATGTTATTGGGTTGCTTTCTGGGCTAGGATGCCGAACGTGGATATTCAGAGATGGCTTTTCCTCTTTTCAAGAATTGAACCAGGTTACTTATAAATGATTAGATCTAATCGGGATGACATTGAAATAGATGTTTATTGTCTAGAAAACTTAGTTATTGATATCTTTGCCACATCCTATTGTGAAACAATTTGCTTTTCATTATTTAGAATTGCACATTCAGACATCAGGGTTGCATTAGGTGTTCCCTCATGCCAGTTGTTACTAGTTAGCTAGATATTTCATGCAGGTTGGGTTTCCTTCATTTCATGAAGGGATCCGGGGAAGTGTAAATACTTCATTGTTGGGTGGAAAAGCACCTGGACCATGTTCCTATCTCTCGGCTCATAGGTGGTGGACCACTTAGTTCATGCGATTGATGAGCGTATTGATTTATTATTCTGATGTACATGATAATTGTACTTGAGTGGATGTATTATGGCATGCTTGCCAATGGATTTATGTATATTATTTTATAGTGCTTATTACCTAGATTAAGCACGTGATTATGTAAGATTTAATGACATTGAGATTCATATTTATGTGATTATCTTTTGTTTGAGATATTTTAATTAAGTAGATTAATTACATCTTTTTATCTTTGAAATGTTGTATCTAAGTGGAATATTTACATCTTTTTGTTTTGGATATTGTGATGTCGTATTTAAGTAGATTATTTACTTCATTTACTTTGAGTTGGTTTAATGGCTTTTACATGTACTTGTGAGGCTTTACATTTGGTATCAGAGCTCTAGGTTTAACACTAGGGCCTTTGTTTTCTTTTTGGGACTATTGTGCTAAATTTGTGAACTTGATACAGATTATCCATCATGAATACTAGAAACATTGTTCGTAGTGACAGATTAGGAAGTGGTTGAGGTAGAGGATCACGTGGAGGTGCTCATGGTGATCAAACTATAGGAGATCGTGGAGATGCTAGTGATAATAAAGATGGGAGATTTGACCGTATTCTTGCTCTCTTGACCCAACAGGACACGAGGATGAATGTTTCAGAATAGGAGATTAGAGGAATTCCTATAGGGTAGAATGCTAACAAAAACCCAAGGGTTAAGGTACAAAATGAGAACCCAAGGATAGAAGTTCCAATTCCTAAAGTTGGAACTATTGTTGATAATCAAGCAAAGATGGCGGAAGAATTAGGGAAAGACCTCAAGAAAGTATCACTACCAAAATTTGATGGAAAGACAATTGGAGATGGAGCTGAGTCCTAGATAATAGAAATAGAAAAATACTTTGGAGTATAAAACCTTTTAGATCACATGAAGGTAGTGTGGGGATCTTACCAATTGACTAGAGAAGCAACAACATGGTGGCATAATGAGAAGGCAAATAAGAAGTTGTTACCTGGTGAAATAACTTGGGAGATTTTCCTATAGCTATTTAGAAAAAGATGGTTACCACAATTATTCTTCGACAAGAAGATGACATAGTTTCAAAATTTGATTCGAGGTATGACCGTAAACAATTATTGGGAAAGGTTTTCTCATCTACTTAAGTATGTTCCATAGTATCAAACAGATGAGAGATTTCAGATCAGGAAGTTTATTTTGGGATTAAAGCCATAGACTAGAACTAAGGTAAACATTCATAACCCACTCACTATGGATGCTTCTTTTGAGAAGGCAATAAAGTAAGAGCAGAGATTGCAGCAAGCAATTAGTTACTGTAAGAAAAAAGATGCTAAGTTTTCCATTAAGAAACCACAGAATAATCAGCAGAACTATCAACAGAATAACAACCAAGGTAATAATAGATAGATCAGGAATCTAAAGAGAGGTAATAATTCTCAAGATGGAAATAGTGGAAACCAGCATGGAGGAAACAAAAGAGGTAGCTATAATAAAAAAACAATAATGAAAGGGAAAGAGATGAAGGACTGAGAGCACCTAAGGGTGGATGTTACAACTATGGAAGAGAGCATTATGCAAATGCATGTCTACATAAAAGAGGAAACAAGAATCAACAAGGAGCACTGCAGCATCATATTCATGCCACAGTGGATAATCAGCAAGTAGAGTTTCAAGAAGCACCTATTCAGTTCCAAGGTAAGCTCTATGGACTATCTGTTTCTATTTTAATTGATACTGGTGCCACATAATGTTTTGTAGATCCTATAGTAGTATCTAAGTTATCTATTAGACCTAGACATATGGAAAACTCTTGGATGGTACAATATGGCAGTATTGCAGAAAAGAGGGTAGACTCATGTCTAGCATGCAATGAGTTAGAGCTTCCTAGTTTTCAAATGCAAGTAAATCTATATGTACCACCTTTAGGCTCTTATGATTTGATTATGGGAATCAACTGGTTAACTAAACATAAGTCTCTAGTAAACTGTGAAGATAAGTTTGTTAGATGTTTGGATGACCTAGGGAATCTAGTGGAAATTAATGGATCTAAGAGACCTTTAGAGCTTGGACAAATCTTAGCTACGCAATTGAAGAAAGCCAAGAGGAAAGGGTGTGCCATTTATGTTGTCCAAGTAAAGGACCTTGATAAAGAAGAACCAGTGTTCAATGACTACCTAATCCTTAGAGATTTCAGAGATGTATTCCCTATAGAGTTGACAGAATTACCAATGAAGAGAGAATTTGACTTATCATGACTTGCTACCAGGGACTAAGTGTCAATCTAAGGCACCCTATAGGATGACTACTATAGAATTGTATGAGCTTAAGGCACAATTGCAGGAGTTGTTGAATCAAGGGTTCATTAGACCTAGTGTGTCACCATGGGGTGCACTGGTTATCTTTGTAAAGAAGGATGGTACTTTGAGATTATGCATTGATTATAGGATGCTTAACAAAGCTACAATAAATTGTTGGCAAGAGACACTGCTAGGCATGTTAGGTGTTGTCATTGACGGCAACTAAATCTATCTTACACATCCACATTGTATCATTGGATCATACCGAAAGTTAGAGTGTAGATTTATCTAAGTCTGATAGACAGGAATAGAGCATTTGATAGGGTTCAGCATCTTAGTTTGCATTTCTCCATAGGTAATCATATTATGTTGTGGATCTAAGGGAATTTTAAGGGATATTAGGGCTACCTAAATCCAATATTTTAGCCTCTGGTGATGAAGGAATTGTAAGTTACAAGCATTTGAGTATCGGGTTTTGGTTAGACAGTTCAGTCCAGTGAAGAACAGGCTGACTAAGTGTTTGATCCTTGTGTGGATGAAGAAAAGTGGTTGGTCAAGTAATTTAGGAGATCTAGTGGTATCAGATGACATGTGAGGTGACTTGGATACATAAGTTTTGGTCCACATTGATGTTTGTGCATGGATTCAGTTGATAGAACAATGTTCTTGAAATAGTTTCCAAGTTTTCTTAAGGCTGACTGCAGTTGATGTAATCTCATGTAGCGGATATATATGATCAATGGATTCAAGCATTTTGTGATGTGTGAATGTGAATATGAAGGGATAGGTGCAAAGTAGAGCAGTATCAAGTGTGAAGTTCAAATCTTAAGTCTAAATATTGTTAGATGCTAATCTTCAGTTCAAATATTCCAGTGAACTCTTGTAATTTATTTTGTAGGGAGTGAGCCTCCTTTGTGCAGTGAGCTCTGGGTAGTGTGCCTGAAGGCATGTGCCTTCCCATTTGTAATACTTTTAATAGAGTATAAATTCTTGTGGGTTAACTCCCATCGTGGTTTTTCCCTTAACCAGGTTTCCACATAAAAATCCTGGTGTCCATGTGTTATGGTCTTGATGTTTATGTTCATGTGTTCATGCTTCTTTCTTTTGGATGTATGAGATAATTTAATAAAGGGACATGATATTAAGTTTTGCAGAACACTAATTTACCTCCCCTCTCAGTTTTCCTTAATTTCAACAATTGGTATTAGAGCAAGGTTCCTTGAAGAAGTTTAACAGCTTGAGGAAGATCTAGGAAGGTGTTTCAATGGGTTCATTCAAGCACTCGGATGGTATCAATCAACAACTTCAAGTCTCCTTAGATGATCTTGATCTATCCAGAGCAGAAATCAGAGCTGCAAGAGAACCTTAAAGATGCTAAAGATTTCATTGAGACCTTAATAGGACAACTAAGCAAATCTAATGAAAAGAGGAAGGAGCTACTTCATCAGCTAGCAAATCAGAATGAAGACAATGACATGGATGAAGGTCTAAAGGAGAAAACAAATGAATGTGAGAAGCTGGCAAAAGAAGTTGTTATCCTAAAACATGAGATGGAATCTAGGGTGATGAGGCTAACCAAGGGAATTGAGGAAAGGAAAAAGACTAATGAAAAACTTAATCAATCTCTGAAAGAAAGAACAGAAGAGTGTTGCAGAATGGATAGAATAATTGGCTACCTAGAGTCTGATCTACAAGAAACCAGGGATAATGAGGAACAACTTGAAAGACAAATTGTCATTCTCAAACATGATCTAGAAGCTGCAAATGAGTATAAAGAAAAGTTCAAGATAAGCTCAGCCAAACTTGAAGTGTTGCTTGATAGTCAGAAGAAGGCATATGACAAGCATGGTCTCAGATATGGGAAAGGTGAAAGTTTTGGATCAAATCAAAGAAGGAATCTTAGAAGGCCTCCGGTAAGACAACCTAATGCTCAAAGATATCCATCTTTTAATGGAAATTGTTTCAATTGCAATAGATTTGGTCATAGAGCTACTTAGTGCAGAAGTAGAGTAAATCAAAGTGGTCCATCCTTCTCTAGTCAATGCTTCAATTGTAAAAGGTATGGTCATAGATCAAATGAATGCAGAAGTATGATAGTGAATAACTCTAACAACAAAGGAAATGTCAATTTTTTCAATAGTAAATGTTTTGTATGCAATAGAATTGGTCACATGGCTAATCAGTGTAGATCAAGAGGAAATCAGGTAAATGAGCAGAGGAATGTTGTGTGCTTTAATTGCAAAAAAATTGATCATTTTGCAAGATTCTGCAGAAGCAGGAATGATGGTAGAAAAGGTCTGGTAAACAGAAATCAAAATATGCAGAAACAAGATAAAGGCAAGGGTAAGGTAAATGTCAATCAAATAAAAAATGAAATGAGAAAAACATGGGTGAAGAAAAGTGAAATGAATGATGGTGATGGGTCCGCACCGGAATCCAGTGCTGATAATTCCTCTAGGAATTGAAATAAGATCTCTAGCTCAGGGGGAGCTGGTGGTGTTCACCTAGGATTAGGGTTTTGAATTTGAGTTTGCAAGCCCCTGTGTTTATCCTTTCAAACCCCTAATTCCTTAGTTTAAATTTTCCTCGGCCTCCATTTATTGTTTTACCACTTTTTCCTGTCACACTTGAGGAAAATGCTAAGTTTTTGTGTGTTCAAGTGGTCATGTATGTTGGCGAGCTTGTGAAATTTCAATCAGTTTCAAAAAAATCATGAGAAAAGGAGTTATATGCATTTTTAATGCATATCGGGTTGCATATACAAAGGGGGAATCTTTCACAGATTCCCAAGAATATTCTGCAATTGTATGCATTTCCAAATGCATATCGGGCTAAAAAAGATGCATATACATTGAGGAATCTCTTGCAGATTCTGGGAATATTCCCCAAATGTATATCAGGTTTGCTTGCATGTTTGTCTTATATGTTTGAATATGCAATGGCTCTATACAAGAGAAAAGATGCAAAGGCCCGACATACATTTGCTACAGTGCGGCCGAGATACATGTCGTAGGGACCACAGGTATATACAAACGAGTTTGTATATTCGGCATACAACAGGAAGGTGTGGAGGAGTTTGCATATACAAGGATTGACATACAAGCGGGATATGCAGGGTGGATGAGGCCAAAAGAACTAATAATATTTTGAAAGATTTTGAGGTCCGCTTTGTATGTTTCGGATTGTATATTCCAGATATACAATCGAATGTACAAGGTAAAGCATGCAAATAGGTCAGCGGTGGTCAACATCAGAAATGGGGCCCACCAGTTGTATATGTGTATTTGCTTGTATGTTTGCACATACAAGCTGATATACAAAAGAAGAAAAACATTTTGAACCCGAAGGAGAAATCAATTGCAGTAAATAAAACTTGGGGTCCGCAGCATGTATATTGGGTGCTTGTATGTGCCATTATACAAGCAAATATGCAAAGGTGCATTATGCAAGTTGGACCCGATGCGAAAATCAAATTTAGCAAATTCAGGGTTGGCATCCGCGGCTTGTATGTTTGAGTGCTTGTATAAATCAACTGGTTGCATTGGATGAAATCAAAAGAGAAGCACATAAGACAAATATCAAGAAACAACAAAAGGTGAAATATTTGTTTGATAAAAGGGCTATAGAAAGGAAATTTCAGATAAGTGACTTGGTCCTTGTTTGGAATGCAAAGAGCCAGGATAAGGGTAAGCATGGTAAATTTGAGCCCTTATGGATGGGCCCATATCAAATCAGCAATAAGGAGAGCTAGATACAAGCTGGATTTCAAAGCAACTTCAAAATGGTTCATAAAAATTTGAAATCCGTGCCTTGTATGTGCAGGGTGAATGTATATGCAGATATACATTGCGACAGGTGCAATGAAATATATGCATTTCAGACCTGATGGGGAAAGCAAATGCAGCAGGTAAGTGTTTGAGGTCTGGCTTGTATATCAGATGATTGTATATATGCTTTTACATATACAAGGGTGAAATGGCAAAATGGAGAAAGTGAAAAGTCAGTGATAGGAACATGGAGTGCCTACGTGACACGTAATCATTGGTTGGTGACTTTTCAACATTTTTTGGGAGCCGTTGATCTCAGCGATGGGAGTAGATCGACGGCCATGTTTTGAACCTGCAGTGAAGGTTTTTTCCTGTGTATTTGCAATCATTTTTGAGCAGGAAAATAGTAGATGCATCCACTGCTACATTTCAAAGGGGCCTGTGGGTAGGCGAGACAATAATGGCAGACTTGTAGAGGATGGTCGATGGAGTTGACAGGTCAACCACCTGATTGATGAAGAAAATCCCTGGGCCCGAGTTCACCTGCTCATTCCTCTTTGTCTCTCTGTTGTATTTACTATTTTGGGTGCCATTTCTGGCGCAATGTTTCTGGCAGGATTTTTGACTTAAGATGTAATTAATTTGCTGGATGTATAGTTTGGCTATATGGGGGGCAAACTCTATCATTCATGTTGTTGAAAACTAGACAATTTTTGGTGCTGTAATCAGATACAGTCTCATTGGTGGCTCTGTTCTGGGTATCTTGTCAGTTTATGAATTGTATGTTGAATGTCTTATATAGAGAATTCATCAGTTTCATGTTGATTTAAATGAGTAATGCTTTAAAGCATGTATTTTGTTATTTGTCTCCAAATTGAATGTGTTCTTCTTCTGAATCTAAACAGCTAAGGGGTGTGAGGGATTCTAGGATATGGGTTTCCTATGTTGAATGCTTAGTCTTTTACTTCTGTTCAAGGAATAGATTAAATGTTTTGGGTTAAGTATTAAGAAGAATACATTGCAGTAAGGATGTTTGTAAGCAGAAATAACTAAATACTTTGTCTTGGGTATTGTCTGTAAGGCAGACATTGCAAAATCCACTTGAATCTGACTATTGTTTTAAATTTGTGATAAACACTCACATATATATATCTATTGACTCTGAGCCCTGGATAGGCACCAATCTAGTCTTATATTTAGGTTGCAACCCAAAGTCTCAGTTTTGCATCCAAACATAAAATCAAACTCAAACTTTAAATACAAACCTTTAGGATATTAGAAGTAGTTTTAGGACCCAAAATCCTCTGTCTATAACTGAGTATAGGCCCAAAGCTAGCCCCTTTGCACTTATTCCATATTTTTGGTCTGCATATGAGAGGATTTATCTGCTTTGTGTCAACATCCCAGCTAATACATAGATGCATTTCATAGATGTTGAATAGGGAATACCCCCCTTGGTTCTGCAGAGCCTAAAGAAGAAGAGGAGATATTTATAGAGTCTATCTTCTGTACTGTTGGCCCCTGGCCTGAGAATCCTATTGATCAATGATGGCTACCTTGTAGGGACTACTGGGAATAAGCATCCAGTCTGGGAAAATAACCAACAGATTTGGTGACTCTATTGGGGACTTTGTGTATGAACCCTGATTAAAAGAAAATAGTTCCTAGTTATAGGTGGTGACTCTGAACCAATCTCCCAACTGGTAAAGTAAAAATTTGTATGCAAGGGAGAAGACCCCTACGTAATTCTCTGTCTGAAGAATTACCCAGAAAAATGATGTACAGGAAAAAGGGGACTAGTCAAGCCAGTCAAGAGGGTTCTCCCAGAAGTAATAATAATACTCAGGACAATCTAGGATCTTCAGAGCAGACAATACCTTATTTTTCAAACATTGAAGCTGAAATCCAAAACGTATATGAAAGACAGCAAGGTGGTTGATTGAGAATGAGATCGGAGGTGTTTCAAGAACACCCTTTCCATGATTCCCCTGATAGATTTGAAGAAGATGAATCCCCAAGAGATGATAATGATGATCAAAATATAATGAAACCATCCTCTTCTATGCCTAGAGAGGAGGAATTAGCTAAAGAAATCAAAAGCTTAAGGGCAAAATTATAATATCTGCAGGTAGTGAAAATCAGAGATGACATGAGACAGAAAGTGCAGGCTCTGCGAGTTGCTCAGAATGATTCAATTCCTACCCTTGAAAATGCAAATATGCAGAGAAATCAGCACAGAAATGAAGTTCAGAATCAACATAATGATCAAAGACAAAATGCAAATAATGCTAGAGTACCATTAAAAAAATGCAAGAAATCAGAACGTAAATAGAAATGCCAATGTTAATCAGTTTGATAGACAGTCGATGCAACTAGACAGATTTAGACAACTAGTTTTTGATGGCATTCCTAGTTATCCAAATCCTATTGACAAACATGTGAGGCTGCAAGTGCCTAAATTTTTAGGAAATAATACTGTGTTAGGGGAAGACCATTTAAAAGCTTTTCAGAATATCATGGACAATTTTGAGGTTGAGCATGAGGATGTTTTCATGAAATTATTTATGCAATCCTTAGTTGATGAGGCCAAAGAATGGTACAAAGGTCTGCCTGATAGAAGTGTTTCATCATGGGAGGACTTCAGGAGAATATTCAAAGAACAATATGGTGACAAAACTGATCCAAGTTTCTTTATTAATGAATTCACCAGCATTACCAAAGGATCAAATGAATAGGTTGCTGATTTCAATGCTAGATTCACAAAGGTATTAAACAAATTGCCACATCACCTGAGACCTAACGAACCAATGTGCATAGTGTTGTACATAAATGCTTTTGATGCCAAAACTGCTTATGGATTAAGAGATAAGGGACCTCACAGCCTCAGAGATGCTTTCAAAATAGTAACAAATATTAAAAATAACTGAAAAGTGTCTGGTAAGACAAATAGAAGAGATGATGTCAGAATTCTACAAAATCCAAACAATAAGTCTCAAAGTGTTCAGGGCAATGCATCTACTTCTGAGGATAAATTAGATAAGTTGATAACTATTGTCAAGGACCTGAGCTATAGAATGGCTAAAAATGAAAAAGGGATAGGTCCTAACAGGAAGATTTACCAAAGGTAAGTGAAGAGAACATCATTACATGATATGCCATATAACACTAATTGGTGTGATGGTAAACCCATTCTCCCAAACAGCAACCCAAATCAGAGGACTCAAAATGTTAGAGAAACACCTGACCCTTTGAAGAGAGCTGTAAATATGGTCAATGACACCCCATGGTGCATCATATGTCAAATGCCTCACTCACAGTTGCAGTGCATGATTGCTCAATCCTTGTATGATAATGTTGTTGCCTGTGATGAATACAATGAGCCGCATTGCATGGAGAATGATAATGTCAACATGTTGTCTACAAACTAGGAATATCCTTTTCATGATGCTTATGCAAGCATAAGTAAAGAGGTTCAGGCCTGCCAGCAGTTTCCTTGTGATGAAGATGATGAGGATAGTTATGCTTATGCTCATGATTCACATAACTTTCTAAATAACTTGAGGAGACCTTCTGATGAAGAAATTAGAGCCTTTATAGTCACAGCAATAGCTAAAGTTAAAAGCAATTATAGCCTAAGAGGTAAGGCTCAGGTAAGTAACTCACACCAACCAGAGAATACTTTTGTGAGCCAGCTAGTGCACAGTCATAAAGGGGCTGAAACAAAAAAGAAGCAATGGAGCAATAATAAGCAAAATTTTAAGCAAAAAATAGGTCATGATCCTTAAGGACCAGAAAATAAAATTCCTCAGGTTGAGGATCAAAATAAAAATTTTCAAATCAAGAATGACAATCAGGGAGCCATAAAGGTTAAAGCTGGATCATCTCAGGATAAAAATAAAAATGTGGAACAAGTTACAACTGTTATACAAAATTATGCTCCATTTGACATAACTCAAGTCTTGTCCCAAGTAAAAGTCTTTGTTCCACTAATGGAACTAATGAAATTTGAAGAATTCAGAAATAAAGCATTGTCCTTGATTTCAGGAGTGCCTTGCCAAACCAAGACAAATGATGAACCTCAAGGTAAGAAACAAGCCCTATGTGTGGAAGAGGATGAAGTTCCTAAAGTATACCTGGGGATGACCATGACAAAGTGCCCTTCACAGGTTGAGCCATTTTATGTCTCCTTGGTTATCAATGGAAAAGTGATTAAGAATTGTATGCTTGATTCTGGAGCATCAACAAATATCATGCCTCTGGCTATTATGCAGCAAGCTGGGTTAAAGATAGATAAGGCGTGTGGGAAATGCTATGCCATGGATGCTAGAGAAGTACCAGTCATTGGAATTATGAAAGATGTACATTTCAGACTGGCAGTATATCCTGAAAAGACTTACAAAATGAATTTAACAGTCATTGATATTAAGCCACAATATGGTATGTTATTGTCAAGAAGATGGGCAGCATTGATTGGTGGGAGTATGCAATTAGACCTATCATATGCTATGATTCCAATGAATGGCAAGGATGTAAAATTGATTAGAGAAGAAAGATCACTAGACACAGTTGAAGATCAAGAGTCAGAGGAGCATATATGCTTTGTGGACACTGACTGTGATAATTTTAGAGTTGTCTCAGATGATAAAGAAAGTGAAGGGAGAGACATGTACATTCAAGAGCTTAACCAACAGGGTCTCTAGACCATTTACTTTGATGGAACTTGTTCAAAAGATGGCTCTGGTACTGGAGTTGTATTTCTATCTCCAACTGGTGAGCTTCTAAAATTCTCTTTCTTGCTGAAGTTTGCTTGTACAAACAATATTGTAGAGTAGAAGCTCTGTTGTTAGGAATGAATGTAGCTTTGAAGCATGGGATCAAGATGCTCAAAGTATTTGGGGATTCAGAGTTAGTTGTTTCCCAAGTCAGAGATAAGTATGCATCAAAAAATAAGAGGTTGAAACAGTATAAGCATGTTGTTTGGGATACAATTGAATTGTTTGATGCTTTTTCCATAAATTGGATTGAGAGATCAAAAAATGTCATGGCGGATTTTCTAGCTAATGTAGCCATAAGGCCAGATGATATAACTCTGTCAGATGTTAAAAATGTTGAGGTCAAACTTAGACCTGCAGTGCCAGATAATGTATGCAGCTAGCAAGTGTCTGATGATGATAAAGATTTTCTAAGATTTCTACATTGTATTGATGAATATGAGAACCAAGAAATGGATTTTCAAAACTTTGTAGAAGTTGTAGATTGGAAAGAGACTCTCTTAGGGAAAGAGGTGATTCAACTCAAGACAAATACAATCCCTAGAGGGCTAGTCACTTTAGAGAGAGCTTTTGACCACAGGGACCAATTTGTTACAAAGTCATCTCCAATGAACAAGAATGATTTGGAGGAGATAAACTTGGGAACATCTCATGCTCCCAAAAAGGTATACATTGGCAAACAGCTCAAACCACACATCAGAACTATGTTGATTGCGTTACTGAGAAAATATAAGCATGTCTTTGCCTGGTCATTTGAGGACCTGAAAGCTTATAGAGAGGATTTATTCCAGCATGAAATCCCTTTGAAGCCCGGAGCTGAACCATTTAGACAAAAACAAAGGCCAATTAACCCAACCTTAGCTCCAAAAATGCAAGAAGAACTTACGAATCTTAGGGAGGCTGGAATAATTATGCCCATCAGACACTCAACATGGGTGTCCAACCTTGTCTTAGTTAGAAAAAAGAATGGTGACATAAGACTTTGTGTGGATTTTAGAAATCTCAATGTATCTTCCTTCAAGGACAATTATCCATTGCCAAACATGGAAGCCATGTTGCAGAAGGTGATTGGCTATGAACTTTTATCCATGATGGATGGGTTTTTAGGGTACAATCAAGTGAAAGTAAAAGAATCAGAATAGTTTAAGACTACTTTCACCACTCCATGGGGAACCTATGTATATGTGAGAATGCCATTTGGGCTGACAAATGCAGGTGCCACATTTCAGAGGGCTATGGATGTTACTTTTGCAGATTAATTGACTCAATCTTGGTTGTGTATCAAGATGATTTGACAACCTATTCAAAAAGGGAAGAGCAACATTGCATGCACTTAGAACAAATCTTTATTAAAGCATTGGAATATGGCATCTCACTCAACCCAAAGAAATGTGCTTTTGGGGTAGTGGAAGGAAAATTGCTTGGACACATTGTTTCCAAAGATGGAGTCAGGATTGATCCTGAAAGGGTAGCTGCAATTGATAAAATACAGATCCCTAGAACAATGAAAGGTGTTCAGTCCTTCTTTGGGCAAATTAATTTTGTTAGGAGATTTGTTCCTAATTTTGCAGAGACCACAAAGGATATCTCTAACATGCTGAAGAAGGGTGAGACTATTAATTGGGAAGGTGAAGTAATTAAATCTTTTTAGAATATCAAAGAGGTAATAAAGATGGCTCCTGTGCTAAAATCTCCTGATTTTTCTAAGCCATTTCAGTTGTTCTCATTTGCTTCTTTCCATACTATTCTTGCATGCTTGTTACAAAAGAATGAGGAGGGTTTTAAACAACCTATTGCCTTCTTCAGCAGGTCATTGCAAGCTGCTGAGTTGAAGTATGACATCATGGAAAAGCAAGCATATGCACTGGTTAGAGCAGTCAAAAGTTTTAGGCCATATTTGGTGGGCTCTCACATAGTTGCATATGTGCCTCATGTAGCAGTCAAGGATATCTTTACTCAGCAGGAGGTAACTGGGAGAAGATGCAGATGGATAAATAAATTGCAAGAATTCAACATTGAAATACAAATCACAAAATTGGTAAGAGGACAAGGTTTGACAAAATTAATGACATAGTCAAATCTAGAGGCATGCCAAGTGAATGCAGTGCATAATGAAGTTATAAATATGTCAGAATCTGAATGGTATAAGGACATAGTACATTATTTGCAGAATTTGAATTGTCCTTCCCACCTCAGTGATAATCAGAAGAGGACCTTGAAGTTACAAGCTATTAAATATGTCATTGTTCAAGGAGAGTTGTACTGGAAAAATCCTGATGGTGTGCTACTCAGATGTATAGATGAAAATCAAGCTAAGGATATTTTAAGTGACATGCACAATGGAGTGTGTGGTGGACATTATACAACCCAGACTACAGCCCATAAAATTCTTAGAGCAGGCTACTGGTGGCCAACTCTCTTTTCAGATGCACAAAGAATGATAAGAAAATGTGATCCTTGCCAAAGGTTCTTAGGAAAGCTGAAATATGAAAGTGCATTGCTCGTTAGGACTATAACTGTAGAAGCTCCATTTCAGCAATAGGGAATTAATTTTATAGGGGAAATCTCAGAGAAATCAAGTGGAGGACATGGTTGGATTCTTGTTACCATTGATTACTTCACCAAATGGATTGAGGCCATTCCAACTAAAAAAGCTACAAGCAAAGTGGTGATGGATTTTATTCTAGAAAATATTATTATCAAATTTGGAGTACTAGCCAAATTGGTTATAGATAATGCTATGTGCTTCAGGTCTGGTGAGTTTATTGATTTTTGCAATACTTATGGAATTAATTTGTTGCATGCATCACCATATCATCCACATGGAAATGGTCAAGCAGAGTCAAGCAACAAAAGCCTCATGAAAATTGTCAAAAGGATGGTAGGTAAAAACAAAAGGGCTTGGGATTCAAAGCTGAAAATGGCATTATGGGCTGACAGAGTGACAGTCAAGAAAGCAACTGGAAGGTCACCTTTTGAATTAGTATATGGTACAGCAACTAAATTACCTGTAAACAACCTCCTACCAGTCTATAAATTCATACAAGAAAATGAAGAGGAGATTGAGGACTCGATGACTGAAAGAATAAATCAGCTGGTTGCACTAGATGAAATGAGAAGGGGGGCATAGGAAACAAAGATCAAGAGATAGCAAAAGGTAAAATATCTGTTTGATAAAAGAGCTACAGAAAGAAAGTTTCAGATAGGTGATATGGTCCTTGTATGGAATGCAAGGAGCCAAGATAAGGGCAAACATGGTAAGTTTGAGCCCTTATGGATGGGCCCATACCAAATTTGCAACACTCATGGAGAGGACTCCTATTTTCTCCAGGCCCTAAGTGGTGAGCTACTGGAATTGCCTATGCACGGTCAGTTCCTTAAAACCTTTTTTCTTGTAGATGAGTACCTTTTGTGCACATTGTAAACTAGGTGTAAATGTTTTGTACATGCCTTGTATAGTCAGTCGTGTTTTGAGTTTTATGTTTTGTCTGGCCTGCCCCGGAGTAGTTTGGTTCTCGCAGCAGTCTTGCATCTACGCATCCCCAGTCGAAGCCACTGGTGGTGTTCACCTAGGTTTAGGGTTTTGAATTTGAGTTTGCAAGCTCCTGTGTTTATCCTTTCAAACCCCTAATACCTTAGTTTGAATTTTCCTTGACCTCCATAGATTGTTTTACCACTTTTTTTTGTCGCACTTGAGGAAAATGCTAAGTTTTTGTGTGTTCAAGTGGTCATGTATGTTGGCGGGCTTGTGAAATTTCAATTGGTTTCCAAAAAATCATGAGAAAAGGAGTTATATGCATTTTTAATGCATATCAGGTCGCATATACAAGGGGGGAATATTTCGTAGATTCCCAAGAATATTCTGTAGTTTTATGCATTTCCAAATGCATATCGGGCTCAAAAAGATGCATATACTTTGAGGAATCTCTTGCAGATTTTGGGAATAATCCCCAAATGTATATCGGGTTTGCCTGCATGTTTGTGTTATATGTTTGAATATGCAATGGCTATATAGAAGAGAAAAGATGCAAAGGCCTGACATACATTTGCTACAGTGCTGCTGAGATACATGTGGTAGGGCCCGTAGGAATATACAAATGAGTTTGTATATTCTACATACAAGGGGAAGGTGCGGAGGTGTTTGCATATACAAGGATTGACATACAAGTGGGATATGCAGGGTGGACATGGCCAAAAGAACTAATAGCATTTTGAAAGATTTTGAGGTCCACTTTGTATGTTTGGGATTGTGTATTCCAGATATACAATCAAATGTACAAGGTAAAGCATGCAAATTGGTTTAGCGGCAGTCAACGTAAGAAATGGGGCCACTAGTTGTATATGTGCATTTGCTTGTATGTTTGCACATACAAGTCGATATACAAAAGAAGACATACATTTCAGACCCAAAGGAGAAATCAATTGCAGTAAATAAAATTTGGGGTCTGTAGCATGTATATTGGGTGCTTGTATGTGCCAATATACAAGCAAATATGCAAAGGTGCATTATGCAAGTTGGACCCGATGCGAAGATCAAATTAAGCAAATTCAGGGTTGGCATCCGCGACTTGTATGTTTGAGTGCTTGTCTATGTGCTGATATATAAGGAGAGCTAGATACAAGCTAGATTTCAAAGCAACTTCAAAATGCTTCATAAAAATTTGAAATCCGCACCCTCTGTGTAGGGTGAATATATATGCAAATATACATTGCGACAGGTGCAATGAAACATATGCATTTCGGACCCGATGGGGAAAGCAAATGTAGCAGGTAAGTGTTTGAGGTTCAGCTTGTGTATCAGATGATTGTATATATGCTTTTACATATACAAGGGCGAAATGGCAAAATGGAGAAAGCAAAAAGTCAGCGATAGGAACATGGAGTGCCTACGTGGCACGTAATCATTGGTTGGTAACTTTTCAACATTTTTTGGGAGTCGTTGATCTTAGCGATGGGAGTAGATCGACGACCATGTTTTGAACCCACAGCGAAGGTTTTTTCCTGTGTATTTGCAATCATTTTTGAGCAGGAAAATAGTAGATGCATCCGCTGCTATATTTCAAAGGGGTCTGTGGGTAGGCGAGACAATAATGGTGGACTTGTAGAGGATGATCGATGGAGTTGACAGGTCAACCACCTAATTGATGAAGAAAATCCCTGGGCGGCGATGCAAATCCCAAGTTCACCTGCTCATTCCTCTTTGTCTCTCTGTTGTATTTACTATTTTGGGTGCCATTTCTGGTGCAATGTTTCTGGTGGGATTTTTGACTTACGATGTAATTAATTTGCTTGATGTACAGTTTGGCTATATGGGGGCAAACTGTATCATTCATGTTGTTGAAAACTAGACAATTTTTGGTGTTGTAATCAGATACAGTCTCATTGGTGGCTCTGTTCTGGGTATCTTGTCAGTTTATGAATTGTATGTTGAATGTCTTATATAGAGAATTCATCAGTTTCATGTTGATTTAAATGAGTAATACTTTAAAGCATGTATTTTGTTATTTGTCTCCAAATTGAATGTGTTCTTCTTCTGAATCTAAACAACTAAGGGGTGTGAGGGATTCTAGGATATGGGTTTCCTATGTTGAATGCTTAGTCTTTTACTTCTGCTCAAGGAATAGATTAAATGTTTTGGGTTAAGCATTAAGAAGAATACATTGCAGTAAGGATGTTTGTAAGCAAAAATAACTAAATACTTTTTCTTGGGTATTGTCTGTAAGGCAGACATTGCAAAATCCCCTTGAATCTGACTATTGTTTTAAATCTATGATAAACACTCACATATATATATCTATTGACTCTGAGCCCTGGATAGGCACCAATCTAGTCTTGTATTTAGGTTTCAACCCAAAGTCTCAGTTTTGCATCCAAACATAAAATCAAACTCAAACTTTAAATACAAACCTTTAGGATATTAGAAGTAGTTTTAGGACCCAAAATCCTCTGTCTACAACTGAGTATAGGCCCAAAGCTAGCCCCTTTGCACTTATTCCACAGTTTTGGTCTGCATATGAGAGGATTTATCTGCTTTGTGTCAACATCCCAGCTAATACATAGATGCATGTCATAGATGTTGAATAGGGAATACCCCCCTTGGTTCTGCAAAGCCTAAAGAAGAAGAGGAGATATTTATAGAGTCTATCTCTTGTAATGATGGCCCCTGGCCCGGGAATCCTGTTGATCAATGATGGCTACCTTGTAGGGACTACTGGGAATAAGCATCTAGTCTGGGAAAATAACCAGCAGGAGCTACATTGAAAATCTAATTCCCCCTGCCAATAAGTGTGTTTCTAATTCTGGCACGATGAGTGATGATAAAGAAGCCTATTTTAGATCTATTGAAGCAAATTCTAGAAGAAAAGAAGCTAATGCGATTGATTGTGAAGCAATTGAAGATTGACTGTATTCAAAAACAAACTAACTAGATGAATTAGAGCAAAGCATTTATTACAATGAAGAATTAGGTTTTGCAGAGGATAAAAGGTCATTCACTGAAACACTTGAATCACTTTGTATTCAAAGAGAACAAGGAGAAGAGCGCCTGAGCTGAAATTTAGAGATTTGAAGTGCGAAGAATGAATTCGAAAACTAACCCTAATTCTGTAAAGAAAAAGGTATTTTCTGCAAAGCTTTTAACTTGAAATCTTTTGAAATGGCTACACCTTTGGTTCTGAACATCACTGAGTGACCTAGGCCAAATTTTAAAAAGCACCCCTTCAAGTCCACTAAAGTCGATCCGATGGGCGCATTTTCTGGGGTTCCATATGGAGTTCTTCACACAGAAGACATTAGGGTTTACATTCACGCACCTCTAGAGGAGCATGGCAACTCAAGGTTTGGTGAACTATTCATGAATCACTTGACAGATGATTATTTTGACCTCAAACCGGAGTACAAAGCCTTAAAAGACAAGAAATTTATACAAGTTGTTGAGTTTCTAAATTTCGCAGAGGACGAGTGGGTCCAGTATGTCTTGAGTCGTATCCATGATGAATCTTTATGGTTGAATCATCTATTTAAGATCACAAAAGATTCAATAAGTGTAGTTACAGGATTGAATTCAACCAGTACTCTGCCTCAATTGAAGGCTGTGAAGAATCAAGAAGTCACAGAGGCAATCGGATCAAAATTTGAGAAGAGAGCCATGACTATAAACAATATAGAGGATCATGGGGTTAGATTTGCATCAATGGTGATAGGGTACAAAATATACTTCTCCAACAGAGAAAATTTAGTGTTTGGAATAGCCAGCTATACCACATATCAGATGGTGAAAGAAAACGCAGACTATGATCTCTATGAATTGTTATTGAACCAGCTTGTGGAGAATCTAAGCAAGATAAAGAAAGACAAGAAGCACTCTTTCAAATATGGTACACTAATTATATGTCTTTTCTTTTATTTCTTGAGTGAGCTCCCTGGGAATAAGAATATATATTGGTCAAATGACAAACTGGTAGTAGTCCAAATTAGGAATCGTTTGAGAGTTCTGGGTAATTATGAGGTAGAAAATTTTGTACTTTGGGGATTCTTCAAAAAAATTTAGAGTATGATGCAAGATAAGGATAGAATACCTAGGGCTGTGATTGAAAAATACAAGGACACCATTTGTTTTATGGTTACTATTGATTAGTGCAAAATGGAAGCAGTGGAACCTAGAGTTGTGTGGATCATGCCCATGGGTTATGAAGTGGATAGACAGATATTAGAGTTGTATGCATAGCATCTGTTCAGCTAGCCTAGGGATCCAGCTGAGGAGAGATTTGGAAACTATGAAGAGATTTCACTTAAATTTCATCTTGAATTCAAGGCTCCTGAAATCAAAAGGACTGTGAGGAAAGAAGTTGAGCAGTTGGCTGAGAATTTAGGCCTTACCAAGGAAGTTGTAAGACAATTCAAGGAAAGGACAAAGAAAGTTGAGAAGGAGAAGAAGGATAGGGAACAAAGAAGTGTTCCAGTAGAAACCCCTTCTAAGTCAAGGACTACTAGAAGTTCTAGTTCAACCTCTGGTGCATCAGCTTCTCCTGTTGCAGAAAAACCTACCGGTAAGGAAGGAAAAAGGACAAAAGTAAAGAGCAAAAGAACATATGTCAGTGTGGAGAAAGAGGATGAAGAGGAAACTGACTTAGATGATAAGGTTAAAGAGTTGAAGGCCTCAAGCACAAAAGCTGCTAAAGTGTCTAAGGAGAAGCCCTCTAGAAGCAAAAAGATAAATAAAAGGCATAAATCAAAGGCTTATGTTGAGAAGCCTACTCTTTCTATGGATGACATCATTAAGTTAGTTACTATAGATCGAAACAATAACATCAACCCAAAGTATCAAAACAATAACTGAACTCAAAGTATCATAATCCATGCATGAATAAGAAATCTAAGCTATATCCTCAAATGAGGAAAAGATCTATCAATCTCCTTTGCATCCTTCCATGTGGCACTGTCCTCAAAATATTGATCCCATTGGACCTTATATTGCACCACATCTCTGCTACACAACTTAATGTTGCGCTTACCTAGAATTTGAGTGGGCTCCATCAGTACCACTCCTAGATCTTGAACCTATAAAGCATGCCAATCAAGAATATGTGACATGTCAGGATGATAAAGATTAAGTAAAGACACATGAAAAACATTATGGATTCTGGCAAGTGCAGGTAGTCGAGAAAGTCTATAAGCTATAGGATTAATCACTTCTAGAACTTCGAATAGTCCTACAAAATGAGGAGCAAGTTTGGATGCTTTGCCAAATGATACTGAACACTTATGATGTCTGACCCTCAAAAAGACTTTATCACCAATTAAAAACTATCTAGGAGTTCTATTCTTGTCTACATAACTCTTTTGACGATCTGAAGCTTGCTTCAACTTTTCCTTGATCAACTTCATCTGATCATCCATTTCTCTTAACATTTCAAGACCAATCACTAATCTATCCTCCACCTTATCCCAACTAAAAGGTGTTTGACATCTACACCCATAAAGAGCTTTGAACAATGCCATTCCCAAAGATTCATGATATGAATTGTTGTCTACAAACTCTACCAATGGAAGATACTCCTCCCATTTGTACTACTAATCCATACAATACATTCTAAGAAGGTCTTCTACCACCTGATTTACTCTTTTTGTACCTAAATCTGCATTAAGAGTTGTCCAAAATCTAGATGTCATGCGAGTGCCTCAATTTGAAATGATTGTCTCGGGCACTCCATGCAATCTAAAAATCTCTTGTACAAACTTCTTAGCAAATACCATAGAACCATCTAAAAGATTCCCTAGAATAAAATGTGCTACCTTTATCAACTTGTCCACAACCACTACAATGACATCATGCTTATTATTAGACATAGGTAACCCTTGAATAAAATCCATGCTTATCACTTGCCACTTGTGCTCAGGAATACTATGTGGATGCAACAATCCTGATGGATGCACATGCTCCACCTTGACTCTTTGACATTCCAAACATCGAGCCACAAGTTCCATCACATCCCTCTTAAGTCTAGGCCAAAAGTATAAAGGTTTCAAACGTTTGACCATCTTTGTCACTCCAAGGTGACCTGAATAAGGTGCATTGTGAATCTCTTCAAGTACTATCTTCCTCAACTCTCCTGAGTTAGGAATATACATCCTTCCTTGAAATCTCAAAAGTCCATCTGATTTGATAATGTAACCATCAAACTTGTAATCTAAGGGGTCTACTTCCAAAGCTTGCTTTACTATTTCATAATGCTCATCTACTTGAAGATTTTGAATCACTTTTTGCTTCAAATTGGATCTCATGGTGACAATGGCAGCTAGATGTCTTCTCCTACTAAGAGCATCTGCTACTCTATTCTCCTTTCCTTTTATATACTCAATTCCAAAGTCATACTCACTAAGGAATTCTAACCATCTTCTCTGTCATGCATTAAGATTAGGTTGAGTGAATATATACTTAAGCCCTAAATGATCTGTATTTAAATCAAAGGGCTTACCTAGAAGATAATTCCTCCACATCTGAAGTGCATGAACTATGGCAGCTAACTCAAGATCATGCGACGCATAGTTGAACTCATGTTGCTTTAAATTTATTGACTCATATGCAACCGCTTACTCATTTTGCATCAACACTCCTCCTAATCCTTCCCTTAAAGCATCTATTATAACTATAAAGTGCCCATTAGGATCTGGTATGGTCAGGATAGGAGCGGTTTTGAGCTTTTACATTAGCACTTGGAAAGCTTGTTCACACTTTTTTGTCCATTCAAACTTCTTACCCTTCTTCTGTAGTGCGATAATTGGTGCTACTATGGTTGAGAAACCTTCCACAAACTTTCTATAATAACCTACAAGTCCCATAAAACTTTTGACTTCTATCACACTCTATGGTGTAGGCCATTCCATTATTGCTTTTATCTTCTCAAGATCAACTGCAATCCCTTCTGTTGAGATCACATGACCAAGATAGTGCACTTTGTCTTGAAATAATGTACACTTAGATAATTTACCATAAAGATTTCTCTCTCTCAAATGCTACAAAACAATCCTCAAATGCCTTTCATGGTCTTCCACTGATTTAGAGTTTATCAATATGTCATCAAGGAAGATCAACACAAAACCATCTAAACAATCACTATAAATGTTATTCATCAAATTCATGAAAACTGCTAGAGCATTAGTCAACCCAAATGGTACCACTGTTAACTCATAGTGACCATATCGAGTCCTAAAAGTTGTTTTAGATATATCCTCATCCTTAATCTACAATTGGTGATAGTCGAATCTAAGGTCTATCTTCGAGAACACTATTGCTCCTTTTATTTGATCAAAGATCTCATCTATTCTCGGAAGTGGATACTTGTTCTTTATATTGAAATTAAGGAACACTGAGAGGCGAGGTGAATCAGTGTTCTACAAAACTTAATATCTTGTCCCTTTATTAATTTACCTCATACATCCAAAAGAAAGAAGCATGAACACAAGAACAGAAACAACAAGACCATAACACATGAACACCAATATTTTTATGTGGAAACCTTGTTAAGGGAAAAACCACAGTGGGGGTTAACCCACAACAATTTATACTCTATTAAAAGTATTACAAATGGGAAAGCACATGCCTTCGGGCACACTGCCCAGAGCTCACTACTCAAAGGAGGCTCACTACCTACAAAATGAATTACAAGAGTTCACTAGAATATTTGAACTAAAGATTAACATCTAACAATGCAAGATTGTAGTTTCGGTTGAGCTCAGTACATTGACTTTACACACTTCATCTCTCTCTACCCTACTTCACTATTCTACCATGATCTAGAGCTTAGATCTCTTTACTTCACACTTGATACTACTCTACTTCGCACCTATCCCTTCATATTCACATTCACACATCACAAAATGCTCGAATCCATCAATCATATATATCCATTACATGAAATTACATCAACTACAGTCAGCCTTAAGAAAACTTGGAAACTATTTCAAGAATATTGTTTTGTCAGCTAAATCCATGCACAAACATTAATGCAGACCAAAAATTATGTATCCAAGTCACCTCACATGTCGACCAATACTACTAGATCTCCTAAATTACTCGACTAGCCACTTTTCTTCATTCACACAAGGATCAAACACTTAGTCGGATGCTTGTAACTTACAATTCCTTCATCACCGGAGGCTAAAATCTTGGATTTAGGTAGCCTTAACATCCCTTAACATTCCCTCAAATTTGTAGCATAATATGATTGCCTGTGGAGAAATGCAGACTAAGATGTTGAACCCTGTCAAATGCTATGTTCCTATCTATCAGACTTAGATAAATTTGCACTCTGACTTCCAGTATGATCCATTGATATAATGCAGCTATGTAAGATAGATTTAGTTGCCATCAATGACAACACCTGACATGCCTAGCAGTGTATCTTACCAAGAATCTCCACCTTTGGCATTGATGGCAACACTTAGTGAAAAATGACTAAGTGTTAGAATAGCTCCCCCTGACTATGTACACTTGTGATTTCCCATGCTTCCCCTTAGATGAATTCTTCATTTTTCACTACTTTTCCTCTCCCCCTTTGACATCAATGGCAAAGGCTAGAATCTGCACATCAAAATTCATTCAAAAATTTTATGTACATGAGTCAAAACTTTACATACTTCCACATATGAACATACAATCCTTAAGCCTTGTTCATCAGCAAAAAGATATCACCAAAAATGTTTTTCAACCATTTCAATTCATTGTCCTAGTTCTTCTTAATGCTATCCAAAATAGATATATGCCCACTGAACAAAAATGCCTATGATTCTACCTTTTGAAGGTCAGTAGGATCACTAGTAGCAGCAACAGCTTGGGATTCTGCCAATAGATCATACATAGTTTCTAACTTGAGGGAAATTAGTCCCCAGAGCTCATCCAATCTACCTAAAACTTTAACCTTTTCCTTTTCCAAATCACTCAACTCATTCCACAAACTCACTACTTGGCATTCTTTGGTAGTTACAGACTTAGTTAAAGGATTATATGACTGAGAAATGTTACACAATTTGAGCTCTAAGGCCTTAATCTTCTTCTCAATATCTTCAACAACTTTAGACCGATTTAAGCAAAACTTATAAATCTCTGCACCTTCAGAGAGGGCATTTTGAATACTCTTTACACTAGTATCGAGCCCTGATCTATCGTAACTAATTATTTTCTTTATTTTAGCAAACCTCTTCTCATTAAATTCATTTCTAACTTTAACTTCTATTGACTTCTCTAAGGTTTCAAAATGAGTACTTACAGAGTTTATCAAACTCTTCAACTGACTGGAGGGAGATACTGATGAGTCCTGAAAAGTAGGCATGATTTTCTTCAAAATCCCATATGCAAAGCCAATCAACTCACTATCTTCTATGTGGGACTTCAAAATTTCCTCTCTAGCCTTAGCTTGTGTAATGGAGGTCAACTTTATCTTCTATATACTAGTGATAATGTATCAAAGTTGATTGGTCCTTGTATTATATCCTGATCTTCTACCATTTGTTCATCTTTCTCCAAAATTTCTTTCACTACTTCTGCAGTGTCTCTTGCCCAAAATGATGTTTCAGATTTATGCTCTTTAGGGCTTCCATCTTCTCCCTTTTTAGAGTCAACGACAATGTTCTACTCATCATTTTCATTCTTTTTCTCTACTTCAGCCTTCTCTGCATCATCATCAGAGGCATCCTTGCTTAATATCAAAAATACCTTTTGCCTTCTCTTCCAGAGGATTTTGTGTATCCTCAGTAGCAGTGTTATCAAATTCCTCAACATCCAGAATGGAGGAATCAATTTCATCATTAGTTTCTTCTTCAACTATGGGATCTGGGGAAGTGTAAATACTTCATTGTTGGGTGGAAAAGCACCTGGACCATGTTCTCATCTCTCAGCTCATAGGTGGTAGACCACTTGGTTCGTGCGACTGATGAGCGTATTGATTTATTATTCTGATGTACATGATTATTGTACTTGAGTGGATGTATTATGACATACTTGCCAATGGATTTATGTATATTATTTTATAGTGCTTATTACCTGGATTAATCATGTGATTATGTAAGATTTAATGACATTGAGATTCATATTTATGTGATTATCGTTTGTTTGAGATATTGTAATTAAGTAGATTAATTACATATTTTTATCTTTGAAATGTTGTATCTAAGTGGATTATTTACATCTCTTTGTTTTGGATATTGTGATGTTAAATTTAAATGGATTATTTACTTCATTTACTTTGAGTTGGTTTAATGGCTTTTACATGTACTTGTGAGGCTTTACATAGCACAAGACTTTAGTATGAAATACTTATGCATTGCATGTCAAAATTGAGTTGTGATTAGTTTAACCTTGTTTTCAAACTCACTATGTACACAAACCAAAAAAGCAAGTTATATAAATATTGGTGTATCGCTCCATTTAAAGTTTTATACTCAATTCATGTCACTTTCTTTCTCTCTTTTCCTAGCAAACAACAGTAGAGTAGATTAGTTTTAGGTGATCCATCAAGGGAACCAAACCTCTCTGGAGGTTGATCTCAACCTATTTGAGCCCATACTCAATGAGATCATCCCATGTTTCACAAGATAGTTGGGTTTTCCTTAAACTCAACAGGGTTCATACTTTAGTAACAACAATCTTATTAAAAAAATCTAGTAAACTTAGCATTAAAATATGAAATAGGTTCATTATAGCCCTTAGCAATGCTAGTAAATTCATTAATAACAAATCTTGGATCAGTTTTATTACCATATTGTTCTCTAAAATCTCTCTTAAATTCATCCCAAGAATTTACACTTGCATCAGGCAAACTCTTATACCAAGCCCTAGCCTCATCAACTAATGACTGCATAAGCAATTTCATTATTACATCTTCATCTTCTACTTCATCCATAAGATTTGAAAATGCTTTCAAATGATCCTCACCAGATAGAGAATTATTTCTAGAAAACTTTATGAAATCTTTCCTTATATTATTTGGAATTGGATTTGGGTAACTAGGGATACCTATGAAATCAAGTTATCTGTACCTTTCAAACTACAATGGTCTTCTAGCCTAGATATTTGTTGTTGCAACATTGGCCTGTACATTTGGGTGTCCCTGTACATTTTGATGGCCATGACCATTCTATTGTGGATTTGCTTGAGGGTTTTGTTGACCAAGAGGATTATGACCTTCTTGCATATTATGTATATTACCATCTCCATATCCTACATGTGGATAATGCATGAGATGTTGACCTATCCATCTAGTATTAGCACTCTAAGCCTAGGTTACTATCTATGTTTGTGGATTTGGCACAAATTGTTGTTGGAGATGCATGGGGAAAGACATAGCAACTATAGAAGTTGGAACATTTCCTTATTGTAATGTAGACATATTTGTACCTATCAATAGTGACCAGAAGCCAACAACCCTTGGGAAACCTTACTAACATCATATGTTTGAGGAACAAAAACATAGGAAGCCTTCATTGCATCAATTCTCTTTTTCATATCATCCTGAATTCTCCTTGCTTCTAATAAATCTAATTCAATTTTTAAATCATTCACTTCTTGTAGTAACTCTTCCTCAATTTACACTTTTTTTCCCAGATGTTGAGGCTTTAGAGTAAGCATGAACACTCTACATATTTACTATTGTAATTGTACTAACAGAATCTGTATACACTAGGTTAGAAAATGTCTAAGAATGAGTTAGGGTTTGAGCATTAGCCTGGTGGATTAAATCAATGTCCCTCTCTATTCTAGCTTGGTATTCTAAGTTTTTCTAGAGTTCCTTATTTTTGATATTTTCAACAGCTAATTTTGGAACCCCGAGGCTAACATATTTGACACCAAGTACATCCCTAGTATAGATTTCATCATTGCTAGAATATGTTGCATGTGGAAAGGGATTGTAAGGGGTAGTATGTGACTTACTAGTACCTTTTGTTTTCCATTATTGTCTTGTATTTGTTTGATCCCCAATCATTAACAAGTGTTTCTAGGATTAGTCTTGTATAGAGATCTTCTTCCATCCATTTTAGAATGTGCAACTAGTATTTATATTTGGCCTATTTGGAGATGTCAGAGTCACCACCCAAAACTCTTAGGAATCAAATAATCTGATCTGAGGTCTTAATAACTCTTTCCTTATTCCCCACAAAATTTGCAATATGTTGGTTCTTTCAGCTTATTACCTGGTTGTCTCTATAAAGTAGCCATCTTTAATTCTCAAGGCTCTCAGATTAGTGGCCAATGAACATGAGTCAATGAAGTGATCTCCTTTGTACTTTAGGTTCTGCAAGACCTAGGGGGTATTCCCTTCACAACAATATCAAATAATCAAACCCTAATCACCAATGGATATTGCAAAAGCAGAAATGTTCTCATACATATGCACCAAGAATGTGAGATAATTCAAAACTGGTTGGGTCCTTGGAGATTAACTCATTGTTGGCTTTGAGAACATATATTAAAATAACCTACACTAATGCAAAAATAAGTAAAACAAAATAATTCAAGTGATTTATCTTTTAGGGTTTTAGTTCTGGATCTTGGGAAGACTAACTTTAGATCAGTGCCTATCTAGGGTACAGAGTCAAACTATTTCCTGCAAGCACTTCTTTTTGACATATAAACTTCAAACATAGAGGATAAACTATATCACTGTCTTACAATGACATATCCAAAGAAGAATATCACCCACATTTCTTCTTACTAATCCTTAATGCCATACATAACTCCCTATATCTCATTCAAAGCATTTTAATCCATTACTTGAATAGAATAGTGAATAAGATACACAATGCAACAATTATGCACAAATAAACTTAGGAACCCTTGATTAGTTTATTTATAAGAGAAATGAATACATTCAAGGTGTCAAATATGAACAATACATTATAGATGCATTTTTCATATGATTCATTCTGTTTTGAAAAATGTCATATAGAGATATCAACTAGCAAGATTGATATATGCAACCCAAAATATTTTTATTTTAGAGTATATCTACCCAAAAATGGTATTCCAAAATCCTTACAATGAAAAATTAAAAAAACATATATAGAAGATAAGAATCTTTTTGTTGGGAATTAAGGTGTCTCAACCTTTGCAAGTTCCTAATGTTGTATTTAATTATTTTTGCCTACTATTGTAATTTTCTATGTAAATCTTATTTTGTCACTTTGTGGGAGTTAGCATGGTGATGTGTCATCCTATATGGAAGGTGAATAGATGTACGTTTTGAGGAGGTAGGCGTCCCATGTTGTCATGGCATAGTTTCTCCATGTGTCAGCACCTTGTGGTCATGTATCATGAGTTATGACAAATTCTATGGCATGTAAGAGCTAAAATGATAGGTGTGACAAGTTGTTAATATGTGGTGATTGATCATGTTGCAAGGTTGCAGGTACATGCAGCAAGGTAAATTTTGGTGACTTTTTTAGCTGTTGTTTCCCCTGAAAATATTTAAGGGGGGAGTGTGGGGGGGTGGAGCCCCTCTTGTGAGGCTCAGGGACGTGAGAGCAGAGCCCATGGTAGGGGTCTGGGGGCAACGCCCCCTATGGAGGTTGATAGGGGCAGTGCCCCTGAGGCAAAAAATGCCCTATAATTAATAAAGGCATTGGCAACTAATTTGTTATTAGTCGACATGGAAAAACCAACATTGGATAACTACCAAAGAGGCTTGATAAATAAGTAGCTGAAGAATGTGAAAGGTCATGGGATGCATATGAGAATCAACATTTGTGTACTCCTGGAAGAGCTTGCATTGCAAGTTTGTTGTAATCATATTTTGATTTGATAATACATTGTGCAGGTTTTGGAGTGAGGGGTTTTTTACCTGAAAGGGTTTTCCCCATGTATATCTTGTGTTGTGAGCATTGTACTTGTTTTTTATGTGTTATTACCTTTCTGTTAATGTGCATCTAATAACCTATAACTAGGACAGATTAAAAATTGTATAACTTTCCTAATTAGATCAATGTAGGAAGTTGTTTACACATATCTTGCTTCCTTTCACTTTTTAGCCTAGGACTTAACATATCTGGTTATAATATTGTCTTTCACATTAAATGAATGAGGCATAGGAACATGCACTCAGTTTACAACAAAATATTTGCACTAAAAATACTCTTTGCAGTAATTCCAACCATTGAAGGAGTCCAACCTTGATGTTGATGAAGACTTTTTGAAACTGACTTTGCCAAAATTAGACCTCCTACCATCTTGAACTCTGATTACTTGTATTGTAGTCATTATATTTCTCGGTCCATGTAGCACACATCCTCTTCGTGGGCCATTGGAAGAGGATCACCTTATCTATTTTATCATTATTAGCAATATACTTGGCTTCCAATATTGCCCTAGTTTCCTTGTTGAAACTATCAATATTCATCTCTAAAGAAAACAATTCATCTAATCTACTATTCAATAGATCAATGCTAAACACATCATTAGCACATATATTAGATGAAAGATCTGGCAACCAATGTTTTGAACCATTCCTTACATTGATCAAGAGGCTTCACCTGTTTATCATCATCTAAAATCTTTGGAATGATCCTCTTGGCAATATGCTTCAACAAATGAAACTTATCTCCAACATATTTGTCAAATATTAAAATGTATGCAACAACTTCCTCCAACATTATAATCATGTCATATGTTGGTAAAATTTTAACAGGAGTTGTTGGGTCAAATTGGCACAGTTATAGATTTGCCTTAATATTATAGTCTTTGGAAACCATTTATCAACTATTCCTTTCAGATTACACCTTCTTGCACATGCTTGTCAAAAGTTGTTCTTAAATCTAAATAGGCCTTCCATACACCATCAACCTTATTTACTACCTTGGCATTTTTATGATTAATCAAATCAATGACTAGTTTGCCAATTATTTCCATTTTATTCCATGTAGCTCCTTGTAATTGATCCTTGAGCTCCTTTATCTCTGAAAGCAAAGACTCTCAGTCTAATGGAATGCCTTTGTAGAGCTAGAGGGACTAGATACTATTGGAACTGGGACTCCAACGTGAAGAGACTTTTAGTGATTCAACTCTGTCATAGCCTGTGTATACTTCTCATTTAATTGATCATGTCCCTTCTACAATTTCATAGTTGCAACTTCAGTGAATAGAGTTGTATGCACACTCAAGGATGCAATTTGTGGGCAAGTGTATCTGACAACCTCTTGATAATAACAACCCCTGTCAAATCATGAACATTATCCACTACCTTAGGCTTATTTGTATTTGGGGCCATTGCCCATATTATCAAGGTTTCAAACTTAGGGTTAAAACCTGACCCAAAGAAAGCTTGATTGCCTACTCTTTTGTAGTAAATACCTTTTCATCTTGTCTCATTATAGTATCTAGGGCAAGTGCAGTGGGTATGTCCCAATACAGTAGTAACAACAAACCACTATTCATAACCATTTTTTTCCCTCCTCTAGATTGATTTGCCTAATATCCTAACTCACTTCATGCAACACATTTTGAGTAATTTCCTCATATTTATCAGGGTGTGCATTTCTTTTGGCCTCCTCGACTCTATTCTAGAACTTTGCACTTATCAATCTCAATGCAAAACCCTTAAACTCCTAGGATTTGACAAATTCATCATCAAATAAAAATTGTGTGCAAGTTAGAGCTCGTATATCATGCGTTTCATCCTTCCCCTGTCTGAGACTTATAACCATTCTACTCTTAGGTGGAGGATATACCACAACCCTTGTAGGTGAAGCCATGGGTTGATTAAATTCATATTCTTCTCCAGGTATATTCTCTACAATACCCTCCAAATCAACCACTTCAATTTCTATCCCCCCACCTTCAAGATCAATTATCTTCCTCTTCTTGGCAAGAGACTGTGGATGAACATTAGCACCATGAGATTGTTCTGAAGTAGTAGACTCACTTGTTGCAATGACATAGGGCTAGAGTGGAACATTAGGATCCCTCTAGTATGTGGGCCTTTTTTCTACTATAGGAACTTTCCCAATCAGTGTCTCAGCATTGTCCAATATTTTCTATATCCTGATTATAGGATCCTTCTCTGTAAAAGCACCAAGATAATTTGCATGCATTTTACTCCTTCAGTCCTCTACTTCTATGACCTTTGACCATCTATCCATTTTATACTTCACTTCCTCCACAGAAAAATAATTCCTTACTATATCCTCCTCAAACAAGAGCTTGTGTGCAAATGTAGGCCTCTTGATACTCAACCTTTTCTTATTAATGAATCCCTCTACATCGAAACTTCTTTGGGGATCCTTCCCCATCTTGTATGACTACATAATAGGATAAATTTGATCTAGACCTTCCTTATTTACTTCCTGGAAGTCACCAAACTTTGTAGAAGTGGGGAAGAAAGAACCTTTCTTCTACCCCCTCAAATGACTCTTATCTGACTCATTCAACTACCACAACACTTCTAAGTAGGCCAACCTCTTTGGAACAGATTTGGGTAACATATGAGGGCTTACCATACATCCATATACTTTGATGGCAATGGTGTGGATGTGTAAAAATAATCACCCCGATTAAGTTGAATTCACATTTCAAGGGTTCTATCCATTGGCCTCAAGAGGTCTATAATTTCTCTTGGCACTCTATCATGTGGTGGCTCAATGTAATTCAAAAGTCTCCTAACAAAATACTCCTCAAAAATTACATAACTGGCATTGTCATAATGTCTATCCATCATGTGAATCCAGCACTAAATGGGAAAGGAAACATCCTTATCATCAACCTGTTATACCTGCAAGGCATCATGCCACATTCCTTTCCCTGTATATAGGAACATATGGCACATCAGGAAGGACCAATTGAATTCCATCTTAAAATCTATCTTGCCTTCATTCTTCTTGATGGATATCAACTGTTCATTCATCTTGTTTGCAATGTATGAGGAATAATCATATTCAGTATTCACTATTTGATCTTGAATATTTATTGTCATGAGCATAAGAGCAACAAGCATGTTACCCTTTGCATCATGTCCCCAAAACTAACACAATGAGTGATAAGTCTTGATGAAATAGTCATAGAAATAGTCAATGGCTAGAAGCTCCTTCTCATTAAGAGAAATCTTGATGGGTTTGTTATCTATTCCTCTCACCCTATGACTATGAGGCAACATAGCTCTATAGCTACTCCTATTTTTCTTGTACTTGTTGTTAAAGGACTCAAAATCTATGTCCTTTCTGGTTGTAGGATTTAGTCCAAAGACCTTGGAAATGTATTCATGTATTATGCTAATCATTCCCACACTATTTCCTAACAATACCATTCTTCTTTGAGGTCATACCTCCTAGGTATAGCTTTTCCAAAATCAGCATCAGTAAATACATTTGGCACCTAAATTTTTGCCAAATCTAAAGTCCATGGATTTGATAGGGAAGCCCTAGAATATCTTTTCATGTACCAATGATCAAACAATGCCCATCTAGTTATAGGAATCTTTGCATCTCTGCATCCTTAGGCATTATCTAACAATCTATCACTAATCCCTCCTAGGCCACAAACATTTAAGGGTCTTCTAGATGACCCAAGCAATTGCATCATCAGATCTTCATCTAATGTTCTCCTTGAATTAGATAGTTGACCTGTTGAATGACTCATTGTGTTGAATTACATGTTTTTAGAGCTTCTATCAAACTATGGTTTCTAACAACTGCTTGATTCTATCACCTTTTCTTCTATACGAGCAAAAAATAACTCAAAAGCACTCAACACAAATTAATTGAATTGATTTCAATTCAAAATTTCACTAAACTAAATTTATGCTCGCAAGCCCTAACTTTCACCAAAGAAATGCAAAGAGCTTGAATCACCAAGAAATTCTTTATGCAACAAGGAATAATCATCATCATAACTCCAATACACTATTTATTCACATCAAGTGACCCTATGATTAATTGGTATCAGCCATATCCACCATTACTGCTCGTTTGCTCGAAATGGGTGTCCACAATAGATAAATTTGAAAATTTGAAATAGACCTTTGATGCAAGGCTCGTTGCAACAAGATCAATGGCCCATAATAGTCTAGGACAATTAAAAAATCCCCTATTAGCATTGAAAAGTCTTCAACCAATCATTTTTTGCCATGCAAGAAAACTTTCCATGTTGACCCTTAAGATTTGCCATGTGTCACCATTTCATGGTCCTGCACTGTTCATTAGGTCCTAGTTTTATGACATTATGGGTTCATGCTTTCCTGCCAAGTGGAATGCACTATCTTTCAAGATTTGTCTGTATTCAAAAGGCTACATACATGTGGCATCAAACTACAACAGCGTGGAGCCAACTCAAACCTGACAACATGTCCTTCACTATAATGTGCGACCAATCAAAGACTGCACAGCTGGACCACCTTTTAGCTTTGGTTTAACAAGGTTGTGGGCCCCCAAGACATATGGCATGATTCTACAATAGTGTACCCCTGACAAAATACACACGTCAAAATCTTATGGGCTCATGCTAAGTTGCCAAGTGTCCTTATCATACTTAATTCCTCACACTATAACTTAAATAATTTTAATATTTCCATTATTGATGGGCACTATCAATTGCTAACTTAGGACAACGGGGCCAGTAAAACATGACATATGAAGGGTTAGGTTATAACTTACATGACCGACAATTGGGACTAAGGAGTCAACAATAAAACATAACATAAAGTACTTAGGAAACAACATGACTTAAGTTTTTAAGCCTAGGGCACAAAAATATACTCTATCAAACACAAATAAACCCTAAAAACTTGAGAATAAGTCAAGGAATTCAACCCAAACCTTTAAAATTTAGTACAGACTACTAGTGGCTCTAATTGGGGATGCATGATTTATCAAAGCATGGTGAGGACTGTAGAACTCTAAGAAATAGACCACAAGGCAAAACACAAAATAAAACAGCATACAACTATACAAACATATACAATATATACAATGTGTATGGAAAACAACCTACTTAAGAAAAGTAGGGCTTCAAGAATTATCCATGCATGGACAATACTTGAAATTCACTAGTTAAACTCTGCAAGAAATAAGAATCTTCATCATATGTGTTGCTTATCAAATATGGACCAATCTAGAGTGGGTCAAACTTTCCATGTTTTCCCTTTTCCTGATACCTTGCATTCCACACCAAGGCCATGTCATTTTTTTGGAATTTTTTGTCTGAAGCTTTATTATCAAACAAATACTTTACTTGTTGCTTCTTAATATTTATTTTTTCTGATGACCTTCTTGTCTCATCTAGTTCAACCAATTGATTAATCCTATTATTCATGATTGTACCAATATCGTCATCATACTCTTGTATAAACTTGTACACTAGTAGGAGATTATTAATAGGCATCCTAGCATCCATTCCATGTACCAATTCATAAGGGGACTTCCCAATAGTCTTCTTGATTGTAACTCTATCAATCCACAATGCAAGTATGAGTTTTTAATCCCACGACCTCTTATTTTTACCTATCACTTTTTTTATGATTTTCATTAAACTCTTATTACTAGACTTAGTTTTTCCATTTGCCTGATGATGATAAGGTGAAGAATGAGACAAAGTAATGCCATATTCATTGCAAAACCCTACAAATTCTTTTGATCTAAAACACATAGCATTATTTTTTATCAACTTATACGGCACTCCAAACCTAGTGATAATGTGTTCCAATACAAAGTCTGAAACAACTTTGCTTGTTGCTCTTCTAGTAGGAATTTCTTCAATCCACTTGGTGAAATAATCAGTAGCAACAAGAATCCAACTGTGTCCTCAAATGATTTTTCTATAATTTCCCCAATCAAATCTATAACCCACTGTTGAGATGGTGCCTCCACAGTCATGGTTCTTATTGGCAAAGCACCAGAGTGCTTCAACTTTTGAGATAATTTCTGGCATGCATCAAAATTTCTCACTAATCTTTGAGCATCGGTGAAAAGAGTAGGCCACCAATAACTAGACCTAAGAATTTTATGTGTAGTAGTCTTTTCCATAAAATGACCTCCACATATTCCACTATGCATTTCATCCAATATCTTAGAAGCTTGACTATTGTCAACACATCTCAACAAAACACCATCTCTATTTCTCCAATACAAGTCCTCTTGGAGAATAACATATTTTATTGCTTGTAATTTTGAAGTCCTTTTTTTTATTTTCATTCATCTCACAAGAACATGTCATCTACATATAGTAAGCAATATCCTTGTATGATGGAGAAGTTTGAAAATTACACTGTTGGAGAGATGTCTCCTCTTGAACCTGATTTACCCAAGAACAACTTCCAAATTAGATTATGCCATTAACTTGGCTAATCCCTGTCCTCTTACTAACTTTGTGATTGGAATGTCAATGTTAAACTCATGAACCTTATTTATCCACCCACATCTCCTTCTTGTGACCTCTTGTTGTGTGAATATGTCTTTAACTACAATATGAGGAACATAAGCTACTATCTGGGCCCCTACCAAGTAAGGCCTAAAATTCTTGACTACCTTTACCAAAGCATAAGCTTGTTTTTCCATAATATCATATTGTATTGCCATCAGTTTAGGCATGACTTAACTCGTGGGAGGTAAGATTAGTGTCCATAATTTTTCACCCTTAAACTAAATTTCTCTCCACATTTATAGGTGTCTATTGTACTCTTCGACAATCCGTAGAGAAGAGGTCATTTTTTTGAGCCAATCACAATAGAGACAAATCATTTTTCAATGACTTTGTTAAAATTTTATCATCTTGACATAGGAAAAGTTCAAATTTATATCAAATTTGCATGACAAGAAAAATAATCATGTGTCTTGATTGGTTTACCATTAATAGATTAATAACTAGATCAGCCTCAACGGATGCAATAGTACTGCCGAAGGCAGGTACTAATAAAAAGTTTAAATTTGATTTGTTAATTTGAAATATTTTTTATTTGTTAATTTAGTTGTAAATAATTAACGAAAATCATCTATATAGTAAATAAAATATTTGTAATGTGAAGTAAATAAAATAGCTTCAAATTGATATCTCTCGGCATTTTTTAGATAGATGTATTTAAGATATCTATACTAGTAATATAAACATTATTTATTATCAATAAATAATTAATTATACTATAATAGACATCAGATTTCCACAGTCCATAGTGATTGAGAGCAAATTTTAGGATTTAACTGTGTGAGTGTTTTTTCTCTCAAATTAAATCCTAAAATTTGCTCTCAATTAGTTTTTTCATTAATATTTAAAATAAAAAATTTATAAATTATACTATATTATAATACTATAATATCAATTAAGATAATATATCAAGTGTTATAATAAATATTAATAATATAATTAGTATTATTATTAATATTATAACTACAAATAATAATAATGAAGCTAGGAGTATGCACTAATAATGAAGCTGAAGCTTTGGCATTGGTTTTAGGGCTTAATCTTGTTGTGGAGCCTAGGATTAAAAATATTGTAATTGAAGGTGATTCCTTGAATATTGTCAATACCATTAGAAGGAGATCTTCTCCTAGTTGGAAGATAGGATATATTCTTCAGGACGCTGAAAGCACTTTAGATTCTTTTGAATCTTATCAAATCCTACATACAAATAGAGAAGGGAATACTCTAGCAGATTTCTTTCTAGTGTTGCTTGTGATCAAGAGGAGACTTCATTGGAATGGGACTCAGTTTCTTGTTAGAGTTGGATGGAGTTGAGAGAATTCTGGAGGTTGACAGTAAAAGATTTTGATGTTGTATGGGGTGGTTGTTTTGTTGAGAAAGTGGAAGGTTTTTTTGTGATTTTTGTATTGGGTGGACTGGCGGGAGAGTGCTAGGGATTTTTGAAAGGAAGTTGGGAATATTCCATTTCAAATTTCTACTTCTCTAATTTAGAAAAGTAGATTTTTTATGCTAAGTTTTTATTTATTTTTGGTAGGTTTCTTATTCCCCCATTCTCTCCTAATCATTACTCTAATTGTGGCGAGTTGTTCGTGTGTGACAAGTGACATAACTAACTTGTGCGAAGGGAGATTGCAAAGTACTTTGGGTACTAGTTCATTAATTAGTTAGTAAGGTGGCTTGCCTTGTTTTCATCTCTCAAAGCCTGTAATGATTGTAGTGAATTTATTTCTCATGTGGATCCATTCATTAAGTACCGAGCTTCAAGTTTCATTTTCTAATCGCCTTCTTCTAGTGTGCACTCTGCATCTTTCTTTCTAGTTGTAGTATCTTTTGATTCTCTTTTCATAGCTGTGAGAGGGGAGTGTCCTGCAAGATGGTTTTGATACAGTGGAACAAATGAATTTTCTTCCCTATGTATAAATGGGAAAAACCATTGCTTGGTCTTAGGGAATCAGAATCTTTGGTTGAGATTTTTAATGTTTATGATGAAGAGGTTGAGAAGGCAATTGTCATTGTATGTGGTTAGAAAATGTTTCATTTTCCAAGGTCTATCTAACCCATCTCAGGCCATTTCTCATTTTTATCAAATGTGATGGACCTAATTTAGAACGCAGAGCTGGTAAGAAATTTGGGCCACATTTTCATTCAGAGTTTTCTTTTCTCTGTTGATAAATTTAATGAGGCAGTGGCTAGCTATGATCTTTATCTAGGTTATGTACCTGTGGGAGGTTTATTCTACTACAAAGATATTGAGTGTCAACCAGCCATTCACTATGTTTATAGTGCCTTCCTACATGGACTTCAAAACAATTGCACTAGGACTATTCAAAATAGTCTGCATTGTCATGCTCAGGAGCTGGGTGTTGATCTTGAAGTGGCTGTGAGAGAGGTATTTCAAGCTCTATATTTTCTTTTGTATTTTCATTCACCTCCACCTCCTCCTATTGTTAAAGCTGAAGCCCATGCTAAGCCTACACAACAAGGTTTTCTTTTGGATGATCTGAACATGATAAATTAATACAGGGTTTTGAATATATGTATGTTTTGGCATTTGTCATCTGCTATATAGTCTGTATATGATGATGTATCATTTACATAAGAGGTTCATAGCATTTTTCCCCTTCATTTTGTTTACCACCCCTTCACTCATGTTGAGAAGTTTATTATGTTTTTCAAAGGGGTGATGGTAGTGTTTTGTTCATGGGTTGTGTCTTCAAGCCTTTTCTTGCCTAGCTTGTTCTTCTTAAGGGCATTTTGTATCAAGCTCTGTAATAATCCTATTTTAATATAATATAGTTCAGGTGCCTTAGCACCTTTTTCTTAAAAAAAAAAATAATGATTTTGTTGGTTTGACAAAAAGTAAATTTGAAGTTTACCTAATGAATTAAAAAATTAAAACTAAAACACAACTATAATTACAACTAAAACACATACTATAATTACAACACTACAAGGTAGGTACTTTCCACTATGTGGCACTTGTTTATTTATAGAGTTTTTTTGTTTAAATTAGCCACTTCAAGAGATTGTTGAAAAATAGCACCTTAAAATGTATTTTATATATTTTTTATTGGATGATTTTTTTTTGTTTAAATTAGCCACTTCAAGCAATTGTTGAAAAATAGCAAATTAAAATGTATTTTATGTATTTTTTATTGGATTAAGAAGATTAGGAGAAATTATTTTTTCAATTTTGTTTAAAAACTAATTAACAAATATATACAAGAGATTGATGTTTTAAATTTCTTTAAATTTATTTTCAATTGATTTCATAGAAATTATCCTTCAACCTTATAAAAAATTAGATGTCTTATAGTTTCACAATGTTCATTTTGACTATATGTTTTTGAGATTAAAGTGACAATTTTCTAATAATAATGAATACTTAAATTTATTTAATTCATTTCTAATTAAGTTAATAAAAATTATCTTATAATTTTATTAAAAAGTTAAATATTTCATCCTTTCACAATATTATATTTGTTGCATGTTTTTGAGATTGAAGTGGGGACTATAAGTTTATATAAAAAACACAGAATTCAATTGAATAATTGGAAGTTACCTTTCAAACTTATTAAAAAAATTGTTACATGCTTTGATAATATTCTTTTTTATCTTGTCTTACATTTGTTTTAGCCATTTTTTTACTCTCTTAAAGCTCAAAGCACCTTGAAAACCCTTCATCCAATTTCAAAAAGACCCTTGCTCCAAGAATCTTATCTTGCCACCATTCTTTGTTTGTGTGTGCTCATGTCTTGCACAGTAAAAAATAGTTTCTCATCTGAACAATCACTCTTATTACAAAATCCCTAGCCCTAGCATGTTTCCAAGAAGGGAAAGTAAGATAAACTAGCACCTACACCTAGACCCACACATACACCTATGACACCCTTGATTAATGTTGCATACACCTCCATTGTTGTAGCTCCATCCATCCTCACTTATAAGACTACACACTTACCATTTCCAACTACTCCAAGTTGAAACATGTTTGGGGGCTCGACTAAGGTAAGCTCCCAAATACGTCATAGGCACCTCTTTTCCCCTCACAAATCTAATAGGTTCTCCAACATATGATATAAGTACTAACAATCATAATTGATTGATGGCATCAAGTAAAAAGGGCATGACTGCCTAAGTATAGGACACCAATGCATCTAGTGGATAGGATTGTGCTCCTCAAGAGATGAGTACACACATTAGGACACTATTGATTGCTTGTTAGATGTAAAAACTTTAAGAATATATTATAGCAATCAAAACCTCTTGTCATCTTCATAATTTTCTATATCTTCTATAACTGCCAAATTAGACAAACTTTCTCTAACAATATTCTATTTTCTTTTCTTATACTAGTACAATTTCAAATTCCATATTTCATTATTTAATTAAATCTAAAATTTATTTATTATTATTAAATAAATCATTTTTTAAGTTGGATAAATAAACTCTAATAGTTAAAATTAAAACAATCACCATAATTGTTTATTTTTATTTACATCCAAATTGTATAATATTTCATTTTTGTACTTCTAAATATTGTTGAAAAACTAAATATTTTGGGTTAGCATGAGGGTCAGAATTACAAGTATAATTAGGGTTAGGGTTAGAATTAGCATTAGGGTTAGGATTAGAATTAGAATTATGATTAGAATTAGAATTGAATTAGAATTAGGGTTAAAATTAGGGTTACATTTATGGTTAGGGTTAGAACTACAACTAAGGTGAGGGTTAGAATTAGGGTTAACATTAGGGTTAGAATAAGAGCTTAATTAGAGATAGGGTTACAATTACGGTTAAGATTAGAATTACAATTAGGGCTAGGGTTAAGGTTAGAATTAAAGTTGAATTAGGGTTAGGGTTAGTAGTAGGGTTAGGGTTAGAGTTGGTTAGTGTTAGGGTTAGATTTAGGGTTAGGGTTAGAATTAGGGTTAGGGTTATAATTAGAATTAGGGTTAACATTAGCATTAGAGTTAGAACTAGGGTTAGGGTTGGAAATTAGGGTTATAAGTAAAATTAGGGTTAAGGTTGGGGTTAGAATTATAGTGTTAGGATTACACTTAGGGTTAGAACTATGGTTAGGGTTAGAAATAGAGTTTAATTAGAATTAGGCTTAGGCTTAGGCTTACCATTAGAATTTAGGGTTAGGGTTGGAATTAGTATTAGAATTAGAATTAGAGTTTAGTTAGGGTTAGGATTAGGGTTAGAATTATTACTACAATTAGAATAAGGGTTAGGGTTAGGGTTAAAATTATTGCTAGAATTAGATTTAGGGTTAGGGTTAAAATTAGGGTTGCAATTAAGATTAAAACAGGTATTTGAATTAGTTTTTTAATCAGGGTTAGGGTTTTAAGGTTAGAATTAGGCTTGCAATTGTGTATATTACTAGCATATTTATATTTTAAAAAATATATCTAAAATGTGTCAAGAGATATCCTTATCGAGGCATCTATTTTTTAATTAATCTACTACATATATGTTGAAGATTAGGCATGTGATGCAGGAGAGGATGCTATCTTAATCTTTAGGGTTCTTTTTAGTTTTTTTTTGTAATGCTTTGTTAGATTTGATTTTGTTCTATTTCTCCTTCACAATGTTGGGGCTACTATTTTTGGTTGATACTTAGCTATTGTACATTTGTTACACTGCTATTTTTTGTTCTTAACTATTAAAAGGAAGAGGCCCTTTCAAACCCTCTTATTTACTCTTAATCAAAAACATGTAATGCAAGAATATTTAAAAATGTGATATTAACTTGATATTGACTTATAGTGGTAGGAGTAATTTTAAAATAAGATCCATTAGCACCCAAGAAATCAATAGGTTTTAAAAAGGATGGGTAACTAGATGAAGGAAAATTGGTGGTATTGTGAAGAGCTAAACAATATTTGTGAGGTTCAATGTGTAAAGATATCAAAGTTATGGAGAGGTAATTTACCTTTACCAAAATAATAAGGAGTGAAGTCTAAAGAACCCCAATCATCTCCAAGCAAAGGTTAGAGAGAAAATACAACTACAATTTTGGGGGGTATAGTGGATGAAGCAGGTCCTCAAAGGTGTTCATCAATAATGCAAGTCTAATTATTGTACAAGGCAAGGTGAACCAATATTTAAATCACAAAACATGTCAAATCAATTCCACACAATAGGAATTGCTTTTGCAAATGAATCAAAATAATAATATTGTCTATAATTTTCAATACTTGTTTTTACTAGCCTCATCAATTTGGATGGGAACTTGGATATGAAAAATAATGAATTTCTAATCTATTGTCTTTTAAATTAGTCCAAAATGAAGGTTTCATTATTCTATCAAGTTACACTTTATTGCATTGCATTCCTTATACAATTCATAATCCATAAAAACTCATATAAAATGGTGGAATGCTTCCCCTCTAGCCCATCCTTTGTGTTCTTGTTGTTGCTTGTCAGATTATTATAGGGGCTTCCACCTATTATCAGATCAAAACCTTAAAGTGAATTAATAATTTCATCAAGTCTTTCTTTTGTCAAATTCTTCACATCTTGAACACCTCAATCAATTTACCCTTTTTTTGTGTTTTTCCACCCAACTTTTGAGGATAACCTTGTTTTCTTTACAATTTTTTGCAGATACAACATAATTGAGTGGTATACCCAAATGATGCAAAGAAAATTCTACACCCCCAATTCTAGAGAACAATGAAAGGATATTAATCCCCTTTAGAAAGATAATATTCAAAATGGAAAGATGGTATCCTATAATGAACAAATCAAAGTGATACATTTTTCCTCTTCTTCCATTTTTACATCTATAGAAGCCAATTGACTCACTACTAGATGAAAAGAATTTAAATATTTGGTTACAAAGTCTCCTTCATGTATCTTTAAAGAATACAAATTTCTTTTCAAAAATAACTTATTTACAAGACACTTAGTTTGATATAATGTAATAATTCTATCTCATAGACTCTTACCAATATTTTGAACTAAAACATTCATCAAGACTAAATTGGAAAGACACAGCCTAATAGTAGATCTATGTTGTCTATCCAACTTGTCCCATTCATCTTGATCCACTGCTAATGAAACAAAATTTAGTGCAACAAGTATTATGATCCACTAATCTCTCTCTACTAAAAGATCTTCAATCTTCAATTTCCACAACTCAAAGTTTTACCGACTAGACTTCTCAATCTTGATTGTCAAAGGTGGTGGCCATGAATTCTGATCTTCAAATATTATTTCAAATCCATAGGAATTATCCTACAACAAAAATAAAAAGAAACATAAGAAATGTATCTCTTCCTTCATGAGATCAATCCAAACAAAGTTTTGCTACCAAATATTGGTTTTACAATGCGTACTCCTCAATTAGTAGTAATGGAAAGTAAAAAAAATTGTTGATCTAAAACACATGTAATTTTAACTAAACATAGAAGAATATGTCAAGGACATAGAGAATATAAGAGGATTGTCAAGCTTAGTTTTATAATCCTATGATGGCCAATGATTTTATGTTTTCAAAAATTTCTCAACAACACATATCACTACATTCTTTCAACTTTACCGACGAATGGACAACAACCATTCACCATCAACAAAACGGCATGCTCTATTCTCAAAAAATTACTTATTTATTTTATCTACATGCTATCTCAGTGTACCCATTGCACACTAAGGTGTGATTGCTAGTATAATACATGTATAATGCAACAAATGTTGAAATTAAGATAATGGATTATCTTCCCCAAAAAAGCATAGATGACTTAAAGGGCACCAAAAAGAAGGTAATAAATTCTATCTAATTATAATATTTTTTTATGTCTTTTATAGATATGGTAGATGTTTCATTTTCATAAATTTTAATCTCGTCGTAACTTCAAAATTAGACATGCATGTCACTTGAAAGAAGGTATTTTTGGTTTGGATATTAATTTATTAAGAGTAAAATTAAACCTACTATTGGCATGTGAAACACTCTGTGAATCTCAATACAAATTAGCATATTTATATTTTAAAAATTATATCTAAAATAAGTCAAGAGATATCCTTCTCAAACTACCTATTCCACTTAAACATGGTAAACTAATTAAAAAATAGGTGCCTTGAGAAGGATATCTCTCTGCGTATAATAGTCTAACTACCCTAGGATAATAATAAACTTAAATAAATTATACACCATGCACTGACTACAAGGTAGGGAACATAAAGATACTATTTCAATTTAGAGAAATTAAAATTAATTGTTGTGAACTTGTTACAAAAGTGTCAATTTTTTTTAATGAATATTTCCTATTAACTTTTATATAAAACAAAAGAGAAATAGTACAATATTCACAAAAAAAGGGAGGGTGATATATGGAACACCCTTCTAGTTAAAGACAATATCAAAATACATAGTCTAGCAAATTGGAAAAAATTAAGCAAAAGGCCAAGCCCACATAAAAACTAATCATCCAAAGCCAATCTAAAAGAAGGAGGATTCTGATCATTAGGTTTTCTCTAAACATCCCCAAGGGCCATATCATCAATCAGCTCCTACCCAGTAAGAGCAACAGTTTGATCTTATTCTCCTTGGAGCACTTTTGAGCATGGACTAGAGAGATGGCAAGCTGTAGGTGAGAAAATTTGCCTATGTTAGGCTAGCCAGCATGTTGAACACACCAAATGCTGAGAGGGGGGGTGAATTAGTTCTTAATAATCTTTAATTTTAACAACTTCAACTTATCCAAAGCATATTAAAACTTAAGCATCACAATATTAACATCAGCATGAAAGATTAACATAATTCACATCAACACATAACACCATATATACATGGAAACCCCTAGAATGGAAAAACCATGGTGAGTATTAACTCACAATATATGATGCTCAAAAATAATAACTTTGTTTTAGGGATACAACCCAAGGAAGCTACTACTCCCTAAAAAATTTGATTTAGAGTCACTCCCAAGGAAGCTACTACTCCCTAAAGACTTTTTTTTAGGGTCACTCCCAAAGAAGCTACTACTCCTTGAATTAAGAACACACTTACAAAAGATTATAGTATGACAGTCCTTCTATTGTTTGTAAACTGACATTGAAACTCACACCTTTGATGATTGCAATTCTACCTCTTCACATTTTCTTCTAATGATCATATCATTTAGGCACACCCTACACTTGATTACTATCACATATAATTCTTCAAGATGAATCAGGACATCATCAAAAACTTCTCTTTCTCCTTCAATTGCACATCATAATGCAGTCATTCTACTCTTTTACTTGCTTACAAACCTTATCAATCACTTTGCAATCACACCTCACCTAACTCACTTTGATATACAATTTATACATGATATTACGTTTATTACATTGCTTTTCGATCAAATACAACATGAAAAATACATTTACAAGTCGGCCAGACAATACACAACATGAAACATGTAGAGGAAAAGTCCTAAACAAGAGTACATGCTACACCGGTAGAAGTCCCATGCCTTGTGGACATCAAAACTTACTTAATTAGGTCTAAAGCATCCTTCACATTATCAAACACCAAGGAATTACATCCGCACACTCTTCTCATTTGTAAATAGGACAACTTTAAGCAAAAACACATGAACCTTGAAGCATAATGGCCACATCAACTTGAAAACCTTGTGTGGTATTGGAAACAAGAAAGATCTTCATGAAACTTTTCCAGATGAGTTTACAGGACTAATACAACATCTACAAACACTCATTTACCTTTGCACATCAAAGATTTTGTGTCACACATCTTCAAGCATGAACTCTGAGAACAACCTATCATCTAGAACACACTACAACATACTGTCACTGAGAAACTAAGCTTGTGGACAACCAAGAACCTTGAAACTACAAGGAAGCATGTAATGCATGTCCATTAACATGTCTACAAAACCAAAAATGCAACCATTCACTTCCAAATGAATGTAAAGCATTCCAACAGGTCTCCAACACTAGCTCACTCTACCAAAACACATGTGAATACTTCATCATGCATAACTTTCACACCAGAAGGACAAATGATCTGAAACTTTGGAATTATCACCTTCACTACACCCTAAACATAGTTCCAAAACCACATAGCCATATCTACAAATATGGAGGAATGTAGAGCATTCCATTTTCCTACATAGAACACCTTCGTAGAAACAACACTATCTTCAGTCTGTCAATAGTATAACATTCTTACAGTAATCCAATCATTATGAAACTTGGAACATTCATGCATCAAACCATCAGTAACATCTTCTAAATCAACAAAATATATGATCTTCTCAGTGCTTCTAATTCACATATTAATATTACTTCATACTCAACTCTGCACTGATCAAGGCATGACATCCAACCATGAACTTCAGTAACCCACATTACATCCAACATGACATCCAACCATGAACACCATCACACTACCATGATAGTGTTGACATTAATGACAACCAAGTGATAGTGTTGGCATCAATGACAACCAAGTTATAGTTTTGACATCAATAACAACCCTACGAACCATTTGTGTAACAATCTCCCCCTTTGGCATTGATGGCAACATATACCTACACATTTCTCCTCCTTTGACATCAAGGACAAAGGGTACATTGGTACGAGAGATTTGAATACCATAGTTGGAGACACGTCCTCTACCGCAAGTCAACATGTAGGGACACCATCTACCACATCTCAAGTTGAGAGTACATCATCACTCACATGTGATGAAGGAGGTATGCCATCATTCCCACCTCAACCTCAAGGTATGTCATCTATTCCATCTTCGATCGAAGGTATGCCATCTAACCCATCTCATTTAAATATTGATGAAATTCCTAATGTTGAGATGAATTTACCTAACTTGACACCACCTAGAATTTTGCATAGAAAGCCAAAGTATTTGATTGATATTGATGAGAATATTTTGCAGCCAATGGAAGGTAAGATTCCAAAATGCACTTATAGAAGATATGCTAATAAGATTTGGAGATTTTTCTTTGAAAAGTTAAATGAGACTGCAAGATGTCAACTATTCGTTGAAATGATGTGAAGTATAAAGTATAGGTCTATCATGAAGCTTCTTGGGTTGAGAACATCAGAGGCTTCAAGTGAAAAATCTATTGTCAAGAATCTAATGAGTGTGTTTGAGAGTGTGGGTAACACCTCACGCACAAAAGATAGTAATGCAACACGGCGTGTGATTACATTGACTATATTAAGTAGTCAAACGAGGAAAGCTCATCTCATTAGAAAGACAAGTCAAGAATTGAGAATTAATAGGAAAACTTTATCAAGAGCCATTGGAAGATGCCAAAGAATTGAGGACACTAATGCCAATGAATTATGGGCATTCTCGGGGAGACTACCACGAAAAGATAAACCAATTGTTGAAGCATTGAGATCACTAATTGAAGACTTTTGGAAGAATTACACAAGGGTATCTCTGAATCAGAGGGATGTGGTAAGAAGGAGAATTAGTAGTCAGAACCGCGACCCACATCCAAAGCATTTTTTGGATGAGACTCAAACACAGTTTTATGGTAAATTTCTAGAGAAGTGTCCTCAAATTAAAATTTGTCAAAGATATTTTGAATTGCTAAAACCTTTCTATGTTAAGATAAATCACACATGCACTACTTGTTGTAGATTACATATTGAATTTTCTAACCATTTTGATGCTTACAGGTCTATATGTTTAGATATGCATACTAACAATGATTTGCAGGGTTGTGCCATATGTGTCCCACCAACATCTTCAAGAGACTTCATATCAAGAATTCTATGTGAAAGAGAGGAAGGTCAAATATTCTACAAGAAATTATGCTTGGATGGCACATGTCATCGTTGTGGTGGCTTGCAACATTTGCCAATATGTAAACATATGGAAATAACACATGCGGTTGGAAACAAACTAGTAGAGTTTGGCAAGTATAAAACAGTGGCATACAATACAAAAGATGGTAAAGAAGCAAAGAGGTGTGAATTAGTTATTGAAAAGATTCTAGTGTATCAGTTTATGCCTATATTTCATGATAGCATAGTGTATGAGTATGCAAGACATGCCCATAGAGCTCGATGGTTGGTCTTGCAATTCAAGTTATGCAAGGACACATTTCCAGTTGGTAGCATTGTTTTAGTCGTTGACTTTGCAGAGAACTACAGTCTACAGCCATAGCGTGAGGTGCAATCACAATATTACAACTCCACACAAGTTTCTATATTTGTGCACATCACATTCATTCATGCGAATAATAGTATAGAGGATGATAGAAAGATCATAAGGGAGTATAATTTCTATATTAGTGATGATCGCATGCATTCTACGGAGTTCGTGCAAGGTTGCTTTCAGGTGTTCTACAATGATTTGGCTAGAAGGGGCATATCGTTTAGTCAGCATATCATATGGTCGAATAACTGTGCGTCACAATTCAAGAACTCGCAGAATTTCTTTTGGCTAAGTAGGAGGTATAATTTTATAGGTATTCAACATATGTGGAACTTTTGTGAGGCCGGGCATGGAAAGGGGGAGCATGATGGTGTAGGAGCACGTATGAAAAGAGCCATAGCACAAGAAGAGTTAAAGTATAAGGACAATGCAAAGTTGACAGATGCAAAATCGATTATCGAGTGGTGTAATGCTTCCATGGGTCTAGGTAATGAAGGTAAGTCTTTAGTTCGTAGATTTTTTTGGTTGATAGATGATACTAACATTGCACCATATGAGGATTGTTGTACACTGACAGGATCAAATGAGATGCACTCTTTCAGAAGCTCAATTGTAGGTTCATGGAGTATCCATACATGAAAGATGTCATGCTTTTGTTCTTCTTGTACAATTCAAGTCTGCGATGAGTGCAAGTCAAAGGAGTGGGTTGACGAATGGCAGTTAAGTTATCTTAGCCCACTTGACATGTATCGACCCCCGATGGCACTGGAACTAACACAGATGGAATCATCAGTTGACTTTGACCACATATCAGAATTAGTTCAAATAGGTAATATAGGGCACGTATATGCATCTAATTTCATCTAGTTCAACCAGGTAATGTCCCCTTACTTTGTAGTGTTTTTGTAATGTTGACTAATTTCATCTAATTTGCTACACATATCAATGTAGGGCACCTATATGCAGTTATTGCAGATGAAGATAATGAAGAGGGAACAGATTATTACTTATGTCATTGTGTTGAGGCCAAAAAGAAATTGGAGGCCCTTGTTACAGATGGAGAAAACATCGAATACCCTACAGGCTCAGTGGTTATTATTGAAACATGGCTTAGAAGGTACCCACATAAGAGTGTTAATATTTGGCTATTTTAGAACTTTGACACGCATCGGAAGATTCTTCATTACTTGAACCTTGTCATGGCATCCAATGTTCATTTGATAAAGTATCGAGGTAGACCTTTGAACAAAATATTGTGGAAGGTGCGTGAGTCTGACCATGAAGCAATACTTGACACAATAAAGAGTAGAGCAGACCTGGATGGTTCATTGGATTAATTTGTAAGTATTCACATTGATTTCGTAAAGTTATGTTACATTGATTTGTAAGTATGCACATTAATTTGTAAGGTTTGTCTTTTTTTATTTCCTCCTACATTTTTACACATATGTACACATTTTTACATCATCATGTCATGCACTTTTGGTGTCCTGCTCCTGATGCGACCAAACTCATAACTCAGCCTACTTCCTCTAGACACCATTTGATGATCTCTCCAACACTCTAGATCCAGGGCGCCCAATCATGATGATGACCTATATACCATTCTCTCAAGGCGCTCATAATGAATGAAAAGAAGACCAAGGGCACCCAAGCTTTATAGACTTATTTTTTTTAATTTTGATGATCCAAACTCTTGCAATATGACATCCACTTTCATGCCTTTAGATCTTCCTTCACATACAGGGTGCCAAATCAAGTTGAAAAATCTACATAAGGGCACCAAACCGGATGAAAGGAGACATGAAATGCACCTTAGGACTCCATGCTAAGGTTTGAGCCATTAAAGTTTCTTGATATTAGGTGCTCATGATGATGAAACTTAGAGCTTTTTCCTTTCCTATGCACTCATCTAAGATGTTTGAATGATAAGGAGCACCTCGACCTCTATAATGTACATTGGGCACCAAAATCAAGGTGATTTTAAGTCACTTTGAGTCATTTGGGGTCAGTTTGAGTCTTTGAGTCATGTTGCAAAAAAGTGTCAATGTTGTCAAGTTGCACAAAGCAACTTTTGCATTTTTGGTGTCCTACTCGTGATGTGACCAAACTGACTATTCCAACGCGTCTGGATGGGTACATTTATGCTAGGTATGGCCCTGTTTTTCACCTAAACATGTCAAAATAGTCTGAGCTACATTGTACTGATGATATCCCTGAAGAGTCCAAAGTGCAAAAAGGCAGCAATATTTGATGAGATGTTACTCGAAAACCATCTCACTTAGAAACATTCCATCTAAGGCAACATGATCACGTAAAGTGCCTCTACAATAACCTCTCTCAATTTTTTATATCTCTGAGGCATTTGCCCGTGGTGAAAGGTTTTTTGCTGCCCCAAAAATCGTCAAAAGGAGGCAGTGTAAAGTTGCAAAGGGTGTAACTTTTGTCCTGCTCCTGATGTGACCAAATTGACTATTCCAACATGTCTAGATGGGTACATTTACGCTAGGCATTGTCCTTTTTTTCACCCAAACATGTCGAAACAGTCCAAGCTACATTGTACCCACGATATCCCTAAAGAGTCCAAAGTGCAAAAAGGCAGCAATCTTTGACAAGATGTTACTCGAAAACCATGTCACTTAGAAATATTCTGTCTGAGGCAACACGATCATGTGGAGTGCCTCTACAATAACCTCTCTCAGTTTTTTATATCTCTGAGGCATTTGCCCGTGGTGAAAGGTTTTTTGCTGCCCCAAAAATCGTCAGAAGGAGGCAGTGTAAAGTTGCAAAGGGGTGTAACTTTTGTCCTGCTCCTGATGCGACCAAATTGACTATTCCAACGCATCCAAATGGGTACATTTACGCTAGGCATGGTCCTGTTTTTCACCCAAACATGTCGAAACAGCCTGAGCTACATTGTACCGACGATATCCTTGAAGAGTCCAAAGTGCAAAAAGGAAGCAATCTTTGACGAGATGTTACTTGAAAATCGTGTCACTTAGAAACATTCTGTCTAAGGCAATGCGATCACATAAAGTGCCTCTACAATAACCTCTCTCAGTTTTTTATATCTCTGAGGCATTTGCCTATGGTGAAAGGTTTTCTGCTGCCCCAAAAATCATTAGGAGGCAGTGTAAAGTTGCAAAGGGGTGTAACTTTTGTCCTGCTCCTGATGCAACCAAACTGACTATTCCAATGCATCTGGATGGGTACATTTACACTAGGCATTATCTTTTTTTTCACCCAAACATGTCGAAACAGTATGAGCTACATTGTACCCACGATATCCCTAAAGAGTCCAAAGTGCAAAAAGGTAGCAATCTTTGACGAGATGTTACTCAAAAACTGTGTTACTTAGAAACATTCAGTCTAAGGTAACACGATCAAGTAGACTGCCTCTACAATAACCTCTCTCAGTTTTTTATATCTCTGAGGCATTTGCCCGTGGTGAAAGGTTTTCTACTTCCCCAAAAATCATCAGGAGGAGGCAGTGTAAAGTTGCAAAGGGGTGTAACTTTCATCCTACTCCTGATGCAACCAAACTAACTATTCCAACACATCTGAATGGGTACATTTACGCTAGGCATGGTCCTATTTTTCACCCAAACATGTCAAAACAGTCTGAGCTACATTGTACCGACGATATCCCTGAAAAGTCCAAAGTGCAAAAAGGCAGCAATCTTTGACGAGATGTTACTCAAAAATCATGTCACTTACAAACATTCTATCTAAGGAAACGCGATCATGTAGAGTGCCTCTACAATAACCTCTCTCATTTTTTATATCTCTGAGACATTTGCCCGTGGTGAAAGGTTTTTTGCTGCCCCAAAAATCGTCAGAAGGAGGTAGTGTATTAAGTCAGGATGAAAGCCTATTCACTCTAGGTGCTTGTTGTGACCAAATCACACATCGCGCCAGAGAATCCCAAACATGCACCTTGAACAAGTGATGCTACAAGTGGTGAACAAAATGGGCGCCTTGAAGAATTGAGCCCTCCAACACATCTTGCAATTGCCTAAAAGTCCAAAATTTACATAAGTGAGTTAAGGTGCCATTTTCCCTCTCCAGAGCCTCCTTTGAGCACCTTAACATGAAGTGAATATTTTAGTCTATGAAAGATTATGCCTAAAAAATATAACAACCCCTTGAGTCACTAGGATGAACTAAGTTAACAAAATGAACTTCATTGAGGGAGGCACACTTGTGCATCTAGACAACTCCAGTTTAGCGCCTAAGAAAAAGTATGTTTAGAGACACCCCTCAAATGAACCCTCTAGAACCAATAACCATAGCTCAAGATCCATAACCATGAGAAGATAAAGCATTAAAAAAATTCATCTAAAGGATGGGAAATACCTCTCAGATGATAGTCTGCCGAGTAGACCAAGAGTGGGGAATGAGAATGCTCCTCGAAGATACACCAAGCCACAATGACTCTCTCCAATAAGAATCTTCTCTAGGTCCATAATTAACTCACGCCCATATCCAAGTGAAAGTCTCCTTGGTCTTCCTACTAAAACCTCTAAAGGGTAACCATCTCAACAAGTGTCTCTAATCCCAAGAGAACTCTAGCCTCACCCAAGTCTCGAAGTATGTATGAGAACCTACAACCAATCAATCCATGTTAAGCTCCAAATGCAACACCACATTATCATGAAGCTCTCAAGCACATGACCAATGTACTCAATACCAAGAGAACCAACAAGACCACTGTCAAAACTCCAACTACAAAATTAGGTATCCAAACATGACATCATGATCTAACATCTCCTCCTAGAAGATCACATGCACCAATACAGACATCCTAGTCTCAAGAGAACTTGTATCATGCTAATACTCTAATCTAGAATCAAGAGTCCACCAAGACAGACTACCAAACACCTCTAAACCAAGGATCAACATCTACAACCACATGAAGATAACCATCTCCTAAAAATAGTAGCCAAGATGTCAAAGCACTCTCACTACAAATAATAATCATAATCCAAGAGTTTGTCCATTACACCCAACCACTATATAAAATCATCCATCACTAGGTGACGAATACACATCACTATCAAAGCTCCCACTGAACCATGATATGAACTACACATGGCATTGTGATAACCATCTCCTAAATGAAGATCACCATGGTCCACACACACTCAACTATAATACTAATAACTCCAAAGTAGAACCAAGATCTCCAATCTAAGAAGATAAACCATCATTACTGTCAAAATCTCACACTAAACTATGCAACTAAGATATCCATGACATCATGATAAACATGCTACAAGTCCCAATAACCAACTATCCAGTCATTCTCATCATCCATCCTCTCATCCCAATGCAACATACCAATGCGCAAATGAGCATAGACAAGGAAAAATAACAAAGTCTACATCAACACTGAATCAATCCCGTGGATATAGGCAATATGCATTCAAGTCATCCCACTACAATCAATGAGGTGTGCATCCCAAAAAAATGCATAACTCGTAGATCCCAACCATTGAAAACATGTAAAATCATCATCACATTAGTAACTTCCAAACTGAGATATCAAATAATATAACTTATAAGCTTCACCAAATCAATCATAGATTCAACTTTCCAAACAAGTTTACAAATGAGTAACCATAGTCAAGGAACTAATCAAGCATCTAAGAGATAAGAACAATGTGATAAAAGTAAACCACAACACCACTTGTAATCATGAATCAAACATCATAACCCATACCTATCAACTACAAACATGGTCAAGTCTTGCCAATGCTCAAATGTACCTACATATCCATGACACCATAATTATCATCATTGCTATACCTATGCTCAAATCCCACTGAAATAAGACTCCTAGTCTCACCATGTATCAACCATGTCCTCAAACCAGAATATTGCTGAGCCCATGGAGATTGATACACCCACTTCAATAGAATAGGCAATTAATGTACCTAATGTGTCTTCATTTAATAAACTAGTAAACATCATTTGCATCCATACTTAAACCAATCTTATTGTTGTGTTTGATGTGTCCTCTTTCAAACAACCATTTAACAAAATTTGAGTCCAAACAATAAACATTTACAACCATAAACATCTCAAAGTCCAAAATCCAAACATTCTATCATCCTTAATCATTTCCATCATGGACCCTTGGTTTGAAAAAATCATTATGCAAAATAAAAACCTTATGCCTATTACCTTGTGCGAGGCTCATTCAAAACCCAAAATCACAATCAAAATAGGTCCTCAAACCATGCATCCTTTAAATGAGATCTTTTATCCAAATCAATCAAAAAATCCCTTTAACAATGATGATGATGATAGTCTTGTAGATCAAGATGATATCAAGATGACAATAGCATTAACTATGAGATCATTACATGCAAACTTTCCATAAACCTTCATCTCCCACTCATGAACATGCAAGAATATTTCAAACAAGAAATGACTAGCACTAGCTATCATGCCAATCCTAAATACACATCTAATGGTCATCCTTATGGTAACTTTGGTAAGGGAAGAACCAATTTAGACCAAGGTCCTCATATTCAATTCATATCTCCAATCCCAACCGCATGTGAGAACTGTTTATCCTATGTATCCTATTCAAATCCTCCATCTCATAATCCTTACATTCCAACTTATCCCATCAATCCGAACCCACTACATCCAAATCATCCTTTTTAGATTTCCTCCAAGGACTTCTAGTGGAGGAAAAATCTCAAACTAGAAATCACAAATTCAATTAGTGTACCTCTCCCAAGCCTATCCAAAAGTCACATAGTACCATGCCTATCCATCAAACACCACAATGCAATTAAAATCCTAACAACATGCCCATGATCCAAGATCAAGTGCAATCATGCAAAGATATTATCAATCACAAGCCTATTAAGAATGAACTAGAGTCTTCTAGTACCATACTTTTCCATCAAACACCATCATGTAATCCATGGTCTATCAAGCCTATCAAAGAAAATGCAAACATCCTATGTAATACAATCGGACTTTAAATATTTGAAGTAGCCATCTACAAATATCCATTCAAATGTGGATTTATAATGCAAGTATGGACACCATCAATAAAAAATATTTGTATTAACCAAATATCCATATAGGTATACATCAATATCTGTCAATATAAGTATAACATATATACAAAATAGCCATATAGGCTTACAAGAATGCCATATAGGCATACAACAAAGGAACACAATAAAAAGTCATTCCCCTCTAGCTGGTGAAGAGGATAAATCACGAGCAGCCTTTGATCTTCTAGGGGATGGAGACGCGCATGTGGGTGGTCTACTACAAACCCGAGGGCTACTCCTATTTAGGTCTTCCTGCATCTTTACCTGTTACAATAAAAAGTAAAGACATTAATATATAGAAATTACATGTTATAAAAAATGAAACATTTAACAAAATAATCACTTACCGCTAACATATAATCTGTCTCCTTGCTTGCCTCAGTAGCAGGAATAGGCCCTGGTGATGTCATGTCCTATAGAAACCATCCAGATAGAAATTAAACTTCAGATCAATAATCTTTTGATTTTTCAAAAATAGACAACTATAACAATGAATGTAAATTGAAATTTATTAATCTGCCTCATACCCCTGTCAATGCCATGGAGCTATGAATCGCAGAGGCCACACCCTACTACATTGCCCTATGAACATGGGGAGGTGTCTCCGTAGCCTGCATCATCTGGAAATAAAACAACATTATTCAATTATGAAAACTATAATAGTGATGCAAATCATGGCTCCTAACATACACACACGTTCATCTAAACATGGAAGTACACACAATAAAGCACACAAATCACATACAAAAATTTAGTAAGTACAATTCATTCATTAAACTATTTATTTTATTACCTCCGTAAAGCTTTGAAGTCCACCACTGCTGGCAGGTGTTGCCGTGAAATCTACAGTATTAACCTATTCAACATCCAAAATCAGATATTAGAATACCATTCATATAATGATGCTATTCACATGTAATATTTATAATTGTTTACTAGTTACATACCTCGACAGTAGATGATCTAGTGAAAAATGCAGGTGGAGAACCACTAAAAACTGCATCGACGCTATGACCCTGAAATTTCATTAAAATCATCAATTTAAATTAGTTAATCTTGTATTTCAGAAATGAAATTTAATAAATTAAATTCAATAAACTTGCTAATATTTACCTAAGTATCAAGGCCGAAAGTCTCACTCCAGAGGGTATTTGTCATCACCATCTGCTCAGCTACAGATGTAGCCTGTGCACCTACATCCTGACTGTCCATGGGGTCATAACCACAGGCTGACCCGCAAGCCTGGCAAGTATGGGGTGGGACCCTACTCCTCGCACTATCTCCCAACCCACTCTGTGTTGCAGGACCGGCATGCTCTATGATGCTCTGGGTCAAGGCACTAATCGACTAAAGTGTATCGACCTCAAAACTCTCCTTCACAATGGAAGGGATAGAAACATGCTTGTGGGCTAGTCTGTTGATTACTCGTCTCACTACCCACTGTGGATCAAGACGTGCCCCTGGTCTATCTTGTGCTGACCCACCACCTCTACCCTGGAAGTCCCGCATATCAAAATAGTTTGGCACTTTATTAAGGACAAACTCATAGTAGAGTTTCCTCAAAAAGTATTGCGGGACCTCATTATTATTGCATGGAGGATGGTCAAAAATCATCCACCACCTCTGCCTAAAATTGTCCCTTATTGCTTGGTTGTTGTACCAATGGATAGGGAACCTCTTGCATGTAATGGGTGGAGGTTGATTTGTTTGTGGGTTTGTGAAAATTGAACACAAGTCTAATTTTGTAATTTGTAATTTTTTCACATCTTGGTATGACAACTTGTTTGCATAGTAATCTCTAAACTCTATCTTTTTATCCGTCCAACTAGTTATTTGCTTGCTAATTGAATCTACATAGACTCAAGAGATTCGGCAAGCGTGGACCTATGCAAGGTTGAAGTGGAAGGATCTTTCAACCTTGCAATTATACCTTCAATTTCCTTTTTGTTGTTTTCAATTTGCCCCATTATATTTTCTTGTGTTCCAGGGGCATGTCGAGGAATGAATGGAGGAGGTTGTTACTCTGCAGGTATTTCCTCCTCAAGATTTTATGGATTTTGAGGAGGAGGAGGAGGAGAAGGTGCATTAACATTTCCTGACAATTAATGAAATATACATCAAAAATCAACAAAAACCTACCTATTTAGAAACAAATTCAAACAAAAAATATATATAACTCACCCCTTTGGCGTGCTCAACGTCGTGGTGGCATTTTGGCGACGAATCGATAAGCTTTTTGTGTTGAATGGTGTTTTGCAAAATGCGAGCGTGCTTTTGAGGGTTTGCAAGCCGCAGGTAGACAGGAGAAAATAGAAAGAAATGAAATTGGAAACCTTTTTTTAATTTATAGGAAGTCATAACGCAATCGCGTTATAACGCACTCACATTATGACTTAATTTTTTTGAAATTAATTTGGCCACTTTTTGGCCCCCCATCTTCTTGCACTTACCCATGTACATTCTTTCTTAGGGCATAACTTCTTCTTATAGCAAATAGACTCCCCATATCATCAGCAACCACTACATGTTCCCCCTAAGAGGTAGCCAACATTAGTCTAGGAACAAGATATAGCATGAACTTGTTAAGAAAAATAAACGATCAAATAAGCTACAAATCAAACATGTGAATGAAATAAATAAATTACCATTAATAAGGAGCTTCATGCACCGACAAACAATAATGGAGACAGAGATTTTGAAAGGAGAAAAAGAAAAGAAAAAACACCCATAAATTATGAAAGATGGAATGAAGCCATGAAATAAAATATTACAGAAAGAGAGGGAGGAGCTCCTCAAGAAATGCACTAAAAAAGAAAAATGAGAGGAATAAATGAATGAAGAGAAGAGGGCACCTCATAAATAGAGGTGAGAGGGGAGTTGCATCCAACTCCCATATGCCACCTTTCATGTGGGTGAGTGCCATGTGTAAACCTCATAAGGAGGTAACTAAATAAATCAAATATTCCTTCAAGAGGAATATTGATGTGAGTTATCTTCACACATGTGTGAGGATACTCATGTAAAACAAAAATACAAGTATTTAATAAGAATATAAATATAATCTTTACCTAAGTACCAAGTAAAGATTAATTTTTCTAACAAAACTCCCCCTAGACTGATGTACCACTATACATCTAGCAAGAATAAGGAGGGGAAATTACCCCTAACCTCTGCCAGAACTCCTCAAAATTATCCTTTGCAAGAGCCTTTGTGAAAATATCTACCATCTGATCCTTTGTTGGAACATATTCCAACTTCACTTCCTTATTTGCAACCTTCTCTCTCAAAAAGTGATACCTGATTTCTATATGCCTAGTTCTAGAATGCATCACTGGATTCTTAGAAATATTGATAGCACTCGTATTGTCACACAAGATAGAAATAGGCTCATCATACAATACCTTGATATCCTTCAGGGTTTGCTTCATCCACAAAACTTGTGTATAGTAGGATGTTGCTACAATGTACTTTGCCTCTGCAGTTGATAAGGACATTGAATCCTACTTTTTGCTCTACCATGAAACCAATCTTCTTCCTAAAAAGAAAGTACCACCACGTGTACTTCTATTATCAACACAACCAGCCTAGTCAGCATCAGTGTAAGAACTCAAATCAAAGTCATTACCTCCTTGATACTATAGGCCATAATCTGAAGTTCCTTTCAAATATTTGAATATCTTTTTTACTGTCTTCTTATGTGTTTTCTTGGGATTGGCTTGATATCTGGAAACCACACATACTACATGCATAATATCAGGTCTAGAAGAAGTTAGGTACAATAGTCCTCCAATCATAGATCTATAAATAGCCTAATCCACCTCCCAAGACTAATCATCTTTTCTCAAATGACATCTAGTGACCATGGGAGTACTCAATGGTTTTGAGTCCTGCATACCGAATTTCTTCAACAACTCTTTGACATACTTAAATTGAGAAATAAATATACCACCATCTAGATGAGTAATTTGAAGTCCAAGGAAGAAATACATTTCACCAATCATAGATATCTCAAACTATTTTTTCATCTCCTCTGCAAACCTCTTACACATATCATCATCTCCACCAAAGATGATGTCATCAACATATACTACAACTATTGATATCTTGTTTCCTTCTTCCTTGATGTAAAGATTGCTATTTATAGTACCTTTCTTGAAGCCTTGCTGAAGTAAGTACTTGTCCAACCTAGCATACCAAGCCCTAGGTGCTTGCTTGAGACCATACAAAGCCTTCTTAGGTCTGCACACCATGTTGAGATCTTCTGATATCTGGAAACTATCTAGTTGTTCAATGTAGACTTCTTCTTCTAGGTCACCATTTAGAAATGTTGACTTAACATCCATCTAATATACCATGAACTTCCTATGAGTAGCAAGAGCAAGGAACATTATGATTACCTCCATCCTGGCTACCAGAGCAAAAGTCTCCTCAAAATTAGTACCTTCAACTTGTGTGTATCCTTTGCATACCAATCTTGCTTTGTTCCTTACAACTTCACCTTCTTCATTCATCTTGTTTTGGAACACCCAATTTGTTTCTATAACATTATTATTTTCTAGGCTGGGAACCAATTCTCATGCTTGATTCTTCTCAATTTGATCCAATTCTTCTTCCATGGCCTTTATCCATCCATCATCTTTGCTAGTATCAACAAAGTTTTTGGGTTCTACCATTGATAACAAACACAAGTTTACTTGCTCATGTGTCTTATCACACGTTCTCCTTATCTGTACTCCTTCATCCTTATCTCCAATGATCTAATCTATTGAGTGGTTCTTCTGAACATGCTTTGTTGGAGTCTTAGGCATCTTCTCTGGTTCTTGTTTCTTTTCTTCTTTCACTTCTTCTTCTTCATCTTCAATGCATGGAAATATATCACATTTGGAGTCCTCTGATTCATCTAAGATATGATATAGATCTCCATCTACCTTGACATTTATGCTTTCAATCATCTTTCCCAACCTCTTGTTATAGCATCTATAAACCTTGGTTCTGGTTGAGTAACCAATAAATATTCCTTCATCACTTCTTGAATCAAACTTTCCTAGGTCTTCTTTATCTCTTCTAATATAGCATTTACTACCAAAGACCCTATAGTATCTGATAGTGGGAGGTCTTCCATAACATAGTTCATAAGGGGTCTTAGTGTTGTTGACCCTTAATTGCACTCTATTAATTAGATAGATAGCAGTGTGAACTACTTCCTTCCAGTACATATCAGGTAGATCTGCATCTTTCAACATTGCCCTAGACATACCTTGCAGTTCTATTCTTTCTTTCCACTACCCCATTTTGTTGAGGGGTCCTAGGAGTTGAGAGATGTCTCCTAATACCATGATCTTCACAAAACTTTTCACATTCAAACATTTGATCATGGCATCTACTTCATTCTCAACCATAGTTTTGAACACTTTAAATTTATCAAGGGCATCTAATTTTTCTCTTAAGAAAGTAACCCAAGTCATTCTAGAATAATCATCAATAAGCAACATGAAATACCTCTCACCTTGTTAACTCTTTACTCTTTTAGGGCCACATAGATCAATGTGAATCAGCTCTAATGGCTTTGAAGAAGAATAATCCTTCCTTTTCAATCTTGTATTTATCTACTTTCCCATTTGACATTCCTTGCATACTATGTTTGTAGGCTTGATTATCTTGGGTATGTCTCTCACTGCATGAGTAGAATTGATATTTACCATATTATCAAAAATTTTGTGTCCCATTCTCTTGTGCCATAGCCAACATTCACTCGATTGAGCCAACAAACATGTTCTTCCATTTACCTCCTTCAAATAATAGATATAACAATATGTCTTGATACCTTCTTACACAACCCTTGGCATCAAAGGTGAGATCATAGTCCTTGTTGCACATCTAATTGACACTTAGAAGATTGTGTTTTAGCCCTTTGATATAGAGGACATCCTCAGTCCTATTCTTCCCATTAATAGTTATAGCACCTTTTCCATAGATTTGTGCTAACTCTTCACCACCAAACTTGATAGTACCACCATCCCACTTCTTAAGGCTAATAAACTTCTCCTTGTCGCCAGTCATATCATTTGAGCAACCACTATCAATTACCCAAGCCTTAGGTTCTTCTTTTGCATCAAAATCAGTCCATACAATGATTGATCTATCATTGTTTTGATTTGTTTGCAAGGCATCAGTCTTCTCACATTTTCCAACATCGTCCTTTTTATCACCAACACTCAAGGCTATGAAAAGTGTTTCATCATTTGAATCATCATGATCCTCATCTTTTAAAGAATAACTACTCTCTATGGAATACATACCTCTTTTAAACTTGTCTGAAGATTCAAGTGAAGAGAGCAGATAGAAGGGAAAGTTCACAAGGAATTTGTGTCTAAAGTGATTCAACAGGGTGAAGTGGTAATGATAGTAACATCTATAGCGACCCTCAAGAGTAATAAATTTCATGATAAGATAACAAACATAGTCTGAAGAATTTACTAGGCTCTCTCATTCAAATCCACCTTGCATTCTGATCAGCTTTTCACCTTCACAAAAAAAAACTCTCATACCCTCTATATCCTACACCATCTTCTACTTGTTCAATCTTTTACCCTCATGTTTCGATCTCCTGGCTTTAGCTATGGAGTCATCAGAGACTTCAAACTACACCCCACCAACACGAACCTTCCTATCAACATCCCATGACATAGTGAATTGCATAGAGAGGCTCTCATCAAAGTCGTTCAAGAACTCCAAGTAAGGCATTAACCCCCTTCATAACAAATGCTCCAAACCTAAGAGTTAGTTTTAAATTCCACACACGATGTCAGCTCAGTTCTAACTTTTTCACCTCCCATAGCTCTATATTTACCAAACCAACAAGGAGAGAAGCAATTATGAGACTTAGGAGATTTTAGAATGCCCTCAAACAAATTAGAGATGGTTTGGCACTCATAAAAGTTTCTATTAACAAGGCTACTCAAAATCCCTAAAATTTCCTTTGTATCCCTATACGCATCCAGGACCTTATTTCCTTCATTATGAGGCTCGTATGATCTCACAAGAGCCAAAGCATGAAAAGACATGAAACAAGAAAATGATTTGAAGAGGTGGGAGATATTGGTCATGAGGAATTAAGAAGAATCCTCCTTCTGAATGTTATTTCTTATGTTCAAAGGAAGATTAGAAATACGCCTCTAACATTTGATAGGGTAAAGATTGATCTCTAAGTTAGCCATGAAGTCCGCAATTTGATTACCTTCCCTATAAATATGGACAACCTCAACAATTTCAAAGCTTTAAAGAAAAGTTTTAATATTCTAGATAATGTCATCAATCTGCCAACCAACTCTAGCTCTATCTTTGACAACATCAATGATTAACTTGGAATGACCTTCAACCACTAGGTATTTGATACCAATGGCTAGGGCAACCTTGAGGGCCTAGAGGAGGGCCATATCTTCAGCAATGTTATTAGTGTTCTCACCAAGCCCCCCAACAAAAGCCACCACAAGGTCACCTTTGTCCGATCTAAGAACTCCACCCCCACTGGCCACCACAGGTTACCTTTAGCAGCACCATCAAAGTTAAGCTTGGTCCATACAAAAGGGGGGGACAACTTGGTGTTGGATCTAGCTCTACGCTTGGAATCATCCATCTTACAAATATTGGCCAAAATACTCCACTGAATTATAATACTTTGTTCAAGGTTGGTGGGAGGAAGTTCAGCATCTTTCAGAGTGTTGTTAGAGAGATTTTCCTGTAGGATCTTGGTAATCATACAAAAAACCCCCTTGGGACATTTGTATTTTTCCCTGAATAGCATGTTATTCCTTTCTTTCTAAAGGCCCCACCTCAGGATGGGAAGGACCTAGGCCCAGATTTCTTTCCTTATGGGGTGAATGAATGGAGATTTCTTGGACTTTAAGAAAGTGGGAAGGTCAACATCAATACTCCATGAGGTTCCTAAATTTTGCATGGCCAAACTCTAATCTTCCCAAGAAAAATCGCAGTGCAGAAGGAGATGAGAGATCATTTCTTCATCCTTCAAGTACAGAGCACACCTATTGGGGATTTTGAATCCTTTTAACTGAAGGTTGTCCATAGTTAAAATTTTGTTTTGCACAGCAAACCACCATAAATGGTTGATTTTGGGGATGAGATTGTGGTTCCAAACTTTACTCCATAGGTTATCCCCATTCTAACACATAAAGAGGTTATAGGTAGATTTAACTATAAAAATCCTTGTCTTATCCCTAGCCCATAGCATTTTGTCCTTCTGAGGGTAAATGGGAATTTTGTAATCTCTAAGGGAAAGTTGAACCTCATCCACCTTCTGTATGAGGTTAGCCTAGTCCAGACAGTAGTTTGATAGTTGTTTCCACCCACTTCTAGGAAGAAGGTACTGTTGGTCATGATGTTAGTCATAAACAAGCATAGAATAAAAGTACACATTAACCTTTTATTCATCTTGAAAGATACGATGAATTCAGAGAATTCATGATCCCAAGTCTCTAGTGATTAGGTCTTAATCGTCTGACGTTACTCAGAGGTTAATGTGAGTTGTTATTTCCATTTTGGGGCCTTACGTGAAGTTCATCATCATGACAATACTCCTGCAAAGATTCTTTATAGAGAAGTCATTTTATACATTTATTTGATGAAATGATGCAGAAATACTTCAATCTTTGCATGTTATTTTCAATTACACATGCTTTGTATTCAAATATGCTAAGTATTTTGCAATTATCTATGAGATGTCCACATATTTGTGTTATTTGCTTAAGATCATCAATTATTTGCAATTATGAGGGTGAAATGTTCTAAAATTTAAAAGACATTGAAGGAAATGCTTCTAATTAAAGTTGAACCTTTAGCTTTTAAACATGTATATCAGATATTGTCATGAAGAGAAGAAAACCAAACCATATTTTCACCAGGACATTCCACAGCTAGATATAGTTGATGCTAACTTCAAAGGAATTTGTATGAACACAACACATGTAAGTAGACATGCACTCCAAGGGACACAGCAAATGACCACATATATCCAAAATTCATATGCTGATTACTCAAGATTTACTATGAATTGTAATTGACACAGTCTTCTCATTCATTAAGCATGCAAAAATATAAATGTATACAAAAGCTTTGAAATGAGCTCTGAATGTTTCAGTAGATGGATTTCAATTAAGTTTTGAATATTTACAATGAGGCATTCCATCACCTTTTATAGAACAAGGTGAGGAATCCGTTACAAAAAGATCCACGATCTTGATTTATCAATGCATATCTATGGTCAACATTCTCTTTGACTTTGTCAATCCTATCAAAAGTGGCACAAGTTGCCAGCTGGCAACTATCTGGAGTACTTACTTTCATAAGTAACTGATGCTTATATCTCCCTTTATGATGTGTCTTCATCATGCTCTTTGTCTGATTCACGAGCTTCATTGTCAGGAGCATCACTTCCTAAACTTTCATCATCCTGATGATGATGACCTCGTATGTGAGACTATATGTTGCTCCGAACCTGCTCATATAACTGCAGAATTTTATCTATTTCTCTGCCATCCTGAGTCTTTGCTTTAATGATGGCATGCTTTTGTGCCTCGTATTTGTGTCTACTGTTGTCCAATTTGTCTTTCCTGTTTTGCAGTGTCTCATTGTAATTTCCATCTTGACTTTGATTCTCATTATTTTATCTATGACTTCTTCTGTCAAGTGAACAAGTGGATCATCAGTTACTGATTGGAAATTGCCATGTAAATCTTTGATGGCAAACTCTTCATCTTGATTTTCTACTTTCCTTCCACTTTTCCTTCTAGTGTTTCCAATATTTCTGCCTCAACAGACATTAAATCATGCAACTTCATGCTGATATCTCTTAGTTTATTATTGCATCTTTTAAGTACTCCACATTCAAATTGAATGTCCTTATACCATATATCAACCAACAAGGTGGTATTACTGTTCAGTACTTGTTTGTTGATAAGCAACTGAGGATTTATCCTCCTTATCTCTCCCAGTCTGTCCAATATCTTTTCCAATTTGTAAGACGTTTTACCTGTCTGCATCTGCAATTTATCTACTCTTGACCTGGAGTCACTGAGAGTATTCCACCTCTTCAAAGAGGCCTTTACCATTTCCTCAGCATTATCCAATGTGGATAACATCCATTTCCTTAGTACAGATGGCTCATGTTTCATGGGATCTAATTTATTCACCTCCTCTTGAGAAATGGCAGTCAATGGGACTGCATGTTCAGTTGAAGTCTCTTCAGTATTAGTCAGCCTTCTTATGTAGGCATGCAACTGAGCAATGTGCTCTTTGTGTTTCTTATTTTTGTCCTTCTCTCTTTTCACCTTTTGAATTAAAGAATCAATAATATCTTTGCCCTCTTGACCCTCTTGGTCTTCATTGCCAAAGCCCAAATCCACTGTGCTAATTTGAAACTTATCTAAGGTAATTTTACCTTTTTCTTTCTCTACAATAGGTACTGCAATCTATGCAGTCCTTCTCCCAGTTGTTGGATCCCTCTTAATGGCCAAAGTCATTCTAGCCTTCCTCTTAGGTTTTATTATATTCTCAGAAAATAAAGTAGATACGTCAAATTCTTGAATTTCAAATTCTACTTCTGCATTTACCTCTTTCTCCAACCATGGAGATACCTAATCATGTTTCTCTGCATCATCATAATGTTCACCTTTATCTCCTGTTTCTGTTAGTAGATGTGATGGAGAAGGTGATTTTCTTAGTTCTTCTTCGTGATGCTCGCTTTGATGTTGATCCTGTGGCACATCCCCCTGTTGAGGAACTTCTTTCTCCAGAGGAGCATCTTCCTGAGGTGGGGAATCTTGTGATGTATCTATATGTTGATCATGATGATCATGATCCTTTTCTATTATCACCTCATCCATTTTCAACTCTTCCTCTTGTTGAGGTATATTTTCATCAATGGACATTGTGGCATCCTCCTCAAGTGCTGATGTTGGTTCTGAAACCATTATTTGTTCCGCATCCATACTATCAACTTGCTAAGCTGTAGCAGTAGGATCCTCTATTATTCTCTCCTCATCAGCTTCCTTCTCTTGAACTTCTACTATGGTAGGCTTAACTGATGTATCCACTTGACTTATCTCTAAAGTATGGCCCTTTGATTCTGCCATCTTCACTTCTTCTGCAAGTTGCTCTTTATCAGGTGATCCTGCCGGATGTTCAGGATTCACATCCTATTTCTCTGTCAAGTCTACCACTATAGGACTTGTCACCTGTGCAATTAATGTATCTAGCCCTATTTCTTGGGCTATCCTTTCTGGGCTTTTTTCCTTTTCTGTTTCCACTTGCTTCATCTCCTCCACTATAGTTTGAACTGGTGGAGTCTTGTGAGCGGTCATGCTTGTACTACAACAAGGGTTTCCATCTTTTGTGAAGCCACTTCCTTCACAACTTCATCATCAGACAAATATATTGTCTCCTCCAGTGAGATGTGACCTTCTGCATGTGCCTGGGAGGTCTCTTTCATATGTTCTTCTGCAAGCTCCGTCTTGAACTTGATGATGGTACGAAGCGGAACATTATCTTGAAGTTCCCTATGCATTTCACTACCTACCCCTTGTAACAATGTAGGGGATTGTCTTATCTCACCCCTCATGGAGGTTCTTGGTCTCTTTGGTGGGATAGATACCACCACCTGCAGAGCTCTTCTCTTCCTTTTGAATAACAAAAGGGCCTCTTCTTCTTCAGGCTCTTCCTCCATGAGGATATCCTCTTCGTCTGGTTTTCTTGAGGATTGACCCTCTTCTTGGGTCTCAGTAATTTCAGCCTCTATTGTCTTTTTCTTCTTGGACTTTTGTTTTCTTGTCCATGGGGGTGATGTGGATCCTGATCCTAATCCTGATCCTGATGCTGTTGCTTCTTCAGCTATGAACACTGCCCGCTCAACAATAACCCCTTTGGGTTCATTATCTATTTTCTTGCCCCTTGGGGGTCTTTTGCTCTATTGTTGTTGTGGAGGGAGTCTATCTCCCTTAGACTTTCTTTTTTCATTTATGAAGTCATCATACTCCCCATCAGGAATATCCTGCCCCTTCTTTTTGTTGTCCATAGTAATGGCAACACCTTTCTTCTTCAAAGCCTCTATCTGTTCATCAATCCAGGCTTGGGTTAGCTGTAGGGTCCTGGCAATGAAGGGGTCCAAGGATATGTCCTCTTGTATGGTGAGGTCAAGTGCAGAGATGGTATCATTATATATCTTCTTTTCCTCATACTCATCTACAATTATCCTGCCATCATCCTTTTTCAATTGTTGAGGGATGGGGATGCAATCAAAGGTTCTGATTTGATTCAGTGTTAGCCTTCGATATCTTCTTCTTCTTGCTTCTGCTTCATCTTCACAGTCAGCCCAGAAGTCCTCTAGGTGCCTCTGGTGAATAGGTTTTCCTACAATTTTCTACATTCTGCCATAAGGGTCATATGGTCTTATCAGTGGAAAAGGCTACAACTTCATTTTATTCAAGGTGACCATCACCTTCTTGATGTTCTCTGAATCAGGACACATGTACCAGCCAATAGTGACTGGAAACAAAATTGGCGGCAGCTTCCGGGCATCCTTATATGTTTTCGATATTGTGGAGCTCTGCCTTATAAATTCCATCAGTATCACCGCATCAGTGGGATACCTTGGCAGCATGAGGGGATTTCCTTCAAAACCCTCAATCCTTATGTAGGAAAAGGTGGCAAATTGTATATACCAGGCTCCATGCTTGTAGATTATCTCTTGAGCCTCCATGCTCAATCATTTTGTTCTGTCCTCCTCCATGGTTCTAACCAGATGCATAGAGAATTCATCATTTACCAGTTTGTAATCTTGGAGGTAATTGGCTCTTTGCAGCTGGGGATGATGATCCCAAACATGTACAGCATTAACTGTACCTGTAAGTTTTCCATCTATAACTAGTGCATCAAATGTGCCTTTGTATGCACAGGAGTAGACAATATATGATGTCATATAGAAAGCACAATTTGAACCTCCTAGGTTCATCAGTTGTTCATGCAGAGCATCACTTATTAGTTGGCCCCACAATGGCTTGGTGTCTGAATATATGCACATCATGATCACCCCATACATCCAATCTTTAAAACTACCCGCGTCAGGCTGGCCTGTGACTCTACTCAATAATGCAATCATGTATTGGTACTCAGCACTAAAATCATGTTTGTACAAGTGCACAGGAAGTTTGGCAGCTATAGGATATGTGCTGTTCTCAGCCCTCCAGTGGTACATGTTTTTCTTGGCTTGTTTCTTGTTATTTTCATATTCTTTCTTTGATTTCTTCAGGTCTACACTGTTGACCTTCTTGCCCAATGGCAGCCCAAATGTCTGGGAGAGGCCCTTAATGGATAGGTCTGCATATACCCTTCCATGCTTCATCACCTATCGAGTCTCTGGGTTGTAATTCTGGGCACACTCGATAACCAGCTCCAAAGACTCCATGGAGTATGGGAAACCAGCGGCATTCCACATCCCAGACACAAATACGGCATCCAACATAGGACTTCTGTTCTTCTCATCATTCAACATAGCTGACCATGCTTCCAAATTAGTATTCCCCCTGTAATTGCACTATATTTGAACAAGACGCCCCTCTGAGATGAAAACATGGGCTTACTGAATTCAACCTCACACTTAGCCAACCTCTTGTCATCCATGGATACCTACAATTAAAAAAATCATGTTTTACAATGGATACTGACATGCATGTAGATAACAATTATCTCTACTAACTATCATGCCTACTGTATTTATTCGACATCAACTTATCATGGGGGTGCATAAACCAAGACTTCAGATTAACAACACCATACCTGACTATTACAGAAACAACATGATGAGGGTTTCATTTACTTACCTGGATATGCAAATTTTCTTTATACTAGTGGAATTCTGAAAGTGCTCTTAATTCTTGCTGATGATCACGTACTTCCTTCTGCCAGCAGACTCCGTTCGTATGACTATCGCCTATATGAGGATATGGAAGCTGTGCTCTGTAAAAGTAATTTCTTCGCAAGGTAAATATAAAAATGGCATTAGATTTACCTTTTAACCTTGTAATTAGGGTAAATTTAGGATAAATCCTGACAGATTAGATTTTATTCGTTGATCCCTAGCACGGAAACTCAGGATTTCATCAGGTTTATTGATCGGCAGGAAATACCAACCACCTCAGCATGCATTTAATGCTAATGGCGGCAACGACAGCAGGGTGATATTCAAACGGCAAGATGATATTTTAAAATATTGGGTGATGTTCAGATATCGGGCGATTTTCGCTGCTAGGTCATGCTTTAGACGCCAGGAGGATATTAGAAAATATTAGGTGATGTTTAGATGATAATGACCAAGGTCATTCTTTTCTTACTCTCAGGATATCGGGATGACATCATCCAGATATTCGTTCACTATATCGTTAAGGCATGATGACATCATCGTCATGTTATGCGAACAGGATCATGTTTAGAAAATATGCACCCGAAGAGTAAATGTGATGATTACGTCATCGTCATGTTCACTTCTTTGTTTATCGTACTCATATGACATCATCAGGATAATGGCTTAGGGTGATATTTCGCGGTAGGAGGATATTGAGAAATATCAGGTTACATTTGGAAATATGACGCTCGCGAAATATAAGGCTGTTTGACGGGTAAGGGTCACTACCACCTAAAGTTGACGTCCGAATATTTGGACCGCATGATTTATCAGGTGATGGACTAGATCAGGATGATCATCGGTAACATGACTGATGTTATGAAATATGATCCTCCTCTTGCGAATATCAGGTTTGACCAATAACTTTGACAGTTCATAACTTTCACATCCTGATGAATATCAGGGTGATGTAAAAGGCAAACTTACATGGAATTTAATCCTCTTTCTAAATATGGGGTCACGGAAATGAAATATGAATTTTGACAAACTGACCTCATGATGATGACTTACCTCATCCTCATTCTACATGATGATGCACATGACTTACTTTTACCAAACCACCAGAAAGCAAACAACACAAGCTAAGCCAAAAAGTTGGGTCCCTGTTTTGCCAAGTCAACATGGGGCGTGTTGTGTAACCACACAACAGGTACTCACAAGCCAACCTTCCAAAGAAAGTAACAGCCTTATTGACCAAACCGTGGACATTATGAAGCCTACTTAAAGGTGAACCTGTAATCCAACAATCTTCCTAGAATTTTATAGTTCTTCCATCTCCCAATCTCCACTTAATGCGCTAGAACAGAATAGATCTACTCTTTAACACATTGTTCCAAATGACCAAACCTTTGGGTAGACCAGTAGAATGTAGAAAATCCTCAAAATTTAGATTACCCAAATACTTAGCTCTCATGATATTGCCCCATTCCTTGTTTCCACTTAAGAGATTACATCCAACATTAGCAATAAGGGTCTTATTAATTAGGTTTATCTTCCTAATTCCCAAACCCCTTGGAGCTTTGGCCTACACACTTTATCCCAGCTGACTAGAGCCATCCTTTTTTAATTTTCCAACCATGTCCATAGGAAGTTCCTTTAGATTCTTTCAAACTTCTCAGCAATGTACTTGGGAATTTTAAAGAGGGACAAGAAGTACATGGGAATACCTTGAAGGGAAGCCTTTAGAAGTTGATATTTGCCAACTTGGCTTAATAGCTTGCCTTTCCACCCTACCAGCTTCTTCTAAATCCTTTCCAAGATGGAGTTCCCATAGGCAGGAGTAACATCTTTAACAGCTAAGGGGAGGCCCAAGTAAGTTCTAGGGAGCACACCACTAGAGCAACTGAGAATCCCCATAATCTTATGTTGGAACTCCAAGGGGGTATTGAAGAAATACACCTAGATTTTGTCATAGTTGATACACTGACCATCTGACATTGGATAATCCTATAACACTTGTTTCTATTTCCTTGCCTCAACCATAGAGGTTGCCCCAGATAGGATGGTGTCATCCCAAAACTGCTAAATAATCGTCGAGTCAGTTGTTGAAGCAGGTTTAATGCCCTTAATCTCCCTGGAGTTCAGTAAGTTTAGGAAGCTTCTACTTAGGACTTCGACCATGAGGATTAAAAGGTAAGGGGATAACGAGTCACCTTGCCTTAAGCCCCTACTAGCATTAAAGGATCCCCTGGGGACCCCATTAACAAGGATAGAATATCTTACAGAGGTGATACACATTTTTATAAGTTGCAACATTTTTCCTTAGAAACCCATCTGCTCCATAATTTTGAATAGAAACTCCTAGGCCACTCTATCATAAGCTTTTGAGATGTCAAGCTTAAAAACCATTCCAAGTAATTTGTTTCCTTCCATAGAATGTATGAATTCACGTGTAGAAATGGTTACATCAAGAATTTGTCAACCTGGTACAAACCCCTTTTGACTACTTTTGATAAGTCTATCAAGGATAGTTGTAGTCTGAACACTAAACTCTTAGAGAATATCTTGTAGACTTGTTACAAAGACTAATAGGCCTAAAGTCTGCCATGCACAAAGGGTCTGATTTTTTGGCACCAGAGCAATAAAAGTATGATTGAGTTGTTTTAGCAGCTTACCTATCCAAAGAAATCCCTAGCTACCTCTGTGACATCTTTCCCCACAATATCCCAGTACTCTTGAAAAAAGGTTGGGGGGAAGCCATCTAGTCCCAAAGCCTTGAAGGCACCCATAGAGAAAAGACTAGAACGGACCTCCTCCTCAGAAACTAGTTTACCAAGTTGAGTATTGTCCTCATTGTTGAGAAATGTAGGAATGATGTCAATAAGTTCCTATTTGATCCTATAATCCTAGGCAGCCAGGAATTTCTAGAAATAGGTGTTGCAAATATGTGCCTAATCGATGTTGTCATTGATGTCAACATATTTTTGTTGCCATTGGTGTTAATTGTATCATATTTTGTTGCCTATCTAGAAGATTGGAATGTTGAGGATATTGAGAAAATCAATGAAGATAAATGTATGCGGACCATATGGCTATGTAGAGGATGGTCTTAAGTAGCTCCAATTAAGATTTGAGAACTCCGCAAGAAGATTGGGTGAAGTTATGGTCTTCTGAGTAGAACAGGTTTCTGTAGTTGTTCAATGATGATAGAGGGACAAGAAGTTGGTTTAGATTGGTCCGGTATGAGTATTTTGTGATCTACAGATCTAGAGGCATGTATGGGATGTTGGTGTGTTCTCTCAACTCAAGTGGTTCATGGTTTGGAGGTCCCCAAGCAATCTTTCTAGTTTGACAGCCATGGCAGACAGTGTTCTTGAGGTTCTAGATGAAAATGTAAGTGATTCTGATGATTTGAGGAGTGAAGATGTTTTTGTTGAACTCGTTGTGCTTGTGGAGGTCTCTGGATCATGTGACTATTGCATTGGAGGTTCGCATTGAAGTTTGATCTTGTTGGTGAAGATTTCCTTCTTGGTGTTGATGTTTTTTTCCTAGTCTTGGCCGACCAGATGATTCAAGCATGTTGCGAATGTTCTAAAAGCAATTCTCTAGAGTATGGCATGTTGATTCAAGGCCTAGCTATGTTTGGATGATAGCCTAGTGATTTGCATTAAGTTAGATGTTTGAAAGTGGTAACCTTGATGTTTATCCCAAGGTTGATGAAGCATATAAAGGAGAGTAGTTGAGCCAAGGAAAATTATCCTTGAGCAAATTATCAAATCCAAAGAAAGGATCAAAATAGAGCAGAGAAGAAAAGGAGCAGAAGAATAAAAGAAGATAAGAGTAAAGAGTTGGTGAAGAAGAGTTTAGAGGTAGAGCAGAAGTTTTATGAGCATTCAATGGTACTGAATCAGGCATGAAGTAGATGCTATTTCTCAGTCAATTCTTTCTGTATTAAACATAAATTTCTTGTAGGCAGTGAGCCTCTCTTTTGAGTAGTGTGCTCTGGGTAGTGATCCCGAAGGCAAGTGTCTTCCCATTATTTTAAGTACTTTTAATAGGGTACAAATCTTTTGGGCTAACACCCACCATGGTTTTTCCCTTAACCGAGTTTCCATGTCAAATGTGTTGATTATATTTCTACTTATGTGATGTTGTTTCATGTTTAATGTTTACATGGTTAATCAATTTGCAAATTGTGAAAGAAGACTAAAAGAAAGAAAAGGTTAATTTTTGGGACCACTGATTCACCCCCCCTCTCAGTTGTCCGGTCTATTTCCAACAATTGGTATCAGAGTCAGTTCCTCTAAAAGAAGCTTGACCGCTTGAGGAGATCCAAGATGCCGACCTACAAGAAAGACAATCTAAGATTTGATGGAACAAATTACTCTATTTGGAAGGATCGCATGGAGTGTCATTTGTAATGTATGGGTAGTGCTTATTGGCTGATAAATAAGGATGAATATATTCCTCTGAAGAATCCTTCAACTCCAGATGAAATCAAAAATGTTGAAAACAACCTTCGAGCTAAAGAAGCCTTATTGAGTGCCCTGACTGATTCAGAAATGACAAATGTCTTTGGAATAAAAACTGCTCATCAAATCTGGAAGAAGTTGGAGAATCTTTATGAAAGAGATGAATATGTCAAATGTGCCAAGCTACAAAGTCTAAGAGGAAAATTTGAAAATCTGAGGATGAGTGGGGATGAAAACATCACAATCTACATGCAAAAGATAAATGAACTTGTGTGTGGTATCAGGTGTGCTGGTGGAACTTTAGATGAATCAGAGATTGTGGCAAAAGTGATCAGATCTTTACCTAATTCATACAAACATAAATTTGTTGCTATAGAGGAGATCAAGACTGTCTCAAAAGTTACAAGAGATCAGCTGGTTGGCAAAATTTTTGCCTTTGAGTTAAGTGAGTTTGGTGATTCTCTTCCTAAGTTTGAATCTGCATTCAAAGCTAGTGTTCATGGGAAGCAAAGATATGATCCAGGTGAAAGCTCTTCAGGTAGATCAAATAGATTTGTTAAGGCTAGGAAGGATCTTGAAGATGATGAAATTGAGTCTACAAAACTTGAAGCTCTTATTGCCAGAAGAATGCCAAGAGGATTTGGTAAGTATGAAGGAAAGTTGTCATTCAAATGTTTTGCTTGTAATAAGATTGGTCATTTTGCCTCAAGATGCCCGAAGAAATTTTCAAAGCCAAACCCTAACTGATATAAAAGTTAGAAGAATTGTTACTATGTTCAAGAAGTTGGAGAAGGAGTCACAGATGATGAATCTGATCATGGAGAAAATGAGTGGGTGTTCATTGCTATCAAAGAAGAAAATCCAGTGTCTACTGAATCTGCTAGTTGTGCAATTATGGAAAGTGCCTTGGCTACTCAAGTTGTTGATGAATGGTTGATTGATAGTGGATGTTCCCATCATATGACTAGTGATAAGAGTAAGTTTGTGAGTCTTGAAAAATATGATGGTGGATTTGTGAAGTTTGGAGACAAGTCAGCTGGTAGAATCCATAGCAAAGTATCCATCTCTTTTGATGGTAAGAATTACACTAATGATGTTCTATATGTGGAAGGACTGAAGCATAATCTTCTCAGTGTTGGATAGTTGGTTGACATGGGTTATGATCTTCGATTCAAGGATGGAAAATGTAGAATCTTAGAACGCTCCGGAACAGAAATTACATCCGGTACTAAGACTAGAGGTAACATCTTTCATTTAAGTAGTTCTGGTACAAGTTGCTCGATTTCTCATGTGGATCAGAGTTGGCTCTAGCATAGGAGAATGTGTCATGTGAATTTTGACAAGATTATCAAGATAACTTCCACTCAAGTTGTAAGAGATCTTCCAAGACTTGTGAAACCTACTAATAGCATGTGTAGAGAATGTCAACTAGGCAAACAAAACAAAATTTCATTCAAGAGTAAAGAACAGTCTTCAAGTGGATTGTTAGAAGTTGTGCATACTAATCTTTGTGGTCCTGCTAGACTCAGAAGTATACAAGGAGACAGATATTTCATTTTTTTGATTGATGAATACTCTTGAATGATGTGGGTAACCTTCTTGAAAGAAAAATTAGAAGCTCTTAACAAATTCAAAGTGTTCAAGGTCATGGTGGAGAATGAGATTGGTGTGAAGATAAAGTGTCTGAGATCTGACAAAGGTGGAGAATTTACCTCCGGTGAGTTTGATTCATTTTGTGAGAAGCAAGGAATAAAAGGACAGTTATCTACTCCTAGAACTCCTCAACAAAATGGAGTTGTGGAAAGAAAGAACCGGACCATTCAAGAAGCTGCTAGGACCATGATGATGGAAGCAAATGTTCCACAAGTCTATTGGAGAGAAGTTGTAAGTACTACTGTCTACACTCTTAACCGAGTGCAAATCAAATTTAATTCTTGTAAGACCCCTTATGAACATGGTTTGGTCATGCTCCTACTATGAAGTATTTCAGAGTTTTTGGTAGTAAGTGCTATATCAAAAGAGATGAGGATCTAGGCAAGTTTGAAGCAAAAAGTGATGAAGGGATATTTCTGGGTTACTCTACTCAAAGCAAGGCATATCGGTGCTTTAACAAAAGACTAAAAAAATTTGTTAAAAATGTAAATGTTAGAGTTGATGAGAGCAAAGGATACTCCAGGTCTTACGGATATGATTCAGATGATCAAGATGAAAGTCAAAGTCAAGGAAGACAAGTTTAGACTCAAAATCAGATTCAAACTGATCCAGAAAATCTAGTAACTCAAGAGGATAATACAAGAGTCAAGGAATAAGTTCAGGAATTAGAAGCTCAACCAAATCCCAAAACTCCAAGGTATGTAAGACTGAATCATCTTGAAGATCAAATCATAGGAGATAGAAATGAAGGTGTTTGAACTAGAAGAAGAATTATTGAAGATGAAGAAGAGATCTATTTGATTTCAAAGATTGAACCAAAATCTGTAAGTGAGGCCTACAATGATGAAAACTGGATAAAAGCAATGGAAGAAGAGCTAATGCAAATTGAAAAGGATCACATTTGGGATCTTGTTTCTAGACCTGAAGATAAAAATGTGACTGGAACTAAATGGGTCTTCCATAACAAACTAAATGAAGATGGTGAAGTTGTAAGAAACAAAGCAAGATTAGTATGCAAAGGATATTCTCAAGTGGAAGGAATTGATTTTGAAGAAACTTTTGTTCCAGTGGCAAGAATAGAGGCAGTCATATTATTTCTTGCATTTTCTACTTATAAAGATTTCAAGGTCTATCTGATGGATGTCAAGTCAGCATTCCAAAATGGAGAACTAGAAGAGGAAGTATATATTGAGCAACTGGAAGGATTTAGTTGTCTGATCAGAAAAATATGGTCTGCAGATTAAGGAAAGCATTATATGGACTCAAAAAAGCCCCAAGAGCATGGTATGCAATAATGGATAAGTATCTACTAAGGCTAGGATATAACAAAGGCACTGCTGATAGTAATCTTTACTTCAAGATTGATCATGAGAACATTCTGATTGTTGAAGTATTTGTTGATGATATCATTTTTAGTGGAAATGAGAGCATGTGCAAAACATTTGCTGATTAAATGCAAAATGAATTTGATATGTTTATGTTTGGTGAAATGAATTTCTTCTTTGGGTTTGCAAATCACTCTGTTAGATAAAGGTATCTTTATATCTCAATCCAATTATGTGAGAATTGTTGAAAAAAATTGGGATGGAAGATTCAAAGCTAGTAGGTACCCCCATGGTAACCAGATGTAAGTTAAGTAAAGATGATGATTCCCCTAAGGCAAATCAGAAGAGGTATAGGTCAATGATTGGAGGACTGCTCTATCTGACTCAGACCAGACCTAACATCATGAATGCAGTTGGAATTATTCTAGGTTTCAAGTTGATTCTAGAGAATCTCATGTTGTGGCAGTCAAGAGAATTTTTAGATATCTCAAAGGGACAATTGATTTTGGCTTGTGGTATCCAAAGGATAATGACTTCACTCTTCATGCATATATTGATGTTGTTTGGGCAGGAGATGTGGATGACAGGAAAAGTACTAGTGGTGGTGCATTCTTCTTAGGAAGAAGATTGGTTTCTTGGTTAAGAAAAAAATAAGAGGCAATATCTCTGTCTACTACATAGGCAGAGTACTTAGCAGCAACAAACAATTGCACTTAAGTTCTATGGATGAAGCAAATGTTGAAGGACATCAAAATTGTGTTTGAGGAGCCTATCACAATCTTCTATGATAATTCAAGTGCAATAAGCATTTAAAAGAATCTGATGTTGAATTCAAAGACAAAGCACATATCCATCAAGTTTCATTTCTTGAGAGAGAAAGTAAATGAGAATGACATAAAGTTAGAATTTGTGTCTTCAAAAGATCAGATTGCGGATATTTTCACTAAGCCTCTTCCCAAAGATACTTTTGAGTATCTTAGAGAAAAGTTAGGGGTTATTACCCCTCTTGGTCAGAATTAAGATGCACTAGAATACATCAGTTCGGTGGAATTCAGTCATATCTTGTGATCTAGATTGATGTTAAGGAGGCACTACTCATGGGGAGTAGTCTGCATGCAATTTTGGACTGAAACAAAGATGGAGAAAAGACTGCAAATATGTTCCCTTTGCCATTGATTTCAAAGGGGGAGAGAAGTTGGTGCAGAAGCACCCAATATCTCTTTTGTGTCAAATTGGCAAACTAAGTCTTTTATTAGAGTCTAAGTTTTTTTGTGTCATTTTGCATTGAATAAGGTCACCATAGACCAAGAGGCTTGTAATAAGGTCACAATGACCAATCCCATATGTGTTTAGAATCATAGTTTAGGGTTGTTGTCAAAACAAGGTCAAATAATGCAAGATAAATGAAAAAGCTTCTATGTTAACTTAACAAATAGGTAATTAAGAGGCTTCCCAATAGTCAAAAAGCATGGAATTCAGTTGTGACTAATTGGGAGTCACTCTATATATGTAAATAGGCCTTCAACAATCAAAGGTGTGGTGGAAGGAGAAGAGGAAAAAATAATGAATAAAATTCAGTCTTTTTGTATATTTTTTCTGCAATGTTAATATTTTTGAGGATGTTATGGCCCCATACGGCCTCCAAATGACATAAAATTAGATTTTTTGGAAAGGTATTTGAATCAAATTTCATTTGATTCTAATTTTATAATTTTTTATTGAGTTTTGCAAAAATTACAACCATTTTTGTAAAAATTATTTTAAACTATCAAAAACCCTCATCTAGGGTAATAGACCTGTTGCAAAGCTTGGTACGGCCTCCTAGAATATTTTCTACATAAATGGTTGAAACCCATTTTATAAAGAATTCTTAACTCAAATGGGTTTTTTATTGGGTTCAATTTCATTAAGTTTGGAGGGAGATATCCCTATTTTTCTAAAACTGGTCTGAAATAACCTAGTTTTGAAGGTCATTGTGAGAGTTTGTGAAGCCAATCAAAAGTATAAGTTTGTGAAACTTTGTAAAACCAAGTTGTTTCCACCTTCTAATGCATCAAAGTGGTATCAGAGCTCTAGGGATTAGATCTTTTGAAGGTGAGAAATTTGAGAGAAATTAAGAAGCAAGAAGAAGCTTTGCTTGTGTAGAGAATATGATGGATTTGTTGAGAAGACTTTTACAGGCAGAGGATTCACAAAGGAAGAAGTAACAAGAAGAAAAAAAGAAAAAGAGGAAAGAAGAGAAGTTAAGGCAAGAAGAGTTTGAGAAAGAGGTATCAGCCCTAAAACAAAACATAAAGAAATAGGATTTGGAGTTCCAAGAGTTCCTAATGAAGAAAGAGCAAAGGATTAACCAAATGATAAGTTGGCACTTGAAGGTAAAGAGGAAGATTGTGTGGCTTATTCAAAGGTTGATGCAAAAGAAAAGACAAATGAAGGAATTAGAACCAAATGTGAAGGCAAAAGAACCTTTGATGGAAAAACGTAGTGAACAAGCAAAGGAAGATGAAGAAGAAGATATGGACATTGCAACCATTCCCAAACAAGAGGAAGTTATCACAGCAGAGTGGAAGAAAGAGTTCCTTATGAAGACTTAAGATGAGTTGAAGATGCATGATAGTATGGTGGTTGAGGCAATACTTTGTTCATTGTTTTTAAGAGAGGATAAAGGACAATTACACTCTACTATTCTGAAGGTTTGTAAACCTAATCAGATAGAGACAATTAAGGAAGAACTCCTTGAGGGAGTAGAGGACTTGAAGTACGTTAAGAATGAAGAAGCCATTGCTACATGGAAAAAGCAAAGAGTTAAAGAGAGCATCTATCCTTTCATGATTACAGTCTTGATGGGATATAGGCCAAGGTACCAAGTGCGAGGAGAAGGACAAGATACTAAGATGAAAATTGAAGTGCATCAAAGCATGAAGAATCTGATTTCAAGTGGCAAGAGAGGGGGAAGACTAATTTGCATGGACAAATTCAAGCCAAAGGTAAGGATAAAATAAATTTGGATCAATTGCAAGAAAAAGGAGCATAAAAGAATTGAAGATCAAGTGATTATTGCAGGTCAAAAAGTAGAAGACTTCCAAGGGACTTGGAATAATTTCATGGCTGGAAGTATGGTGCAGGAGCACCCAATATCTCTTTTGTGTCAAATTGGTAAACTAAGTCTTTTATTAGAGTCTAGGTTTTTTTGTGTCATTTTACATTGAATAAGGTCACCATAGACCAAGAGGCTTGTAATAAGGTCACAATGGCCAATCCCATATGTGTTTAGAATCATAGTTTAGGGTTGTTGTCAAAACAAGGTCAAATAATGCAAGATAAATAAACTTATATATTAACTTAACAAATAGGTAATTAAGAGGCTTCCCGATAGTCACAAAGCATGGAATTCAATTGTGATTGATTGGGAGTCACTCTATATATGTAAATAGGCCTTCAACAATCAAAGGTGTGGTGGAAGGAGAAGGGGAAAAAATAATGAATAAAATTCAATTTTTTTGTATATTTTTTCTACAATGTTGATGTTCTCGAGGATGGTATGGAACCATATGGCCTCCAAATGATAGAAAATTAGATTTTTTGGAAAGGTATTTGAATCACCTTTCATTTTATTCTAATTTTATAAACTTTTATTGAGTTTTGCAAAAGTTACAACTATTTTTGTAAACACTATTTTAAACTATCAAAAAACCTCATCTAGGGTAACAGTCCTGTTATAGAGCATGGTACAGCCTCCTAGAATATTTTATGCATAAATGGTTGAAACCTATTTTAGAGGAATCATTAGCTCAAATGGGTTTTTTATTGAGTTCAATTTCATTGAGTTTGGAGGGAGATATCCCCATTTGTCTAAAACTGGTCTGAAATAACCTAGTTTTGAAGGGTCATTGTGAGAGTTTGTGAAGCCAATCAAGAGCATAAGTTTCTGAAACTTTGTAAAACCAGGTTGTTTCCACCTTGTAATGCATCAAAGTGGTATCAGAGCTCCAAGGATTAGAGATTTTGAAGGTGTGAAACTTCAGAGAAGTTAAGAAGCAAGAAGAAGCTTGCTTGTGTAGAGAATATGATGGATTTGTTGAGAAGACTTTTGTAGGCAGAGGATTCACAAAGGAATAAGTAACAAGAAGAAAAAAAGAAAAGAGGAAAGAGGATAAGTTAAGGCAAGAAGAGTTTGAGAAAGAGGTATCAGCCCTGAAACAAGACATAAAGAAATGGGATTTGGAGTTCCAGGAGTTCCTAATGAAGAAAGAGCAAAGGATTAACCAAATGACAAGTTGGCACTTGAAGGTAAAGAGGAAGGTTGTGTGGCCTATTCAAAGGCTAATGCGAAAGAAAAGACAAATGAAGGAATTAGAACCAAATGTGAAGGCACAAGAACCTTTGATGGAAAAAGGTAGTGAACAAGCAAAGGAAGATGAAGAAGAAGATATGGACATTGCAGCTATTCCCAAACAAGAGGATGTTATCACAGCAGAGTGGAAGAAAGAGTTCCTTATGAAGACTCAAGATGAGTTGAAGATGCATGATAGTATGGTGTTTGAGGCAATACTTTGTTCATTTTTTTCAAGAGAGGATAAAGTACAATTACACTCTACTATTCCATAGGTTTGTAAACCTGATCAAATAGAGATAATTAAGGAAGAACTCCTTGAAGGAGCAGAGGACTTGAAGGACATTGAGAATGAAGAAGCCATTGCTACATGGTAAAAGAAAAGAGTTAAAGAGACCATCTATCCTTTCATGATTACAGTCTTGATCGGATATAGGCCAAGGTACCAAGTGCAGAGAGGACAAGTTACTAAGATAAAAATTGAAGTGCATCAAAGCATGAAGAATCTGATTTCAAGTGGCAAGAGAGGGGGAAGACTAATTTGCATGGACAAGTTCAAGCCAAAGGTAAGGATAAAATCAAGTTGGATCAGTTGCAAGAACAAGGAGGAGCATAAAAGTATTGAAGATCAAGGGATTATTGTAGGTCAAAAAGTAGAAGACTTCCAAGGGACTTGGAATTATTTCATGGCTGGGAGTATGGTGCAGGAGCACCTAATATCTCTTTTGTGTCAAATTGGAAACTAAGTATTTTATTAGAGTATAATTTTTTTTATGTCATTTTTCATTGAATAAGGTCACCATAAACCAAGAGACTTTTAATAAGGTCACAATGACCAATCCCATATGTGTTTAGAATCATAGTTTAGGGTTGTTGTCAAAACATGGTCAAATAATACAAGATAAATGAAGAAACTTCTATGTTAACTTAACAAATAGGTAATTAAGAGCCTTCCCAATAGTCACAAAGCATAGAATTCAGTTGTGACTGATTGGGAGTCACTTTATATATGTAAATAGGCCTTCAACAATCAAAGGTGTGGTGGAAGGGGAAGGGGAAAAAATAATGAATAAAATTTAGTTTTTTTGTATTTTTTTTTCTGCAATGTTGATGTTCTCAAGGATGGTATGGCCCCATATGGCCTCCAAATGACATAAAATTAGATTTTTTGGAAAGGTATTTGAATCACCTTTCATTTTATTCTAATTTTATAAACTTTTATTAAGTTTTGCAAAAGGTACAACTATTTTTGTAAAAACTATTTTAAACTGCCAAAAACTCTCATCTAAGGTAACAATCCTATTGTAGAGCATGGTACGGCCTCCTAGAATATTTTCTACATAAATGGTTGAAACCCATTTTAAAGGGAATTCTTATCTCAAATGGGTTTTCTATTGGGTTCAATTTCATTGAGTTTGGAGGGAGATATCCCCATTTTTCTAAAACTAGTCTGAAATAACCTAGTTTTGAAGGGTCATTGTGAGAGTTTGTGAAGCCAAGCAAGAGCATAAGTTTATGAAACTTTGTAAAAATAAGTTGTTTCCACCTTGTAATGCATCAGAATTCATGTGAAAAACTAGTTTTTGATGAAAGAGGGAGCAGTGAAGATAGTGGTTGCAGAAGTGATAAGAGAAACTGGGAGAATTTTTTGTCTTGATGGTTGAATCAATTTTTCACATCATATGTTGCCATTAATGACAAAGGGGGATATTGTTATAAATATGTGCTTAATCAATGTTGTCATTGATGTCAACATATTTTTGTTGCCATTGGTTTCAACTGTATCCTATTTTGTTGCCTATCTAGAAGATTGGAATGTTGAGGATATTGAGAAAATTAATGAATATAAATGTATGCGGACCATATGGCTATGTAGAAGATGGTCTTAAGTAGCTCCAGTTAAGATTTGAGAAGTCCACAAGAAGATTGTGCAAAGTTATGGTCTTCTGAGTAGAACAGGTTTCTGTAGTTGTTCAGTGATGACAGAGGGACAAGAAGTTGGTTCAGATTGGTCTGGTATGAGTATTCTATGATCTGCAAATCTAGAGGCATGTATGGGATGTTGGTGTGTTCTCTCAACTCAAGTGGTTCATGGTTTGGAGGTGTGCAAGCAATCTTTCTAGTTTGACAGTCATGGAAGACAGTGTTCTTAAGGTTCCAGATGAAGATGCAAGTGATTCTGATGATTTGAGGAGTGCAGATGTTTTTGTTGAATTCATTATACTTGTGGAGGTCTCTGGATCATGTGACTACTGCGTTGGAGGTTCGTATTGAAGTTTGAGCTTGTTGGTGAAGATTTCCTTCTTGGTGTTGTTTTTTCCCAATCTTGGCCGACCAAATGATTCAAGCATGTTGCAGATGTTCTAAAAGCAATTCTCTAAAGTATGGCATGTTTATTCAAGGCCTAGTTGTGTTTGTCTGATAGCCTGGTGATTCCTATTAAGCTAAATGTTTGAAAGTGTCGACCTTGATGTTTATCCAAAGGTTGATGAAGCATATAAAGGAGAGTAGTTGAGCCAAGGAAAATTATCCTTGAGCAAATTATCAAATCCAAAGAAAGGATCAGAAACAAAGTAGAGAAGAAGAGGAGCAAAAGAATAAAAGTAGATAAGAGTGAAGAGTTGGTGAAGAAGAGTTTAGAGGTAGAGTAGAATTTTTATGAGCATTCAATGGTACTAAATCAGGCATGAATTAGATGCTATTTCTCAGTTAATTATTTCTATATTAAACATAAATTTCTTGTAGGTAGTGAGCCTCTCTTTTGAACAGTGAGCCCAAAGGCAAGTTCCTTCCCATTCTTTTAAGTACTTTTAACAAGGTACAAATCTTGTTGGCTAACACGCACCGTGGTTTTTCCCTTAACCAGGTTTCCATGTCAAAAATCTTGGTGTCAAATGTGTTGATTATATTTTTGCTTATGTGATGTTGTTTCAAGCTTGATGTTTAAATGGTTAATCAAATTGCAAATTGTGAAAGAAGACTAAAAGAAAGAAAAGGTTAATTTTTGGGACAACTGATTCACCCCCCCTCTCAGTTGTCCGGTCCATTTCCAACAATAGGAGGCAGCCACTTGCCCCACTTGAAAATCTAACTCAACCATAATACCATTATCAACCATAAGCTTAACAATGTTATTTCTTTTCCTATGTCTCATGGTAGATTAGTGAAAGAAGGAAGTGTTTATATCCCCCTCTCGAAGCCACTACACCTTAGATTTCTGCTTCCAGTAAATTTCCTCTTTCTTGAGAGTTTCCCTCCATTCCTTCCTTAGGATTTCTTCTTCCTTACCAGTATCATCCGAAGTGTCTCCATCCTCCATCTGCTTTTGAACAACAACCAGATTAGCAGAGATCCTCTTTTTGTTGTCAAAAATATTACCAAAGGTGAACTTGTTCCACCCCTTGACCTTGTTCTTCAACATGAACAGCTTCTGGGCCAACCTGTACATGGGAGTACCCTGAAGGGTAACACTCCACCATCTGGCCAACTTATCCCTAAAATTAGGATGCTGAGTCCACATAATTTCAAACTTAAAGGCATATAGTCCTTTAATATCCTTATCTCTCCAAGAAAGCAGCAGAGGATTATGATCATATGTAGTCCTTCGAAGGGCTTCCAAAGTGGAAGTACTGATGTAATCCCATCTCGAGGAGACCAAGACCCTATCTAGTCTAACTTTTATCAAATTTCTTCCCTTTATTTGATTGGACCATGTAAAATGTTGTCCTTGAACATCAAGATTCGTGAGGCCTTCTTTGTTGAGGAAATCTATCAGGTCTGCCATACTGTCAGTGTAATCTTGTATACTGCCACTTTTTTCTGAGGGGTAGAGGGGGTGTTAAAGTCTCCAACCAACATCCAGAAGCCCCTACAGTCCTTTTCTATAAGGGAGGAGAGATATCCCCATAATTCCCTTCTAGAGTTCTCTAATTAGGAGCATAGATGTTGACAAGGTTCCAAGAATTACTGTTAGACTCTATTATAACAGTAAGGCTATTTTTACATTTATTGATTAGACTCCCTTTGATAGCCTTATTATTCCACATAGTGACAATACCCCTAGAAGCTCCTGAGGCATCACTAATAAAGTAATCAGTATTAGGCTAGATATTCACAGCAATGGATTGGAAACCTTTAGTCTTTATTTTAAATTCCTGAAGAAGTAGAATATCCATTTTATTGTCATAAATACAGCTCTTGACTAAGAACTGCTTATGAGGGTTGTTAAGCCCTTTGATATTCTAGGATAGGATTCTCATTTATTTGGGGCTTTCTTGGAGCCAATCTCCAAGGTCCTCTGCCTTGCCAAAGTGATATCTTTGTTGATCACTTTTTGTCTAGTTTCTTGTTGGGAAGGCCTACTAGCTTTGGAATTCACCCCAACATCAATAGTCTTCTTACTATGACCTTTACCTTTCTTCTTGGCAGTGGTCTAGCCTTCAGAATAAGTGATGCAAGATCTTGTCCTGGGGGTTAGGTTAAGGGTTTTACTGCTTGGGGAAGGAAACCCTTGAACCATGCTATTGTTTCCTTCAATTCTGGTTAGACTGCTGATTCTTTTGAATATAGAATCACCATCTAGTTCTTCATTGGACATCACCTCCTTCACTCCTTGAGCTTCTTTGTTGAGGATAACCCCTTGGTGAAACTCACCCTCCTCCAAACCACTATTCTACAAGGGAGTCATTTCCCCTAACAAAGGCAGATCTAAGATATTAGGAACAATCACATGCTCCTCATCTGTAGGGGTAGAATGACCCTGATCTTTCTCTACCTTCTTAGAAAGGGAACTCACATTTTTGACATCCCTAGCCTCTCCTTTCCCTTTGTGAGGGTTGCTAATGATGTTTAGCAAATCTTCCTTAAAGGGGTACTCCTCTTCGTCTCCAAAGGCATGATTTTTTGAGCCTGTAGGGACCATTTTACCTTTGTACTGGGAAACCAAGTGACCTTTTTGTTACAGTTTTGGTAGAAGATGGTGGAGTTTTCATATAGAATGGGTTGAACCCATTGGCCAAACTTGGATTCCAGTGTAATACAGTTAGGAAGAACTTTGTTGATATCAACACTAACACAGAATCTAGCAAACACTAACCTGGATTTGTTCTTGGTAGTGTTATCGAGCCCGATGAAGTAGCCAAAGGAGTTGGCTATCCAAATGAAAATCTCCTCATCCCAGTACGCCAAAGGGAGGCCTGTGAGTCAGACCTAGACAAGTGCAATTCTATTAAGATCAATAGTAGCATCAAAGCCTAGCTTCCATTTGCATAGTGAAAGGCTATGCTTTCCATACATCCGGGGACCCCTAGCTAAGATAGTTGTAAGGTCCTCTCTAGCTATTAACTTAAAGAGAAATGTCCCTCCATCCATAGCACTAATGGTCACACTTCCCTTCACCTTACATTTGGCAGCCACCCACTTCCTAACCAGGTCAATGTTTGGTCTAAAGGAAAAGAACTTTCCCACCAAAGCATGCTCCATAGTAGAGACTATTCTTTCCATGGTGATGTCTGGGAGCTTAATCATCAAACCATCAGTTTCACGAAGTTGGAGAATAGCCCACGGACAATCAAAATCCTCCCCCAAAAGGGTATTTTTCTAGGCCCTTGAACCCGGTGCCTTGTCCTGAGGCACGTGGGCTGCAGGACCCAGCGCCTTGTCTATAGTCATGTGGTCTGAGAGGCTTGAAATCCTAACTTAATTCATGGTGTCAAAACCACCACCCAAAGCAAGCCCAGGGCTTACCCATACCAAAGGGGAGGGGATGAGAGAGGCAAGGGGTTCCCCCGTGTCCCCTGTAGCCATGAACAAATTCAAAAAAAATGAGCAAAAAGATAGTTGTAGAGCGAGAACCTTGTCTTATTAAATCACATGTTGTAGAAGAAATTAACGTTCAAGTCTTCAATTGTTATTGTATTCATATTTTTTTAATTTTGACCTACAAGTATTAAAATAAAATAAGTTAGAGGCTATAAAACTAATTAAGTATGCTTTAGATGCAAATAAACAATATCATTAACCTTTTGGAAGTTTGTTGATGGTTGGTTTACATTAACTCTTCTTGTCTTTTGCCACTATCCATTTCTTGCTACATTTCATGGTCCATGAGTCATTTGGAAACATGCAAGAACAATTTTAACATGGAGAGCATCAAATTCTATGATGTTCAAAGTTGTTAATGGAAATTATAGTATAATATGAATTACCATTCAAGGAATATTGACAATAGGCCATGCTAGAGTACTGAAACAAATGAACAAGAATCCCTTGTAATAAATCAATGGATTCAAATCCTATCAATACTTTTATAAAGTACAAATTGCATTGACATTTAATTTGACTTCTATTTTTGAATTGTGGAGGAAATCAATTTTATTTTATACATATGCTTAATGACATATTAAAGAAGATTAAGTATTGTGAATGGGTTAAAACTTTATAAAAGTACTTAGCTAAATGATCGCTCCAATATGTTTCTAATTTATGAACACAAGATGTTTGTGCAACCACATTAGACCATACATGGTCAATGACTAGTTTAGATAGATATTGTGATTCATCAAACAAAAATTACATATTGTGCTTTTGCATGACTTAGAAGTTATTGTTTTTTCCTATTCTATGTAGACATGTCAATGTTGAAATCTCCTACAATGTACAAAGTTTTGTGTGTATCTAAGCATGAAAGCACTTGGCTGGTGATTGTTATAATTTATGTCATTGGAGCATTTGGTCTTGCATATAGATTGCATATGTTCACCAAGTTGTCCATGAAACTTATTGTTATTGTCATGGCCTCTACATTTGTTGTTACATGTTTCATTGTTCTAGAGACCATTAGGTTTTCCCTGGTTAAAGACATTATGCCATGTACATGATACATTGAGCAACAATTAAAATACTCAAATAGATTATTGGAATATGAATGATGCATATGTGTTTCGTGTAAGCACAAAATATGGGATGACATTATATCATTATCATGGGCAATATCTTCAATATGTAGATGTAGGTTGCGAGTATTCAATGAAAATAATAGTATTTGTGAGCCAGTTTTACATTTCAAATGCTCATTTTCAAATTGCCAATGTGTAGTTGTTTCAAGACGAGACATTTCAAAGACTATTTTTTCTTTATTTTGTAAGAGGTTTTAACAAGAATAGTAAATGTAAATTGTTTTTGTGTGTGAAAGAGTTGTGTATGTTAATCCATTCTATTTAATGCTAGTAGGATCAAATGCCAAACCTTGTATTGTAATCCCTTGAGATATGTGTATAGTTCAAGCACAAGCTAATTTGATTGGAAATTGTTTTCTTGTAGTTATTTTCTTTTTGTTGGATAATTTTTGGATGGGCCTTGCAATGTGGAGTATAGGTGTCCATTGTCTATCAATGAAATCATCATAGCATTGTGCTAGTCTTGTGCTTTGTTGATGGCCAATTTGTGGGTCATTGAACTTGACCCAAACAATGTCAAGGTCATTAGAATTGGTGTATGCTTTAAATGTTCCATCTGATCCATTGACTAGATCATCTTGTGTGTCATAATTACTAGCATAGATTTCTACAAGAATATTTGGTTTCAACAATATTTGATATGGTAGACTCGTTATACGATTATAAAGTCACATTTCATTACAATTGTCATCATGCTCATTAATTGCATTCAATATTGTCAACTATCTAGGAAACATTGATAGCATCTTTTAATTGTGTGCATCAACATTCTTTCTTCTATAAAAGAGGAAAGGGAACATTGGGTCCATTGGTGGTGAGCGTAAGCAACTTCAATTCATATACTCCAAATTATCATTGTTTTGCAAGTTTGCACATATTTTATTGGTATGGTAACAAATTTTCATCTTTTTGTCACATAGTCAATTATAATGCATAGTATTTTATATTTTCTTTCCAAAATTTCTATGATATTAATTCAATCAATGTTGGTGCATTTAAAAAAACAACTAAATCAAGTACAGGTTGTGCTTGGCAAAGATCACCACAAAAAATTGTATCAAGGTTTCTAAAGTACATGGTAGGCATTTGCATTATATTTCTCAATCGTTTGTCAATGTAATGCAAGAATGTTGCACATACTAATCAGATTTCATCTATTAACAACACACATAATTGTTGATAATGCTTTGACATTCTATATAATGTTTCAGTATTCAATGGAACAAACTTTGACTTGTTGAAAGGTATGTGGAATCCTGAATGTAATGTGACTCCACCTATTTTGTGTGTTTTTTCTTGCATAAGCAACTATTAGGCCTTCTAGTTTGTTTGGGGTCATTGTCAATGGAGTTATTGTATATGCAAACAAGAGACTAGAATATGGCTTTCACAGTGAATGTTTTTCCAATTCTTGCTCCACCTATTACAAACAAGTGCAATGGAGTTTTGTTATCTTTTAATTTTTTCAATACTATGTATTCTATAATTTCTTGTTGCTCCTCATTTAACATTTGCCCCAATTTGTGGTATTCAATGTTGTCCATAATCTATGGGTGTTTAGTGATTTCAAATAAATTAGTAACTATAATTTTTTATCTTCTATTGTTTGTTGTTTCAAAATCTTGTTCTATGTTATATTGTACTTTGTTCAATGTTTCATTTGCAATGAAACCCTGGTCATCAATGGAATGATTTTCAGAGTTAACCTCATCAATAGCTTTATCAATGTCATCCCGTTTAAAGTTGGTATTATAATTGTATTTAGTGCGATTATCTTTAACTGTGTCTTCATGTAATGAATATGCATTGTGACATGAACTAAAACAATGTTTCAATTGTATTTCCTTTATTGTGAAGGATACATAAAGCAATAATTGCTCTCTGCAATAATTTTCCAAGTCAATATGTTTATTGAAATTGACAAATCATATAACACTTGGCCAAGTTTTTCGTTGCAATGTTCCCCGGTCTTTTCTATATTCAGAAACAAATTGTGCAATATAAATATTCATAAAAATATCAAGTCATGCTATGTAGTAATCTATCAAAGAATTGCAAGTAACATTTTCTAATTCATTTGGTTCTCTATTTAATTGTTTGATAGGTTTCAAAATAAAAAATTGGTCTTGATCAGGTCTTGTATCAATGAATATACATTTCCTTGAGCTATGGTTTAGCAGAAGTGAAAGAGCAATGTGAGCAACTTGTTGTGAAGACATTTATTGCAAGTTGAGCAATACATTTCCAAGTCTACTTATCATCTTAATAGCATCAATATTGTTTTGTTAATGGTCACTACATATTTATTTAAATGCATAGATCATTGATCTATCTAGTTTTGCTATGTATGAACTACAATACATCGCTGCAACATACAAATTAAGTACAAATTGTGAATCTGTATTCACTCTCCATATTTTAGGCATTTTCCTTGAGAAGGTATTATTCCATATTTGTGATGGTTTTCTTCTTAAGAAGATTGTAGGTTTGTGGATTGTTGATCTTATAGCCATTATGTATTCATCTTCATTCATATTAAATCCTTTTAGAAACAATTGAAACAAGAACGAATTTTTATTAATAGACTCTTGTAATGTCAAAAAGATATTATTTTCTTTGGAGATTAAAATTTCATTGTTGTCTTCTAATGGCTCATAGTCTTTTTTATTGGCGGGTATGGGAAATTGTATTTACAAAATTATCATTTTGATTTTCTACATTGCCTTGTGTGGTGGTGCCTACATACAATAGCTATCTCATGTTCCAGATTTTGGTGTCACAAGTAATGTACTTATCCACAAACAATTCAATTTTTGTAATACTATCTTTTCTATATATTGGAGCATTTCTAATTCATAGTAGAAAATAGTCCCATTTATTTCCATGATTTTGAAATTCAATCATAGAGAACTAATCAGATGTTTCCAAACAAAGACTTGTCTGTGAGTATCAGTTGTTTAACTACATTTATTCTATGTCTATAGTAACATGCACATGCCACAGGATCTTATTTGATGAGACAAAATCTATCATTTTCATTTATTGTGCCATATTTTTCTTCTGATGTTGTATAATATACATTATGTAGTTCTTAAAGTGTTATTGATAGAGGATTTCAATATTGTTTAGCACTAGTAAATGTAATAAAAATTTTAGGTGGTCCAATTTGTTGAATCATTGCAAACACAATTTTTTAATTGGTGCAAATAATCTCAAGATATTCTTATTCTTTTAAAATCAACATAGCCAATGTCAGATTTTAGTATCTTTTCCAGGTTAAGTTTGTGCTTGACATCTTTAGCTACTATCTTTCTACCTTTTAGTTGTCCTTTATAGAGTCTTATCCACATTGTAGATAGCTTGGTGAATGAATATTTTGATAGATAAATAAAAAATAGATTTTTTGTGTGGTAAGAAAATTGTCTATTTGACTGTAGTAGTTCCCATTGCACAATTATTAGTACAAGAAACTCTCAACAATGTTGTTGTCACGTGAATTGCATTGAACAACGTAGGGAAATTCATCTCTTTGACATTCTTATCTTTAAATATCCCAACAAGACAATGCTCTTTTGCAGGTACAACTTTAATAATTTTCTCTTGCATTTCATGTATACATCTAAATCCAGTCAAGATGTGTATCAAGGTCTTGCATGGGTTTTGATGGTCTATGTCACTCTTTGAGTCAATTTTTCTTGTGCAAATTTTATTTATTGCATCATTTTTGCAATCATCTTCAATAACTTCTTTCTAATCATTGTTTAACTAAATATTTTTCAATTTTGTGTAGGTTTTTCTTGATTAATTAACTTAAATCTTTCATGATAATAGTCGATCGCACCACAAAAAGATAAAACAAATTAAATAAATAGAACAGAGTTGGATGTTGAGCTTCTAGCAATAGAAGGATTTTTAGGTACATAGGGCAAATCTACAGGTCCATCCAATCCTTCCTGAGAGAAGGACCCCCTTACCCTAATAGGGGCCAATGCCATTCCATTAAGACTTCACAGAAAAGCTGTAGGCCCTAAATCTGGGCGGTTGCATTGGTCTAACAATAGATTTTCAAAAGATTGGTAGCCTGTAAGACAAGGGCATGTAGAGTTTGAGAGAAGGTTGTTTCAGGCTCAAAATAACCAAAAACTTAGGGGAAGCAAGATTATGTACTCCTTGCTGAGACCTTCTCTCCAATGATGAATCATTTACAGGAGATAGCCCTACTGGCAAAGTGGTGTGGGAAAGATGGTTCTCAGTAAGCAGTAATAGATTGGTGGCACAAAATATTCAAAGACAAGGTCAGTGTGAGACCACTTCCTAACTCTTTCCTTTTGGTAGAGTGTATTGATAGGAATTTGAAACATGAAATACTGTATGGAAACCTTATTCTTTTCAATGGATCCAGTTTCCATTGTATAAACTGGAAACCAAATTTTGACCCATGGAAATATGAAATCAAGAAGATACCTACATGGCTCACATTAGATGGGCTTCCATCAAAGTATTGGAGTGTAGAGGCTCTATTTAAGATAGGGGATGATTTGGGCCCATGTCTAGAGATAGATGAAGATTTTGTGAGCGAGAGGGTTGGGTCAAAACCTAATGTGCTAATAGAGGTTGACTTAGCTTCTAGAATTTATGGGGAGTTGGAGATCCTCTTGACCCTTGGCAGATGGAAACAACATGTTACAAGAGGCTCAAGGAAAAAGATTTAGAAATTCCTTTTTAGAAAAGTTGCAAGAGATGGAGTTTCAAGACTTAGTGTTTTGGAGAAAGATCCATCTCTAACCCAAGCTACGAATCAGGGGAAGGAAGTCAGGGTGGACCCTCAAGATTTAGGGCCCTCTATGCCAGGCCTCTATAGCCAGAGTTAGGTGGATTTGAGGGTAGATAAGAGCCCCTCTATGAACAAGGACATCAAGTCTAAGACAAACAATGATTCTCTCTATTCCCCAGAGGAGCCTACAATACCCTCACAAACTGTAGAGGAGCTCATGCAGCTACTTCAAGAAGCAGAGTTACTCCACTGAGATATCAATCAACAACTAGAGGGTTTAGCTTTCCAGTCCATAGAATAGGTGGGATGATGTTTTGGAAATCTGGATGAGTCAGATGCAGTGGGTCTTCAGGAAGCTACTGCTACAATATCAGAAAAGGAGTCTACAGGTCATACGGGTGCTAAGGAGCTCTCTAAAGTGTGTATTGTTAGTGACATCCTTGAGCTTTTTGAAGAAAATAATGGCACTGAGGTTCAAGGGTTAGCTTTCAATTCAAGACTAGAAATCAACTGACAAGTTCTTTCTCAAGAACTGTTGGAGGAAGGAGAACTTGAGGTTAAAGAAAATGAAGCTCTTTTCTCTACAGGTAATGAGAATAGATTCACTCAAGCTAAGTATTCAGCAGATTGCTTCCAATAAATTAAAATTAGACTTTGGGAGAAGCTCCACCAAAAAAGTTGGCAGGAAGTCTTTGAGTGAAATTAGAAGCATAGATGGTGTTACGAAGGGGAAGATGAAAATCACAACACTGATGGATTCTGGGAAGGGAGCTCTCCTTCCCAAAGCTCCATGAGGACATTATCGTGGAATGTTAAGGGCCTAAATGCCCCTAAAAAAAGTGCCTAGTTAAGTGGAGGATTCGCTTATCGAAGTCAGAAATTATCCTACTCCAAGAGACTAAACTGAGAACAAGAGAAATGGATCACTTTGTTACTAGCCTTAGAAACTGGAATCATGCATCAGTTCAAGCAGAAGGGGCTTCTGGGGGCTTGGCTATTCTTTGGAATCCAGTAGAGGTGATATTTGAGCCTCTTGGATTTGGAAAAAATTGGATGGGAGGTAGGATCAATTTTCTTTCGTCTAAATCAATTTTTTTGTTAATCAATGTTTATGGGCCCACATCTTGTATTAGCAAAAGGGAGTTATGGTCGGATTTGGATAGATTTTTGAATGATAATCCTTCTCCACATACAATAATTGGGGGCAATTTCAATGCCACTTTACATAGCTAGGACAAAAAGGGTGGGATCTGTAGAGCTGGTCAATCAAAAAAGGACTTCAATGATTGGGTTCACAGGAACAATTTGCTAGCAATTGACACAGGGTGAGCAACTTTTGCTTGGAATAATAGAAGATCTGGGTTCAGCAACATTGTAGAGAAGTTGAATCATTTCTTTTTTGGCAGTGACTTATCCTCCTTTCCTCATGTTCTAAAAGCATCCATCCTTCCCTATTTAGGATCAGATCATTTCACAATTTTGCTCAACATTATAGAGGACTTGAAGCGTATTAAATCGCCTTTAAATTTGAGAATATGTGGACAAAGGATGATAATTTTCTACCATTGATGTAGATTTGGTACTTTAAGGAATCTTTCGAGGGCTCTAAATTGTTCTACTTCCTTTCTAGACTCAAACATGTCAAGAAGTGTCTCCTAGAATCGAATAGGCAACACTTCAAGAATATTTTTTAGTCAAAAGAATTGGTAGAAGGAACTCTATCCAAATTGAATGAAGAGGTTATTCAGTTTGGGATGTCCTAGGACATCTATCTTAAAGAAAAGGATTTAATGGGAGAATATGAGGATATTTTGGCTAAAGAGGAAATTTTCTGGAAATAAAAATCCAAAGAGCATTGGATAGAGGCGGGGGACAAGAATACAAAATACTTTCACAATATCACCAAGCAACGTAGGGGGTTAATAGGATCCATAGTTTGGAAAAGGAAGATAGTTTTGTTATTGAAGGCAATCAAGAAATCAGAAATCATATTATGGAGTACTATCAATCTCTTTTTCACACTAGTGAAAGCTCAAGCCTTGCAGATCAGAATGCCTTATTGCAACGTATCCCAAGAATTTTAAACCAAGCTAATAATAGGGTCCTAAATGGAAAGCTCTCCTTGGAGGAGGTGGAAAGGGCACTAAAGCAACTTCATCCAGACAAATCTCTAGGTCTAGATGGTTTCCCAGCCACTTTTTTCTAGGTTTATTGGCATTTTTTTAGGCCAAGAGCTCACAAATGCTTTAGAAGCAACTAGGAATTCGGGTTTCTTGTTCAAGGAAATCAATAATACTTTCATTGTTCTTGTTCCCTAAAAAGAAAAAGTTTCTAAGATGGATGACTATAGACCCATCTCCTTGTGCAATATTATTTATAAAGTAATGACTAAAGTTCTTGCCAATCGATTGAAACTTTTGTTACCTAGCATCATTTTAGAAGACCAAACAGGTTTTGTCCCGAGCAAATCCATTCTGGATGGGGTTATTATTGCTCAGGAGATTATCCATACCCTTCAAAATACCAAAGACCTTGGCATGCTCATTAAACTAGATATTAGGAAAGCATATGACAAGGTGGATTGGAGGTTTCTGTGTAAGGTTTTGGAGGCTTTTGGATTTAACAGGCAATGGGTAAATTAGATCTTTGAATGTATTGTTGGCCCTAGGTATTCGGTCCTCATCAATGGTTCTCTAGAGGGCTCTCTTGAGGCCTCTAGGGGCCTGAGGCAGGACAACCTAATGTTCCCATTCCTGTTCATTATTATGGTTGAAGTTTTGGGAAGGGTAATCAGTAATCTTCAAAGTTTAGATCAGTTGTTAGGTATAGCAATTGCTAGAAATATCTGTCTCTCACCAACAGTTCATAGATGATACTATGTTGTTTGGTACAGCTAAGAATATTGAGGCCTGTGCATTTCTATGAATCCTAGAATCATATGCTCTAGCATCTGGACAAGAAGTTAACCACTCTAAGTCAAAATTATTTTTCATGTCAACCCCTCCAAGGAAGTAGCTATTTTGCAAGTATTAAAGTTTAAGAAGGGTTCTTTGCCTTGCACATACCTAGGATTGCCATTAAACAAGGGGCTCAAGAATATGAAATTATGGGATCCTCTTAAGGATAAATTGGAAAAAAGAGTGAATTCTTGGAAAGGGAGGTGGCTCTCATGGGTAGGCAGATTGCTTTTGTTGAAATCAGTCCTCTCTTCTATTCCCAAATATCTACTATCTTACTTAGCTATTACCGTGGGGGCTAACAATGATATGGTTTGTAGAATGAGACATTTTTTTTCTAGCAAGGGACATTAAAGAAAGACAAATTGGCTCTAATTGCCTAGGACAAGGTTTGCAAACCTAAAGATAAAGGAGGGTCAGGGTTGAGAAATTTAATTCACCAAAACAAGGCGTTAGGAGAAAAACTAGTGTGGAAGATGGTTCAAAATCTAGAGTTGAAATGGGTGAAAATATTGCAAGAGAAATATCTAAATAGTGATGAAGCTTTAGAAGTTGTGAAGATTACTCATCCTCCCAAAGGTTCTAGAGTTTGGAACTTTATCTTGAGTTGTAGGCCGATTATTTCATATTTGGTTTATTGGGATGTGCAAGATGGAGGCATTGTCTTGTTCTGGGATCTGGGAGGACTCTTGGGGGGATACCCCAGCCTAGATAGTGTGATTTTAGTGGACTTCTCCAAGGCCCTCCTCAAAAGTCAATGGGGGGTCAGGGTAAAGGATTATGTGATCTTTATACAAGATGATCTGTCCATTGGCTAGAAATGGAAAGATTTCTCTCTCCTTCCCATACCCGTTGGTGAAGCTAACTTATTAAAGAGAACACTAGATCAAAGGAAAGTTCCCTTTAGAAGAGGGGTTGACAAACTCATTTGGACAAGCTCTTCAAGTGGATCTTTTACTGCTAAAGATGGGTATAGAATGGCAGCTGGCATTGATGAGATGGAGTCTACAAACCTGTCCATTTCCTTATGTTGGCATAAGCAATGTGTCCCAAGAGCTGGCATTTTTGTTTGGGCAGCACTTCAACAAAGAATTCTAACAACTAATAAATTTCAAAGAATGGGATTTGAGGGACCTTCTTCATGTGTCCTATGTAGGAAAGTAGAGGAATCTATTGACCATCTTTTTTTAGGATACCCCTTCTCCTAGGAGTGCTAGCGATGGCTATGTGCCAAGTTGGGTTGGATAACAGCTCTACCCAATGCTATCTTGAGCCTTTTTCACACTTGGCCTACTAGACCTTGGGCTGGACTATTAAGTAGCCTTTGGATCACCAGTCCCTCCTTACTAGTTTGGGAAATTTGGAAAGAACAAAATAGAAGGACCTTTGATGACAACGAGATGCCTTTAGTTTCCTTTAAAAACAAAGTTGAAGCAGTGATAATTGAGGTGGTTAATAGTTGGTCAAGTAGATGCTCAAGTCAGACAAGGATTTTTTCTGAGTTGGATGGTCAAATGAGGTTCTGGTGGCATGGTCTGAAGATCCCATTGCATGTTAGTGTTGGGGAGAAAGCTTCAGTGATAGCCAGAAGGATGGCAAAGTCATATGTTTTGGAAAGGGGTTGGTTTAAACTCAACTTTGATGGTGCCTCTAGAGGTTATGCATGCCCTTCTGGGGCTAGATGTGTGATAAGAAGGTGGAACAAGGAGTTTTTTGGAAGATTGGCATTGCCCTTAGAAGAGGATATAAATAATACAGAAGAATTCAAGGCTTTAATTCATGGTCTTCTTTTATGCAAGGAGCTAGTTGTGAGCAAGTTTACAGTAGAAGGGGATTCTTCCTTGGTGATCAATGCCTTGAGGTCGGCCTCAATTGTGAACTAGAAATTGAGAACCTTATTGGAGCGGGCTCTAGACTTATTGAAATTTTTTGATGTTTTTACATTCAACCATATCTACAGGGAGGCTAATACAGAAGCAGATGTTTTGGCGAATAGGGGAGACGATGGTTTGAATTCAAAATTTTAGGCCATGCAGCAGAAATGGATATAAATTCCCAAGGCCTTAGGCCACCTCATTTGCTAGGTGGAAGGGTGACATAAGGTTACGTTGATTTTGAAATTAAGTGCAAAGGTTTTAATTGCTCACCTGTGTGAGAAGGTTGGTAGTTCAGTGGCAATTTTTCATCCATCATTAGTAGGCTATGTTTATTCTTTGAATGACATTTTCTATCCTAATGACAGATTGAAGGACGATCTGCACTTGTGTGTGTTGGTGCGAAGGCTGAAGACACAGATCTTCAATTGATTCATCTACCCCAAGCATTTAGTGTTAGATCCTTAATGGGTCTATTTAAATTGGTGGGGAGAGCAATGAGCTCATATTGAATTTGGCTAGCTCAGCTACAATGGAGACTTTGATTTGTCTTAAGAGTGCCCACAGGCAAGTCACATTCCTTAGGAGGATCACAGACCTCCACCTTCAAGCTATCTGCAAAATCAAGAGTAAGCTTTTCTTGGAGGCTATTAAACTAGTGTTGGGTAGAGGTTTCCTAGTTTCTGAAGATAGGTATCATGTGAATATCAGCATCTCTTCTTGATTTCTAGCCTCTCTACTAGATCTAAAAACCACAAAAGTAGATGCCCTGGTGTGCCTTAGAGAGACCTTTAAGGACTCAATTCTAGGAGATGATGTGGAGGTTGCTGTGTTTGCTAACCTGGACTCTGGTATTTCGTGGGTAGGAGACCTTCCAAAACTCCTAGATCCTAAGGTAGTTGTGGAATGATTACCATTTCTCCCTGACTTGGTTGGGCAGCGGATTTGGCACCACAGAATTTGGGCTTTGCGCGGCTAGGATTTTATTCAACATGTGATTGGGATGGTGATGGAAGAGTCCTCGGCCTGGCTTGAAGGCTTTGCATCCATGGTCGAGGCAGGAGATTTCTACTTTGATGGTTGATAGGAGTTCCCTAGGTATCTTTTTTGTTGTGGAATGTCACATTGTTTGTTTTTGAGGAGTCTAGTGTTTTGGGCTTCTTTTTGTATCTAAGGGTTGGGTGGTATATGTTGGCATCTGAGAAAGAATCTCTTAGATTGAATGTAATTATTTTGTAAATTTTACATGAAATATCAATACAAGTACACTTAAGGTGCTTTATCGAGCAAAAAAAAAGTCGATCATGCCATTCCTTTTTGGTATGCATTTTTAAATTGCAATCATCTTTAAGAGTAGCAACAATTGTCGATGTTTCACTGGCAAATTGTGGAATGGCTTTTGTATAATGTCCATGTTGACTGGAAAATTGATAATAGATCTAGTCAATCCTATTTGTGGTCTTTTGTATTATAGCTCCCATATTTGTGCAAATGCAATCCTAGGTGAAACAAGTCAATCTTCTAATTGTGTAAGCATCTTGACATATTGCAATGGTTTATTCATTTGGATATTACAATTGAAATGAGAATGAATTTTAATAACTAGACTCTTGTAATGTCAAAAAGATATTCTTTTCTTTGAAGATTAAAATTTCATTGTTGTCTTCTAATGGCTCATAGTCTTTTTCATTGGTGGGTATGGGAAATTGCATTTACAAAATCATCATTTTGATTTTCTACATTGCCTTATGTGGTGGTGCCTATATACAATAGCTATCTCAAGTTCCAAATTTTGGTGTCACAAGTAATGTACTTGTCCACAAACAATTTAATTTTTGTAATACTATCTTTTCTATATATTGGAGCATTTCTAATCCATAGTAGAAAATAGTCGTGTTCATTTCTATGATTTTGAAATTCAATCACAAAGAAATAATCAGACTTTTCCCAATATAGACTTGTCTGTGAATATCAATTGTTTCACTGCATTTATTCTATGTCTATAGTAACATGTACATGCCACAGGATCTTGTTTGATGAGACAAAATCTATCGTTTTCATTTATTGTGCCATATTTTTCTTTTGATGTTGTGTGATATACATTATGTAGTTCTTGAAGTATTTTTGATAGAGGATTCTAATACTATTTAGCACTAGTAAATGTAATAAAAAATGTAGGTGGTCCAAGTTGTCGAATCATTGCAAAACACAATTTTATAATTGGTGCAAATAATCTCAAGATATTCTTATTCTTTTAAAATCAACACAGCCAATGTCAGATTTCAGTATCTTTTCTAGGTTAGGTTTGTGCTTGACATCTTTAGCTACTATCTTTCTACCTTTTAGTTGTCCTTTATAGAGTCTTATCCACATTGTAGATAGAGCTTGGTGAATGAATATTTTGATAGATAAATAAAAAATAGATTTTTTTGTGGTAAGAAAATTGTCTATTTGAATGTAGTAGTTCCCATTGCACAATTTTTGGTACGAGAAACTCTCAACAATGTCATTTTCACATGAGTTGCATTGAACAACGTAGGGAAATTCATCTCTTCGACATTCTTATCTTTAAAGATCTCAACAGGACAATGCTCTTTTTCTGGTACAACTTTAATAATTTTCTCTTGCATTTCATGTATACATCTAGATCTAGTCAAGCCGTGTATCAAGGTCTTGCATGGGTTTTGATGATCTATGTCACTCTTCAAGTCAGTTTTGCTTGTGCAAATTTTATTTATTGCATCATTTTTCAATCGTTTTCAAGAACTTCTTGCCAATCATTGTTTAACTAAATATTTTTCCATTTTGTGTAGTTTTTTCTTGATTAATTGACTTAAATCTTTCATGATAATATTTGATTGCACCATTCTTTTTTGGTATGCATTTTTATATTGCAATCGTCTTTTAAGAGCAGCAACAATTGTCAATGTTTCACTGGCAAATTGTGGCAATGCTTTTTGTATAATGTCCATATTGACTAGCAAATTGATAATAGATCTAGTCAATCCTATCTATGGTCTTTTGTATTCTAGCTCCCATATCTGTGCAAATGTAATCCTAGGTGAAACAAGTCATTCTTCTAATTGCGTAAGCATCTTGACATATTGCAATGGTTTATTCATTTGGATATTTTCAACCATTGCATATTTAGGAAGCTTTGACGGCTTCAATATTTTATGACATCTGTGGAAAATAGAATTTGTAATTGTCATATTATTTTGTTTTCTTAGCTTGTAATATAATTGTTTTTCTTTGTCCTTGAAAGTCATAATTTATTTTTTGAAATGCAAATTTTGACATATTATGCATGCATGTTTTGGTGTGTCTTGAATTTTTCTTTGGAATAATTCTATTGGCGACATTGAAGCACTCTTCTTAGAGGTTGTATATTTTTTTTATCATTAGTGTGTATTTGTCAATTGACCTTGTGAAGGAATGTAGAGTTGCAATTAGTTTTCCTTTATCTTTTTACAAAGTGGCCAATGCGATGTTGATTAGTCCTAATCAATTGTTTTATTTTACGAAATGATATATCTGATTCGATATTACTTGTTTACATTTGATAAGGTAAAAGTAGCTCAAAATATTCATGAAGGGGATTAACATCATGGAATAGGATAGAGTATGATTGTCCATGGGATGATTGATTGAAATGCAAGTATTGTAATTTTAGTTCTTTCTAGTCTCAAAAAATTAGGCATTGTAACTCAGAACAACAATATAATCTTTGATTTTCAGAGAAGAGTATTCATTTTCATATTTGTATCAGATGATATGTACCTTTTGAGCAATAAAAAAAAGCATTTCATTCTTAGTATCTCTATTTTTTGTTTGTTGATAAAAAATGATTGATATGGTTATGTGATTTATGTTCAAATCAGTGATTTCATGTCTCATTGCAAATACCTTCATAGAGAAAAAATGTGTAGATGCAGGTCATAATTTATGTCATATGTCAAAACAGTCTTCAAAGTTGTGAAGACAAACTTTTTCCTTCAAACAAAACTATTGTAGCATGTCACGTCCCATTTTTATGGACTATATTAATAATCTATATTAGAGAACAATTACTGTGATTGACTTTTACCTTAAGTAATTGTATACATGTGAAGGTAATTATCACGAGATTATATTGATAAAAATTAGAATAATTGATTCAAATATTAGATAGTATTGATGTGGTTACAATGATTTGCTTCGGCTATGTTTTTGGAGACACTAACCTATTGACATTGAGTTGAGTGCGAATGAATGTAGGTACTCATCGAAGACAAGAACATGGTTGAGGTAGAGGTGTTCTAGCCACTTGGCAAGAACTAATGGGATGGTTTACCCTGATGCAATCACACACTCACGTAGTTTCATATGCATTGTCGAATGGATTATTTATATGCATCAATGTATGGTTGATAAGTGTGATTGATGGTTTAATATTTGGAAAATATTGTATTTTAATTATTATGATAAGTTATTTCAAATGTATGATTTTGTCAAATTTAATAGTAATGTTCTTCTTACATTCAAAATTGTGTGTATTATATTATTAAATAATAAATATTATTTTCTATTTTTGCAAAACAAGGATGTTTGGAAGACAATCTGCTAATTTAGATTTAAATAATTATATAAAATTATAATAGATGTATATATATTTATATTATATTTCACTTCTTGATTATTTGAAGTGATTATGTTTAATTAAAATAGTTAAATTATATTAAAAATAGAATTATTGTATTTAGAGTTTTGATAAAGAATTAAAATATTAGTTACTGTCATTTACGTGACAGTAAGCTAATTAAATTAGTTATTATTTATTTTAAATAGAATTATGAGCCTTTTTGATTGGTGGAATTTAATGCAAACTAAAAATGAGCTTCAGTTCTAAAACCTAATGGGTACACCAAAAATAAGGAGAATTCTTTATGATAAAAGAGGCGGATCTGGGTAGAAGACAGACACCCACAATTGAGCAGAAAAAGAAGTATTTTTGTTTGAGCGACAGTAGCAAGAAAAGGGGAGAGAGCTACAGGCCACGCCAGGAGAAAGAGCAATGTGGAGACAGTAGCTACAAACTCAGTTTGGACTAGCGAATTCTTCTAGGTTTTCTTCTTAAAATTGTTTGCATTGATTAAAAAGTCAGTTAAAATGGTAGGAGAACATAAGAAATTTGCCTATGTCTTACTTGTGTTGGCCTGCAAATCTGAGCTGTCATTTTTCCATAATTCTTGATGGGTGACTTACTTTTCTTCCTACCACTACTTCTACCCCCAAATCGACCTGCTCACTTGGTTGTTTTCTCCATATTTCTAGCCGCATTCTTTACTTCTGGCCGCATACTCTTTTTTGGCCACCATCCCATTATCCTCATGGTCGTTGTCTTCTTTTCTGGCTGCCTAGTTTTATGATGGCCACTCCTATTTTTCTTGTCTGATCCATTTGTTTTGGCCACTTGACTTCTTCTTCGGTGATCTAGTAGAAATCAACCTTCCCCTAGCTCTTATCGTCACCTAAACTTGGCAGATCGATGGTTTTAAAAACATTATATTCATCTTCCTTGTTTGGCTACCTAAAACCATGGTATTTTTCTCACAATTTGATTATCAAATTGAATCAAAGCTATTAATAAAACCTCTAGATCACTGTTAATAAATTCCCACTATCTTATCAATCTCCCCCAGCATGACAGTAAGTTTAAATAGAATTTAGAATGACTTTTATGACTGAATGGATTAGAAATAATATAAGATTGATAACCTTATGGATGCAATTGTGTGAACAAAGATGAATGATCTGATTGGATAGTTTATTCCTTGAAATGATGTTTTGGGAAGGGATATTAATGACTTATTGATGAAATTTTACCTTATCTATTTATTTTCTTATTTCTCGAGGAAAGAAGTAGATTTTCTTCTAGAAATGTTATTGGGTTGCTTTCTGGGCTAGGATGCTGAATGTGGATATTCAGAGATGGCTTTTCCTCTTTTCAAGAATTGAACCAGGTTACTTATAAATGATTAGATCTAATCGGGATGACATTGAAATAAATGTTTATTGTCTAGAAAACTTAGTTATTGATATCTTTGCCACATCCTATTGTGAAACAATTTGCTTTTTATTATTTAGAATTGCACATTCAGACATCAGGGTTGCATTAGGTGTTCCCTCATGCCAGTTGTTACTAGGTAGCTAGATATTTCATGCAGGTTGGGTTTCCTTCATTTCATGAAGGGATCCGGGGAAGTGTAAATACTTCATTGTTGGGTGGAAAAGCACCTGGACCATGTTCCTATCTCTCGGCTCATAGGTGGTGGACCACTTAGTTCATGCGACTAATGAGCGTATTGATTTATTATTCTGATGTACATGATAATTGTACTTGAGTGGATGTATTATGGCATGCTTGCCAATGGATTTATGTATATTATTTTATAGTGCTTATTACCTGGATTAAGCACGCGATTATGTAAGATTTAATGACATTGAGATTCATATTTATGTGATTATCTTTTGTTTGAGATATTTTAATTAAGCAAATTAATTACATCTTTTTATCTTTGAAATGTTGTATCTAAGTGGAATATTTACATCTTTTTGTTTTGGATATTGTAATGTCGTATTTAAGTAGATTATTTACTTCATTTACTTTGAGTTGGTTTAATGGCTTTTACATGTACTTGTGAGGCTTTACATTTGGTATCAGAGCTCTAGGTTTAACACTAGGGCCTTTGTTTTCTTTTTGGGACTATTGTGCTAAATTTGTGAACTTGATACAGATTATCCATCATGAATACTAGAAACATTGTTCGTAGTGACAGATTAGGAAGTGGTCAAGGTAGAGGATCACGTGGAGGTGCTCATGGTGATCGAACTGTAGGAGATCGTGGAGATGCTAGTGATAATAAAGATGGGAGATTTGACCGTATTCTTGCTCTCTTGACCCAACAAGACACGAGGATGAATGTTTCAGAATAGGAGATTAGAGGAATTCCTAGAGGGCAGAATGCTAACGAAAACCCAAGGGTTAAGGTACAAAATGAGAACCCAAGGATAGAAGTTCCAATTCCTGAAGTTGGTACTATTGTTGATAATCAAGCAAAGATAGCGGAAGAATTGGGGAAAGACCTCAAGAAAGTATCAATGCCAAAATTTGATGGAAAGACAATTGGAGATGGAGCTGAGTCCTAGATAATAGAAATAGAAAAATACTTTGGAGTATAAAACCTTTTAGATCACATGAAGGCAGTGTGGGGATCTTACCAATTGACTAGAGAAGCAGCAACATGGTGGCATAATGAGAAGGCAAATAAGAAGTTGTTACCTAGTGAAATAACTTGGTAGATTTTCCTATAGCTATTTAGAAAAAGATGGTTACCATAATTATTCTTTGACAAGAAGATGACATAGTTTCAAAATTTGATTCGAGGTATGACCGTAAACAATTATTGGGAAAGGTTTTCTCATCTACTTAAGTATGTTCCATAGTATCAAACAGATGAGAGATTTCAGATCAGGAAGTTTATTTTGGGATTAAAGCCATAGACTAGAACTAAGGTAAACATTCATAACCCACTCACTATGGATGCTTCTTTTGAGAAGGCAATAAAGTAAGAGTAGAGATTGCAGCAAGCAATTAGTTACTGTAAGAAAAGAGATGCTAAGTTTTCCATTAAGAAACCACAGAATAATCAGCAGAACTATCAATAGAATAACAACCAAGGTAATAATAGATAGATCAGGAATCTAAAGAGAGGTAATAATTCTCAGGATGGCAATAGTGGAAACCAGCATGGAGGAAACAAAAGAGGTAGCTATAATAAAAAAAACAATAATGAAAGGGAAAGAGATGAAGGACTGAGAGCACCTAAGGGTGGATGTTACAACTATGGAAGAGAGCATTATGTAAATGCATGTCTACATAAAAGAGGAAACAAGAATCAACAAGGAGCACTGCAGCATCAGATTCATGCCACAGTGGATAATCGGCAAGTAGAGTTTCAAGAAGCACCTATTCAGTTCCAAGGTAAGCTCTATGGACTATCTATTTCTATTTTAATTGATACTAGTGCCACATAATTTTTTGTAGATCCTAGAGTAGTATCTAAGTTATCTATTAGACCTAGACATATGGAAAACTCTTGGTTGGTACAATATGGCAGTATTGCAGAAAAGAGGGTAGACTCATGTCTAGCATGCAATGAGTTAGAGCTTCCTAGTTTTCAAATGCAAGTAAATCTATATGTACCACCTTTAGGCTCTTATGATGTAATTCTGGGAATCAACTGGTTAACTGAACATAAGTTTCTAGTAAACTGTGAAGATAAGTTTGTTAGATGTTTGGATGACCTAGGGAATCAAGTGGAAATTAATGGATCTAAGAGACCTTTAGAGCTTGGACAAATCTTAGCTACGCAATTGAAGAAAGCCAAGAGGAAAGGGTGTGCCATTTATGTTGTCCAAGTAAAGGACCTTGATAAAGAAGAACCAGTGTTCAATGACTACCCAATCCTTGAGATTTCAGAGATGTATTCCCTATAGAGTTGACAGAGTTACCAATGAAGAGAGAATTTGACTTCTCAATTGACTTACTACCAGGGACTGAGCGTCAATCTAAGGCACCCTATAGGATGACTACTACAGAATTGTATGAGCTTAAGGCACAATTGCAGGAGTTGTTGAATCAAGGGTTCATTAGACCTAGTGTGTCACCATGGGGTGCACTGGTTATCTTTATAAAGAAGGATGGTACTTTGAGATTATGCATTGATTATAGGATGCTTAACAAAGCTACTATAAATTGTTGGCAAGAGACACTGCTAGGCTTGTTAGGTGTTGTCATTGACGGCAACTAAATCTATCTTACACATCCACATTGTATCAATGGATCATACCGAAAGTTAGAGTGTAGATTTATCTAAGTCTGATAGACAGGAATAGAGCATTTGATAGGGTTCAGCATCTTAGTTTGCATTTCTCCATAGGCAATCATATTATGTTGTGGATCTGAGGGAATGTTAAGGGATATTAGGGCTACCTAAATCCAATATTTTAGCCTCCGGTGATGAAGGAATTGTAAGTTACAAGCATTTGAGTAGCGGGTTTTGGTTAGACAATTCAGTCCAGTGAAGAACAGGCCAACTAAGTGTTTGATCCTTGTGCGGATGAAGAAAAGTGGTTGGTCAAGTAATTTAGGAGATCTAGTGGTATCAGATGACATATGAGGTGACTTGGATACATAAGTTTTGGTCCACATTGATGTTTGTGCATGGATTCAGTTGATAGAACAATGTTCTTGAAATAGTTTCCAAGTTTTCTTAAGGCTGACTGCAGTTGATGTAATTTCATGTAGCGGATATATATGATCAATGGATTTAAGCATTTTGTGATGTGTGAATGTGAATATGTAGGGATAGGTGCAAAGTAGAGCAGTATCAAGTGTGAAGTTCAAATCTTAAGTCCAAATATTGTTAGATGCTAATCTTCAGTTCAAATATTCCAGTGAACTCTTGTAATTTATTTTGTAGGCAGTGAGCCTCCTTTGTGCATTGAGCTCTGGGTAGTGTGCCTAAAGGCATGTGCCTTCCCATTTGTAATACTTTTAATAGAGTATAAATTCTTGTGGGTTAACTCCCATCATGGTTTTTCCCTTAACCAGGTTTCCACATAAAAATCTTGGTGTTCATGTGTTATGGTCTTGATGTTTATGTTCATGTGTTTACGCTTCTTTCTTTTGGATGTATGAGATAATTTAATAAAGGGACATGATATTAAGTTTTGCAGAACACTAATTTACCTCCCCTCTCAGTTTTCCTTAATTTCAACAATTGGTATCAGAGCAAGGTTCCTTGAAGAAGTTTAACAGCTTGAGGAAGATCTGGGAAGGTGTTTCAATGGGTTCATTCAAGCACTCGGATGGTATCAATCAACAACTTCAAGTCTCCTTAGATGATCTTGATCTGTCCAGAGCAGAAATCAAAGATCTGCAAGAGAACCTTAAAGATGCTAAAGATTTCATTGAGACCTTAATAGGACAACTAAGCAAATCTAATGAAAAGAGGAAGGAGCTACTTCATCAGCTAGCAAATCAGAATGAAGACAATGACATGGATGAGGGTCTAAAGGAGAAAACAAATGAATGTGAGAAGCTAGAAAAAGAAGTTGTTATCCTAAAACATGAGATGGAATCTAGGGTGATGAGGCTAACCAAGGGAATTGAGGAAAGGAAAAAGACTGATGAAAAACTTAATCAATCTCTGAAAGAAAGAACAGAAGAGTGTTGCAGAATGGATAGAATAATTGGCTACCTAGAGTTTGATCTACAAGAAACCAGGGATAATGAGGAACAACTTGAAAGACAAATTGTCATTCTCAAACATGATCTAGAAGCTGCAAATGAGTATAAAGAAAAGTTCAAGATAAGCTCAGCCAAACTTGAAGTGTTGCTTGATAGTCAGAAGAAGGCATATGACAAGCATGGTCTCAGATATGGGAAAGGTGACAGTGAATAGCTCTACCAAAGAATTTTGAGATTGATAACAACTCAAGTCTGCCATTAACCTTCAATCTTGCATCCTCATATCAAAGACTCCACATACCCTGTGGCTTCCTGCCTCAAGAAACATGCATGTAGTCTTATCAACTTGGTATAGGTCTGAGGTAACCTAAAAGGAAAGAGTTTAGTAACAATGAGTAAAGGATAACAATGTTGTTATTCTAGAAAGTATGAAGAACCACAATGATTAACATGAGGTTAGGGGGTTCAATAAGTGTTTAGATATATGTTTTATGATTGAGTAAGCTCTGTTAGACTATGAAAACCTTGCAGAGATCTCAAATCCTTGATGAACTTAACTGAAGGCAAAGTCTGCATAGCAATTGATAGTCTCTACTCATATGGGAGCATTTTAGAAGATTGTGTCCTTCACTGTGGGACAGTGGTATCATTAGGGAGACCCTACAGAACAGCTTGAGGTTGTGATAGTGAATAGTGATACAAGTCTAATGCAAGGTGCAGGAGGTGAGAATAGTGCTAAGGTTTGTTTGAAAGTAGTGTAAGAGTGAAGGAGAGGTCTAATCATGTTTTAGGGTTTGTTGACTATGATAGAACACCTGGTTTCATGCATTAGAGAGCCAAAGAAATTTTCATACTAAGGTAGAGGTCTATAAGGGACTGTGAAGATAGTTATATAAGGACACGAAAGCATTGATAGTGCATGGTAGTATGCAAGTCATAACAGTGATATGGTGGATATTGACAAGAAGGCCATGGTTTATGCATAGTATTTCTACAGGTTTGCAGCTCTTTTTGCATGTACGTAAGTTTCTCAACTAAGAGCTATTTTTAGAAACACGAAACGTTACATTCAAGGTTGTAAGCCTATGAAAATAGATAGTGAATGCATATATAGTATGTAAAAAAGGTAGATTGAGAACTTGACAAGGACCCTGAGAGAGCCTATTATTGAGGTCTTCTATGTAGTAGAATGAAAGGATTTTAAAGAGTAAGATCATAAAGGTTTGTAGGCAAAAATGTAGTCAAATCCTTCACAGAGACACAGGGATATGCATAAGAGTTTAAAGAGGTCTTGCAGCCTATAGAAGAAGTTAGTATAGACTTTATGTGAAGGTCTAGATGATAGTTGACAAAGCACTTCAACTATTGCAGAGATAAATGAATGTAGGTTTAGTAGAGGTGTGATAAACCCTATCACAAGGGTTTGGAGACATTTCAATACTAAGAATCATTATTTATGAAGTGCAGAATGGTAAATGTATCTGCTTGATTCCATAATGCTTACTAAAGGCTTCTTAGTGATCTTTTATGTTAGATAGGCCACATAGAGCTCTACATAAACATTCTAAAGTCCATGAGAGGATAACTTGAGGTTTGTATTACAATGGTAGTCCGTGCACAAATTTTGAAAGGTTGACAGGGTAGAGAAACATGAAGCCTATGTCATAAGCCATGCATAGGGAGAATAGACCAAGGTCTTGTACAACTAGATTGCTTAAGCTCATGCCAATTAAGGAATACATGAGACTAGTTTACAAACCCCTGAAGGATAATACCATAGAGTTTAATCATGCTTGTTTTTTTAATTCTTTTGCATCCAAGGATAGAGATCAAAACAACCCCTCCAATGTGTCTAATTTTTTTAGAGGGTATGGTCTAAGTGATAAATACATTGTTGGGTCTGATAACCTCAATGTTTGCCAAAGAACCTCATTGTTGTCAATGTTGTCAAAGATATCTAAGATATAGTGATGTCTGAGATATCTAAGCTACAATGTTGTCAAAGAAACGCAGTGATATATTTAAATTAGTGACCAACTCTACCAAATCATCCATTAGCCTACACCACCATCTAAAAAGTCTGACATTTCTAAACCTCAGGACAAGCTTGCTAAGACAATGCAGAGGTCTAATAAGAGTTAACAATGGTCTACAACCTGTGATAGTGGTGAAATTTGAGGATAGAGTTACCGAGTTGTAAATGTAGTTAAGTACCTTTTTCTTAGAGCCTTTAACCTGATGCAAAGATTGTAGGTATGAGAGAGAGTGTGAAGCCACTACAAGGTTTGTGAAGGAAAACAAAAAGTAGCTTCTTCTTAACAATAGTCTATAGAGTCAATATTGAAGGCTTAAATGGTGAACTTGCTAGCTTATGCAGTAAAAAATACTTTTGAAGAAGGAGCAATGGATCAGCAGAGTAACTCATATCCCCAATATTAGGAGTCACTTCCTCTTAATTAGTAGGTCTTTTTGGTTGATTAGCTCAGGGTATGAGGAGCTTATAGAGACCTATATTGGTTATGGTATGAAGAGCTTATATACGGTTATATAGAAGTCTACATAATGATTCACAAAAGATACATAGTGGTAAGTAGTTTCCATACAAAAGTACATGAATGCATTAACATTCTGCAAACTAGTGGAGAAGGCCTTGAAAAGTTATAGAGCAACCTAAGGGAAGTTTGCACAAGTTTCAATCAATGAAGCCTCCTAACGGATCTTGTCAAAGGTTAGAGATGTTAGACACTTATAGAGATCAACACATAGTAAATGAAATCTCATAAACACCATGTCACGAAAACATAGTCACCCCTAGTGAAGGCTTGTTTGGGCTCTTTTAAAGCATGTCAAGATAACTTTCACAGGTGTTCAACATTGAAGAAGTAGGAACATGGGTTAAGGTTGTTTGATATTCTTAAAGGAGTTATTGAAGATATAGTAAAGAGTCCATACTAAAGGAGACTTCTCTTACACCCTACAAAGATAGAAGAGGTCAATACAATTGCGAAACGATAAGAATCATGGTCCTATTTGTGTGCAAAGCAGTTTGAAGGAGAATGGTGGCAATTTTTTAGTTCTTCTAGAAGACTATTCAGCAAGACCTAGTCACTCTCCACAATCTTGGAATCTTCAGATAGAAATAGGGAAATATCACTTCTAATCCTTTCCTCAATGCCCTCAAGGAGTTTTTCAAGGAGCCAAATCAGACAAGGACTCTCCTAGGTGCCCAAGTAGGCTTGACTCGATAATAAAAAGGGAGGTTTGACCAAGTTTGAAGGAAGCAAGTGTCCTTATTCCCTTGAAAGCATGTCGCATATTCCCTCCAGTTATTGGAGATCAAAAAAGGATGCTTAGGGTCAGTTTTAGGGAGGTTCTTTCTAGTGATTTTGTAAGCACTTAGTATTGTAATTTCAGTTCTTACTAGTCTCAAAAAATTAAGTATTGTAACTTAGAACAACAGTATAATCTCTAATTTTTAGAGAAGAGTATCATTATTTAGACTTTTATCAAGTGATATGTACCTTTTGAGCAATAAAAACAAGCATTTTCCTTCTCAGTATCTTTGTTTGATTGTGTATTGATAAAAAATGATTGATATGGTTATGTGATTTGTGTTCAAATCCTTGATTTCATGTCTCATTGTAAACACCTTCATAGAGTAAAAATGTGCAGATGCATGCCATAATTTATGTCACATGTCAAAACAATCTTCAAAGTTGTGAAAACAAACATTTTCCTTCAAAGAAAATTGTTGTAGCACAAGACTTTGTTATGAAATACTTATGCATTGCATGTCAAAACTGAGTTGTGAGTAGTTTAACCTTGTTTTCAAACTCACTATGTACACGAACCAGCAAAAATAGTTATCTAAATATTGGTGTATCACCCCATTTATATTTTTATACTCAGTTCATGTCACTTTCTTTCTCTCTTTTCACAACAAAGAATAGTAGAGTGGATTAGTTTTAGGTGATCCATTAAGGGAACCGACCCTCTCTAGAGGTTGATCTCAACCTATATGAGCCCACACTTAGTAAGATCTCAATCTACGTTTAGTGCATTCCTATGCGAGCATTTGCCGGGTTTCATCCGTTTGTTTACAATTTTGCATAATTAGGGTTTTAGGCCTAATTGGACTAGGGTTTAACAAATTAATCAACAAATTCCAAATTTTCTTATCATTCCAAGTGACACCAAACCTGTAGCTAAGTCCCCTTGCAAAAGTTGTGATTCAACTTAGTTTAATGTCCTTGAAATTATGTAGTGAAAGGAGGATCTAATTAAACTATCAACCTCATCAACATCCCTCTTTTCCTACATAACGTCAAGTTCACCAAAATGTTATGTATGAAAATGGGATTGAAAGAAAGATGTAAAGTGTATAGTTAATTAGATTCAATCAAACCCTTCTTTCACACATACATTCAAGGACATAAATTGAGCTAAGTCACAAATGTGATAGAGACTCGGCTATAGGTCTGATGTCACTATGAAATGATTGGAAATATAGAATAGATTGATATTTTGTTAAAACCCTAGTCTAATTAGGCCTAAAAACCTAATTATGCAAAATCGTAAACAAACGGATGAAACCTGACAAATGCTCACATAGGAAAGCACTAAATGTAGATTAGAAACATACCAGGATTTGAATTTTTGAAAGCAGAAACTTCGGGGATGAAAGAGCGGGCTCTAGTGTCTAATGTGACACTTTTTCTGAGGGCTTGGAAACAAAATATGCTTCAAATTGTAACCTGCTCACAGATTTTTGACAATTTTAAACTGGAGGACAAAAGAGTGAGTGCTTGTGTCTAATTAGGAATGTTTTTTGTCATTTTCTTCAGATCTAGAATCTTTATGCTTTGCTTTGATATCCTACAACTCTTCTCCACAAGATCCAACACCTATAACTTACAATCACAAGAGAGGGGTTGGGGGTTGTGGCATTTAGGAGCTTGCCTCGATCAAGCCCTGGAATAGCATTCAAGCCTTCTAACACCGTTGTTAGATAGAGTGTGTGTCCTTGATGGATAGAGGCAAAAGTAAATAATATGATAAATTGATTGAAACACAAGATAGATATCACCTTGGAGGTGAAGCTCTCACAGGGAAATGAAGATCTTTCACACCACGAGGAGATGGATTGATGAATACAAATCTACAACAAACAAGTACAAACACAATACTACTCTGCAACACAATGAAAACCTTGAATATCCTTAGCATAAGATCACAAGTTTTTATTATTCATCTAGGTGTAAAATAAAGTCCAAAGCATGTATATATATGTGTTCCTGCTAAACATACATAATACAAATTGAATAGGCTGACAAAAGGAATCCTTTTAATAGTCACTTTGTAGACATTTAAAATTTGGGTCCTAACAAAATAGATCTGGACTAGGGCGCAAACGTCCAAGTCCAGGGTCCTATTTTGGGACATATTTAAGCTTAAGAGTGGCCCCTAAGCCCATTTGTTGTGGGTTTTAGGGGATTTTTGATGTAGGAGCATCTTGCCCTATAGTTTACCTCTCTTATTTTTGTGTTGTTTTTGTTCTTTTTGGTTAGTTTTTGTTAGGTGGCTTTGCCTTCTATCTTTATCTCTTAAATCCTCTATGTATGTAAAGCTAAATTTGATGAAGTGTTCCTATTGCTGGCTTGGGAATCAAGTTTTGTCTTGAAGCTCCTGTCACTCTGCATCTAATGAACTTCTTGTTGCCGATCACCAGAAACCATTTGTCAAAGGGATTTAAATCTGTCAAACAAATGTAGAACAACTTGTAACCCTCAAAGAAGATCATGATTATATAAATCAATTTGTAGGATGTTGAAAGGTCTATCGGCGGTCGAAGACAGTTGGAAAGAAAACATAGAGTCTAAGAACAGAAGCGATAGTTACAGAAAAAAGAAATGAAGAGTCTCTGGCAATTTAATGACAGATGGTGCATGATAGCAAGGATTCTAAGCATGCAATGGATGGTTGGACGGTTGAAGAAGATGCATTGACAACAAGAGAGGCTAAAGGTTTCAAAGGAACTGAGACAGATCAAAAGATATAGAAAGGAGAGGTCAAATGAGCTGAAAATAGAGAAGATAACGACATGAGGATAGGATTAGTGAGGAAGTTTTGTTTTGTTGCACTCTAAGGCCAATTTTTAGATGTTGATTTTGTATGAAATAGTCATATTTTAATAGCAAAGAATAGTATAGACTATTTAAGACTGTGCAAAATTTCTCTTTCCCTCCTATCATTTTGTATTTAGTTTTGTTGAAGGAAATACTTTGAATTCTTGTCATTATCTCTGCATATCTCTTTGTTTGAGTTTTTTGTAAGTGGTTTAGTTTTAACCTGTGATTAGCAAGGCTCCATCAGATTGGTATCAGAGCCTGAGTTAGATTGGGCATTGGTAAGTGGTAAAGATGCCTCCAAGAAGAGTGGGCAGAGGAGGAGGCCGAGGTCATGGTAGAAGAGACCATGATGACCCTGAGTTGTTGTAGAGTTTGGTTACAAAGATGGAAGTCTTAGAGAGAGCACAAAGGAGAGGAACCCTTGATGTTGAAGACATAAGTGATGAGGAAGAAGAACAATAGAGATAAGAAAATGAGGAAGGATAGGTGGATCAAGAAGAAGAATTTGGTGAAAATTTGCTGAAGTCAGTCATGATTCTAGGTTCAAAACCCAAGATAGAGGTGTCACCATATGTCAGGAGCCTCAATGGTGAAGACTTGATCGATTGGATCAATGACCTGGATAAATATTTTGAATATGAGGGTGTAGCAGAGGAAAGAAGAGTAAAGTTTGTCTACACCAGATTGAAAGGCCATGCTACCATGTGGTTGGACTTTGTCCAAGCTAAGAGGAGAAGAAGAAATAAGGAGAAGATTAACTCCTGGGATCAAATGGTGGCCAAGTTGAAGGCCAAATTTTTACCAAGTGACTATCAGGCTAATCTCTTCAAGAGATTGTAGAATTTGAAGCAAAAGGATATGTCTGTGAAAGATTATACTGAGGAATTTTACAAGTTGAGAATCAAATATAGGCATGCTGAAGAAGATGTGGAGAAGATAGTTTGATATGTAAATGGTCTCAAGTATAGTTTGCAAGATGAAATGAGTCTTTTATCCCCAAAGAGCCTAGAAGAGGCTTATCAACTTGCCTTAAAGGCAGAAGAGAAGTTGCAAAGGAAGCAAAGTCAGCAAGAGAAAAAAGAGAGGAAGAGGTTTTAGAGGAAGGGGACAGCAAACCAGTAGGGGATAGCAACACCATCAAGGAGAAGAGGTTGTAAATTCCAATGGGACAACCAATAATGATAGAGGTGGTTATCAAAATAGAGGAGGAAGTTCTTATGGAAAAGGTGGTTCACAAGGTAGAGGAAGAGGATTTGGTGGAAAATGTTTCAAATGCAACCAATATGGGCACAAGAGTTGGGAATGCTCTGAATCATCACAAGGAGGACATTCAAAGTTTGAGAGAAGTAATCAAGTTGTTCATACTTATCAAGAGAGTGTGGGATCACCAGTACACCACAAGGATGAAGCAGAATCGGGTGAGTCCTTAATGCTTAAGAGGGTGTTGTTGAAGCCACAAAAAGAGAGTCAAGAGCCAATTCAAAGGAGAGCATTGTTCAAAACCAAGTGTAAGTCACAAGGTAAATGTTGTAAGTTGATTATAGATAGTGGTAGCACTGATAATATTGTTGCAACTGAGATGGTAGAAAAGTTGAATCTTAAAAGGATTAAACACCCTACTCCATAGAAAGTGACTTGGTTACAAAAGGGCCATCAAATATTGGTTAGTGAGCAGGCCTATGTTGATTTTCAGATTGGAAATTATAAGGATTGTGTTTTGTGTGATGTAATACCTATGGATATGTGCCATATTTTGCTTGGAAGACTGTGGCAATTTGACATGAAATCAATGCATGACGGAAAGGAGAATACTTATACCATTGAGAAGGATGGAGAGAAGCATACCTTGCTACCCATAAAGAAGAAAGAAGAGGACAGCAGCAGTAGCAGTAGTAAGGTAATGTTGGTAAGTGGTAAAGAGTTTTTGAATGATTTGAAAAATGAAGAAATTGGTTATGCTTTGGTTCCTAAACATAGATGTGTAATGACTTCTACAAAGTTAGAAGATTTTCCTATTGAAATATAAGATATTTTGAATGAGAATATGGGCATTGTTTCAAATGATTTGCCTAATGAATTGCCTCCTATTAGAAGCATTAGCCATCACATGGATTTGATTCCAAGTGCTAGCCTTCCAAATAAGGCTGCATATAAGTTAACACCTATGGAAAATGTGGAGATAAGGAAGCAAGTGGAGGATCTTTTGAAGAAGGATTGATAAGGGAAAGTCAAAGCCCTTGTGCTATTCCTGCAGTGTAGGTTCTAAAGAAAGTAGTGGAATGGTGTATGTGTACTAACTCCAGGGCAATAAATAAAATCATAGTAAGATATAGGTTTCCCATACCTATAATTGAAGATTTAATGGATTGTTTGAGTGGTTCTATGTATTTTTCTAAGATAGATTTGAAAAGTGGTTATCAACAAATAAGAATCAGACTGGGGGATGAATGGAAAATAGCCTTTAAGTCTAGTGATGGGTTGTATGAGTGGTTGGTTATGCCCTTTGGATTAACTAATGCCCCTAGTACTTTTATGCGGTTAATGGATGAGGTTTTCAAACCATTTATTGGTAAATTTGTGGTTATATATTTGGATGATATTTTGGTCTTTAGCAGGTCCAAAGAGGAGCATATAGAGCATTTGAGGCAAGTTATGAGGAGGTTACATGAAGAAAAGTTGCAGATTAATTTGAAGAAGTGTGTGTTTATGCAGACCGAGCTGGTTTACTTGGGCTTTGTGGTATCAAAAGAAGGGCTGAAAAATGGATAAGGAGAAGGTTTAGGCCATACTTGATTGGCTATCACCAAGAAGTGTCATGGAGGTAAGGAGTTTTCATGGTCTTTCCAATTTTTATAGAAAGTTTATAAGAAATTTCAATCATGTTATAGCACCTATTTTGGAGACAATTAAAGGATAGAAAAGACCATTTGTCTAGACCAAGGAGGCTAAAGAAAATTTTAGATTTCTCAAGAAGAAGGTGAGTGAACAGCCCATACTTGCTTTGCCTGATTTTGATAAAGTGTTTCAAGTTGAGTGTGATGCTAGTGGTTTGGCTATTGGGGCAGTCCTAAGTCAAGAAGGAAAACTAGTTGCATATTTTAGTGAGAAATTAAATGAGGCAAAGAGAAAGTATTCTTCTTATGATTTGGAGTTTTATGCTTTGGTTCAGTTCCTCAATAAATTAAGACATTATCTATTGCCAAAAGAGTTCATTGTGTATACAGATAACCATGCTTTGCAGTTCATAAACAACCAATATAAATTGAATCAAAGGCATGCTAAATGGGTTGAGTATATTTAGAGTTATAATTTTGTTTTGAAGCATAAGAGTGGTCAAATGAATAGAGTTGTTGATGCTTTAAGTAGGAAGAGTTTATTATTGAGTGAAATACAAACTAACAGTGTGGGGTTTGAAAGTTTGAAAGAGTTGTACGCAGAGGATGGAGATTTTGGAGAAGCATTTGCAGCTTGTAATGATCCTATTAGCCAGAATAGAGAGCCATGGATGGATTATATGATTCAAGAAGGTTTGTTGTTTAAGGAAAACAAGTTGTGTATTCCTAAAGGCTCCATGAGAGATAATTTGTTAAAGGAAAAACATAGTGGTAGTCTTGCTGGTCACTTTAGATAGGATAAAACTTTTCTACAGCTGAGAACTCATTATTATTAGCCAAAGATGAAGGCACATGTGAAAAGATATGTGGAAAGGTGCAAAATTTGTCAACATGCTAAGGGAAGAAGTCAAAAAGCGAGGCTTTATCAGCCATTACTAGTTCCAACCAGACCTTGGGATTCGGTGAGTATGGATTTTGTTTTGGGTTTGCCTCTTACACAAAGGGGTAATGATTCAATCTTTGTTATGGTAGATCAATTTTCAAAAATGGTGCATTTTATACCATGTAAGAAGACTAGTGATGCCACTAATATTGCCAATTTGTTCTTTGAATAAGTTGTAAGGCTGCATGGCATACCAAGATGTATAATTTCTAATAGGGATACTAAGTTTGTGGGTCATTTTTGGAGGACTCTATGGAAGAAATTGGGTACAAATCTAAATTTTTCTTATGCTTATCATCTGCAAATGGACGGACAAACCAAGGTTGTCAATAGAAGCCTTGGCGATTTGTTAAAATGTCTTGTTGGTAGTTCGCCTGGAAGTTGGGATCTCATGTTGGCCCAAGTTGAATTTGCATATAATGATTCCCCAAATAAAAGCACAGGTTTTAGACCTTTCTATGTAGTGTATGGTATGCATCCAAGAGGTGTATTTCAACTTTGTGATCTTGCTAGAATAGAGAAGAGCAGTGTAGATGGGGAAGAATTTGCTCAAGTCATTCATGACATTCAAGAAAAGGTGAAGCATAACATTGAGGACAATAATCTACAGTACAAAAGGCATGTTGATCAAAGGAAAAGAGAGTTGCAATTTCAAGTTGGAGACCTTGTATTGGCACATCTTCAAAAGGAGAGATTTCCTATAGGAACATACAACAAACTTCATATGAAAAAGATTGGTCCTTGCCAAATCCTTAGGAAATTTTTTGCCAATGCTTATGAAATATCATTGCTTACAGAGTTGAATATATCTCCTATTTTTAATGTAGCTAATTTATATCCATACAAAGGGGATAAAGAGGCAGATGAAGCTGAAGAAACTGATTTGTCTCATGAAGAACAATCCAGAATAGTTGCTTCTCCACCACAGATTGAATGCATTCTGGATAAATAATTGCTGAAGAAGACCGAAAAGCATAGGTACTTCAAGTATCTCATCAAATGGAACAATCATTTGGTTGAAGATGCTTCATGGCTCACTGAGGAGGCGATTATCAGGCAGGGTCATTCAGTTGCAGACCTCATGAGCAGGAGCTCATGATTTATTTCTGCCAAGGAATTTTGATGCAAGGGCACCTTTCCCTATAGTTTAGCTTTCTTCTTTTTCATTATTTTTTGTTCTTTGTGGTTAGTTTTTGTTACGTGGCTTTGCCTTCCATCTTTATCTCTTAAATCCTCTCTGTATGTAAAGATAAATTTGATGAAGTATTCCTATAGCTGGCTTAGGAATCAAGTTTTGTCTTGAAGCTCCTGTCACTCTGCATCTAATGAACTTCCTGTCGCCAAGTGCCAGGAACCATTTGTCAAAGGAATTTAAATCTATCATTCTTGTTTCTGCATGACCGGCAATTTCTTTGGCAGTTCAAGAATTTGAATAGTCACTAGAATCAAATGAATGCAGAACAACTTGTAACCCTTGAAGAAGATCATGATTCTGCAAATCAATTCATAGGAAGTTGAAAGGTCTGTCAATAGTCGAAGACAATTGGAAAGAAAACACAGAGTCTAAGAAGAGAAGCAACGGTTACAGAAAAAAGGAAATGAAGAGTTTGGTGATTTAATGACAGATGGTGCATGACAGCAAGGATTCTAAGCATACAATGGATGATTGGATGGTTGAAGAAGATGCATCAATAGCAAGATAGGCTGACAGTTTCAAAGGAACTGAGACAAATCAAAAGATATAAAAAGGAGAGGAGGAATGAGCTGAAAATAGAGAAGAGAAGGATGGGAGGATAAGATCAGTGAGGAAGTTTTTTTTTGTTGCACTCTAAGGCTAACTATTAGAGGCTGATTTTGTATGAAATAGTCATATTTTAATAGCAGAGAATAGTAATAGACTATTTAAGACTATGCAGAATTTCTCTTTCCCTCCTGTCATTTTGTATTTGGTTTTGTTGAAGGAAATACTTTGAATTCCTATCATTATCTTTGCATATTCTCTTTGTTTGAGTGTTCTGTAAGTGGTCTAGTTTTAACCTGTGACTAGCAAGGCTCCATCAATTTTGCTCTGAGATTCATTAAATAACATGCATGATTAAATCTAAGGGACCTAGGAGCTAAACTTAGGAGGTAAAAGTCCTAGGGGGACATTTTACGACATAATAGGGACAGGCATAGCAATTGTAGAAGTTGAAACATTTCTATGTTGTAATGCAGACATATTTGTGCCTGTCAATAGTGCTCTTTGGCCATAAACCAACAACCCTTGGGAAACCTTACTAACATCATAAGTTTGAGGAACAGAAACATAGGAAGCCTTCATTGCATCAATTCTCTTTTTCATATCATCTCGAACTCTCCTTGCTTCTAATAAATCTAATTCAATTTTTAAATCATTCACTTATTGTAGTAACTCTTCCTCAGTTTGCAGTTTTTTCCCAGACATTGATCCTTTAGGGGAAACATGAACACTCCATGTATTTGCTATTGTAATCGCACTAACATAATCTATATACACTAGGTTAGAAAATGCCTGAGACTAAGGTAGGGTTTGAGCATTAGCCTGATGGATTAAATCAATGTCCCTCTCTATTCTGGCTTGGTATTTTAAGTTTTGCCAGAGTTCCTTATTTCTGATATTTTCAATAGTTAATTATGTGATCTGTTGTTAGGATCTATGACAATTGCATGTGTTTTCTTAATGATTAATTTGAAGGTCTTAAACGTAATAACGTAATTGAAATGCTTAAATACACATAACAATAATAAAGTGATGGACTGAACAAAAGAGAGATAGAAGAGAGAAGACAAAACACAAGTTGATAACGGAGTTTGCCAATATGGCTTCGTCTCTAGGTCCCTCTCCAACAGAGTGACCGATCCTTGATTATGCTCCAAAAACCAGTTATAAGGCTTCAACTGACAAAGTGTCGAGTCTCCTGTGAGCTACAAAGTTCATCTCCTTCTAGCACAATGGCATGACGCTCCTCTGTTACACAAATATGAACACTCAATTCTTCTAAATAATTCTCTCCATAATCACCACTTACTACCCATTCCTAAGCTACTCCCTCCTTTTTATACATCAAATTTACCCATTATGGTTAATAACCATATGATTTACAAAATCAACTATATCTCCCATTTAAAACAAAAATCTTCATAATCCCCCTTAAAATATCATTAAAATCCTAACCCCTTTAAGTTTAATGGCTCTTATAATTTTGAGCCTTACAAAATAATGTGTTAATAATCTTTGTAAATCAATTTAATATCTTTAACCTATTATCTAAGCCCTTATTAAATCTTTCATCAGGCTATTAAAGGGGTTTACCCTTTAATTAGAGGGGTTAATATTAAAAATTTAAAATAACCGGCTTAAAATCTTCTTCAAATAAAACTGGCCCCGAAATATTCGCAAGCCATCTGCATAGCACAACAATAGCGGTGATGGTTGATAGAGAGGGGGTTGGGGTGGGGGTTCAAATCTCTCGGGCCCCAAAATAGTGCATTATGTTCTATATGGTAAGCACAAACTACAAGGCATATTAGTAAAGTGCTTTGTTTGGAGGGTGGTCAAATAGCCTGAATCCACAATTTTAGCAAATTATTCAAACCACCCGAAGAATCTGTATAGGGGTGCCACATGGCACCATTTCATTGGTCCATGTGGCATCCTCCCATTTGCTGACAAATACATTTCATCAACTTGGAGGACACGTGTCACTCATCGATTGGTCCAACTCATGCATAGTCAACATCTATAGGATGACTCATCCACCACATATCAGAGCTTGGTTTGTCCATGTCATCATTTCTATTGTAGGCCTTGCTTCGTCAACGTGCTGACGTCATCATTGTACTACCCAGTTAGCATAGTCAACCCTCAACATTGATCGGTCATATCATCGACATAAGAACTCTGATTCAGGTGAAACGAGTGGCGTTAGACTCATGGTGACGATCTCTTCGACATGGTGATGATTTCTAGAGAATATGGAACACTTCAAATTTGATGAAAAGTATCCACTTGGATCATTCTAGAATCTCGGGGCTAACATATTTAACACCAGATGCATCCCTAGTAGGGATTTCATCATCGCTAGAATTTGTTGCATGTGGAAAGGGATTGTTAGGGGTAGTATGTGATTTACCGGTACCTTTTATTTTCCATTCTTGCCTTGTATTCATTTGATCCCTGATCATCAACTTGTTTCCAGGATTAGTCTTGTACAGAGATCTTCTTCCATCCATTTTAGAATGTGCAACTAGTATTTGTATTCAAGGCCTATTTAGAGATATCAAAGATGCCACCCAAACTCTTGGGAATCAAATAACCTGATCTAGGGTCTTAATAACTCTTTCCTTATTCCCCAAAAGAGTCGCCAACCTATTGGTTCTTCCAACTGATTGCTTGAGTGTCTCTATAAAGTAGTCATCTTTAATTCTCAAGTCTCTTAGATCAGTAGCCAACAAACATGAGACAATGAAGTGATCTCCTCTATACTTTAAGTTCTACTAGACCTAGGGGGTATTCCCTTTACAACAATATCAACTGATCAAACCCTAAACACCATAGGATATTGCAAAAGTAGAAATGTTCTCATACATATGCACTAAGATTATGAGATTAATTTAAAACTGGTTGGGTCCTTGAGATTAACTCATTGTTAGCTTTGAGAACATTAATTAAAATAACCTACACTAATACAAAAACAAACAAAACAAAATAATTCAAGTGCTTTATCTATTAGGGTTTTGGTTTTGGATCTTGGGCAAGATGAATTTTAGATTGGTGTCTATCTAGGTTACAAAGTCAAACTATTTCTAGCAAGTGCTTCTTTTTGACATATAAACTTCAAACATGGAGGATAAACTATATCACTACCTTACAATGACATCCAAAGAAGGGTATTGTCCACATTCTTCTTACTAATCCTTAATGCCATACATAACTCCCTATATCTCATTCAAAGTGTTTTAATCCATTACTTGAATAGAAGCAGTGAATAAGATACACGATGCAGCAAATGTGCATAAATAAACTTAGAAACCCTTAATTCCTTTTATTTATAAGAGAAATGCATACATTCAAGGAGACAAATGTGAACAATACATGCTAGATGCATTTTTCATATGATTCATTTTGAATTGAAAAATGTCATATAGATATTTCCATTAGCAAGATTGATATCTACAACCCAAAATATTTTTCTTTCAGAGTATATCTACCCAAAAATGGTATTCTAGAATCCTTTTACAATGAAAAAACAAGTTCCTATATAGAAGATAAGAATCTTTTTGGCCTCGGACCTAACTCAAAATATTCAGTTATAATATTGTATGTCACATTAAATGGAGGCATAGGAACATGCACTTAGTTTACAACAAAATATATCCACTAAAAATAACACTTTGTAGTAATTGCAATTGTTGAAGGATACCGATCTTGATGTTGATGAAGACTTTTTGAAATTGACTTTGCCAAAATTAGACCTCTTCTCATCTTGAACTCCAATTACCTATATTTTAGTCATTAATTTCTCGATCCATGCAGAACACATCCTCTCCATGGGCCATTGGAAGGCGATCACCTTTGTTATTTTATCATTATGAGAAATATACTTGTCATCAAGGATTGCCCTAGTTTCCTTGTTGAAACTGTCAATATTCATCTCGAAAGAAAAGAATTCATCTAATCTACTATTCAATAGATCAATGCTAAACACATCATTAGTGCATATAGAAGATGTAAGATCTGGTACCAATGTTTTGAATTGTTCCTTCCATTGATCCAGATGCTTCACCTATTTATCATCATCTAAAATCTCTAGCATGATCCTCTTTTCAATATGCTCCAGGAGATGCAACTTATCTCCAACATATTTGTCAAATATTAACATGTATGCAACAACTTCCTCCAACATTATGATCATGTCATATGTTGGTAAAATTTCAACAGGAGTTGCTGGGTCAAATTTGGCATACTTATAGATTTGCATTATTGTTGCAGTCTTTGGCAACCATTTACCAACTATTCCTTTCAGATTATCCTTGTCTTGCACATGCTTGTCAAAAGTTGTTCTTAAATCTGACTAGTCTTTCCATACACCATAAGCCTTATTCACTACCTTGGCAATTCTATGATTAATCAAATCATTGACTAATTTGCCAATTATTTCCATTTTATCTAGTGTCGCTCCTTATAATTGATCCTTGGGCTCCCTTCTCTCTGAAAGCAAATACTCTCTATCTGATGGAAATGGCTCTACATAGCTAGAGGGAGTGGATACTATTGGAACAAGGACACCAAGGCAAAGAGACTTGTAGTGATTCAACTCTGTCATAGCCTTCTCATTTAATTGATCATGTTCCTTTTGTAATTTCATAGTTACAACTTTAGTGAACAGAGATATATACACACTCAAAGATGCATCTTGTGGGGCAAGTGTATCTGACAACTTGTTGATAATAACATTACCTGTCAGATCATGAACATTATCCACTACCTTAGGTTTATTTGTATTTGGGGCCATTGCCCATATTGCTAAGGTTTCAAACTTAGGGTTAAAACTTGACCCAAAGAAATCTCGATCGGCCTACTCTTCTGTAGTAAACACCTCTTCATCTTGTCTCTTTATAGTATCTAGGGCAAGTGAAGTGGCTATATCCCAATGTGGCAGCAACAACAAACCACTATTCATAACCATTTGTCTTCCCTCCTTTGGATTGATTTGGTCAATATCCTGACTCACTTCATGCAACACCTTTTGAGTAATTTCCTCATATTTATCAGGGTGTGCATTGCTTTTGGCCTCCTCGACTCTTTTTTGGAACTCTACACTTCTCAATCTCAACACAAAACCATTAAACTCCTTGTATTTGATAAATTCATCATCAGACAAAAACTATGTGCAAACTAGAGCTCGTATATCATTTGTTTCATCCTTCCCCTTGTCTAAAACTTATATCCATTCTATTCTCAGGTGGAGGATTTACCACAACCTAGGTGAAGCCATGGGTTGATTAACTTTCTATTTTTCTCTAGGTATATTCTCTGTAGTACCCTCCAAATCAACCACTTCAATTTTTGTCCCCCGACCTTCAAGATCAATTATCTTCCTCTTCTTCGCAGGAGACTGTGGAGGAACATCAACACCATGAGAATGTTTAGGAGTAGTAGACTCACTTGTTGTAGTGACATAGGGTTGGATTGGAACATTAGGTTCCCTCTGGTATGTGGGCCTTTCTTCTACTATAGGAGCTTTTCCAATCAGTGTCTCAACATTCTCTAGTATTTTTTGTATCTTGATCATAAGATCCTTATCCTTTACAAAAGCACCAAGATAATTTGGGTGCATTTTACTCCTTTGCTCCTCCGCTTCCTTGACCTTTGACCATCTGTCCCTTTTACCCTTCACTTCCTCCATGGAGAAACAATTCCTTGCTATATCCTCAAACAAGAGCTTGTGTGAAAATGCAGGCCTCTTGATACTCAACCTTATCTTGTTAATGAATCCCTCTAGATTGAAACTTCTTGGGGGCTACTTACCCATCTTGTATGACTGCAAAATAGGATAGATCTGATCTAGACCTTCCTTATTTGTTTCCAAGAGGTCACCAAACTTTGTCGAAGTGGCGAAGAAAGAACCTTTCTTCTGCACCCTCAAATGAGTATTATTTGACTCATTCAACTACCACAGAACTTCCAAGTAGGCCAACCTTTTTGGAACATATTTGGGTAATACATGATGGATTACCATACATCCATATACTCTGATGGAAGTGGTGTGGTTGTGTAAAAACCAATCACCCCAATTATGTTGAATTCCCATTTTAGGGGTTCTATCCAAATGGCCTCAAGAGTTCCATAATTCCTCTTGGCACTCTGTCTTGTGGTGGCTCAATGTAATTCAAAAGTCTTCTAACAAAATGCTCCTCAAAAATTACATAATTGGCATTATCACAATGCTTATCTAGCATGTGAGTCTAGTATTGAATGGCAAGGGAAACACCCTTATCATAAACCTGCTTTACTTGTAAGGCATCATTTCACATTCCTTTCCTTGCATATAGGAACATATGGCACATCAGGTAGTACCAACTGAATTCCATCTTAAAATCTATCTTACCTTCATTCTTCCTTGTGGCTATCAATTGTTCATTCATCTTGTCTATAATGTACAAGGCATAATCATATTTAGTATTTACCATTTGATCCTAAATATCTATTGCCATGAGCATAAGAGAAATAGGCATGTTAGCCTTTGCATCATGTCCCAAAACCTGACACAATGAGTGATGAGTCTTGATGAAATAGTCACAGAAATAGTCAATGTCTACAGGCTCTTTTTCATTAGGAGAAATCTTGATGGGTCTGTTATCTATTCCTCTCACCCTAGGACTATGAAGCATCATAGTTCTATAGCTACTTCTATTTTTCTTACTTGTCATTAAAGGCCTCAAAATCTATGCCCTTGTTGGCTGCAAGATTCATCCCAAAGACCTTGGAAACATACTCCTTTGTTATGCTAATCATTCCTACACCATTTCCTGACAATACCATTCTTCTCTATGGGTCATACCTCCTAGCTACAACTCTAAAAAAATCAACATCAGTAAATACATTTGGCACCAAAAGTTTTGTCAAATCTAAACTCCATGCATGTGACAGGGAAGCCCTAGAATATCTCTTCATGTACCAATGATCAAACAATGCCTATTTGGCTACAAGAATCTTTGTATCTCTGCATCCTTGGGCATTATCTAACAATCTATCACTAATTCCTCTTGAGCCACAAACATTTAAGGGTCTTCTGGGTGACCCAGGCAATTGCATCATCATATCTTCATCTAATGTTCCCCTTGAAGTAGACGGTTAACCTGTTGAACAACTCATTGTGTTGAATTACATGTTTTTAGAGCTTATATCAAACTAGGGTTTCTAGCAATTGCTTGATTTTATCACCTTTTCTTCTATATGAGCAGAAAATACTCAAAAGCACTCAACACAAATTAATTGAATTAATTTTAATTCAAAATTTCACTAACCTAAATTTCTGCCCACAAACCCTAATTTTTGCCAAAGAAATGTAGAGAGCTTAAATCATCAAGAAATTATTTATGCAACAAGGAATAATGATCATCATGACTCCAATACACTATTAATTCGCATCGAGTGATCTTGTGATTGATTGGTATCGATCATATCCACCATTACTACTCTTTCGCTCAAAAAGGGTGTCTACAACAAATTCAAAATTTTTAATATAGACCATTGATGTGAGGCTCATCGCAACAAGATTAACAGCTCAAAATATTTTGAGAGAATTGAAAAATCTATTGTGTGCATTAAAATGTCTTCCACTAATTATTTTTTACCACATGAGAAACCTTTCCATGTCGACCCTTAGGATTTTCCATGTGTCACCATTTCGTGGCCTTGCGCTTCTCATCAGGGCCCAATTTTTTGACATTGTGGGCTCACACTTCCTACCAAGTGGAATGCACTATCTTTTGGGCTTTGTATGTATCTGGTAGGCTATGTACATGTGGCATCAAACCGCAATAGAGTGGAGCCAATGGAGGCACATATGAGTAACAAAGTTGCACAACACAAGCTTCGTGGAGCTACTTCATTAATTCAAATTCAGCATAGTGGTCACCAACAAAGTATATCAGAGGGGTATGGTGACCAGAGAGATGTAGCATGAAGGAGGGAAGTTCTAATCTTTAGTCCTAACTCTATTGTTTTACTGCAAAGAAGCCACCTCAAACTTTGGTTTGCACTTATCCATGGGGGTTGGCAAATAAATTCATACTTGGGAAGGAGGAACTTTTAGTTAGAAGATGTGTGGGAGTTGTTTTCAACCTTACTCAAGTTGGTTTTGAGCTTTGCAATGCTCAATTTTCATGATTAGACTTGGAGATTCCTTTGGTGCAGTTGTTGTTCCTTGTGTAGGAAGCTAAAATCAGATTGTTCATCACTAATTTCAGTCATGAACAACAGTGAGTATGTGTTTTTCAGACCTTCCAAACCTTGAGAATTTATCTTATGAAGGTTTGTGATGTAAACTATGATAGTTTACCTTTGGAGTTTATTCAGGACAACAAACTTCCACATGCTTTGGTTCTTGATTTAGAGATTCTTAGAGTAAGAATAATGAGAGTTTCACAAGTTTTCATGATTATATTAGAATGGTTCAAAGGAGGCATGTTAAATCCAAGGGATATTATGATGAAGAGTTTGTTGAATTCTTGCAAAGGATTGTTTTCCTTTTTGCAAGAAGTATGAAGAAGGTTATAATTACAATTGTGACACATCATGGCACATTGTATTTGGGGTTCACAAACCTCCTAGACTAATTTGGGATCTTGGGGCCACATTAGTCAAGATGATTCTATTGGTTATGGTTCACAAATTGCTTGAGGGCAAGCAATTATGGGGAGGGAGGATTGTAATGTCCCCTTTTTGGTGCATAGACCTTTTGTGCGCATTATGCTTGTTCCTAATATTTTGAAGGCTATTCGTCATGTTTAAGAGAACTCCAACATTCTTAGAATGGTTGTGGCACACTCTTGCAAAGCATTTGTTTGTGGTTTTAAGTTTGACTAGTCATTTGGAGTTTGTAGATGCTGTCAAAATTCAATTTCGACCTCTTAGGTGCTCTCTAGCTTTCTTGGAGAAACATGTTATTTTTAGATAGTCACCTGATGGCCTTTGATTTTCATGCCAAGTCTTCTACTACACTTTTGTATGGTCAGAGTTGTTTGATTATGGCATTTCTATGCTTTCCGTAGCTTGGGACTATTATCTAGCAGCTTAATTAATATTTCACTAAGTTTGCCTAAGGTTTGGAATAAGTATTAGCAAATTAGTGTAATATTAATTATAAGGTGGATATAAATGTTTTTTTACTTTGAGTGGCTGGAGATATAAGTTGAAGTTATAATGTCTATGCATCCCTTAATGTGGTGGTCACTTAGGAGTTATAAGGGGTGCATTTAAAGATATTTAATGTTTGATTAAATGTGATCTTCAAATATGGAACTCACTTAGGAGTTATAAGGGGTTGAATTTAAAGTTATATTATTTTAAGTTGGCATCCCATTTAAGTGGGAAATAAATGTCCTATGAAGCCATAAAGTTGTATTATATTTTATTTATCTCTGACATGCACAGGAAGGATATAATGGAGGTTTAAATGCTCATTCAAGTTGTTATGTCAGAAAAATGCACCCTTGGGGGCTTTTTCCTATTAAGGTTTAGCTCCCGGGTCTTTAGATTGCATTTAGAACATCTTGCATGATAATTCAGACTCCCAATGAGAAAACCCTTGGGCCTTATGACAAATGGGACCTAAGGGGGACTATTTTGATGATCCCTAAACAAAGATAAGGCGATGGACTTGGGCGCTAGAACCCTAGTCCAGCCCTATTTTGGTTCTGCCCTAAATCTAAATGTCATGTTTGTGACCGTTATTTGGGTCCCAGGCTGACATCATAAATTTTAATTACAAAATTCTTGGCAAGAATCTTTGTAGTTGCATGTATAAGCATGTGTAGGTTATCATTTAGAAACTAGAAGATGTTTATGTTTCAAAAGCTATTGGCACACTAGTGATTTTCATTATGTTGCAAAGCAGAGCATTATTACTGTGTTTGTTTTTGCATGTTGAATTACATCTTCTCCTCATGGAATTAAAGAGCATCTTCCGTCCATGAGAGCTTCATCATCAAGGTGACATCTATTGTGTTTTATCATCATTATCATTTGGATTTTTGCCTCTATCTCGCTGGATATGCAGTCTCTCTAAGAACGATGTTCAGAAGACTTGAATGTCTCTCCGGGGCTTGACTGAGGCAAGCCTCTAAACACCACAACCCCCTCCCACACTCCTTGTGATTGCACATTATAGGTGTTGGATCTAGAGAAAGTGGAGTTGTAGGGAAGATTGGAGGACATTGAAGATTCAAGATCTGAAAAGAAGCGAACACTGTGCGAGATTTCAGGACATAGGCACTATCAACATTGTCCTCTGCATCTGAAGCTATAGAAATAGACTGGATAGTGATAATCAGTGGTTGTAGAGCTTCTAACATCCTAAAGAATATCCATCAGTGACTAGGATGCCAACAATAGTGTCCTCCACATCTGATTTGCTAGAAATTGAAGATACAACAGAAATCAGTGTCAGAAGGAGATCAGGATTATATAGAAAAAGTTGTATCTTGGACTTGGGTGCCATCACCATTGTCCCCACCATTTCTATTTTCTGAACTGTGAAAAATAGTTAGTTAAGGTTCTCTACTCTTTGTCTTATTCCAATAGCATCTGTCATAATTTGCAGATTTACTTACTGTTTTGCTTAAATTAGGGTTTTAATAGCATTAAAGCATTAATTAGAGACATTGTGTGATAACTTCTAAATTTTCTAGCTTCCCTTGGGGAAACCCAACCTGTTAAGTGACTCTCCTCTTGAGTGGAGAATTAACTCAGTTGAAAAACCCTTGGAATGTTTAGTGGAAAGGAGGATTCAAACTAAAACCACCCATACAACAAAATCAACAACTCCTCCTTTTTAACCATTAAACACAAGTTTATATTGTTGAATATATTTTTATTTCTTCTGAAAACTTGTGTTGTTGAGTAGAGTTTCTTCTTGGGGTTGTTTATCCTCAACTTCTCATCTGGTTTCAGTTGTGGAAGATCAACCCTAGCTGGATGTCTAGTGATTTTATTCATAAATCACAAGGAGCTTTAATGGAGTCATTATGCAAAGATTTTGGTTTGAATAGTTTTAATGTATTTTGATGTGTGAAGGTTTGAGTTATTTTTTACTATTGGTTGTGGCACCAATCCTTGTTGAAGGCCTAAGCAATAGCATTGGTATTTCTTATTGACCCTAGCCACCCTTAATAAGACCTTTGGAGGAGATCAAACAATGGAGAAAGGGAGTTTAGAGCCAATCGTACTCCTCCCAGGATTGTCGTACAACCTTTTAGGGGGACGTGAGGCTTAGGGGAGCAAAACACTCTCATTTTAGATCCTAATTTTAATTGAATCGCAGCATCTTGGTAAGGGAAACACCTTCCAAGATGTTTGGCATGGAGATTTTGACGTTTTAGAGAGTTATGCTGAGTTTGGTGGGTTTCTGTGCATCTATAGAATTCTAATTTTTATATCAGACCTGAGTAATCTGCTGTGATAGAGGTTTCTAAATGTTTCTATAGTACTTGCACCTCCATATCTTCACTTGCAACTTTAGCACTTCATGGGATAGCGTTGGTATGGTGTTGGGTGACTTCTAACCTCTTCTGGCTTCTAAATTTTAATGCTTTAGTAGTCCTCATCAGTTCTAATCAAAATTATTTTAACATTGCAGCTTGCCCTAACCATTATGTTTTGTCATTTATGCAATATTATGGATTGTAACCCTAGATGGTAGTACCACTAGAGGATTGTTGCGTAGGGCTTCCTGTTGAACAAGTGGATGTGCCTAGATTTACATTACTATATCTCCCACTGGATAAGTAGATGTTTCCTTTCATTTTGATTCTGACAATCAAGTGAATGCCCAATGAACAAGTGCAAGTTGTTATCATTTATTTGTTGTTGTGAATGCTAACTCCAAAGCACTTATATGCTCTCAGCTTACCCGCATCAAGATCTGTGTGATCAAAAGAGTGTGGAAGAACTTAACCAATTGCATCTTCTTTATGTGGGGAATTCCAAAAAACTAGGGTGCTCATTACAACCCCTGACAAAATACACACTTCAAAAGCTTGCAAGCTCGCACTAAGCTACCAAGTGTCCTTATCACACTTAATCCCTCACACTATAGACTTAAATATTTTAATATTTCTATTATTTATGGGCATTTTTGACTGGTAACTTAGGACAATGAGACCGGTAAAACATGACATATGAAGGCTCGGGTTATAACTTACATGACCAACAACCGGGACTAAGGAGTCAACAACAAAACATAACACAAAGAACTTAGGCTATCACATGACTTAAATTTTTAAGCCTAGGGCACAAAAATATACCTTTTCAAACATAAATAAACTCTAAAACTTGAGAATAAGTCAAGTAATTTGACCCAAACCCTTAAAATTTAGTACAGACTACCATGGAATATGATTGTCCATGGGATGATTGATTGAAATGCAAGTATTGTTTCCCCGTTGTCATTGACTAAAGACATATTTGGATGCCTAGCACCTAGAAAGCCAACAAACATAAAATGTGTCTCCCCATAGTCCAAGTTCTCTATGATTTGTATGTGGCATCAGTACAGAGATTTGCATTATGCACGAGTATTCCTCAACATTTTTTATATTGTGTAATTCATGTAACATGTTACTATCTAATTCATAGTTGTACTATCTAATTGCTTTCGCATCACCTTGTGTAAGGCAAGCCAAGAAGTAATCTATAGTTCCATTGTGTAATTCAATTGATGTGTAGCAAGGATGGAGGAGGAACTCTAATGAGTAAAAAAGACAATCCCCAACATTGTATTTAAATGCACTAGTTCTACACAAGTTCTCATTTCTCAATGCACAATCGATGTTGTAGATTTGAGAATGATTTGTCAATTCATATTCTTCAACATCTATGATTATTTTTTTTTGTTTTGGGTCTATTGACACTCTTGCCCTTTTCATTTGTGCAATGAGTTGAGCATAATGCTACCAATATCCAAATACTAAAAGATGTTGTACCTGCAATACGCCCAAAGCCAATGCTTAATTAGTGTTAATTAACTATAGCCAAGAAATGTATGCATACCATCGAGACATGTGGAATACTATCAAGCCAAGATTAAAAAAAAAACTATAAAATAAAAAAAGATATTACTTTTTTTCTTAGAAAATAGCATAAATTCATGTAGCAAATTGAATTGATAAATTATAATGAACTAGCTTTGTTCGCCCTCCCTTATGCTATTGATTTATGGTTCTATATGCAATGTGAGTCACCCAACTATTGATATTGTTCTAGAGATGGTGTACATTTACAAAAAGATTGAGTTGTGTCTATCAACTCTAAAGAATTGTGTTATTTGATAGCTAAGGAACTCACATTCTTGTTAGGAACATACCTCCCAAAGTGAACCAGATATCAACTATGCATAAATTAGATAGTCTGAATGTTGAGTCTCTAAGCCAAATAAAACTGCAACAGGACAAGAACCTAACAACCAACACAATGAACCAAATATCAACTATTAGAAAATTCCTTAAGATGAATATTGAATCAACAACTAAAAGATGTCTTTTATGATTAAGTAAATCTTATTGCATTAAGTTAAATTTATCTTTCTGCCATACAATAATTCTTGGCTAGAAATAAATAAATTAAACAAGGGTTAATTCAAAGTTCAGACCATGGTTTTCAAGTGCTATACATTTGGAACTCAACCAATGATTTATTTACTACCATTTTCGCAAGTGATGCTTATATGATGATGCTTTCTTAGAATTGTGCAATACAAATATTCATAACTATTTCAAGTCGTGCTATGTAGTAATCTATCAGAGAATTGCAGGTAACATTTTCTAATTCATCGAGTTCTCTATTCAATTTTTTGGTAGGATTCAAAATAAAAATTTGGTCATGATCGGGTCTTGTGTCAATGTATATACATTTCCTTGAGCTATGGTTTAACAGAGGTGAAAGAACAATGTGAGCAACTTATTGTGAAGACATTTGCTGCAAGTTGAGCAATGCATTTCCAAGTATACTTATCATCTTAACAATATCAATATTATTTTGTTGATGGTCACTACGTTTTCTTTTAAATGCATACATCATTGATCTATCCACTTTTACCATGTATGAACTACAATACATCACTGCAGCATGTAGATTAAGTACAAATTGTGCATCTATATTTGCTCTCCATATGTTATGAATTTTCCTTTTGAAGGTATTATTTCATATTTGTGATGGTTTTCTTCTTAAGAAGATTGTAGGTCTATAGATTGTTGATATTATGGTCATTATGTGTTCATCTTCATTCATATTAAATCCTTTTAGAAACATTTGAAATGAGAATAAATTTTTATAACTAGACTCTTGTAATGTCAAAAAGATATTCTTTTCTTTGGAGAATAAAATTTCATTGTTGTCTTCTAATGGCTCATAGTCTTTTTCATTGGCGAGTATGGGAAATTGTATTTACAAAATTGTTGTTTTGATTTTCTACATTGCCTTGTGTGGTGGTGCCTATATACAATAGCTATCTCAAGTTCTAGATTTTGGTGTCACAAGTAATGTACTTGTCCACAAACAATTCAATTTTTGTAATACTATCTTTTCTATATATTGGATCATTTTTAATTCATAGTAGAAAATGCCATGATTTTGAAATTCAATCACAGAGAAATAATCAGACTTTTCCAAAGAAAGACTTGTCTATGAATATCAATTGTTTCACTGCACTTGTTCTATGCCTATAGTAACATGCACATGTTGCAGGATCTTGTTTGATGAGATGAAATCTATCATTGTCATTTATTGTGCCATATTTTTCTTCTAATGTTGTGTGATATACATTATGTAATTCTTGTAGTGTTTTTGATAGAGGATTCCAATACTGTTTAGCACTAGTAAATGTAATAAAAAAAGTAGGTGGTCCAAGTTGTTGAATCATTGCAAACACTTTTTTTTTAATTAGTGCAAATAATCTAGAGATATTCTTATTATTTTAAAATCAACACAGCTAATGTTTGATTTCAATATCTTTTCTAGGTTAGGTTTGTGCTTGACATTTTTAGCTACTAGTTTTCTACCTTTTAGTTGTCCTTTATAGAGTCTTATCCACATTGTAGATAGAACTTGGTGAATGAATATTTTGATAGTTTAAAAAATAGATTTGTTGTGTGGTAAGTAAATTGTCTATTTGAATGTAGTAGTTCCCAATGCACAATTTTTTGGTACAAGAACCTCTCAACAATGTCATCATCACGCGAGTTGCCATAGAACAACGTAGGAAAATTCATCTCTTTGACATACTTATCTTTAAAGATCCCAACAAGATAATGCTCTTTTGCTAGTACAAATTCAATAATTTTATCTTGCATTTCATGTATACATCTAGATTCAGTGAAGCCATGTATCAAGGTCTCACATGGGTTTTGATGATCCATGTCACTCTTCGAGTCAGTTTCGCTTGTGCAAATTTCATGTATTGCATTATTTTCGCAATCATCTTTAAGAGCTTCTTGTCAATTGTTGTTTAATTGAATATTTTCTATTTTGTATAGTTTTGTCTTGATTAATTAGCTTAAATCTTTCGTGATAATAGTCAATCACACCATTCATTTTTGGTATGCATTTTTATATTGCAACCGCCTTTTAAGAGCAACAACAATTGCTAATGTTACAGTGGCAAATCGTGGCAATGTTTTTGTATAATGTTGAATGTTGATTGGCCCACATTGATAATAGATTGTTAGGGTTAGCCGGCAGAAGATATCAATTAAATGCAAATAAATATTAAATAGAGGAATGGAAATACACAGAAATAATAACAACGAGAGACAAGTTTTAACGTGGTTCACCCAAACTCGGGCTACATCCACCAAACAGAGAGTCCAATATTATTATCCAGTAAATCAAACTGATTACAATCAGCAATCCTACAACTCAATACCACTACAAAATGCTACAATACAATATCAAAACCCTAACCCTTAGCTACTTTTTATCAAGCTTTTTGTTGGTTACAAAATAGGGTTTTTTTTATGTCGGTCAATGAAAAAATAACTCCCAGTGCCTTTATAAAATAATAAAAACTGTGTATGGTTTCAGGGGCGCTGCCCCTCGACCCTGCCCTATATCGTGACAGGGAACGCGCCAAGGGTGCTACCCCTTAACCCCATAGGAATTTGGGGGGAAACCACGCTGATAAAAGTGGGGTAAATTTAACCTCCGAGTCTGATTAGGCTCCATATAACAACAATCTCCCACTTGGATACTGATCAGACTCCACACCATATCATCTCCCACTTGGAGACTAATCATAACACCACTGACCCTGTAGCTCCCACTGGAAATAAGCACCTTGGACTCTGTTATTCTATTTTTGTTGTTTTCAATCTAGAAGACCAACCGAAGTTGAAGAGGAGCTTAGCTTCTCCCTTGTCACTGCCTTTGTAAACATATCTGTTGGATTGGCATCTGTATGTATCTTTTCCAGCTGTAATTGTCCATCATCCAACACCGACTGAATAAAGTGATACCTTAACTATATGTGTTTGGTCTTTGAATGCAAGGCAGAATTCTTTGCAAGATGTATGGCACTCTGACTGTCTGTATACAAAGAACTGTTAGCCTTTGTCTGCCCAATTCTTTCATGAAAGATTGTAGCCATATCATCTCCTTGCTTGCCTCTGTTGCAGCTACATATTCTACGTCTGTGGTGGATAAAGCAACCACCTTTTGCAACCTGGAAATCCAACTCACCGTTGTTCCACCTACAGTAAAGACATAACCTGTAGTACTCCGCCTGGTATCAATATCCCCTGCCAAATCTGAGTCTACATAACCTGCTAAATCAGTATTAGAGGCCCCAAAACATAAGTGTTTATTGGATGTACCTCTCAAATACCTGAGAATCCATTTTACTGCATTCCAATGCTCTATTCTGGGATGACTCATATACCTGCTAACGACTCCTACAGCATGTGTAATATCTGGTCTCGTGCATACCATGGCATACATTAAACTTCCTACAGTTGAAACATATGGTACCTTGGACATTTTCTCTTCCTCCTCTTGTGTCTTAGGACACATCTCTTTGGTCAATTTCAAATTACTAGGCAAAGGTGTGCTGACAGCTTTTGCATTCTCCATGTGGAATCTTTGCAACACCTTTTCAACATAAACAGCCTGAGATAGAGTCAATTGTCTGTTCTTCCTATCTCTACAAATTTTCATACCAAGGATTTGTTTTGCTGCCCCCAAATCCTTCATATCAAATGACTATGCTAACTATTGTTTTAACTCTCTTATGTGATCCATGTTAGACCTAGCTTCAAGCATGTCATCAACATATAAACATAAAATAATGTAGCTGTCATTATCCAACCTCTTAAAATAAACACAATGGTCAGAATTACACCTGTTGTAGCCTTGCTCAGCCATAAAACTATCAAATTTCAAATACCATTACCGAGGTGCTTGTTTCAGACCATACAAACTCTTCTTCAATTTGCACACCTGATTCTCCTTACCTTTGACCTCAAATCCTTGGGGCTGTTCCATATATATCTCCTCCTCCGAATCACCATGGAGAAAGATAGTTTTCACATCTAGTTGTTCCAAATGCAAATCTTCAGCAGCCACAATACTTAAAATAGTACAAATAGAAGTCATCTTGATAACTGGAGAAAATATCTCATCAAAATCAATGCCCTTTTTCTGTGCAAATCCTTTTACAACTAACTTGGCCTTAAATCTTTTCTTACCTCCATCTTCCTCTTTCAACCTATAAACCCATTTGTTTGGTAAAGTCTTTTTACCTGCAGGTAACTTACATAATTCCCAAGTCTAATTTTTTAGCAAGGAGTCCATTTCTTCCTTCATGGCAAGCTCCCACTAAACCTATGTATCCACCTACATAGCTTCATCATACCCTTCTGGTTCACCAGCATCTGTTAACAAAATAGAATACAAAGAGGGAGAAAACCTTCCAGGAGGTCTACTTATCCTTGTTGACTGTCTAACATTCACTAGAGTTTGTGGTATTTCTGGTTGCTGTTGTGGAGCATGAGGAACCACTGGAACATCACTATTTGGAGTATCATCTAGCACCACATAATCCTTTTCTTTCTTCTCATGCTGCTGCAACTGATCTTTGTACAACACCTTCTCATTAAATATAACATCCCTGCTTCTCACAATTTTCTAATTTTTAAAATCTCAAAGCCTATAACCAAATTCATCAATGCCATATCCAACGAAGGTACACTTTTTTGATTTTACATCCAGCTTGGTTCTATTTTCAGAATCTATATGTGTAAATGCTTCACAACCAAAGGTTTTCATAAAAGAATAACTCACCTTCTTACCTGTCCATGCTTCCTCTAGAATACCACAGCCCAAAGGAACTAAAGGACCTCTATTAATTAACTATACAGCAGTGTTGACAGTCTCTACCCACATATTTAAAGACAGCCTAGCATGCAATCTCATGGTCCTTACATGCTCCATTATTGTCCTATTCATGCGTTCAGCCACTCCATTTTCCTGTGGAGTCCCTGGAACCTTTTTCTACCTACGAATTCCATTAAAGGAACAATAATCTTCAAATTCCTTGCTGCAATACTCACCGCCATTATCAGATCTGAGACATTTTAATCTTTTACCTGTCTCATTCTCAACCAAGCTTCTCCATTTTTTAAATGTTTCAAATACATCAGATTTTTGCCTAAGGAAATAAATCCATACCTTCCTAGTTGCATCATCTATGAATGTAACATAATACCAAGAGCCACCGAGAGAAGATACCTGAGCTGGTCCCCATACATCTGTATGCACAAGCTCCAACTTTTCATTTTTCTTTTGCTTCCCATCCTTGAGAAAACTGACTCTCTTTTATTTGCCATACACACAACTTTCACATAAATCTATTTTAATACATTTCAGACCTGGTAAAACTTTCTTAGAATGAAGTACCTTCATACATTTTTCACTCATATGCCCAAGTTTGTTATGCCACAGTGTTGTCTCAGAACCTACAGTAACTTTTTCAGTCTCTTCCTGCAAACCTGTAGCAACTGTTCCTGAACCTGTTTATTTTTTCTCTGTAATAGCTAAAGTAGAAGGAATAGTATGACCTGTACAAAGATATAAGGTGCCTACTTTCACACCTTTTGCTACTACTAAGGCACCTTTTGAAACCTTCCAATTTTTATCAGTAAATGTAATAATGCAACCTTGTTCAGGTAGCTGCCCTGCTGAAATTAAATTCCTACTGAGCCTTGGAACATGCCTTACCTCTTGTAGTAGCCAATGATTCCCATTCTACAACTCAATCTTAATTCTTCCCTTTCCAACAATTTGACAGGGTTCGTTATCTCCTAAATAAATCAGCCCAAAATCCCCTTGGACATAATCAAGAAAATAACTTCTATGGGGCGTAGCATGAAATGAGAGCCTTGAATCTAAAACCCATGAATCATCAGCATTATCTAGGGAAAGAATCAAAGGATCATCTTCAAACTTATTACTTACCACATTTGCCTCCTTATTGCCTTCTTGTTTGTCTCCTTCTTTATTCTTCCAAGACCAGCAATCTTTCTTTAGATGACCTAGTTTCCCATAGTACCAATAATCTTTTTGTCCTCTGGATTGGGATCTTTTGTCCTTTGATTTTCCTCGTGACTTCCCATGACCTCCAAAACCTTTTCCTCTCTCCTTTGATCTGCCCCTACTTTCTGCATTCAAAACACTGCCTGATGTGGATCCACCTGAGTTTTTCCTACGAATTTTCTCACTCAGAATAACACCAACAACATCATCAAATTTCAGGGTATTTGAACCAGAAATAGAGTTACTAACCACCATTACCAAACTATCCCAGCTTTCAGGCAATGAGCATAATATCAAGAGAGCTCTAACTTCTTCATCAAATTTTACATTTACAGAAGTCAATTGACTGATAATCGTATTAAATTCATTTAAATGATCTATCATAGATCCACCTTCAACCATTTTTAGATTAAACAAGTGCTTCATGAGAAATACCTTATTTGAGACTGACTGTTTTTCATACAATTTAGCCAAAGCTTTCATCAGACCATCTGTTGTCTTCGCTTCCGTTATATTGAATGCCACCGTTGGTGTCAGGCACAACCGAATGGTTCCCAGTGCCTTTCTGTCAAGAATATTCCAATCCTCATCAGACATTGTTGCCAGTTTCTTGGCTACTCCTTCCAATGACATACATAAATCCTTTTGATATAGGTAATCCTCCATTTGCATCTTCCATAACTGATAGTTTTGCCCATTGAATTTATTGACCTTCAATTTACCCTCATCTTCCATTGCTCTCACTCAACAGTGAGACTTTCCTGCGGACGATAATTGAACACAACTCGCTCTGATACCACTTGTTAGGGTTAGCCGGTAGAAGATATCAATTAAATGCAAATAAAGATTAAACAGAGGAATGGAAATACACAGAAATAATAACAACGAGAGACAAGCTTTAACATGGTTCACCTAAACTCAAGCTACATCCACCAAATAGAGAGTCTAATATTATTATCCAGTAAATCAAACCAATTACAATCAGCAATCCCTGCAACTTAATACCGCTGCAAAATCATATAATACAATATCAAAATCCTAACCCTTAGTCGCTTTTTATCAAGCTTTTTGTTGGTTACAAAATAGGGTTCTTTATGTTGGTCAATGAAAAATTAACTCCCGGTGCCTTTATAAAATAATAAAAACCGTGTGAGGTTTTGGGGGCGCTGCCCCTCGACCCCGCCCCGTATCGCAACAGGGAACACGCCAGGGGTGCTGCCCCTTAACCCCATCTTGAGGGTGCTGCCCCCAAACCCCCGCAAGGGGCGCTGCCCCTTGAGCCCGTAGGAATTTGGGGGGGAAACTGCATCGATAAAAGTGGGGTAAATTTAACCTCCGAGTCTGATTAGGCTCCATATAACAACATAGATCCAGTCAGTCCTATTTGGGGTCTTTTGTATTCTAGCTCCCATACCTATGCAAATGCAATCCTAAGTGAAACAAGTTGTTCTTCTAATTGTGTAAGTATCTTAACATATTGCAATGGTTTATTTATCCAAATATTTTTAGGCATTACATATTTAGGAAGTGTGGATTGCTTAAATGTTTTATGACATTTGCGATAAATAGAATTTGTAATTGTCCTATTAATTTGTTTTCTTAGCTTGTAATTTATATTTGTTTTTATTTGTCCTTGAAATTCATAATGTCTTTTTTGAAATGCAAAGTTTGGCATACTATGCATGCATGTTTTGGTGTGTCTTGAATTTTTCTTTGGATTAATTCTATTGGCGACATTAAAGCACTCTTTTTAGAGGTTGTACATTTTATTTTCTGGTTAGTGTGTATTTGTTGCTTGACCTTGTGAAGAGGTGTAGAGTTACAATTAGTTGTCCTTTGTCTTTCTGTAAAGTGGCAAATGTGATGTTGTTGATTAATCCTAATAAATTATTTTATTTTATGGAATGCAATATCTAATTCGTTATTACTTGTTTGCATTTGATAAGGTAAAATTAGCTCAAAATGTCTATGAAGGGGATTGGCATCATGGAATAGAATAGAGTATGATTGTCCATGGGATGATGGATTAAAATACAAGTATTTTTCCCCGCCATCATTGACCAAAGACATATTTGGATACTTAGCCACCTAGAAATCCAATGAACACAAAATGTGTCTCCCCATAGTCCAAGTTCTCTATGATTTGTACATGGCACCATAGAGATTCACATTTTGCACAAGTATTCCTCAACATTTTTATATTGTGTACTTTTTTTAGACTACAGGAATCAACTTAGCCCCCTATAACTTGCAGTGCACTGAGTAAACTTTTTAACATGACCAGCAATGTTGGCGCGACATGCCCTCCAATACCACATGGGTAGGGGGATTGGACCTTGTGACCATTTGCTTGTAATAGGATGCTTTCAGCTAATCGAGCTAGGGCTCCCACCTATTTTATATTATGTACTTCACACAACATGTTACTATCTAATTTATAGTTGTACGAGATAATTACTTCTACATCACCTTGTGTAAGGCAAGCCAAGAAGTAACATATAGTTTTATTGCATAATTTAATTGATGTGTAACAAGGATGGAGGAGGAACTCTAATGAGTCAAAAAGGCAATCCCCAACATTGTATTTAAATGTGCTAGTTCTACACAAACCCTCATTTCTCAATGCACAATCGATGTTGTAGATTTGAGATTGATTTGTCAATTCATATTCTTCAACATCTATAATGTTTTTTTTTTGTTTTTGGTCTATTGACACTCACCATTTTTATTTGTACAGTGAGACGAGCACAATGCTAACAATATCCAAATACCAAAAGATGTTGTACCTATAATATGCCTGAAGCCAATGCTTGATTAGTGTTAATTACTCATAGCCAAGAAATGTATGAATGCCATCGAGACATGTGAAATACTATCAAGCTAGGATAAAAACTATAAAATAAAAAAGATATTACATTTTTTTCTTGGAAAATAGCATAAATGCATGTAGCAAATTCAATTGATAAATTAAAATGAACTAGCTTTGTTTGCCCTCCCTTATGTTATTGATTTATAGTTCTATACACAATGTGAGTTGCCCAAGTATTGATATTGTTCTAGAGATGGTGTACATTTATAAAAAGACTAAGTTGTTTCTATGAACTTTAAAAAATTGTGCTATTTTATATCCAGGGAACTCATATTCTTGTTAGGAACATACCTCCCAAAGTGAACCAGATATCAACTATGCAGAAATTAGATAGTCTAAATGTCGAGTCTTTAAGCCAAAGAAAATTACAATAGAACAAGAACCTGGCAGCTAGCATAATGAACCAGATATTAACTATTATAAAATTCCTTAAGCTGAATATTGAATCAACAATTGAAAGATGTCTTGATGATTAAGTAATTTTTTTTGCATTAATTTAAATTTATCTTTCTTCCACAAAGTAATTCTTGGCTAGAAATAAAGAATTTGGACAAGGGTTAATTGAGAATCTAAACCATGGTTTTCAAGTGCTGGACATTTAGAACTCAACCAATGAGTTATTCGCTACCATTTTCGCAAGTGATGCTTATATGATGATGCTTTCTTATTTCCATGGAGGTGTGTATCTTTAGAAGATATTAAATAACCTATTGCAATTCCACTTCCTATGAATGCTTTTTGGTCTATTTTTTTTATCATCTGACATTCCCAGAAACACAGTGTGTAAATTAGAAATCAATAGCTTTGATGGAGGAGTCACAATGATGCCATGAGATTAAATAGAATATTTTAGATTTAGATCATAAGAATAACAAACAGAAAAAGAAATTTAGCTAGCGCCATCTGGCATCAATGTTATAACATTTGGTATGAAATGCTCACAAGTTCCATCAAAGAAACAAATGACAGACCGCTAGGTACCAAAAATTGTTAATAAGGCCAGGAATTCTAATTTGATTTCAAACTTAGTGTTCTACATCAAGAAATTTATAAATATAGTAGTGAACATATTTTATTTAAAGGAATTTGAAAATAGATCCAAGTCCAAAAATGGGATTCTAGTAGCATTTGGCAAGAGGAAATAGCACAAAACAAGAGTGGAAACTTAAATAATAGGAGGCTAAGTGGAAATCTAAGTGAACTAAGGAAAATAAGATCAGGATAAGAACTAATATTCATCTCAAGCAATCCATCATGGTGAAGTCATCTTTCTAATAATTTGCCTAGAAAACCACATTACATCTAGAACAGAGGTTTTCAAAGAAATTTTTTGTTGTGTAGGTTGGTGCAAAAGTGGAGATGCTAGCTCTTCTCATCTTCATGGGGAGATATCTCATAGACACAACCCTCCTATGACTTACCTATCTTTCTTAAGTATTATTTGATGCATGATTTCACAAATGAATATTCAAATCACATATCCTAGGTTACTAGTATTATGAGTATGATGAGCCTTATAGATTTCATTAATTCTATAATAATAATTTGTATAAAGAGCTTTAGAGATAAAGATCCCTTCTATAGAATTTTGTTTACTGACTTATTTTAAATTTAGGTAAGAGCTCCTACATTAGATTTGTGAATTGGAACATTATGTAGAGATCTATACAAAAGGGTAGTTTCTTGTTACTTAATAAATTGAAATATTTAAACAATACAAAATGGGACTATTAATACTAGAAAAGCTATCAATGGATAAAATTGTTGATAGAAGCAGTAAAGTTTGATTACTCTTACCCTCCTGAATGTTGGAGAGGTATAATTACAAGGAAACTCCATTTTATGAACATGGACTATTTCCTCATCTCTATAACCACAATTTCTGGTGAGCACATTTATATATAATTTAGCCATATCTTTACTCATTTACTGACATATCCTAATTTGGTCGGCATCCTTGTTTCTATATTGGTACCCATACCCCCACACCTCTAGGCAACCATGGGGGTAGGAACAAAGAGTTTTTGTTAAATATTATAATTCTCTAAAATTAATTCTCTTATAATCTCATAAATATATTAGAATATAAAAATAGAGCATTTCCATTTCAAAGAGACTATAGCATGATCTTTTGTATCATAGTAAAATATGTTCTCTCCTAAAATAAATTATTTTACAAATAAAGACAAAAGAACTACTTTGTAACATTTCTAGATAACTTCTGCTCAGAGCAACTAAAAGTGTCAATGTTATTGGACATGCCACTTCACTTATGTAAATTAAAGATCACACTTCATAGATGGAATACAAGGAATCATAGGAAAATAGTATAGCTCGAGAAGCATAAGGCATTAATAACTTCTTTGACTTCATAATATTCTAAGAATAATCAAACAGTCTTTGCCATTCTGATCTACTATAGAGAGAATCCAAAAGGCAAATTAAGCATAGAACAAAACATAAAAATAAAATGCATAATAAGGATCGAGTATTGAAGATATAAATGATTTTTGGTGTAAAGAGAAGAATTTCAAATTAGAATAGAATACAACATGAACTAAAAAATCAAGTCACTCTAATGTTCTATGAAACTTGTGCAAACTAGAACATTACTTAATTTTGTGTCTGTAACCATGTTTTTGTGCAAATTGGAACTAGTTATGGTCATAAAAAAATTTGATTGCTTTTACTTTCAATTATGAAAAGAGTTTGTATCATTTGTCCCATGAAGCATACCAACACTAGAATTAGTAGAACCCAAAAGACACCTTATCATTTTTTATGAAATAATGTGGGACAAAATCTTTGATTACATATTTGATTTTCCCTTCAATGTAGATACTGGAAACAAAATATAGAACACAAAATGAAAACCACACACAGTCAATGCAAAAAATGCATTCCAAACTTGACTCAATATGGAAAATTCATTAAACAACTTTGCTTGTTGGAATAAAAAATATTTGCCCGTAGCTAGAGTTTATAGCCTCACCCATAAACAATCGAAAACAATGCTATACTGCAAAATATTTTTTTCAATGTGTAAAACTAAAACTATGCAAAAAAAATCTCATTGTATACCTTGTTTTTTGCTTTGAAGCAAACACTACTAAACGGAAAAGAATGCCCTAGCCACTTGAAAGAGTGACGAGGAGGAATGATATAAGGATGAGATGCCCCCTCGAGAGGATAGGCAGGTTAGGAGAACATGAGTATGCTCTCGAAATGGATGGAAAAGGCTAAGGGCTAGGAATGGATAGATTGTTGAGGTGAAATAAATAGTTAAAAAGATAGTGGATAAAGATAGATTGAGAGGTGAAGAATCATAATAGATATAGTGGATAGAGAAGATATAGTTATACTAGTATAATGTGTAGAGTAGTCCTTATTTGATATAGTAAGAGGATATTATGCACCGAGGTATAAGGGACTAGGGTGACTTTGTATCCTTTGCATGGACTTGACACTGCAAATAAAGGAGTATCGTTATACCCAGCGTATTGCAACCTTGTCTAGACACATGATATGAATATTAGCTATAGTGATAAGAATATCCATTGGGCACATGAAACACTATGCCCCATTCTCTACTAATTGTAACACACCCGTACATGAACGGATCTAGGTGGTTTTGATGAAGCACAAGAAGGAGATAGAAAAGATAAATTTCAAAAAAAAAGACCAAATGATGACACAAGTCACACAACCATTGTATCTCTCGCCAAAGAGTTTAAATGATACTTGGATAGGTGCCTAATGATGGGAACAATATATCCCTAGATGAGGTTAGATGATGACTTTTTATGATCGAATGATGTGGCAATTGATAAAGTGACTGGATATTGTATTATCATGTAGACTAATGCTTGTAATTTTGGTTTAGGTACAACGTGTTGTATGAGTATGTTTGCTTGAATGTCAAGTGTTTTATTGATGAGATGAGAGTGGAATGTTTATTATGATCAAATGAAAAAGTTTATTATAGAATGTGGAATGAAAGAAGGTTTTTTTTTTTGAACTTTTTGGAATATTTGATTTGTTTGGAATTTTTGAGAACGTTTTATTTTTTTGTTGTTTTTTGGAAATGTTATAATTTTTGTAATGTCAAAAAATATCCCCTTGGGGGCTTTTCCCTCCTAAGGTTTAGCTCCCGAGTCTTTAATCTGCATTTAGGACATCTTGCATCATATTTTGACATCTCGGTGAAATGAACCCTAAGTTTCATGGCAAATGGGACCTAGGGGGATCCCTTGAACTAATCCCTGACCAAAATAAGGGGGGAGGACTTGGGCACCCTCACCCTAGTCTTGCCCTATTTTGGGTTAGGCCCAAATTTTAAGTGTCGTCTTGTGACCGTTATTTAGGTCCTATGCCGACACGGTAAATTTAAATTATGAAATTCTTGGCAGGAGTGTTTGTAGTTGCATATATAAGCATGTTTAGGCATTCATTTGAAACTAGATAGCAATTTGGATTCATGAACTTGTGTAAAGGTGATTCAAGGCATTCATTGTGTAGATAGAGCATATTTGTGTTGTTTATGTGTTTGTATTTGTAGATTTGAGCAATCATCTCCTCATGGCATGAAGAGCTTCTTCCTTCCATGATATCTTCACTACAAGGTGACATCATTTGTGTTTTCAATCATTTATCATTTGGTTTTTGCCTTTGCCTCCCAAGGGCATGCACTCTCTATCTGGCAACGGTGTTCGAAAGATTTTAATGTCTCTCTGGGGCTTGACTGAGGCAAGCCTCTAAACACCACAACTCCCTCCCCATTTTTCTGTGATTGCAGGTTACAGGTTGAAGAAGCAGGAAAAGTGGAGTTGCAGGAGAGTATTGTAGAGTGTCAGATTTGTAGATCAGAGTTAAAAATAGGGCCCTAGACTTGGGTGCCCGCTCATTAGTCCTTTGGATTCTGCAATGGAGAAATCTCTGTCACAGCAGGAATAGGTTGCAAATCAAGTTCCCAGATCCTAACAAAAACTTAGGCATTGGACTAGGGTGCCTGCTCATTAGTCCCTGACTGTTCCACTTCTAAAACTTCAAAATCAGGTGCACATTTATATGTCATTTCACATCTTCCTGTAGCAGCATTTTGAGTAATTTGCCCGTTTTCTTCCGTATTTGTATAATTAAGGTTTTGATGTATAATTGAGCATAATTGACAATCAAATCACATAAATATAAATTTCCCTACATTCCTAAGTGACCAAGGGTCTAATAGTGTATTTCCACTCAACCCAAAGTCCTTGAATGTATTCGGGTGAAAGGAGGATACACACAAACTAATCAAAATTAACTATCCAAATTTTACCTGAAACATTTTGGTGAACCCGTGTTGTTGGACTTGTTTCCACCTTGCTTATTGTTTTTCTTTATAATTGCATTAATTTCATTCATTCATATCATCATTCATCTTATTGCATTAGAAAACTTACAAAAAAATTGAAAAATTTGAAAAATTTGAAAAAAATTGCATCCTAGGGTTTGCATGTTGCATTAATTAATTTGAATTTCATAAAATTTATGATTTTTGAATTATATATGAGCTAAATTGCAGAAAATTACAAAAATTCAATAGCTTTCATTGCATTTTCATCATAAAATTGCTAGGGTTTTGTTAGAAATTTTGAATTTTTCATATAACCTAGTAATTTCAAAAACTAAGGTTTGTAGGTAAAATCTTGTTTCAATTTTTTCTACTGATCTTAGACACTCATTCAAATTTTCCTTTTTTTTGTAGTGTTGCATTTTAGTGTAAATTTGCATTTAGATCTCAAAAAAATTGCATTTTTTACATAGAAAATTTCAACAAAAACTAGCATTTTTCATTAGATTTGCACTTGCATTTTGCATCTTAGGACTTGGAAATCATTTTCAGATCTGAGTAGAACTAATTTTTATCATAAATCAGATTTCAATACATTCATATAGCATTTTGCATTAATATTTCGAACCTAGGGCTTGAAAAACCTTGATTTTCATTAGATTCGGCCTCATTGACTCTCTATATTTACATTATAGGTGTGTTGTAATGAATATTTTTGCATTAATTGGATTTTATCAGGGTTATTATCTATTTTCCTCCTAAAATTCTTTACAACACCTTGTTATTGGGCTCTTGTATTGAAATTTTGGCGAAAAATTGCACATTTTTGCTATATTTGCCCTAGGGTTTGACCTAGATTTGCACTCCAAGCGTGTTGTAAAAGATTTTATGATTCTAGGTGACTTATATAATTATTATTATTTTATGTACCTCATAAAATTCCTTACAACACCTCTTTCATTAGGTCTTGGGATTGAAAAATTCTGAAAAATTGCATATTTGAGGGCATTTTCACTAGGTTTTAACTTATCATCATCCTAGCTTTGCATCAAAAGTGTGTTGTAAATGTTTTTATTATTTTTTGGACTGAAAATAGACATATTATTTGCTTCCCCTGATCACAATCTTTACAACACCTTTTCTTTTATATATTTGCATTGAAAAAGTACAAAAAATCAAGCATTTAAACATATCTTGCGTCTAAGGTTTGTGCATATTGTTGCATGAGTCTCATAAATCACTACCCTAAGAGAAATATTCCTTTAAGAAGAAGCATAATACACATGGAATCTAGTGCTCTTGAAGAAGTTGGTACATTAAACACATTCTTTACAAAAGGAGAGACACAAATGTTACAAGATATTACACCTATCACAAGTACAATGGAAGAGCAAACTTTTCATGATGTTGATGATACTATTGAGGTTACAAGACATGTATCTAATGAGAAAATAGATAAACTTGATAAAGACCTAGCTGAATTCCAAGACTATGTGCAAACTAAGAGGATAGCTGAAGAAGTTATACCTGGGATTCACCATGTAAGAGAATTGATAAAAGAAGGACAAGACGGTGTTAATGCAATTTGTGGTTTAGCACATATTGTACAAACCAATATCATGCCAGTGACTGAATGTGTAAAAGTGATAACAACACTTTGTCACCATCTCATGCACAAGGATCGACACCTATACCGACTACGGGAATATCTACCTTTACATCAACAATCTTAACAACTGATGTGAATGCTTGTAGTAATGCTACCACTGGTATTGGAGTATCTATTGGCACTAATTACAAAGTTGTGGGATTTAATTATTAGAATTTAGTCTCTAAGGGGACCTCTTCTATGAATAATTGCTCTCAACCACCTCTTCATCCCACTTATTCTCAACCTCCCATTACATATAGCTATTCTCAACCACCTTCCACCTACCATTATGTCCAACCACCGTTGACCTATTCACAGCCTCCGCCTATCACATCTTAGGCTCAATCACCTCCTCACTTCAGTTCCAATTCCTCGCAGCAAACCGCATCTCCCAATGATGCCATCCTAAACCAACTTTTGCAGTGCATGACTGCTTTACAACAAAAGGTAACAAATTTGACAAATTCTTACTAATATACCAACATATCATACCCGTAATCCTCTATCCTATGCAATCTTAAGAAATCCTATGCCCAAGAGGTTTGAGACTTCTCACTTTGAAAAATATGGTGGAAAAGGTGATCCTCATACTCATGCGGTAGTGTTCATAGCTATGTGTAGTGATTTTTATTTTGAAGAGGACTTGTTGACAAAACTTTTCCCGCGATCTCTCAAAGATACTACTTTAGATGCTCTTAGCCTCTGAATTCAATACACTCCTTTTCATAGTTGGTTGATCAATTTGTACAACATTTTCAAGCATTGGATCTCAAGTCTCTTTGATTGATTTAGTTCATTGCAAGCAAGGTCTGAAAGAGAAGTTAACTGAGTTTATTAGTCGATATCAAGCTTTATATGAGCAAATTCAATATTAGATGAAAGATGAGGATGTTCAGAAGGTGTTTATCACTAATCTACAACCTAACATCTGTGATAAGATCCTCTTGATGAAGTATAACTCCTTTCAACACTTATGCATCGCCCTTTGCAATTATCAACTTTTGTCTGGTCAGTATGAAAACCAAAACTCATCATCTCAAGTTGGTCAATCCATGGGTGGATCATCACAAAACAACTTTAGGAGGAATAATAATAATAGGAGTTTCATCAAGGTTAATGGATTGAATACGAACAACTTTTTAATGTGACCACTATCACTAATCCAAATAAAGCATCATATCAACCAAGAAAATTTACTCCGATATCTGAGTCTTATCATTCTATCATGAATCAAGCTGTGAGTAATAACCTTCTGAAGCTTCCCTTGATTAATCCTATCGATCCTAGTAGAGCACAAGGACCTTACTTCAATGCTAATGCCTTTTGTCTTTCCATCAGACACAAGGACATGATACTAAACAATGTATGTTTCTTAAACATGAAATACAAGACCTCATTGATTCAAATGTCATACAGGTATTGGGTGTGAATGATAATGGAAATAAGTCGGTTGCTTTGTTGAATCAGAATTTACAAATCTTCACTAATCCTTTCCCTAAACATACTGATAACAATATATTGGATTAGGGTTTAGTAGAAGTAGCTGATGATGATTAATTGGAATATGATAACATCGTGGGTATGATTGAAGTGATTAAGGAATAGTTGGATAACCCACCTCGTCCACAAAGAAATGGGATTTATGCTAAGGTTCCTCCTCTGTTATCGTTACTAGGATTAGGAGATAACCAAAATGCATCAAAAAAATAAGTAGAACAACCGATACAGATGATTGAGATGATACATGATGATTCTTGTTATTGTGTTAAACGGCATCAACAATGAAAACTCGCTAAAAATAAGAAAAGAGTGAGATGATTGTCAACAGTTTGAGATAATAGTGGTTCTCCCCCTCATAAGCAACAAAAGGTCTCATTTACACAAGGAATTGAGAAACAAGTATCATATGATAATAAACAAGAATTTCATAGGAACCACTCAAACTTTGCACTCAACATGACTGAATACCTCTCCAAGAGGTTCGCAAGTTCAAAAATTAGATACAAAGATCCTACAGGTAAGTATCTCTAACCCTTTTTTCTCTCTTGTAATGTGCTTCCCCGTGATGTGTTTCCCCATGATGTGTTATGTGTTGTTTAGGCCTCCTGGGATGACCTCTAATTCTCTCATAAGGTCTGGGATACCAGGAGACCACCTCTGTTGTGACCTTCTTCTATTTGTATCATCATTCTTCTATATTGCCTCTCTCTGATTTCATTGTTGTGTGTTGTGTCTTACAGACATAGCATTGCGGTTGGTGAATTGGGGGCACCCTCCTACATGATTGTCCCTGAGACACTTTTTTCTCCTCTCTTATTTATTATTTCCCTTCCTCAAGTGTTTCTATCTAGCAGGCGGATGACAAAAAACATTTATACTGATGCGGACCTAGTGTCCCTTTAGCGAGAAATCAAAAATTGGACTTAGTTCCTAAAATGACGATGGGGTTGTAATATATTATCTGATGCTTGGCTAGTAGAAGCACTTCGTGATTTCTGCGTAGTGATTTTGATGATGTTTTTATCTCACTTACAAAACATAATAATATTGTTGCTCCATACACTTTGTTTATCTTTTAATCTTGCCTTGGTAACACTCAGTTTTGAGATTTTCGTAGTATAGCCTCGCGGTTATACTCAAAATCCTAATTCGTAGTATAACCTTGGCTCTTTTTGTGATTAATCATATGCATTAATGTTGTTACATTATCATGATTTTGTGGACACTAGCATGTTTCTTGCAGGGATGTGTTTGTGGGAACATTTGGCAATTGTAAAGTACATGTCACATTCGAGGGCATGGGATTTGTGAAATTCTGTGTTCCCTTGTGTGTTTTCTTCCTACCTTAACGTGCTCGATATCGATGCATGATATCAACCACCTTATGGTGGGGGCATATATAAGGTAAGCTGTCTGTTGTAGATGTTAGCAATGTGCTTGTCCTCAGGTGCAGTTTAAAGGCTGTGCAATGAGTACTTCCTACACTCTAAGTTTGTTTGCAATCAATCAATCAATCATCTTAATCCCTTTGCAGAGGCGGGGGTGGTGTATCTCTTGCGAAGAGTGCCCATCCTGTAATTTTCAAAAAGTCCTCATCGCAAGGTGAGGAGTGGTTCTATGACTAACTCAACCCTTAAGCGTGTCTTCGACGATTGTTGTGGTGAAGCCCAATCGTCGGTGTGTGCCTGTAATGTGCTCAAGATGGTGATGAGCCTAGAAATATGAACACTCCATCGCTTGTCTATCATATTTTCTCCGTGTCTTCAAAGTGTGTGTTCTTGGCATGCTTGCTTTGTTTGGCATGTTTGTTGCCCCATGTGCATATTAAAGACCAACTCGATGAGTGCTTATTGCATTATGGGTGGTTTGGCGTGTCTTGCATGTGTGTTGCCCCATATATGTAGTTTAAAGACCAGTGCGATGAGTGCTTCCTACATTATGGGAGGTGTGTTTACTTTCCTTGTACTTTCATCTACATTTCATATATATATGAGAAAAATAAAAATAAAAGAAATCATTCTTGTCTTCTATGCATTAACTATCTTCTATGCATCTATTGTATTCTCTGTGTTTTGCATAACTGTAACTGTCTTCTCTGTGTTTTGCGTGCCTGTTGTAATGGGTGATTTTTGGATAGTAGGTTTTTGGTAGTTTTGGTTTATATCCTCCTTTCACCCTTACATTCAAGGACCTAGGGTCGAGTTGCAATGTACTATCATACCCTAGGTCACTATTGATATGTAGGGAAACTTGGATTTCTACGGTTTGATTGTTAATTTCCTTCTCTTATGCTCAATTATACCTTAAAACCCTAATTATGCAAATACGACAACAAACAGATGAATAACAGAAAATGCTGCTACAGGAAGATGTAAAATAACAAATCACTGCATACCTATTTTCAGGGTTTAGAGAAGGAAAGTTAGGGACTAAGGAGTGGGCGCCCAAGTCCAAGTTACTAGTTTCTTTGCTAGATCCAGACTTCCTTCCAACACTGATATGCACTGTAACTTCTATTTCTAGAAATTCAACTGCAGGGGACACAGGGACTAGCGCCCAAGTCCTGAAAAGGCTCCAGTGTCCTACTTCTCTTCAGATCCTGAATCCTTGATGTTTGTTGATCCTTCCTGCAACTCCATTTTTTCTAGATGTGACACTTGTAACCTGCAATCACAGAACTTTGGGAGGGGGTTGTGGTGTTTAGAGGCTTGCCTCGCTCAAGCCTCAGAGAGACATTCAAGTCTTCTGAACACCGTTGTGAGAGAGTGCATGCCTAGGGAGGCAAAGGCAAAAACCAAATGATAAATGCTCAATAATCACAATAGATGTCATCTTGTAGTAAGATCTCATGGGAGGAAAAAGCTCTTCATTCCATGAGGTGATTGATGCTCAAATCTGCAAACACAAACACATAGACAATACAAATCTGCTCTTGCAACACAATGAAAGCCTTGAATCACCTTTAGAACACAATAGCTTGCTAGTAATTATCTAGTTTAAAAATGAATGCCTAAGCATGCTTTTATATGCAACTACAAACATTCCTGCCAAGATTTCGTAAATTCAAACTTATCGTGTCAGCCTAGGGACCAAATAACGGTCATAAACTGACATTTCAAAATTGGGCCTAACCCAAAATAGGGCAGGACCAGGGACGGGTGCCCAAGTCCTTCCCCATATCTTAGGCAGGGTTAGGCTCAAGGGGTCCCCCTAGGTCCCATTTGTCATGATACCCAGGGTTGATTCCATCAAGATGTTGAATTATGATGTAATATGCCCTAAATGCAGCTAGGAGACCCAGGAGCTAAACCTTTTGAGGGAAAAGCACCCAAGGGGACATTTTCTGACATTACACCTGTTATTGTCTTCAATGTGTTTGGTGTGTCTTCTCTGTGCTTAGTGTGTTTGTTGTGTTTGTTGACCGTACTTTAATGCATGTATTGGCCTTGCATTTATACATATATTAAAGTGGGGGCTAAATGTAACGTCAGAAAATGTCCCCTTGGGGGCTTTTCCCTCCTAAGGTTTAGCTCTTGGGTCTTTAATCTACATTTAGGACTTCTTGCATCATATTTTGACATCCCGATGAAATGAACCCTAAGTTTCATGGCAAATGGGACCTAGGGGGATCCCTTGAACTAATCCCTGACAAAAATAGGGGGAGGACTTGGGCGCCTGCGCCCTAGTCCTGCCCTATTTTGGGTGCCCAAATTTTAAGTGTCAGTTTGTGACCATTATTTAGGTCCTATGCCGACACGGTAAGTTTGAATTATGAAATTCTTGGCAGGAGTGTTTGTAGTTGCATATATAAGCATGTTTAGGCATTCATTTAAAACTAGATAGCAATTTGGATTCATGAGATTGTGTAAAGGTGATTCAAGGCATTCATTGTGTAGCAAAAGAAGATTTGTGTTGTTTATGTGTTTGTATTTGCAGATTTGAGAAATCATCTCCTCATGGCATGAAGAGCTTCTTCCTTCCATGAGATCTTCACTACAAGGTGACATCATTTGTGTTTTCAAGCATTTATCATTTGGTTTTTGCCTCTGCCTCCCAAGAGCACACACTCTCTATCTGACAACGGTGTTTGGAAGACTTGAATGTCTCTCTGGGGCTTGACTGAGGCAAGCCTCTAAACACCACAACCCCCTCCCCATTTTTCTGTGAATGTAGGTTACAAGTTGAAAAAGAAGGAAAAGTGGAGTTGCATGAGAGTATTGTAGAGTGTCGAACTTGCATATCAGAGTTGAAAATAGGGCCTTGGACTCAGGCACCCGCTCATTAGTCCTCAAGATTTTGCAATGGAGAAATCTCTGTGACAATAGGAATAGGTTGCAGATCAAGTTCCCAAATCCTGACAAAAACATAGGCACTGGACTAGGGTGTCCACTCATTAGTCCCTGACTGTTCTACTTCTCAAACTTCAAAATCAGGTGCACATTTATCTGTCATTTCACATCTTCTTGTAGCAGCATTTTGAGTAATTTGTCTGTTTGCTTCCGTATTTGCATAATTAGGGTTTTGATGTATAATTGAGCATAATTGATAATCAAATCACATAAATCCAAGTTTCCCTGCATACCGAAGTGACCAAGGGTCTGATAGTGCATTGCCACTCAACCCAAAGTCCTTGAATGTATTTGGGTGAAAGGAGGATACACACAAACTAATCAAAATCAACTATTCAAAATTTACCCAAAATAATTTTTTGGGGGGATTTTGAGAATATTATGGGATGACATTGGATTAAAGTTTGGATAGCCTAGATGTTGGATACCAATGATAAGGGAAATCATGAATAGGTAGATGGATGAGCGATAGTGGATGGGAGGGGTAGGAAGTGTAAAATGGATGGATAGGTAGAAGGATGGGAAAAAGTGGATCGGAGGGATAGGAAGTGGAAAATGGTTGGATAGGTAGAAGGATGGATAATAGTAGATAATATATCAGGAATGCTTAAAGGATATACGGATGGAAGAATTTAGGACGTGATCTCCAAGGACTATGTCGCATAGGAATAACATGCCCCATTCTAGGTGTAATGCTTAGGATTTTACATGAAAAATCTTATGACAATAGGATGATAGGATTGGATAGAAAGGATGAGGTAGGTGAATAGATGTCCAAAGCATTTTTCAACATTTTTCCCTCATGTCTGTATCAAGATCAAAAGGAGGAATGGAAGATAGGTAGGTATGAGGATATGATAGATGAAGATGGTAGGATAGGAGGAAAATAATAGGATGGAATAGATGAGATAACATGCCCCCAAGTGTAAGACACATAGACAAGGAATCTACACATGACGCCTGTTTGCCAATTTTTCATCATGGTACTTATCCAAGGCGCCACTGAGGTGGTTTTCACCATTAGACGAAGGGATTTCTCTTTACTATTATTTTTTTCTTTTTCTTTTTACTTTTTCTCTTTATGATTTTTTTTATTTTTGGATGGGATAGGAGAATATGGATAAGAGAGATTTGGAAGAGGATGGGGACTCAAGCATCTAGTTCCATGAAAGATGATAATGTCCCATTATAAAGGGATGTTGCACGTGGATCATGTCAAGTGTCATTTTGCGCATGGATGTTGGTAGAGGAATGCATGAGAGAGAGATGGATGTGGATTATGTATGGATGGATAGTGGATTATGATATGGATGATGGATGGATGGATGAAAGGATTATGCAAAAGCATGGATCGTAGGGATAAGATGGGAGAAATATGCAGCATAGTAGATAGAAGATGGGGAGATGGAGGTATGTGAGAATGTTGTGGAATGGAAAGGAACCAAGACTAATAGTTGCACACACTGAATTAGATTTTGAATCTTTTGAATGGAAGGAGGAGTTGGGAGTAATGGATATGTTTGCTTAGCGGATGGTCAATTTAGTAATTTCGGGGCCCAAATGGTCTTAGGAATTGTAGGATTTTGTGATAGGGAATGTGATTTTTAAAATGTGATTGCTTTATTTTGAATAAGTGCTTTTCGCTTGGGGAGCCACACCATTTTTCTTTTTTTTTTTCTTTTCAAGGTGTGAGATTTTACTTGTATATTAGAGATTGATGTCTTGTGGCATGATCATTCTTAGGTTTTAATGGAGTTTTTGCTTTATATGGGGAGGCATCCAAATTTCTATTTTTGAATCCCATAGTGGTTGTGATAGCTTAATGTTTGGTCGATGTGTGCATTTGTTGATCATGAGTAGGAATTTTAGAGTATTTAAGGGAACATGATGTGTGGATGGAGGGATTGGTGGACTTGTGGGTAAAAGGATAAGGGGATGCGAGGATGGGGATATTAGGCATTGGGAGGAGTGGAGGAAGAGTGGATGGAGGAAGATGTAAGGACACATGCTTTTGAGATTTGTGTGACGATGGAGGAGGGATAGCAACATATGTTTTGGCGATGTGATGGGATGCATGGGGCTTGGGATGGAAAGAAGTGGATTTAGAAGGAATGGAGGTGGTACCAACATCTTGGGATTGTTTTCCTTGTGGTATATAACCAAGGCCATGAAATCGTGGAGGAGATTTGAAATGGATGGGCTCCAAAATACCTTGTTTATGAAGGCCTAGGCCTTTGCCATAATAATTCATGTTTTGGAGCATGATATGTGCAATGGGATGTTTATTATTTAGGACACAAGATGTGAGTCCCTTATTAGATGGTGTGGGTGGAGTGGTGGATAGAAGTTGTTTATCTCCTACAAGAGAGCTACCATGAATGAAGATATTGGATCCAAGAGGATAGGATGATGGATTTAGAATCGGATCAATATAGGATGGTGAAGGATCATGAGGATCTTGATCAACATTATACTCTGTAAGAGGTTGATTGTCTATAGTTTATTGGGGACCAAGTGTCTCATCAAGGGAGGTGGATGTTGTTGGATGATCGATAGGATTAGTTGGAGGATGGATAAGACTAGTGTTGGAAGTGGTGGGTTTGGGATTAAGTGTACTATAGATGGGATCAATTTGCTCATGGATAGGCTCATGATCATAGATAACATCTTGATCATAGAATATATATATGTTATGGATAGGTTGGATGGAAATGCTTTGATCTTGATTTGGATGAGAGGTTGATGTATCCACATGCTTTAGACTAGGCTCATGACATAGTTCTTGTTTTTCTTTAGTGGGAGTGGAAGACTCTTGACTAGGCTTGATAGGCTCTAGATGATTAACAACATGGCTACATGATAGATCTTGACTTGAACTCATGGCAAGGGGATCTTCAAGATGCTTGATGGGTTGTGGACTATAAGATGAGTTTGGAGGAATAGGTGTATTGCTTGAAGGTTCTTGGATAGGTTCAAGGATAGGTGCTTGATGACATGGAGATGTTTGATTCCTTGTTAATAGCCATTGGATCACATCCTTCATAAGTGTATGGGTGGATGGACAATATAATGGGTGGACAATAATGGTGGATGTTGTAGGATTAGGATCAGGATCGGGTGAATGGATAATAGGATGGGATGGATTAGGATTGGGATTTTTGAGCACAATCTTACCACATTTTTTCAGGTTTTGGAGCACTCTCTTAAGTTTGTAACAATTGAATATCATATGTCCCTTAACCCTATGGTATGGACAATAATCATTTTCATTATAGCAATAGGGTTTAACATGGTTTTCTCCAAATGGTTTTATCAGTGGTAGCTCAACCAAATTTTCTTGGACCAATCATTGTACAAGTTTCTCCAATGAATCCTTTAGTGGAAGGTTGGAGGAACATGGTGATGGAGGGATTGAAGGATTTTGTGGAGAGGGAGGACATTATGATGGAAGGATTGGAGGGATTGGTGGGGTGGAAGGACATTGTGAGGGAATAATTGGAGGGATTGATGGGGTAGGAGGACATGGGATTTGAGGCTCTTGGATAAGCATGTAGTTTGATGATGATGAATACACATGGGATGCATAAGTAGGAATGGTGTTTCCCTTGTCAAAGATAGCATGAGGACTTATGGATGTTGGATTCTAGATCAAAGGATAACTAGGGCTTGTATGTTCTTGTTCTAAAAGATCTTGATAGCCTTGTAGGTAGATTTGGGAATGAGGTGAAATGTTGGAATAGCTAGTTGGATGACCTTGATGTATGGATTGATGTGTATATTAGTTGATATTGGAAGAAGTGGGATAGGTTGAGGTAAGATTAGCTTGATATGTGTTTGGACTAGGTTGGTATGAAGTTGACGAGGATGACATATGGGATAAAGGTTGTGGTTGTTGAAATGATAAAGGTTGTGGTTGTTGAAAGGATAAGGGTTATGGTTGTTGTGCTTGAGACTGTTGGATGGTTTGGAGTTGTTGAAGAAGGGCTTGTTGTTGTTGTTGAAAGGCTTGTTATTGTTGGTCTAGGAGTTGTTGAACTTGTGAGATAGTTGGATTATGTGTGAAGATGAAGCATGGTTAGGAATTTGGACTTGTGAGGTTTGGGGTAAGGTGAATTTTGGATAAGTTTGGGGTATGGATAATTTGGTTTGGTTGTTGATGGGAGGTAGGGATGAAACCTAGAAAATCATGCAAAGAAATAACATAAAAGATAAACAATCCAACAATACCTTCAAGCCTTGCATAAAATTGAACTTCTGATAGGATGGAATGGAGTGCACCCAAGCTCCATTAATTTGTCCTTTGGATGATTTGTGGGTTGCTCACACAACTAGCCTAACCTTGATAGAAAATGATATGAGATAAAAGAAAATTGATAGACATACGTGCGTACGAAATTTGATGAGAGTGTGTGAGGGTTTGGAATGGAAAAGTAAGTTTGATTTATAGGAGAAGGAATCAAATGGATGGCTAAGATTAGAAGGGTGAGAGATGAGGTGGATGGACAAGATTGAAATTCAAACTTAGTGCTTATGACGCACCATACATGGGGATGACATGTGACCAAAATTAGGAGAGTGGGAATAAATGGTATTTTCAATTGATTTTGGAGAGGAAGTGCTTATGACGCACAATGAATGAGGTTAAAAATAGGGATGTGAGTGGGGATAAATAATTTAAATAATAAAATTATTTAAATTATGAGAGACATGTGGGATTTAAATAAATATTTAATTTATTTAAATTAGATGATGGGGGAAAATAAGATTAAATAAATAAGAATTATTTAATTTGGTGCAAATGGAGGACAAATGGAATTAAATAAATAAAATTTATTTAGTTTGATGTAAGAAGAGGATAAATGGATGAGAGGAATTAGTTAAATAAATACAATTTATTTAACTAATGGGAGTGATGTAAGGGGTCATGGAAGGGGACCTAGAACAAAATATGTTGCAAGGTAATGTTGTAAGATATGGTCAAATTTAGGTGTCTACAACTACAAACAAAACATACAACACATGGAATGAAAACTATATGTAGTCGATGCATACAATGCATTGATAACAAATCAATGCATTAAATTTGCTCGCTTGTTGAAATGACAATAGTTCAATACATTCCTTTGCACCTTGTTACGTTCTTGCAAGTGACTATACATCATCGCTTGCCAGTACAACCTCTACATCAAATGATTTTGAAGTACATGTAAAACCATGTGTTTATATTTTTATGTTTTGATGAAGCCAATAATTTAAACCATTTATTTCATTTTCTTGCTTACTGTTCACAATATCAATGAATCGACGAACACAAAATTGATATTCACTAAATTATAACATAAAACAAATGAATTTTTTAAACTTTAACATTCTTTTTAATAGAATAAATTTCTCTAAAACTATAATAGAATGTTTAAGGGACAATCAACAACCATTGGAGTAAACAAGCAACTCTGGTTTTAATTGCAATTGCAAAAGTCTTTCCCTTAGCTTCTTCAGCCATCACATCCCTTTTGCAGATTTCTCAGAGGTGCTCCACATCTATTTTTCCCTTTTCCCTGTCTTTAGCATGGTGCATAACCCTATAAATGGACAAAGTCGTGTCTACTACAATTAAATCTAGTCAATAGTGACATCGAATGCAAAGGGACAATTAAAGCTAGTCCCACTAGGCATGCCAAAATAACTATTGATTTAGTATAAAGCATAAAAGAGCTTCACATTCAATAGATACATCCTTAGAATTAATGTAGAGCTTAATAGCTCATGATACAATAATCAAGAGATAAACATGCACACATAATAGTTAACAAATCAACAAAGACAAGTCTTATAATCACGTGGACAATAACATTCTTCTTATATTAAGTCCATTGCACACTTGACAATTACATCAACACAATCCTTTGGAAATATGCATAGATGCTCCCTTATATAACTCTAAGCAAGTCGAGACTAAGATCAAGCATCAGACTCAAAATCACAGCTACTAGTTTCTCAACTTGAGGCTTGGATTTTATATCAAGCTATGTATCTTAGTTGTAGAAAACTACATCTAACATATGAATGGACACACATGATAGTACTTATAAAGAATTCCCCACCCACAACAATATAATTTCCCCCTCAAAATGGAAGTTAAAATGTATAGGCCAGTCAATGAGAATGTGATTATATCTATAAGTTTGTTGTCATCAATTCCTTTGCTGGTGGTTGGACTTTAGTGTGTAGAACTTTTTCTATATCTCCATTAAAATCTATCGTGCAAGGCAACACTATGTGGTGCTAGGTGGCTGGCATTTCCATCACTATGTGTCATGTAGGAAAAGTTGCTAGTTGTGAATGTTGGATTGGTCCATATGGAAATAGATTTTACAACAACAATAAATATTGCCATAATGTGAACACGCTATGAAATAGTGTGTACATGCCTTAAGCAAACCACAAATTAAAGACTAAGTAGTTCCAGGCCATTATACTGGAGACTTGTGAAAGAATGTTTATGTGTCCCACTTGCCGTTGAATTAGCCTATGATGGTAGATTGGTTGGTATATGAGTTTTGAGAAAGGCAAAATGGTCTCCCTTCATGAAGCCTTGGGAGCATGCCACATGATATTAGTGATTAATAACTTAACTGATATTACATACATTTTGTGAAAGATGGGACCCACCATATAATATAACACCGCACCAACAAAAAAGAAGCTCAATAATTTACATCGACAAATGGAAGGTCTTTATGAGTGATTGCCTCCTTACATCATTGGGAATCCCTACAAACCATTCATGCTTCTTTATTTTTGTTCTTGATCATTACATGTATTGGTTTGGTCATTCAAAAATGAGTAGATAGGCTATGTGATTGTTCTTTAGGTTTGATGTTGAGGGTCACATACTCTAATCACATTCAGTGCCTCAATAAAAGATGAAGACAAACTACTTTGATACCACTGATCTAGGGCTCAAGTTGAATTCTAGTAGACAACTCTCTAGATGAAGATCTAGATGAAATTATGTGTGCACTAAATCTCTATGAGATAGAATAGTGCAAACATTGAGAGAGATATAAAACTAAAATAGTGACATACTCTTGAGAAAGATGTAAGATTGTTATCTTCAAATTTGTCTTGTACGTCTATTTGTTGTATCTTTATTGATATTGATATCTAAGCTATGATACAAATATGTATACATAAAAATTACATGTTGCAAAGGCCAAGAGTTATTTATGGAAGATGAACAATCCCTATGGAAGTGTAACTATTTACGTATAGTGATTCCTCGTCTCCTTATGATTTCACAATATTGAACCATTTGCTAGTAGGTGCTTGATGTGGTGGCATACGACCTAGCATAGAAAATCCTTGAGGCTGCTATTTGGTTTGTCATTGATGTTTGAGATGATGATATTTATGTCGAGTAACATCATTTCAAAGAAGAAAAGGTATGGATAGAATATGAAAGGATAGGATGACGATGCCCCCTCGAGAGGATAGACGGGTTGGACAAACACGGGTAGACTCTCGAAATGAAAGGGGTTGGTCAAGGAAGAAAGGTAATAGAATGGATAGAAGAAAGGGAAGGATGTGCTATGCTACAATGAAGGTGAGCAACCATGATGTTTGATATAGCACTAGACATTATGCACCAAGGTATAAGGACCAAGGTGACGATGTGTCTCGTGCCCCAGTATAATATAACCTTGTCTAGATACAAGATATGAATATTAGCTAGAAATGATGCAAGATAAAATGATAATACACACAAGCAAGCAAGCATGCATGCACAAAAGATTCAAACCCCTATCAAGTTGTAAACCAATGATTAAGTGATTGATTAATTGATTGATAACATTGTTGATGTGGGAATGATTTATCCCGGGAACAACGTGAGGATTGTGTTGTTGATATGGGAGTGATGTATCCCAAGAACAACACTAGGATTGGGGATGATAAATCTCATTGATTATGATGATGATTGATTGATTGATTTGGTTGACAGCAAGATTGGAACAAAACCAAGGATGCAATTGGATAATTTAGCAGGATTGATTGACTTGATTGGTATGGATTAAAGATGATTTGCATTTAAGTTTATTGCTTGGAATGATTGGATTGAATTGATTAGAAGAAGTGATTTGATTGGGAGGAATTTGATTAAATGATTTGATTTTGATGAAAATTGATTGGAATAATTGATTAATTTGATTTGTAGGAATGATTTGAATGATGATGATTGGATTTGAATGAGTTGGAAGAGTTTGTTTGAATGATGATTTGATAATTGATTTTATTGCTTGGATTTTTGTTGAATATTTGATTTTTTTGTATTTTTGAAATATTTTGATTTTTTTGGATTTTTGGAAATGTTTTGATTTTTTTGGATTTTTGAAATGTTTTGAGGATGGCATTGGATGACAATTTTGATAGTCTTTGTGTTAGATACCAATGACAAGGGAAAACCAAGTTTATGTACAAGGATAATGTAGTATTGGATAAATGAATGAGTGATAGGGGGTGGAATGGATGTATGTCTCATAAGGGAGTTAGGATGTGATCTCCAAAGACTATGTCGCATAGGAATAACATGCCCCCTTTAGGTGTGATACTTAGGATTTTTCATGACAAAGCTTATGACAATAGGAATGATAAGATGGATTGGTTTGGATAGGATGAGGTATATCTAAAGATAACCAAAACATGTGTCAATAATTTGCCCCCAATCTTTATCAAGATCAAAAGGAGGAAGGGTAGATGGATGGATGCATAAGTGTATGGATAAGGATAGTAAGATATGATATAAAATGGTAAGGAAATGGTACGATAGGATAGAAATGATAGTGTGGATGAGAAAATGTGCCCCCAAGTGTAAGTGACATAGAAGATTAGCCTACACATGACGCTTATTTGCCAGATTTTCATCATGGTACTTATCCAAGGCACCACCAAGGGCGGTTTTCACCATTGGACAAAGGGATTTCTCTTTACTATTTTGATTTTTTTTTACTTTTTTTTACTTTTTTGATTTTTAGATAGGAGAAGGATAGGAGGGACTCAAGTGTCTAGTGCCATGAAAGGTGATAGTCCCATTAGAGATTGATGTCATCGCATGGACCATGTCAAACGTCATGATGCTCATAGATGTTGATAAGGGATTGTGAGAGGGAGATGGATTATGTAGATAGTGTATTATGAAAGGATTGCATAGGATGTATGTTAAGATGGATGAAAGACTTATGCAAAAGCATGGACCATAGGAAGGTGATGAGGAAGATATGTAGGATAATAGGTGAATGATGGAGAGATGGAGGTATGTGGAGTTGTGGAATGGAAGAGAACCATGACCAATGGTTGTACACACCGTGTTAAACATTTAAGCTTTTGATTGGAATGTGGCGTAGGAAGCAATGGAGATGTTTGCTTAGGGGATGGATGATGAAGTTCTTTAGGTACCCACATAGACTTAGTATTTTTTATGATTTTTGCTTTGGATGTGGGATTTGCATATGGAATGTGATTTTTGAATGGAGTGGATGGAAGAGGATGGTTGGGATTTTTGTGATGTGGATGCCTCATTTGACTCGCTCTCTTTTTGCTTAGGTACCCATACCATTTTAGTTTTAGACATTGCTTGTGAAGGTATGGGCTTGGATAGCATTTTGGATGTACGTTGCTTTGATTTTTTGTATCTGTTCCCTAAGGCATGAGGATACTTAGTATTTTTGAATTTATGGATAGAAGCATCCATTTTTGTATTTTTAAATCCCATGGGATGGGTCGAATGAGTGGAAGCTTCATGTTTAGACAATATGTGCATTTGCTGGTCATGATTAGGAGTTTGAGGAAATGTATAAATGGATGGATTTGGCATTGGGAGAGGTGGTGGTAAATTAGATGGAGGGATATTAGGAGTTGGAAGAAGTGGATGTAAATTGGATGGAGGAAGGTGTATGGTCACATGTTTTTGACATTTGTAGGATGATGGCGGTGGAATGGCAACATATGTTTTAGCAGTATGATAAGATTTGTGATGGAAAGTGGTGGTCTTAGGAGGAATGGAGGAATTGCCAACATCTTTAGATTGTTTACCTTGGGGTGTATATCCAAGGCCATATGAACGTGGAGGGACATTAGCATGGATTGGCTCCAAAATACCTTGTTCATGAAGACCTAAGCCTTTACCTTGGTAGTTCATGTTTTGGAGTATGTGATGGATAATGGGAGTAGGTGTAGCTTGAACATTAGACATGAGTTCCTTATTGGGTGAAGAAGGTGAAGTGGTGGATAAAGGTTGTGTTCCCAGGGAGGAACATTCATGAATGAAGGTGGATAGACCAAGTGGATATGATGGTGGACTTGAAATGGGATTGATAGTGGAGGTGGAAGGATCAATAGGATCTTGATTATGTGCATGTAGATCCAAGCTATTGGTTTGATCTTCAATGTGTGCTTGGGAGGCATGTGTCTCATCAAGGGAAACAGATGTTGTGGAATTATGAATAGGGGTATGTGGAGTGATAATCTCTTGATCATGAAATGCATAAAGTTTGGCTAAGATGATCATCATGGTTTTCATGATCATACATAGAACCTTGATCACAAATGGGAGCAAAAATAGGATTAAGTGTGCTATACATGGGATAAACTTGCTCACAAATAGGGTCATGATCATAAATAATATCTTGATCAAAGAAAATATATGTCATAGATGAGTTGAACTTAGAGATGTTTTGATCTTGATTTGGATGAGAGCTTGATATTTTCACATGCTTAGGATTGTGATCTTGACATACCTCTTGGTTTGCTTGACTGGAAGTGGATGACTCTTGGATAGGTTCTTGCTCAACAACATGAGAGGGTAATGGAAAATCTTTAATAAGCTCGAGGGGTTGTGGACCACATGATGGAGTTGAAGAAGTGGACATGGAATTTAAAGGTTCTTTAGTAGGCTCGTCAATGGGTGCCTAACATGAGGATGGTTTATTCCTTGCTAGTAGCCCTTGGAGAAAATCGTCAAAGGATTCTTTGTTTGATGGACTAGAGCTTGAGAAGTTTGATGGTGATGTTGGTGTAGGACTAGTAGGCTTTGAGATAGGCATTCTATTGGATGGGGATGAAGGACTAGTAGATGGATTGGTATATGATTCCAAACTTAAGGTGGTATTTCCCTTGTCAAGAGTATCATTAGATCTTGAAGACATTTGATCTTGTTTCAAGGGGTGGCTTAGGTTCACATGTGCTTGTTGTGATGTAGATGGATATGAATATTGGTTAGCATGGAAAGAAGTGGGATAGGTTGATGGGGCATTGACTTGATAGGTGGGTGGATTTGGTTGGATTTGACAAGTGGCTATGAATTGTTGGGCTTCGACTAGGAGTTGTTGTATTTGTGGTGATTGGTTTTGTTGAAATTTTGAATGAGGGCTTGGAATCTTTGTATGGTATGTTGGTCTAGGGGTTGGGGTACTTGGTGAAGTGTTTGAATGAGGTATTGGAGTTCTTGTGCTAGAATATTTTTCTCTTGTGTTAGGGTTGAGTTACACATAGATTGAAGTTTTTGGATTTCAGTTTGTTCTTCCAAGTATGCCTCAAAATCTACAAGATCCTCATCATCACTAGGATCTACAAAGTTTTCATCATCACTAGAAAAAAATTTTGGGTCACCTCAGAGCATATATGGTTTTGGATTATCGTCATGATTAGGAGGAAGGGCTCCTTGAAGTGTGACCTTGGACTTTGGTTTAGGATTAGGCTTGCTTAGGATTATGACCATTTTGACAAGTGTTGACTAGGATTAAGACGATGATGTGGAATGATGGGATGATTAGGATTGGGTTAGGATGAAATTTGATTGGATATGACAATGATGATTGTGTTGGAAAGAAAGCTTAGAATGACTTGTTTATGTGTTGGGTGTTTATAGCTTGATTTAGGCAATTTACAAACAAATGGATTACACCTGTATACACATGATTCACTCATGCAAGACACATAAGTAAATCTGAATTTGAAATTGAAATGTTGTGATGATTTAGCAAGCACACATGGAAGACACATCAACAAGCCTATAATTAGTCAAGTGGGGTATGGCTAATTAGGTCTTAAGCTAGGTTGCACAAGGTTGACTAAGGAAATGAATTGGAAGCAAAATCTTGCCACACAGCCAAGAGAAAGGGGTAACCCACCCTTCACCTTCACTTCCCAAAGGTATAAAGTTCTTTGGGACTTAGCCAAGAGTGACAACATTTCAACTCCCAAGGACGGTGTTTTTGGATTCACACCTCGGTTGAGGTTGTCCCTTAGAGTGGTGTGTCTCCAAGTAGACCTCCTAAGAAGGGTATGACAAAAGAAAACCAAGTGAGGTGTTTTGATTCACACACTTGATTCACACTTGCACTTGTTAATTTCCCTTTATAAAATGAAATGTGTGGTGTGAAAATGAATGGATGCAAGGTGTTTTTGATTCTTAAGGTTGTACGAAGTGCATGAGAAGAGCATACACACCTCTAATCACATGCAAATTCACCAAATAGTTCAAGCAGCCCCAAGTCAAAATGTATGATTGAAGACAATGATTAATTTTATGCCCAATCTAAATGTGTGACAACAAACAATGATCATTTTAGAGCCTAAAATCCAAATGTGTATGCAAATGAGTTATTCTTTTTATGACCAAATCGAAGTGTTTTGCAAACAATGATTATGAAGAAATGAAAAGAGGTAAAAAATGAATGGAGTGCACCTAATAAAATCACTTTCCAATCTATTGTATGTGCTAATGCAAATGTTGTTCCAGCTACATAGGATCACTTATAAGATCAGAAAATGATATAATAATCCAGCCATAAAAAAATAAACTCATAAGAAAATTTCAATTTTAGATACATGTTTTTAACATAGTCGAATTAGATTCGATTATTTGAAGACATTTCCAATCTAAAAACTAAAAAATCAAAGAAGAGACCCATACTAATTTTCTAAGAGATTTCCAAAAATGTAAAGAAGTCAAAAAAATTCCTTGTTTTGCACCTAAAAATGTGGATTTATGAAAAACCTACAATAGACAAAGATTGAATTTTTTTGCACATTATATGAACTCAAACTTAAATTTTTAAAGAACAAACCTCCTTAGAATTTTAAGAGTTTTCCAAAAATGTAAAAAAATTTAAAAAATTCGTTGATTTGCACCTAGAAACATGATTTTATGAAAAAACATAAAATCATGATAACTCCTACAAAAATGATGATAAACATGTGGTTTTTCTGTTGTAGCCTCTTGAGATGATGTACAAGCTGCTGTGAAAATCTTGTAGAAAAATTCACAATTGTTTGGAAGATATGAAGAAATTTGTAAAACCTAGGGTTTTGTCCAAAAATGACATAAACATGCAACAAAAAGTTAAATAAAAAAACTTGCAAAAAGCAAGCTAGATCAATGGATTCATGTCAGGTTCACCATTTTGTAGCTAGGGAAAATTAGATTTAGTGTCAAAAACAACAAACTAACTAAAAACCCTAACTATGCACCATGAAGGACAAGCTAGCATGAAAGTGAAAAACAATGAAACTAAAATGCAAACCGAGTCCATACTAGACTTGATTGATCTCCATGGCTCTTCTCGATCTTACATGAGAATGCATGATGTTGAAGGGTTGTTAATGGAGGAATGTTGGTTGCTTATCATTGCAACAGCATAACAATACTCAAATGCTCCATGTTCAAATGGCTTGTGAGAGGTTTGATTTATAGGCAAGATCTGAAATGATTCGATGGCCAAGATTAAAAGTCAAATCTGTGATGTGTATGGATAGGATTAAAAGTTGATTTTAATACCTATGACGCACATTAAGTGGATTATGACATGAAGGTAAAATTAGGATGAGAGGAATTATGTTAATGAAACCTACAAAACGCAAACTAGATTAAGGGATTCACGTTGGGTTCACCAATTTGTAGCTAGGGAAAATTAGATTTAGTGTCAAAAGCAACAAACTAACTAAAAACCCTAACTATTGACCATGAAGGACAAGCTAGCATGAAAATGAAAAACAATGAAACTAAAATGCAAACCGAGTCCATACTAGACTTGATTGATCTCCATGGCTCTTCTCGATCTTGCATAAGAATGCATGATGTTGAAGGGTTGTTGATAGATAAATGTTAGTTGCTCATCGTTGCAACAACATAACAATACTTAGATGCTTCATGTTCAAATGGCTTGTGAGATGTTTGATTTATAGGCAAGATCTGAAATGATTCGATGGCCAAGATTAAAAGTCAAATGTGTGATGTGTATGGCTAGGATTAAAAGTTGATTTTAGTGCCTATGACACACATTAAGTGAATTATGACATGAGGCTAAAATTAGGATGAGAGAAAATAAGTGGGATTCTTTTATTTATCTCAAATAGAAAATGCCTTATGATGCACAAATAAGTGGGGCTAAGAATAGGATGTGAGTGGGGATCTCATAATTTAAATAATAAAATTATTTGTGCATGTGAAGAATTGTAGTCATGTGACACATGTTGCAATGTGGTAAATGGTGAGAGAATAATTCAAATTATTTTATTTGAATTATTCAAGACCTGTGAAAGGGGTACAAATAAGATTTATTTAATTAATTGCAAGTGAGATCAAGACAAAATGGTATATGATGTCTAATAAAGTGTCGACTAGGTGTTGTTTAGACATGGGTAATTTTAAGTGTCTACAATCGTAAATTGACTACACTATTTGAAGTCCAAAGTGTAATGCTTAGAACAACATCGCAAGAAGTGGACAGAGTTAGGCTTTACAACTTGGCCTAGACATGTGTTTGATCCTACTAAAGCTATGGTAGAAACCACAAAAGGTTTGACAAAAGTATGGTTGTTGTAGAAGCATTTGCCCATGTGTAGAATGTTATGCAATATTGTTGAATCATATAATCTACTCTATTTATAAAATGATAGACAATAAAAATTGTATCTCTAATCTAATATTAAATTATATGAAAAATATTTAATAAATTTTTAACTATAAAATATAAAACTCAAACTTATTATGTTGAGAGGCGTAACCTACAGTGGGAGTCCAGAGTGAAATGGCCTGAGCGAAACAACTTTCGAAACATTAAAAAAAATAGTAGCCGACAAATGCAACATTAATAATTAAAACATATATAAAACATAAATGTTTGAAAGTCTCCAAAAATAACCAAAAATAAAACTACTAATTACAAAGCATGAAGCAGAAAATAAAAACAAGAAGCGACAAAATCATTGGTAAAATATAAAAAAAAAAAAACAAATCATTTCATATTGCTACCATATTAAAAAATTCAAATTCATTTGTAAAATATTAAAAAAAAAAAAATTGTGCATTTCATTTTGTTTTCTATAAACTTTAGTTATATTAAAAAATTCAAATTCATTGGTAAAATATTAAAAAAATAAATATGTGCATTTGGTTTATGAGTTACTTGGAATAATGATGTGTATGCATAGTTTATATTGCTACAATATTAAAAAATTCAAATTCATTAGTAAAATATTTTTAAAAAAAATTGTGCATTTCATTTTGTTTTTTTAAAACTTTAGTTATATTAAAAGAGTTATTTATCAAAATTTTGTGTTGTATAATATGTAATTTAATTTAGCTAGGGTTTGAATTTTTTTAGATTTTATTAACTAATCCTTTTTTTTAATGTGCCTGGTAAATTTCACGGTGACGTTGTGACCATCTTTTACTACAACGGAATTACTTAGCCAATCAAGCCAGGGTCCTGCCCCAATCCTTTTATTTTTAATATAGATTAAGACTTTTTTATTTTAAAAATATATGTAAACAACTTACCCAAAGTTTGTAGCTTTTGCATTAGTGTTGAAAATCTTAAAATGTAAAACCCTAATTTATAAAATATTATTTTTCGTCACTATATTAAACTCTATATTATTTACTTTTAACAAACTAACTTTTGGAAAAATGGAAATAAAAAATATATATTAATGCACTATAAACATATAGTAAACCAATCAAACATTATTTATTGTAAATTTGAGATGCTAAGAGTACTAACTTTTGAAAAAATGGAAACAAAAAAATATATTACTGCACTATATGTTTATAGTAAATATTGTAAATTTATAGCACTATACTTTATTAGGTTTAAAATTCACTCAACTATATAAGTTTAGAATTTATTGTCTTCACTTTTAATCAAGATTTTTCTACACTCATAAATTTATAAAATAAAAACCCTAAATTTTAACCCTTAAAATAATGTTATTTTATATGTAATAAGAAACCCTAATAAAATATAATGTTATAAAATATTATTTACATAAAACATAAACACTGAAAAACAAATAAATTAAATTTTATTATGTAAAAAATCATAGTAAAATCTATAAAATATAACTTCTATTCTTGAATAATTTACTTTTTTTATCTACACATATCTATATTTAAACAAGTGCCACTTAGTGGCAATACCTACCTTGTAGTGTTATTATAATATTTGTTTAGTTGTATTTTTTTTTGTTTTTGATAAGATAAGTGGCAAAAAGGGTGCCGATCCCATAACAAAACAACCACCAAGGGCTCACCAAAACTCGAAGAGTTTAGAATAAACCATTAAAGTTAAGCAACATAGCAAAAGACTACATAACCAGTATATAAAGCATAAGAGAAACATGACTCCACAGAGAAAGCAAACCGATCGCAGACAGATAGCAGACCAACCCCAAGCCACCAAAGGCTACTTGAACATCTTGTCCCAGTCATCAACAAGGAACTAGAACACATCTTCATATTCCTTCATCTTCTTGTCTGCTTTCTCTTGACCTTTCAGAACCTTCTTCTGGAGAGCCACTAGAGTCGTGGCAGACTTGTGCATTACCCTGGCAGAGAAATTGGCCAGGGTATTAAACTTCTCCTCCAGATGGGTCATCCTATCCTCCAGAGACTCTTTAGCCTTTCCCTTGTTGTTTTTAGTACCTTTCTTCTTCTTACTAGTTACTTTAATCTTCTCCTCAGTGCTGTCAGTATCCAAGCTTTGCACATTGAAATCTGGGAAGTTGCTGGGACCTTCTTCACCAGCATCCAACCCCTTGATCTTGTTGCCTTTGTTAATAGAAATGTCGCCACCCATTTGCTCAGTATCCTCAACCATAGTGTCCATTTTGATATTAGCTCTAGACTCCGAACCCTGGAACTCCGCGGAGTCCTTCTTAGTGTCTTCTTCATAGTTACCTTCTCCCTGCGCTTCCTCCTCATCCTCAAAATTCTTCCTCTCCAGCTGAACCGCATCCTTCATAACCATGACCTCCTCCTCCTCAGACACAGCCACTTTCCCCTTGGCCAAGGAAGTCGGCTTAGCAGCCAGCCTAGATGACCTTCTAGTAGTTGGATAGCGCATTTTTCTTTTAGTGGGGGTATAGGCCTCCTCTTCAGTGCTGTCAGAGTCCTCATTATCTTCCTCAGCGCTGACTTCTTCAACCACGGGTAGTTTTCAAAGCCCTAATTTCATGACCTTCTTCCATGGCTCCTCATTTTTTCTTACTGTGCAGGGGAGGGTTAACATAGCTGATTTTTCTTTTAGTCAGGGTAGTAGCAGGAGAAGTGGGGGTGAGGTCCTCGGTGGTGGGTTTAGGACTATTAGTCACAGTGGGTTTTTTCTTACCAGATTTTAAAGACTTGGCATAAGAATTTGGAGTAACTTCCGTTATGATGACCAGGCAATCCCTCACCAAGGGAGGGTTATGGGGTTCAATCCTAATATGAGTGGGAGCTTTTGGTGGGCACAGAGCAAGGTGAAACTTATACAGTCTCATGATGAGACCTTGGTGCAGTAGAAATTTAAGTTTATTGGGGTCAAGGGCGTGCTATTCTTTGGCAACCATGATGGAGGACTCCAAGGAAGAAAATAGATAGAAGGGGAAGCTGATATGTTTACTCCTCCTAAAGTGATTAAGCAGAGCAAAATGATAGTGGAAGAACCTCCTAAACCTCCCTTCCAGAGTAAAATACTTCATTATCATAAAACATACCTCGTCCCACGGCGGAGGCAGAAGCTGGCGGTCAAATCCCCTTGCAAATTGTTTAGAACCTTGTTTTTGTTAAGAAAAAGCTTCATGCCTTCAGGTTCATAAACCTTACTCTTCCTAGGATGCTTTGTCTCGTCCGTAGGCAGGCTAGTAGCCATCCCAATCACCTCTTCAGAGACCTCAAACTCTACATTGCCAACCTTAACCCTTCTGCTATTATAAGACTGTAGAAATTGAACTGAGAGACTCTCATCATAGCCCTGAAGGCATTCCAGGTAGGAGGTGACCCCGCCCTCCTGACAAATATGCCATATCATCTCATTGTTTTTGAATTCCTCGTACGTCTCAGGTTCAGTCCAAGACCTATCTCCCCCATGATACTATCGAGCAAATAAGCAATATAGTCAATAATCAGAGCAACCACAGTGCAGAGAGCTGTCTTAGTGTAATTCTTGGCATGCTTGTTATTAATGACTAAGGAGATTATAGAATTTAATCTAAGGGTTATAATGATACCATCTTTTCCCACGCCCAAGGTGGCGTACTTGCTAATAATTTTCAGACGGGCATAATTACTGCCTTTCAAATCATCATTAGTAAGCCTTATAAGATCATCATAAAATCTTAAGTTGAACTTTCCCAATCTGTGAAGCCAGGATGTCACGTGGTTAGGTGTGTGAAAGGATTCCTTAAGACGACAACTCACCTTGTTATCAACGTCATTGTTGTTGAAAAGACAAGGCCCCACCATGTCGAGTTGGCACATAATCTTCATGGCATCCTCCTTCTCGTGCCCATTGTCTAGCTGTCCTAAGATCCTAGAACCTCGTCGATCCCACCCTCTCTCCCTAACATTAGATCTCAAGAGGAACTGAGAGTTGGGCTTAACTCCTCCTTAATGAGGTTTTGAATCGAGCGTGGGAGAATCTTATCATTTCTCCAACAGTGCCATGTGTCCATTCCTTGCCCTAAGTTTGCCATCACATCGACCACTTTGTTTCCCTCTCAATACACATGGCCGATGGACATCTGATTGAAGCTAGACAATAAGCAGATGATGTCTTCAATTAAGCTCTTCAACTTTGAACCACTATTAGACCTTCTCGTGGCTACATCAATAATTAACTTAGAATCTCCTTCCACTTGAAGGTTGTCTATGCCCAAAGCGTGGGCAATCTTAGGACCTTTAAGGAGAGCCATACCCTCAACCATGTTGTTAAACTGTTGCCCGATGCCCCCAACATAAGTAGCAATGGGGGCTCTAAGGAAGTCCCTGAAAATACTACCACCACTGGCAGACCCAAATATCTTTTTTTTCTACACCATCAAAATTAAGTTTGGTCCACCCTCTGGGGGGCAGTCTCCAGTGAGTGTTGAGCCTAGCCATCTTGTTAGAGATGTGCACTTTACTCATATCCTCCTTCAGCCACTAGTTCTTGGCTATTCAAATTTCAATAGTAGTAGGGGGATGCTCAACCACATGCAAAGAGCAGGAGGAAGTGTTTTTCGTAACCACCCTGCAAAAAGCCAAGAAAACCTCATCAGAATTATGGGCACTTTCTCTGAAAAATATGGTTGTTCCTCTCTTTCCACACACACTAGCCTAGGTGCAGGGGAATCTGTCTCCATAGCTCATTTATTCTGGGATGAGAGAAAGGAGAGGACCAGCTCATAACAAAGTCCTCCAAATTGTCCTAAAAGATCCACTCCAGATTGAGCTTTTGCAACATTTTTCCCCATATTTGTTTAGAGAACTCACAATGAAGGAACAGATGCTGTAAGGACTCTTGCTCTTAACATCAAAGCACACATCTGTTAACCAATTGGAATCCCCTTTTGTTAAGGTTATTAATGGTTAAGACTCTGTTGTCTGTCACTGCCCACCAGAAGAAGTTGACTTTGGGTAATAACTTACTGTTCTAGACTTTTTTCCAGTGTAGATTCGGTTGACCCCCGTTAAACAACATATGGTAAGCTGACTTGACAATGAATTTACCTTTTTGGTCTTATCCCCACAGCATCTCATCCTCTCTTTGAAATACCAGAATTGTATAATTTTCAAGCTCCTGCTAAAGAGATCGATAATCCTGCAGCTCGTAATGGTTGATGCAACAATCCGATAAGTTCTTCCATCTTCTCTGTCTATGGGGATGGTTGGTCAGATAGTTACTCACCTTGGTGCCGAAAAAGCTCACCGCTCTCACCATCAAAGAATTACTTCCTTTCCCTAGGGGATCCTTCCTCAGCCAGTTGTCCTCCCAAAACCTAATTTTATCACCTTTACCCAGGTTCCATTTGATGCCTTGTGAGAGGGAGTTCCTAGTTTTTGACACTTTATTCTAGATGATTGAACCTTTGGGAAGGGAGTCCCTCAACAGAATCTCATAATTGGAGTCCCCCTGCAAGTATTTGGCTTTCATTATACAGACCTAGTCCTTATCTTCCTTAAGGAAGATCCACCCAATTTTGGTCAACAAGGCTTTGTTCATACTTTGGATTTTTCGTATCCCCAGACCCCCATTAACCTTAGGCTGACAAACAATATCCCAACCAACCAACTAGATCCTTTTCTTTTCCTCCACCCTAGTCTAGAGGAAGGTTCTTTGAATTCTTTCTAATTTCTTCACCATATACCTTGGAATTTTGAACATAGAGAGAAAATAGGTAGGGATTCCTTAAAGGGAGGCTTTCAACAGTTGATGTTTTCCTGGTTGACTAAGAAGCTTTCCTTTCCAGCCTTCCATTTTCTTATTGATATGTTCCAAGACCGTGTTCTAGTAGGACTGGGTCACATATTTGACCGTGAGAGGCAGGCCGAGGTAGGTAGCCAGGAGGGAAGCCTGATCGCATTGGAGAATGTTTTTAACCTTGATTTGCAGATCCCCATTAGTGTTAAAGAAAAACAAGTTGCTCTTTTCATAGTTAATGCATTGTCCTGAAACCTCAGCATACGTGTTGAGCAGATTTTTCCATCTCTTGGCCTCCACCACCGAAGCTGCCCTAAACAACATAATGTCATCCACGAACTATTGGACGGCCGATGGACCAAGGGTGGACACCGCTTTAACACTCGATAGGGATCATCTATCCAGGTGGGACAATATATTTCTTCCCAAGACCTCGGCTAGCATAATAAACAAGTAGGGGGACAGAGGATCCCCCTGACTTAAACCCCTTCCTGCCTCGAAAAACCCCCTCGGTGAGCCATTGACCAACACTGAGTACTTAACAGTGGTGTCATACTCCATCAAATTGAGAACTCTGTCATTGAAATCCATCTTTCTGAGAACCTTGAACAGGAATTTCCATGACACTCTATCGTAAGCTTTAGATATGTCCAACTTAAGGGCCATGCTCAGACTATTATTTTTATCCATAGAGTGAATGATCTCATGGGTCAAGATGGTCGCATCTAGAATCTGTCTCCCTAGGACGAAGCCTTTCTAGCTTTCAGAGATGAGCTTATCCAGCAATGGCTGGATTCTAAGGACAAGCACTTTTGTGATAATTTTATAAATGGTGTTACACAGACTAACGGGGCGAAAGTCCGCAATGACTTTCGTGATGGTTTTCTTAGGGATCAACACTATGAACATAGCATTGATCTGTTTGAGGAGCTTCCCCATTCTGAAAAAGTCTATAACATCGCTTGTAACATCATAACCCACTAACTCCTAGAATTCCTGAAAAAAAGTCAGGGGGAACCCATCTGGCCCAGGGGCTTTAAAGGCCCCCATCGAGAATACCATGGCTCTGACCTCTTCGTCTGTAATAGGCTTCAACAGGTCCACATTATTGTCCTTGGTAAGAGTTTAAGGGATACTCTCTAGAAGGAGGTTTTCTTTAGCACTATCAACTTTGATATTATGCTCAGCAAGGAAGTTTCTAAAGTAGAGGCCAGTCTTCCAAGGTCACCATCATCCATCACCTCGACATTCTGCTCGTTTAGGAGTTTCGTAATACTATTCCTCTTCCTATGTTTCATGGCTGAATGGTGAAAGAAGGTCATGTTTCTGTCCCCCTCCTTCAACCATTGGACCCTAGATTTCTGCTTCCAGAAGATTTCTTCCTTACCGGTAATGTCCTTCAGGGTTTTGACTATCTCTTCCTCAATATGGTATAAGCTTTCACTCCCGTCACCCTTGGCCATTTTCCCTTGAACCTCAAGCAGTCTCTCCGAGAGGTGATTCTTGGACTTCATCACATTACTGAAGCAAAACTTATTCCAACCTTTGACTTTGTTTTTGACGTGTAATAGTTTTTGAGTTAGCTTGTACATCAGCGATCCATGAACCTAAACTTTCCACCATTCAACGATACAATTTTTGAAGTTTGGGTGGGAGGCCCACATTATTTCATATATGAACAGGAAAGGGCCCTTGTTATTCTTCTCAGTCTAATCCAAAAATAGGGCACTGTGATTAGAAATGGTACGTGGAAGAGCAGACAAGAAGGCGTGTTGTATTCTTTCCCAGTTTGGAGAAACTAACACTCTATCAAGTTTAACCTGAATCAACTGTTCCCCCAATCTTATGTTGGTCTAGGAGAACCTTTGATTAATGACTTCCAGGTCCATAAGACCAGTTTGGCCCAAGAAATCAGTAAGATCCACCATGCTGTCAGAAAAATCCTCATTACCCCTAGATTTTTTCAAAGGGTAGAGGGGGGTGTTGAAGTCTCCTCCCACAATCCACAGAGTTCTGATGTCCTCATTGATTTTGGATCTCAGCCCATCCCACAGATCTTTTCTAGCTCTTTTAGTATTGGGGGCACATATGTTTAGCATCTTCCAGGTTTTATTGTTCAACTTGCAGATGATTTCCAGAGTATTTTTGCAGTGCGAGCTGTAACTTCTTGAGGCATTTTGCCTATTCCACATAGTGACCAGACCCCTAGAAGCCCCAGTCGAGGGGCTGATGATGAAATCTACCATAGGCCAGATGTTGTTAGCTATTTTTCTAAAGTTTTCTTTAGTCATTTTAACTTCTTGAAGAAGGATGAAATTGATTTTATTGTCATATATACAACTCTTAATCATGAGCTATTTTGGGGGGTTGTTAAGCCCTCTCACATTCCAAGTGATAATCTTCATTTGTGGGATTTTTTGGAGAGGGCTTCCAGTGTGCTTTGTCTCCCATAGGCAATCTCCTTGGTTGCTTCCCTAGATCTAGTTTCTCTATGTGAAGGCCTCCCCGCCCTTCCCTTAGTACCCACATCGGTCGTCTTCTTATTATAACCTTTCCCTTTCCTCTTGGGGGTGATTCATCCACCTTGGTAATTGGTACTAGCCCCTAGGGATAGAACTTTAACAGGAGAGGTCAAGGCCTTCTCGTTGTCTTCTTTGTCTCTAGCAAGTGGGCTTGACTCCAACAAGGACCTTAGAACTTCCATCCGATCTCATAAAACCCTTTGATCACTAGTATCCAGATCTTCTGACTCCTGGATGGGGGAGCACTCTGTGGGAGCCAAGATTTCTCCTTCTTCCATAGCATTTGAGTCCAGGGGGAGCTCCATGGACTGCCCCTGACCACCACCAACTAGTTCTGGCCTCAGCTCATCTTGGGACAAAGGTTGGGAGGGAGCTGGAATCTCCATAGTCTGAAGATTCTACTCTTGGTCATCCACCATACCTTGAGGTTTGATAGGGGACAGCATAAGATTTAATAGATCTTCTTTAAATGGGTATTCATCTGCTATGTTTTCTACTTCTGGGCACTATTTTTCAATAGGGTTTTCCATTTTTTGCACTCACTGATTAGGTGCCCCTTTTTTCTACATTTTTGGCAAAAGACAGTGGATTTTTCATATAGAATTTGTTGTTCCCAGCTACCATATTTTGACTTTAACTTGACTGTATTTGGAAGAGTCTTATGAATGCCAACATTAACACAAAAACCAACCTAGTTTTATGTCTGCTGGTACTGTCTATGGTTATGAAGTGGCCGAAGGAGTTGCCAATCCATGTGAATATTTCCTCATCCCAGTACTCCAGAGGAAGACCAGGTAGTCTGACCCACACCGTGTTGGCAAGAGACACTGTGTGGCTTCATAAGTGTTGTCATTGATGGCAACAAAGTCTATCCCACACATGTGCATAGTACATAATATGCCTATACCAGAAGTCAAATTGAAGATGGTTTTGATCCGGTGAACAAAGAACAGAGTATGTAACAAGGTCAAACAATCAGGTCCAGATCTCTCAGATGGTGTAACTCAGTAAGTTGTAGACTTGGGAAAGTCAAGAGGGGTATCACGACTATCATATTCCAAAGATTCAACCCCAGTGATAAAGCATGAAAAAGATATGAGCATTTGAGTGTTAGGTTCCAGGCAGGCAGAGCAGACAGAGGAAGAATTGACTGACAGAGTATCAGATCTCAATTCGGATGTGCAAAAGGTGTTGATCAAGCAATTTGTAGCATTGTACAGTGTTGGCCGACATGATTAATGATTGCTATGCCTATGTCTTTGATGCACATCACTAATCAAGCATGGATTCAGCCGACAGATCAATAACTTGCAAATATTTCAACTATTCTTGTTGCCGACTAAGAAATTGTTGGAAATCCTTGTTGCGGATATATATACCCGATGGATTCAAGTTTGTAAGTGTGAAAAAGTGATAGAGTGTATGATTAAGTGCAAAAAAAAAGTAGAGGCAAGAGCAAAGGGAGTAATTCAAGCCTAGAATGTGACATGAAAGTAATATTGAGCAGAAGAAGGATGAAATGTGCTAGATCAATATACTATACCTAACCGGAATTGGAATCCTGCATGTATAGATGTTGTTCATTAGTTCAAACATCTTGGTATCATCTGTAAGCATTTGTAGACTATAAGTCTCTTGTAGGCAGTGGGCCTTTTGTGAGCAGTGTGCTCGGGTAATGAGCCTTAATTGGCAAGTGCCAAATTTGTACTCTTTATTCTTTTAACAGAGAATACAATCTTAGGTTAGTCACCCCGTGGTTTTTCCCTTAACAGGGTTTCCACGTAAAAATCCTTGTGTTATGTGTTAATTTCTTTTTCTACTCTTATGATTACCTTGCTTTGGTATAACATTAAATGATAAGTTAAGAAACGAAAAGAAAAATATAAAAGTTATAAGATAACTGATTCACCCCCCCTCTCAGTTATCTACATTGTTTCCAACAATTGGTATCAAAGCCTAGTTCCTCTGAACACGCCTAATAGCTTAAGGAAGATCTAGGAATCTCAATGGATGCATATGGTATGAAATAACAACTTCAGTCTACCCTAGATGATCTTGAACAATCCTATTCTGAAGTCAATGATTTGAGAGAAAAACTTAAGGAAGCTGATGATTTCATTAATGAGCTGAAAGAAAAACTCAGTATTTCTGTGAAAAAGAGAAAGGAACTACTCCAAAAATTAGCCAATCAGAGTGAAGTCAATGATACTGATGAAGATCTAAAAGAGAAAATTAAACTATGTGAGAAGCTATCAAAAGAAGTCATTATGGTAAGGCATGAAATGGAATCAGGGATTATGAAATTCACCCAAGAAATTGAAGAAAAGAGAAAGATTGAAGATAATCTAAAACAATACCTTTAGGAGAAAACAGAGGACTGCCACAAAATGGATAGAATAATCAGGAATCTTGAATCTGATCTTGAAGAAGCTAGAGACAATGAAGAACAACTTGAGAATCAGATAGACACTCTTAAACAAGACTTCAAACTGCAAATGAATACAAAGAAAAATTCAAGATAAGCTCAGCCCAACTTGAAGTTCTTCTTGAAAGTCAAGAGAGGGTAGATGATAAGCATGGCTTGGGATATGAGAAAGGTGAAAGCTCTGGATCTGATTAGAAGAACTTTGGATTAGGAAATGAAAGAAACAGGCCTAGAAGACCTCTGGTAAGACAACTAAATGCTCAAAGATAGCCATCCTTCAATGGATACTGCTTCAATTGCAACAAGTTTAGTCATAAAACAACCCAATGCAGAAACAAAATGAATCAAATCAATCCATCCTTCTCTGGTCAATGTTTCAGTTGCAAAAGGTATGGTCACAAATCTCATGAATGTAGAAATATGCAAAAGAATAATTCTTTCAATGGTAAATGCTTTGTATGCAACTGAATTGGACATATGGCTAATGAGTGCAAATCAAGAGGATGTCCTTCAAATAAGCAAAGAAATGTTGTGTGCTACAATTGCGATAGACCCGATCATTTCACCAAATTCTGCAGAAGCAAAAATCAGGATAGAAAAGGTCTGGTGGAACATGATCAGAAACAAGATAAAGGCAAAGGTAAAGTAAATGCAAATGAAGTTCAAAAGGAGATGAGTAAGATTTGGGTAAAAAGGAGTTCAATGAATATTGGGGATGGATCCGCACTGAAATTCGGTGCTGATATTCCTTCCGAAAACTAAAAAGTAAGCTCTGGCTCAGGGGGAGCTATAGAGAAGATCCCTTTCCCCAGTCGGCCAAGTGAGTGTCTGAATTTGACACTTTGAGTCAAAATAAGAGGGTACGGTTTAAAGGGTTTGATGAAACTCTCTTTAAGGTCATCCTATCTAAATTTGACAAATCCTCATTTAGATTTGAACAAATTATGAGGAGATCCTGTATCGGTAGCTATCTGGTAAAGCAGAATTTCACAGACAGATCCAGTAAGATCCAGAATTGAAATTTTTTAATCTGCGGACCTATGGCATGTTTGAAAAGGTAAAGATGTGTTGTCAATCCTCATAGACAATGATTTGAAGATCCGCAAGACAATCCAAGAAAAGCTTATTTGAGAAGAAGGGTAACCGGATGACTTAAACTTGTGCATTTATTACAAAAGGAAATTAGGGTTTACACAAAGATAAAAGGGTCCTTTTCACTCATTATCTCCACACTTGCACTCTCAAAGAAGAAAAGAAGAGCTCTAAAGAAGATTCTACAGTTCACTCAAAATTCAAACTGAAGATCGAATTCAACCAAAAAATCACTTTGACTTCTGCTCCAAACCCTAACGCGTGAAAACGTACTTCCCATCTGAAAATTCTCTCTGAATCTTTTGTAAAATGGCCACTCCAATGGTTGTCAATATTTTTGATAGGCCGAGACCAAAATTCAAGAAACATCCTTACAAATCTCTAGAAGTTGATCCCTTGGGTGCATTTTCTAGTATTCCGCACGGAGTCTTACATGTAGAAGATGTTAGGGTTTATATCCATGCAAACATTGAAGAATTTGGAGACTCAAAGTTGATTGACATTTATCACAAACAGTTAATAGATGAGAATTTTGAACTCAAACCTGAATTCAAGACCCTCTGGGACAAACACTTCAGATATTGCATACATTTTCCATGTTTTGCAGAAGACGATTGGGTCCGGTATGTTCTAAGTAGGATGCATGATAATTTAATGTGGCTAATGAGGCCATTCAAGATAACTAAAGATGTCATTAGGGTAGTGACCAGACTGCATTCATCTGGTAGGGTACCCGCACTTAAATCTATAAAGAATCAAACAGTAACTGAAGCCACTGGATCAAAATTTGACAAAAGAGCAATGACTATAGATGACATCACGGATCCAGATGTCAAGTTTGCTTCAATGATAATTGGCTATAAAATATACCACTCGAGCATGGAGAATTTTGTATCTGGTACAACAATCTATGCTGCATATCAGATGTTGAGGGAAAATGTTGATTATGATATGTGTGAGCTTCTACTGAATCAACTAATGGAGAACTTGCAGAAGATAAAAAAAGATAAGAAAAAATCCTTCAAATATGGTAGTTTAATATTGTGTCTATTTTTCTATTATATGAATGAGCTACCTAGATCAAGTGGTTGGGTCTGGCAAAGTGACAAACCTGTTGCAATTTAGATCAGAGATTACATGTATGGACTTGGTGATGCTCAAGCCCAAAACACAACCCTTTGGGTTTACTTTAAGAATTTCCAAAGCATGATGCATGCCAAAGAAAGGATACCACAAACAATAGTTGACAACTACAAAGATACAGTGTGCTTCATGGTTGACACTGATCAATGCCTAATGGCGGTAGTTGAGCCAAGAACTATATGGATAATGCCTATCTGTTATGAGGTCGATCAAAAAATCTTGGAACTGCATGTTCAATACATAATGAGCCAGCCTAAGGACACTGAAGCAGAAAGGTTTGGGACCTTTGAAGAGCTAAGCATAAAAATCTATTTTGAGTTAAGACAACCAGAGATAAAGAGAAAAGTAAAGAAAGAAAGTTGAAGAATTTGCCAAAACATTTGGCATATCAAAGGAGTCTCTAGATGCTAACAGAGAGAAAATGGAGGAGGCAGAGAAAGAAAGACAAGAAGTAAAGAAAGAAAGTGCCCCTGCACAAACCTCCTCTAGGACTACATCCTCCAAGAGCTCTGCTCCTGTCGCCTCTAAAAGCTCAAAGTCTACCAAACTAAAAGTCGAGTCATCTGGAAAAGGAGAAGAGGACGAAGACCAAAGCCACAAGAACATATACAAGCCATGAGGATGATGAAGAAATAGAATCAGATGAGGAAATTAGAAAAATGAAGAAGAGAACATCCAGAAAGTTCTCTTCTAGCTGAAATGAGGAAGAGAAGGCAGAGGAATTTGTTGAAAAGCCCACTCTTTCCATTGATGACATCATCAAGGTAGTTACTGTGGATGGGAACCTACAGCCGGTGACAAAGTTCTATGATGAATACAATGATGCCGACAAGAGAATTCTATAGGAAGCTACTGTAAGGTATTTGAATATCTATAACAAAGCATTCATTGAAATAATTTCCTTAATTCCTAAGAGCCTAGAAGAAGTATTGGAGCAAAGAAAAGAGAATGCAAAGGCAAAAGACTTGGAGATCCGGGAGTAGATAGTAATACAACTGTGTCCCTCTATCACTCTAAAACAAATGAGCACGGTGATCAATGATTGTAAAGATGATTTTCGGAGCAAGTCCCGAATGAACAAACTTATGATTAGAGAAACTGATCAAATAGCTGATGAAACAAAAGAAATTCTCCTGAAGGCCTTGAAGAGATTTAATCTTCCTATTGTAGAGGAAACAAATGAAGAGCCCTCTACCATGGATGTTGAAGGATTAAAGAAAAATAATGAAGAATCATCAAAGGCATTAGATTCCTTTGTTCTAGAAGAGGAAGGGCAGAAAGAAGAAACATTATTTGACAAGGATGTCGAAGGATTAAAGAAAAATGGTGAAGAGCCATCTGAGGCACTAGACTCCTCTGCTCTGGAAAAGGAAGGACAGGTAGAAGAAACAAAGATCAATAAGCAAGTAAGTCCGAATGTCCCCAAAAGGAAGGAAGTAGAGTCTGTAAGAGACACTGCAGAGATAGTTCAAAATTTCTTAGACAAAGAAATAATGGAACCGGATGAACCTGAGCTAATTCAAGGGCCACTAAACTTTGACTCTCTATCTCTTGTTCAGATAATGAAGGTAGCATATTTTGCTCAGGCCAAAGCAAAAGAGAAACTTCTGAAATCCCACATGGAGGATTGTGAGCTGTTGGAGATTACATATGGGATGTTGGAGAAGATTATGCCAACCTATCAAAAGGATCCTTCTGCCTCCCCATTCGGTAATTTGAAAAACTTAGTCAATTCTGTTAACTCTCATTTTGAATCCTTAGAGAAATCGACAGAAACTAAGGTCCAAAAGGAGTTCTTGGGAAAGAGGTTTAGTGAAGTACAAGGGCTAATTACTAATGATAGAAGAACCTTAGGTATTGGCATAAAGAGCCTTGAAAATGCTTTTAAAGATGGTGGGGACATATACAAATTTTGTTTAACTTGGGCCAAAGCGACAGAGGACATTGAGAAGAAAATGAAAGAACAAGAATAAAAACTATCAAGTTTATCTCAGAATTTGATCCGCTCACTACCTCTCTGGTGAATCATGAATGTGAAGCTATTGCTATAATCAATGAAATTAAGGAACTGGTTAAGGAGAAAAAGAACATAATGGATAGAATGGGTGAGCTCAGAGGGATAATCATCCCTAAGTTAGAGGCAATGCATGATGCCTTGACAGAGGCACAAAATACAGTCCGGACCAGTGATCCATCAGACTTAAAGAGGGCAGAAGCATATGCATTCTTGTTAAGTGGACACATCTCCATTTTAGATAGAATGAAGAGGAGTTGGGCCACAAAAATCATCCAGTTGAAGACAACCTTTGCGGATATACTTAAGTATATGTAAGTATAACATATGATCTGTACATACTTATGCGGCCATGTATAGAATAATTTTTACAAAATTTTGGTATGCAGATTCCATCCTTTGCCATTGATGTCAAAGGGGGAGTGAAGAGTAGTGAAAAATGTGGAATCCAGGAAAGGGGGAGCTCCGGTAAAACAGTGCAAGAGATAGAGCACCAGCTAAGGGGGAGTTACTACGACACTTAGCCATTTGCTAAAGGGGGAGATTGTTGGCAAGAGACACTATGTGGCTTCATAAGTGTTGTCATTGATGGCAACAAAGTCTATCCCACACATCCAGTACATAATATGCCTATACCAGAAGTCAGACTGAAGATGGTTTTGATCAAGTGAACAAAGAACAGAGTATGTAACAAGGTCCGACAATCAGGTCCGGATCTCTCAGATGGTGTAACTTAGTAAGTTGCGAACTTGGACAAGTCAAGAGGGATATCATGACTATCATATTCCAAAGATTTAGCCCCCGGTGATAAAGTATGAAAAAGATATGAGCATATGAGTGTTGGGTTCTAGGCAGGCAAAGCAAACAGAGGAAGAATTGACCGACAGAGTATCAGATCTCAATCTGGATGTGCAAAATGTGTTGATCAAGCAATTTGTGGCATTATACAGTGTTGATTGACATGATTAATGACTTCTATGCCTATGTCTTTGATGCGCATCACTAATCAAGCATGGATTCAGTCGATAGATCAATAACTTGCAAATATCTCAAGTGTTCTTGTTGCCGATTAAGAAATTGTTGGAAATCCTTGTTGCAGATATATATACCCAATGGATTCAAGTTTGTAAGTGTGAAAAAGTGATAGAGTGTATGATTAAGTGCGAAGAAAAGCAGAGACGAGCAAAGGGAGTAATTCATGCCCGAAATGTGACAGGAAAGTAATATTAAGTAGCGGAAGGATGAAATGTGCCAGATCAGTATACTGTACCTAACTGGAACTGGAATCTTGCATGTATAGATGTTGTTCATCAGTTCAAACACCTTGGTATCATTTGTAAGCATTTGTAGACTGTAAGTCTCTTGTAGGTAGTGGGCCTTTTGTGAGCAGTGTGCTCGGGCAGTGAGCCCTAATTGGCAAGTGCCAAATTTGTACTTTTTATTCTTTTAACAGAGAATACAATCTTAGGTTAGTCACCCCATGGTTTTTCCCTTAACAGGGTTTCCACATAAAAATCCTTGTGTTATGTGTTAATTTTTTTTCTGCTCTTATGATTACCTTGCTTTGGTATAACATTAAATGATAAGTTAAGAAAAGAAAAGAAAAATAGAAAAGTTATAAGATAACTGATTCACCCCCCTCAGTTATTTACATTGTTTCCAACACACCGGAGATGACCTGCTAAGCTCCATTGCAGCATCAAAGCCTGGCTTCCAACGACCTAAATTGAGGTTATGCTTCCCATACAACCAAGGACCTCCCGCTAAGACAGAAACTAGATCCTCCCTAGCTGTGAACTTGAACAGAAAGAGGTCGCTCGACATTGCACTTGTCGACACACTACCTTTGAGGTGCCATCTAGCGGCAACCCAACGTCTAACCATGTCGATGTTGGGTCTGAGTGCTTGGAACTTACCAACTAGGGAAAGTTCCAAGGAGGAGGTTATCTTGTCCATCATTCTGTCTGGAATCTAGAAATCTGTTCCTTCCTGAAGCTCTGGCAGCACCTGGTCTACCAAATCTTCCTCAGGCCTACTAGACTTCCCTAGCAGGGCCTGTTTCCAAGCCTTGGGGTCTAAGCCCAAGGCGGGGGGAGAGGTATGTTCAGTACTAATCAAGGTAGTACTGACATCAGCAGGGAGTTCCTGCGGGCCCAAAGGGGGGCAGGGGGCCCCCCTGGGCTAACGACCTGCATGACCGCAACAAGTTCAAACACCAGTCAGAGCGGGAAAGATAAATCTTTATCTTTGTAATTTTTTCTGTTGATTAGCTATTGGTTGTATAGATAAATTGCATTCCAAATTAATTTTTAAAGTGTTTATAGTCGAATTCCCATTTTCACTTCAAATTTTGTAAGATTTGAATTTACACTTAGATTAGTAATAATTTTTTCTAAAGATAAAGAATTGTTTATCATTTCAAATTTGTAACTATTATATTTCTAGAACTAAATTTATAAGAAAAAAATTATGTGAACTAGTTTTGAAATGTTTGGGTAAATAAAATTGAAATCTAAAAAAAATCTAATTTGGTAAAAATAAAATAGGTCTAAAATATTTCCTTAACTATAAAATTAAACTTTACAAAGCCTGTATATTTGTATTTATTGGAGAGCCATGGCCCTAGTTGAGTGTATAGAGATTTGAAATGTCTTCTAAGATATTAAAATGTAATAATACTAATACTAATATAATTTAAAATGCATTAAAATATTGTAAGTTTGAATAATAAAATAAAAAATGTAATAACAGGGCAAAATATTTTTCATGATATTGTAGATTTTTAACTTTTGACTAAATAAAATTGAAATTCTAGATTTTTAATTTTTGACTAAATAAAATTGAAATTCTAGATTTTTAACTCTTGAGTAAATAAAATTGAAATCCAAAAAATAATCTAATTTCATAAAGTAAGATGTATAGAACCCTAACCCTAGTTGTGTGTGCAGAGATTTGAAATGTATTAAAATGTAATAATATTGAATACTATGATAATTTAAAATGCATTAAAATATTATATATTTGAAGAATAAAATAAAAAATGTAATAACATGGCAAAATATTTTTCATGATACTGTAGATTTTTAATTTTTGAGTAAATAAAATTGAAATACTAGATCTATTTAGTAAATAAAATTGAAATCCCAAAAATTATCTAATTTCATAAAATAAAATGTGTAGAACTATATATTTTTAATTTTGACAAAAAATAATTTTTACGTTTAGCTAATAAATCAAAAAATTAAATTCATAAACACAGATGATTCTTCTCTCTCATAATTATTGCCATCCATTTAGGCATGACTTAACTAGTGGGAGACAAAACTTGTGTTTAATTTGTTAAAAAAAATCATGTAAAGTACAAATTTAAATCAAAATTGTCCGACAAGAAAAATAAACTCGTCTTTTGATTGGTTTATAAGTTTTGCTTGCCACATCCTCCCCTCAAACCAAAATTCTCTTTAAATTTATATCTTTTTGTTGCACTCTCCCACAATCCGCAAGATATCACTTTTTTAGCCAATGACAATACACAAATCATTTTTTCGTTAAAAATTTATCATGTAAAATACAAATTTAAAATCAAAATTGTCATCTTTTAATTAGTTTCCAATCAATAGATTAATAATTAAATAAGTGTGAACTCATTGCAATAGTACTAATAACTAGATAAGTGTGAACTCGCTGCAATAGTACTTGCCGAAGCAGGTACTAAAAATATATTGCACACGAGGCCTATTTTTTAAATTTGTTACCAAATCGTTACCAAATTAAACTTTACATGCGAAATCTTTATTTTTTGACGTAAGTCTTATAACCTGTTCCAAACCTCTTATTTTGGTGCAGCCGACGTAGATGACTTGGAGACTCCTTAAATGGCAGACTACTGCACTAAACTGGATCGAATGGTTTTGTGGGTGCCTTCTTTACATCGCTGGAGCACCTAAGCGCATGCATCACCCTCTCCACCACCGATGCGAATGTCGATGAAGAAGAAGATGCGAAAGATAGACCCCTCATTCTTACCAAACTTGATCATCTTCAGGCAGACAAATCCCAACCAAATCCCCATGACATGGTCTAGGCCTGTTTTTCCTCTACTTAGGTTTTCATAATGTCTGTAGTACAAAATATACTTTCACTTGATTCTAGACTTATTGGGGATTGATGGATGGGTGCCCATGTCTATTGGGTTCTTCCATAATTCTCCTCAGAAATACACTGCATGTATGAATTCGTGCTTTCATTGTAAGAGCAGCATCTACCTTTTATTTTGCTTGAATTCTTAAGACACATGTTTAATTTCGTATCTTTAATTGGGTGTTCAGTTTTTTATTGCATTATTTTTTTTTTTGGGTGTTTTATGATTATTTATATTAAATTACCCTTTAGTGTATCTGGTCTTGCAATTTAAATCTCTGAATATTAATTATATATCTTTATCCGGTGTTCAAATTATTTCTATTAAATTTTATTTTGGCGCGTTGCATCTCTGAATATTAATTGTTTTATCATTATCGAGTGTTCGTATACTCTGTGGTAATCTAACCTTCAGGGTATTAACTTTTTTTCTACAAAGTTGGTCTTTGGTATTTTGGGTATTGAATTTGCTTATTTGTAATGTTAGGTTGATTTGATTAAGCTACATCTATATCAGGCATGCCAATGTATCTAATGGTTCTTTGCATTTACAAACTCACATCTAACATGATTATCATGTAAGCTCCAATTTGTATCCTATCTGTGAATATTATCTGCAAATCTTTATTGGGTGTTAATGTTCTTCCTAGTATATTAGCCTTTTCTGCTTTTGGTCTTCAAATTTAACTCGCATTGGCTGCTTATCTTTATTGATCGCACAAGGTCTTCGCAATAGATTGCTCTTTTATGTATGATTTCTTTGTAGACAGCTTCTTTCTTGTGCAGATTATTAATGAAGGAAGATTAGTTAGCATTTTTTGCAATCATCTAATTTTTTGCATTATGTTTTGAGATGGCTTATTGAAGAGGTAACAGACGTTTGATTAATCATTGGCTTTAGGTGTTGACGCTTTCTCTGGACATTCTTTTCTATGAAATATTCAAGGGGTTGATTCCAATGGGATATCTGAAAGTTATTTCATTGTGTGATCAGTGAGAAACATATGAATAGAAGCAGACATTTAATAACTTGTCAATTTTCTTCATGGGACGGATTACATATCTTGCATCAAACTATCATAATCACATTCAATGAAATTTGAAGATTTAAAAATTAGAAGGGGCGTGGCTGATTATCTTGTACTTATGTTTTCTTGAATTTTTTTTAATAAATCGATTTCTATTACACCAGTTGACGTAGGATAGAATGTTGAGACTGTGACTACGATAAGTCTTGTTGAAGAGGAATGGTACTGAGGACCATTTTCTAGTCTGCAGTAGGTTATTCCAAGCATACAGTGGAAAACAATGGTATTTGATGGATAAGACTATGGATTTTCTTGACCATCTTACTGTGGGTGTCATCTGTTTTTTGAGTACATTCAATTTTGAAATATTTCTTGAAAATGTCAATTATCAGAAACTGCATTATTTTTACAAATTATAATGTTTTGTTGATAGCTTTCTGTATGCCATTCTCAGGCATTGTAGATCCTGAATTGCAATTTCCAAAGACCGTGAAAGGGACCAAAAATATGACAGTCAAAACTAAGCAAGTGGTTCCTTTAGAACAAAAACTTCGGCACACGAGTTTAAAACTCACAAATCCCTTTCCCAACATTTGTATCATACTCTAGAGTCTAGAGCTTACAGTTTACGGGTTCATACTTTATAGCAATTAAAGACTCTATTTGCTATTTTCATTCGAGGAGAAGCGACAGGAGCCTAAATTGACAATCCAGTTTCCCATGTCTAAACACAGCTGAATCTTAAACAAAACAGTGAAATGCTACTCGACTTCTGTATTATTTCTCTTTTTTTTATCTGGGAAGAGAGTAACACAGAAGGGAGGAGAGAGGGTGAAAGCAGGAAGTACTAGAGTATGGCATCTTTTCGGCATATAATCGAAACATCAAACTCCCTTAGCATATGAAATTATTTGGGTAAGACATGATATTGCCCATCAGCAGTGACCATATTATTTGCTAACCTAAGATGTAGCCTGTCTCAAAGGAAGTTTTTTGTACATTCAAGTTGCTTTAGTAGATTGCCTACGGATGAAACTGAAACCTTAGATTTGTAACCTGAATCATAGATTTGGAGACAATGAACTAGAGATTGATCCACACAGGTACGACTAGCCCCTTTATTGGGTTTTTGCATGATCCTATGTTAATAATGCCTACATTATTAATTTTGAAAGTATTACTGAAGGACATTTTGCTAGAATGCTTTGAGTGTTTCGGTGGCTCTCTACAAGAGTGGAGTTCTTGCAGTTCTTGACTGACGTCATTCAGGCTTCATTTATGCATGCAACTCAAAATGGCTCCATGGGATTTGATAGCAAGACATTTTCTTTTGAATTTGTGAAACCCTGGCACTGAAGCACATTTTTTTAAAAGCTTCTGTTGTGGGTTATTTTCCATCCAGTGTTTATTGAGTAACAGATGCCAGTTACTGCTTGGAAATTTGAAAGAAACTGCCGAATTGATGTTCATTTTTTTTAAGATCATGTATAAAGATTCCAGTCGTTGCATAATCAATCGTAAATTCCAGCCAGCATTCACACCATTGCAACAGTATTCTCTCAGTTTTCAAAATTATCATTTTTGGGGATAATAGATAATGGTAGGCCTTTAGGAGTTTTGCTTGGTCAGGTCCTTATTGCCATCCCTGATAATTCAGGGTCACATTACATTCGTAAGATTTAAAAATGGATCACAGCCGGATTGCTCTATATTGATTACACCATAACTCTAATTTTATAGTTGGAAAATAAATGGCAAATGCAAGGAATAGCTTCAATATCTTAATGGAATCTTTAGAGGCTTAAATGCAGAAAAAGTGTTCCTCTCTCCCAACATTTTTCTTCCTAGATGAAGACTATCTTTCAATTCCAATGTGGAAATATATTTAACAACAAAATGTCAAATGAAGATCTGCATAATAGGCCAACCTGTTTAGATTGAAGAATTTTGTGCCAAATAATATTCAACCAATATTTGTGACACTGCATATGCAAGCACCCAGTGGTCTGATATGTGTAGTCTGCCACTCTGATCCAGGAACTGCTTTTGGATCATATACCAGTGTCTTATAGTAGGGTTCCATTTTGAAGGAAAAGAGAAACAACTTCTCGTTGAAGTTTCCAAAACAAAATCACACTGTCAAACGTCCCATCAAGGGAAGAATAACTTTCTTCCATGAATTGTCTGAGGCACTAGAAACTGCCAGCTCCCTCTCATTCTTTCACCCTAAAACTTTTGTATCTGATATATTTATCAGATTCGTCATCAGCAATGAGGTTGGGTGTAATGCCCTGCTATTTTAGCATGAAATACCTTATGTCTCCTAGTAGAACAATATCAAAATGTATTTACTTCTTTAAGAGATTGCTTTTATAACTATGTATTTTCCAATAAATTCTCCTCTCTTATATGTTCATACTGGTTTGAGATCCTAAGCGCCCAAATTAAAATTTGTATATTTTAAAATTATATATTGTATGTTTAATGGCACACTTAAATCATTTAATCCATGTTTTAATGTTATTGCTTCAGCTGGCAATAGGAAATTGTCTTCATTGGAATCTCGCTATAAACCTAATACACAGCAGAGCATGGCAAACCAGGCAAAGTTAAGTGGAACATGGCAATAATACATTGTGGTGTGGTTATACCATGTAAAGTGATTAGCAAAAGAGAAGATGTCCTTAAGGATGCACATAATCAGATTATATCTACAAAAGTCTATGAGATTCTGATTTATGTCAATGTCTTTGAGCAATAATTGTTTTTTGCAACATGTTAAAGCTAATCATTGGAATGCATTTCACTGTGATTCATTTGTATAGTTAATTTATTTGGATCAATCAGAATGTGCTTTTGTTGCAAATTTTCATAGCTTCTTATCTGATTACACAGTACGACACTATTTTGGCATCGAAATTTAGCCCTGTATCTGCGTAGCAAGAGTTGCTCCCTTATCATTCATTCTTATACCCTGTTCTTTCCATCATGGATGTATCTGTAAAAAGAGAAGTTGAGAACCAATGTCTTAAAGGTCCTGGACCTGAGTGCACTGTCACTGCTTCTAAAGAGATTTGTTGATCGTGTAACTTTTTCATGCTTATCTTTTCATTCTGGGCATTTTAGTGTCATTTCTTTTCTTCATGAGTAGATCAGACAATATAGTCCAGATGTAGGTTGTTCAACTCTCGAGAGAACCATATGACCTAATTTTTGTTACTGCAAAACTGTTTAATGTCTATATTTTTTGATTGTGTTTTCAGAGCAATGATCCAGAGGTAAAGTTTGCTCTTTGGCTTATGATGCAATTTATGTTGTGTTTTTTTTTTAATTTGAGCTTCTGGCATGTCCTACTTTACAATGTCTAAAACATTGGGAAAGGAGTTTCTATATGAGAATGTGGGACATTTTTTTTATATTTCTATTCTAGAGGCATTCTTTTGTTCTCTTCTGGCATTTGGATTTAGCATTTCCATTTATGTAGCTTCAATTTGTGCTTCAGTTATGAGCTAGAGTGTTAATTTCTACATTATAAGTCACTGCTGATGTATACAAGTGTTGGAACTGAAAATCTCTGTGTCTTGAACTTTGTTGCTCTAGATACTAATGTCCAGAGCTTTATCTTGAAGACAGTACAGAGTTTCTGCATAAACGTGGGATTCAACTCTTTCAGTTTGGTATAGAAAGACACATGGTAAGTTAAATTATCTATAGCCTATGCTAATCAAGTGCATCTTGATGATCTAAGGAACTATTACTATTAACAGGAAAGCATTTTGAACCTGTGTAGCTAAGCTGTGAGATAAATTGATCTGATCTGTTGTCTTAGAAAGTAAGTATAAGCAAACTAATGAAATACACAACCAAGGTGCACGCCCTTGTAAGGGAAATTGAACAATAACTAGCTGATTAGAGGTAACATAGGTCTAAAATCAACTTTATTATTTCTGTAGTGCTTTGGCATAAGTGTGTAGTTCTTTCTACTTGTGTAAGTCTCCCAGGTAGCATTCAACAAAATCATTGGTCACAATATCCTCTTATTATAATTGTTAATGGTCCCTGTTTGTACCCATTACTTCATACAATTCACAATGATCAACAGTGGCGATACAAATGAGCTCATTGACAATGGACTGTTAAACTGATTTGTCAACAACATGATTTTCTCGATAAAACCAATGAAATTGGGAGGCAAATGGATGGAGATGCAATGTTAAGCTTGGCAAGCTTTATGATTTTTTCCTATTGATAAAAGTGCTTACTGAAAATTGTCAAATTAAAGGCACTTAATTGCCATGTGACCCACTGCTAGCCTCTCAAAATTCTTGTTGCCATATTGTGGTGATACCTCACAATTTGTACATTGTGCATGATATCTTGAGTTGTTTTACTTTTTCTTTTATTACCATAATCTGTCATTTTCTTTGCCTTTTTATTGAAGGACCGTTTTTGGTGCTGAAATTTAAAAATTTTGCCAGACATGTTTAGAATGCAATTTTTTTAATTTCTATCGAGCTCAACATTTCCATGGATTTGGCAGAAATAACTACTTGTCACAAGGCAACTTAAATTCTGCAATCTAATTGGGGTAACAGATAGGGTGGGCTTTTTACTTTAAGGCTTAGCTGAACACTGAAGCAAGTCCTAAAGCAATGCATATATGGATTAACAATCTTCCTCTTCTTGTTGATACATGTTGGCTTCATTCTCTCTTTTATGCCTCTTGACCTATAAGTTTCTGTGTACGTTATATCTGCATGTGTGAAGAATCTACAGTTTACTTTCTGTATTGTGTAATAGAATTACAGTTCAGCTTGTGACTGCAATTTCTAGTGGGCTTTGCTATAATGTGGTCATTTTCTAGGGCATTGATGACCTTGCCTTTGGACATAGGTTTGTTAGGGTAATGTTCTAAAAGTTTAATATAAAGGTCTTATTTTATACTTGTCGATATATGATTTGCTAGAAATATCTATAGTTGTAAGAGTCCTCAGATCCCTTCTCTTTAAATAGATATGCTACAGTTAAGTTTTTCGAGTTATACATTTTGCATATTCTATATCAATTTTTTCATCTGTGGTATTAGACAATACTAAAATTACACCAAATGGCATACTGACTCACATTCTTCTTGGCTAATATTTCTTTGTCTATACCTCATGGAATTGTCAATCAGCATTTGCATGCTCAAGGCTTTGGTGCAGGTGTCCTGGATTGCAGTCTCAGATTGTTGAATGCTTTTTCGTGCATCCAAACATACCTAGAGAATTTTTTAAAAAAAGATAACAATTTGGATGTGTTTCATCTCCTCTTTTTGATTTATTTGTCATGGAGATAGCCTTAAAAAGTGGTGGTAAATGTTTGTATTTTGTTTGTCTTGTTATATCTATGGATTTGTTTGTTTTGTATTTTGTTTGTCTTGTTATATCTAAAATTCCCGTTCAACTTGGCTTTGATACCATGTAATGAATTAAAACAAAATGATATATTTACATGATAGAGCAAAGCTCTATTTAAAAGAATTACAAGATGTTTCTAAATATTACAAAACAGATGTTTCTAAATTACATTAAAGCTAATCTAAAGAGCAGAATAGAAACAACGTAAATATGTTACAAAGATGACCATTAATATAAACTAACTAATATTATTTTAATAAAGGCTGCTTCAGGCCGCCATCAGAAATCGTTTTTGATGCTGTTACCAATTCCCGAGCTCAGACACTCCCTTCACAGGCTAGGGTTAGACGTATGCCTTGTGACCATGCTTCCCCTGGGGTGGTTTGTGGCCCTAAGGTCGCAGAAAATGAGGGCTTCTACTTGTGGCGCAGAGTGGTCTGCAGGTTTATGGCCTGTGGCCCTCCATCCTTGATCTGCATGGCTGGGTATTGGACTCCTGGAAGCCTCTTGTCTCTAGGCAGATTGAGCTGTTTCCCAATGCAAGGGGGTTCTTCATAGTAACCTTTGCTTCCTCCGAGGAGCGAGACTTAGTGCTGGACAAGGGATGGATGTGGGTGATCATTCGTTGTCCATTAAGCCTTGGGCTCAATCTTTCAATCCTCTTACGAAGCTGCTGAATACAAGACCAGTTTGGGTCCGTCTATCGAATCTCCCTCTCCAGTTTTGGGAGGATTCCTGCTATGAAGCCATTGGCAACGTCATTGGGCGCTTTTTGAAGGTGGACTTTACGACCTCGGATCTTTGGGCAGACTATGTTGGCTCGTATTTTAGTGGATATGGACATCTCCAAATCACTCCATGGAGATGTTTTGATGGTGGACATACCATGGACGCAACTACTGGACTATTAGGGTCTCCCTTTTCTATGCAAGAGATGTTTCTCCATTGGTCACATGGCCTCTGGTTGCCCTCATGCTTGTTGCAAGGGCTCGGTAACTTGGTGGAAGAATGCACTCACTGACCATTTGACGGTTGGCACTCCCTCGTTGGATTGTTCCTCCAGGAAGGACGAGCCTTCCTTGGCTGATTCATCCCAGGAGACCGTGTCTCCTTAGGATCCTTTATTGCCCACCCCTTCAGCGGAGCCGTTGGTGCCTTGAATTGTTGTCGTTGTTTAGGCCAAGCTTGCCCGACCCTTGATGATCGCCTCTGTTGGTGCTACGATTGCCCCTAACTCATCTTCAGCGCTGCTGGCTTCTCTCTTAGCGCGTGGTGGCTCCTTGCCTGAGGTGGCTATTGAGGATCCCTCCTCTCGCCTCGCTCTGTGGACTCCGACTCAGAGTCTTCCTGGTCGGTTGTGCAAAGGAAGAAGGGACTCCCCAATTCTGTCGCTGCTTTGCGTCCTCAGGTTAAGGGAGTCAGATTTGTACCCTCTGGATCTAGGGTTGTTTAGATCTAGTCTGCTGTATGACAACTATTTATCCGTTGGTTCTATTCTGTTTTTTTACTGTGTGTGGCTTGCTTTGGCCTATTTTGCCTGGCCCTGGGGGCTCTTGTTTGTAAGAGTTCAGCCCCTTGTCAGTTGCTTACCATTATCAAAAACATAAATAATGAGATCAAAACATATATTAACAAGCACAAAGTATACACATCATACACGAATAGGTTTGCAGAGTATGATGGACCGATGTAACCTTGTGAAAGAAAGTTGCTCCATAATGATATATAATTAATCAAAAGGATATGTGGATATGATCAATGACTCTAAATCAATTTATTGCTTTAAAGTACTGATTATGGCAAAGTTACAAGGGAAATACCTATGCTGATCCCCTAGTAAGCTCACCCACTTTCAATTAACCTATTCCAGACTAGTTGGAGCTTTTGACCAGGTAACATGCACTACCTAGGTCAAAACCTTGGCTGGAATATCAGTAAGACTGCTCAAAATTCTTTTGAAGACATTGAATGCTATTTTGACCATAGTTGCTAGGAGATGCATCTCCCACCCTCTGTGACACATCTGAGAGACTAGTACGCATCTCCCGTCTCGGAGACTTGACTGGGTACGTCTCCCTTCGTAGGAGACTTTTGGTCGTGTCTCCTACGCGTCTCCAGGTACCCTGCATCAATAAAAAGACGTCTCCACTTTGTTTCTTTTTCTACCTTTCATTTTTTCTGCCATTTTCGCAAGAGCTCAGTGGATTCTTACTTCTACGGACTTCCAACCTCAATCCTGGTGTCTACATTTATATATATATATATATATATATATATATATATTGTTGGCTATATTACTATATATATATACAGTAATATATATTGTATAATGGTATGTATATAGCTATAGACAGTAATATAGCCACTAGTATATACCGATGTCAAAACTGAGATCCTATCCTTTATACTGGAACTATAATCACAAAAACAGTTGAATCACAAATGAATTTTAACATCGCTATTTTGGACAGATATTGCTGCATGGTTCTTCAACTGGGCAGATGGTACAGACTGCTATCTAGCAAGTAGTGGAGATGGGTTAACTACCTAGCTACTAGTGATGCCACAAAATTGGTTTTATCTATACTCACACCCCGCAGTCAGTTATGGTTATACGTGTGTTAAAAGTCAGGAAATAGAAACTTGCACTATTTTTCAAGCTAATTTTGCATTGTTATAAAACCCCATAAAGCAGTAACAGAAATCATACAAACATATGAACGTAACTCTGGATGTTGCAATTTTTTGTGTGTCTTGAAATATGCTGCTCAAACTCTTGTCAGAATTGTCAAATTTTGTACGAGATGTACTTAAAAGCCTGCTGCAAGCAGACAGCATGCCAAAATTGGATGACCCATAGTCACAAAAGACATAGGCTGTAACAGAATCTAATTATTTCCCTTATCTCTTTTCTTAATCCTATAAATTTGAAGTGTGAACCAAATTTATTTTGTTTCTACTGTCTGACATAGAGGCATCTTTTTGTTATATATTATTAGTCCCTGCCCAAAGGGGGGGACTAATGTTTTCATTTAACAAATTCACATTAGTCTGTCTCGTGTACTGTACAAAGGGGCAAAAAGTTAAAAGCAATTCTAATGTTAGTGGTTTCTTATTATTTTTTACATAATTTTCTTATTTTGTTATAGGGCAGCATCTTTCCCCTGGCAATATTTTGATTTTGACGTTCGTTTAAAGCTAAAAATTTTTATAACTTGTGGGACAGTATCATATGAATATTAAGCTGCTTCATAATGTATTCGATTATTTTCTGGGGATAAGGCACACTTTCTTCTTGCTGGAGACATGTGGCAGTTATCTGTTCTGCATGGAGGCAAGAGAACAGGTTGTGGACATGCGGCTTTATGCTCAGCTTCACAATTTTTTTGCATTCCAGAAACCTTCAAATTTGTGTAAAATTGCATGGAAATAAGAAAAATTACTGTAGGAAAGGACTAAATCTGGGTATTTCGAGGCTCAGAAGAAGAAGCACTTGCCCTTAGCTTAGCCAAATTTCTTCTGCCCTGTTGAATCATTTTCGGCCATCAAAATTCAACGAGGGAAAGGAAAATTTCTCGAATTTACATTTATGGCGAAATTCATGACTCGTGAGTTTTAAAATTTGTTATTTTTCAAGTCCTTACAGATTCTGTAAATTTTTTGGAAAAAAAGTATTCGAATGTTACCGTTTTGGTCATGAAAATTTGTTTTTCTGTCATAGATCTTCAGTAATGAGGAATTTGTGCAGTTTCTTTTGAATTTCCGTATCTTAGTACATTTACTTGCAGTGAGCTTATCATTTGGACTGAAAGAAAATGGAAATTTGGATATAAATAACACTGTTGTCCCCTGCTGTGCCCGTCCCTGAAACGCCGTGGAACATATTGAGTTTCTGCTGGTCTAATCTCAAGTTGTGAATCCTCCTTGCATTTCATGAATACAAAATCCATTGGTGGTTTGTTTATATTTCAAATATTGATCCCTCTAGTATTTTTTTTTGGTTTTCCTAATTCATTCCTGACGTCTTACCTTATGTTGCATCACGACGAGTCCACTTTCCTGACTCCATCCAGTGGATTTTCTGATCAACAATGAGTTCTGGGTTGCAATTCAGTACCAGAATTCTTCTGTTTGTCCAATGATGTCATTCTTTCCTTTCCCCATTCAAGCATCTAGATACTCATTTGCATTCTGTGAGTTCTCATTTTTGCAGACTCTTTCCCAGCATGTGAAAGGGAACCTTTGAGCTTGTTAGCAGGCCTCCTTCAACAACAACTGACAATCTAGGTAAGCAAATTTCACATCCTTTTGCTGGTGGCCTCGGCATCAATCTCACTTTTGCAGATGACCACTGCTGCTCTCCTTCACCGCCCAAGCTCGCCACTGGTATTTAGTTCTTTTCTTGTCTTGCTTTTAAGTCAATGCTCAATGTCTTTTGTATGGCATGGAGGTTCTGTTTTTGATGCCTGGCTCAATGTTGTTTCTACTCAGGTTTGTCATGATTTTCCCTAAGTTGAATCTTACCTTCATTAAGTTGATCTATAAAGTCTGTCAAAGTTTACCTATGTACACCGGGTTTTTCCCAGTTCCACATTTGTGCATATTATCCATTACCCAACACTTCCCCAGTTCCAGTTCCTGGGTTTTCGCCTTTAGGTTTTAGCAATTGGACATAGATTAGAACCATCAAGATTCTTTTTTATTTCTCTCTGATACAGATATGATGTGAATTTGAATAGTGAGTATTGTGGGTTAAAATATGCTAAACAGAATAATAAAGCACAAAATGGTGAACATGTTTCATAAATAGTATTCTGCAAGCTTTGATGCATGTCCTGTTATATCTTCTTGGAAATTCTCTTTCAAAGAACTAAGAATATTTACGTTGAATTCTTGAAAAATTGAAATGTTCTTATGGTTTTATCTTCAATGGTGTGCCATGATTTTGGTGTAGAATTTAACATTTCTTCTTTGGACTGTTGAAGATTGCTACTAAAAGGATAAAGAAATGCAAGAAACTATAATCCTGTTGGTTCATTGTACATTGAAAACTAATACAAACCCATGAGCTTATCTGAGCAGACAAATAATCAATATGGTTTAAGTAGCAAACCATCTGTAGTTTTCATGTTCTTCTAAGAAACTTCTCTGATTTACTTTACTGTTTAAAGTCTTTAAACTTTACACATTCTCATATTTGAGGCTTGAAGCACACAAAATGGATTAACCATGTTTTATTTTATTATATATCCATTTTATTGAAAATTCGAAAGCTATTTATTTTATTTGTTAGGAAACACAAATCCTGCCACATAACTTTTGCTCAAGTCCTAATCACATTGTATTGTTGCTGAACACAATTATTTTCATCATTATTGCTGATATTCCCTTGAAATTGGCGCAAGCCATCAAGATTAATATTGTCGTTCCGACTATGTTATGTACTCGTTGTATCCAAATTCATTGACTTCTGAAACATATGTAGTAATGTAACCCTAGATGTATCATGTACGTCATTGCTCTAATATTTTTATTAACGTATGAAGTACCTCTCAAGAGTAGCTTGAAGTTTCTATTCTTAAAATGCTTTAACTGTATGCTGTGCTGATGCTAAGTGGATTGAATTAATTCTAAATCTATATTGAACCCAAAAGATTATGGTTACCTGAACTTGTTTTATTTTGGAATTTTTTTAAATCTTACAAAAGACAGACCGTTGGGTAAGGAGGAAAATAGTAATCAAAACAACGTTTTCCTTCAAAGAATATCCGAGCACTTAAGAATGTGGGATTGAATATAAACTAATTTTGTTCAAAACTGTCAAATATTTTGCAGGCAATTTGATAGATGGAACTGGATCGTGGACAGCTGCAGATATTTACAGGTTTGAAATACAAACCAAGCAGAAGTTTGTTTCTTACATTACATTTATAGTCTTCCCTTTGTTGATTCACATGAACACTATGTGGTTCACCGCTCATGCGTAGGGCATATGCATCGATACATTTTCTTTTTGTTATTTTATTTTATGTCTCTCTCTCTCTCAACTGATATGTAGCTATTGTGTAGTTATTTTGTCAAAGCTTCCTCAAGCATCCCCTAGCTTTCTGAGTGTTTTGATGGTTATACAAATACTGGTGATTATTTGACAAAGAATGGAAGAAGAACAATAGTTTACTTTGTGGATCCTATATTATAAATATCCCTGTCTTCTCTAGTGGAAATGTCTCCTTTAGGAAAGCAGTAGAAAAATAAAACCTCAGGAACTTGTTAAATGGACAGGGCTTCACTATCAGTTTTCTTTTTTTATTATTGGCTAAACATATTATAAACTTCCGTGGCTCAATACGGGAACGAAGGCTATTTATTGTAGAAAAAATTGCCAATTACAACTCTTTGAAATGTCCTTGAAAAGGTATTTCAGTGTCGCATTGCTTTCAAGTTTGTCATTGATGTCAATAAACTCTAGATGCTTTGACTGCTCTGATATCAGTTTGAGCACTTAGCTCATTTTGTTGTTCTGCGTAAAATATAGCTAATGCTTATGGTTCTGTTAAGTTGTTAAGATTCTTAAGAGTAAAAAGGATTTCATGTTTATTATCAATTAATAGTTAGATCAGTTGGAGAAGTAAGATTAGCTCTGTGGTTATGCTCTAGCAAGACACGTTTATTTGGTTTTAGGTTAGCCTAATTTTTTAAATTAATCAATCTTATAGCTAATTTTGTTGTTCTGCGTAAAATATAGCTAATGCTTATGGTTCTGTTAAGTTGTTAAGATTCTTAAGAGTACAAAAGATTTCATGTTTATTATCATTTAATGGTTAGATCAGTTGGAGAAGTATGATTAGCTCTGTGGTTATGCTCTAGCAAGACACGTTTATTGGGTTTTAGGTTAGCCAATTTTTTTAAATTAATCAATCTTATGTATTAAGAAATAAAGACTACTTTTGGACAACTAGTATCAGAAATTTAGGGTTTGATTGTAGCTTAATTTTTATGTATCATGATGTTTCCAGCAACATTTGTAATTCAACAATACGCTCGAGAATTTTGACAATTATAAAAAAAGTTGCATAGTTGAGTGTTTTCACGAGTTTTGTCAGTTTTGTTGTGGGTATTTATAGAGCTTTCAAAAGAACTAATGAAAAGAACTCCATTGGTGGCTTTTCCATGACCCTGAAACCATTTCATGTTGACGAGTGGGCTGGACCAATATATGAAACTTTATTATGTAATTAGCTGGTGGCTAATAATATGCTTATATAAATTATGGGACATATCATATGCTCTTTTGATATGCACTTTATAAAGAGGCATGTTAAGGTGGCGTGGAATGTTGGAAATCCCTAACATCATGATAATAGATATACACGATGAACATGATTAGAGAATCTGATGAACTACCAGCTTTAATCCAACCAGATGTAAATAAACACAGTTCTTTGCTTTGATATGCCTCCAATGAGTTAACAATCTTAAAGACGCATAGCTCTTCATAGTCAGTGTTACTCTAGTCATAGTTGCGAGGAGACTCCATTATAGGAACACGGTCCAGCTACCTGTTCCCACACCCAAAATTTCCTGTGACTATATATACATATAAAATAGTTGTCTTCTTATGACATGCTGTTTATCATATCTTCTTAACATAATCAACATTATGAACTGATATATAAGATATTTGGATTCTATTTGGTGTTTGGCAGAGGGACTGGATACTTGCCTTCCCTTGTCTGGAATCTGGATACATGTATCCGCGTACCAGATACTAAATATGGATATGATACTACCAGATACAACATGGATGTCCAGACGTATCCATATACGAGCCTATATTTGGGTCATGTCCAATACCTCTGGATGTGGCACCACACACTGCCTGTTGCCATATCTGGTTTACAGTATGAAAAAACATTCAGATTTGTAAAATAAATAGAACATAAAAGAATTGCGCATGCACACACACACACACACACACAGATAAACATGTATATATATATGTTTAATTTTTTTAGTTGCCACAGACACAACATCATGTAACAAAATAAATATTATAAACTAAAATATAAAAACTGAAGTATACTTTTTGCAGAGTAGGATGCTTTTGTATAGTTGAATTCATTTGATGATAACCCCAACTGTGCACTTTGAGCTGTTGGTTGGATCAGTTGTCAAACCCTCTTGTTGGGTATGTAGAGATGCAATCACGAGACCACTGGACTTTTCTATTTTTAGCGATTCCTCGTGTGTTAGGAGTAATCCTCAGTTCATTGACATTGTCTACCTTCATCAGCCAGTACATATCCCCAATTGGATAATTGATTTCCACTCAAGGTTGAGCTCAAACATCTTCACAAAATGGGCAAGTGTTTGGGATTTAAGCTTCTCCAGCTGAAAATAGAAATGGAATAATATCCTATCAATGGATCCTATTAGTTCCATTTGATTTTCCCCAATGGCTAAATCCTTCCCTTATCTTTTCTGTCTGAAAAGTCTATTTACTTCGTCTAATTTTTTACCACCAGTTGGGTCCGCATAATCATTTTTCGATTGAGAATGTTTTGTCTTTCACATCTGTTGGATTTGAATTTTTGGAAAATTTGGGAGCTTTTGCCACATTTTCTCCCTGGAACAAAGATACCAGGGTTTGGGGTGTGGGTGCAGTACTTCCTGAATCTTGGTGTGCGGGTATGAGGATGCTTGTGATATATATTTAAACAAATTTATAGATAAGATCACAAATTACCATAGGAATTCAAATAATGAAACTTAAATTTAATAATTCAAAAACAGAGAACCCAAGTTCGAGGTACAAGTGCAGTATGAGTGCGTGGATAGTTTTTGATCAGTGTACTCTGTTCGGATGGGCCGTCAGGTAACTCTTTTGATTGCAAAATCAATTTCATCTTTGTAGGCTCACTTGTAAGTATTGTAGTCTATGCTATTAATCAAATCTTTTCCATTTTATGTAAACTTTGTGTCTAAATCAGCAACGTAATCTAAAACCTTTTGTAATCCAAAGGCTCAGAAAAATATGATGAATGCTTTATAAACATGAAGATAACTAAATTTAGGATGGAATAATTTTCTCTGTGTGGTATGCTAGTCTTTGAATCAACTGGAATCTAGATGTGCGTCTTTTGGATGGAATAATTTTTTCTAGATGTTAACATGAACTGGCTAAGTATGGGATGCAATTCTTTCAAGCCCAGACCAAATGTGGAAATATGTCAAATATATAGATAATTCAGTTGTTGAAGAGTTTTTCCTTATATTTTATCGATCCAACCTAGCCTTTCCTTGCCTTAGAACTTGGGGATTAAGATAGTTATATACACGTATCGCTTGGCACCTAGTGTTTAATTTTCTACATTTTATTCCTTTAACAAAATGCTTCCCTTCATTACATATTGTTATAGAGTACCAGTTGGACCTAAGTGTTAACCTTCGACTATTTTGCAGACTTGAAGGTGAAGAGGTCAAGCCCAGGAATTTATAAACGGATGGAATTTGACACTATTGAGGGAGCAGTAACAGATGAGTTATCTTTGTAGCAATATCGTTAGAATTTCTAAAATGAAATGTGCATTTTTTACATTGCATCTACATTAGCACTTTTGACCTACTATACTATGTTCCTATTTATGTTAAAGTTCTGAACTTCCATTAGTTATTAGATTTTCTTTTCATTAAACTCATTGACAAACCCAAATAATGAACTAAGGTTAGAAGATGGGCTACTATTCTAACGAATATCAATTTATTTTAGACTTGGTAAAGGTACAAGTTGGGAGAGTTGGTAAGGAGTCTTTGTTTTCTTTCATTCTCCAAAGGTTTAGAGTGTGAAGAGAAGATTTGGGGGCTGTATTTGGTGAGAAGTCAGGGAAGTGGGCCAATAGATTAGGAGCTTTGAACATGGAATAAGGGGATTGTTTTTGTAGGACATTCTGAGGGGGAGAAGTTTGCTTAAATAAATTGGCAGCACAAAGAATTCTTGTGGGTTGCATCAAGTGATTGGAACTTACATCTATGGAGTAGACGAAGCAAGGGTTTGGATCAATTGTACAAGTGAATATAAATCGAAGAGCCCTCAAGAATTGATGTTGTTATTTCTTCTATTCTTATTGGCTCACCTTTGTTATCTTAGAGAATCTTCTCTCTTTGTGCCTTTTTGTAAAGGAATTTTTTTCCTAATGTAAATCTAGGTTAAATACATAAATGCACACGAATGAAGCATATATTAACCTAGATTAATTAATGACAGCAGCTGGGAATGGATAATTGCAATAAATAGATATTCAGAAAATAAATGTAGTGGATTAAGGCACTTAACCCTAGGAACAACGATGGAGACTAAGCCTGATGGAGGAGAAAATATGTGTTCTTCATCTGATAAATGCCTTGGGATCTGAATAGTCACTAAATTCTCTTGGGTCATCGCTATGCCGTGCACATTTGATCCTGCATGCTGTGGATATGTCCTCTCGCATGGATCTGCTTTGTAACCTGTAGATCTGACCTGGATGACTATACACGGCTGTGAGCTAATATATCTTGATCTCTTGTATTTGCCTGTGCATTGATAATATTTTAACAGAGGCAGAATGTTCTCAAAACAGAGCACATACGCATTAGAACAGATCTGGAAAAAATAGAGAAGGAAAAAGATGGATTGTACCAGCTCTTCAAAATTCAAAATTCTCAATAAATACTAAAACTAACTCCCTGACTACGCATGCATGTACTTAACTAAACTAAGACTTGAGTGACAGTTATTGGTGGAGTCAATAATTAGTAATTACATCTAACATGCATAAGGACTAGTATTATTGAAAGATACCTTGGAGAAATTGCTGGATCACAAAGGCCAAGTTCTCTTAGGTCGACCCCCTTGATTTGACTATTGTCACAGCCACATAGAATATGGAAGACTGCACTCTTCGGTCATGTAGATGTCCTTGATGATTTGATGCAGATTTAGATTCCTTTTAGTGGTCCAAAACAAAGTTTTCCTAGAATGATTTTCCTTGTAATGCATAGGATTGTTAAATAATTTTCAAATTATCAATTAATGTTAAAATGAATGTCTTTAAATACCAAGACATGATGAATCGTTGCACAAATGTGTATTAAGATGGCTCCCAACAACTAGTGAAAATGGACAAGAGTCGGCAATTTGAACTTTGGATCAAATCTGTGCTATGTGGGATTACGCAAGTTTGTATTCCTCGTTGCACGTGCATTCGTTTCATCGCAAATTGCAATATCATTTCCCGTTGATTTATATTATTATAATTATATTTAAATATTAAAAAAAAATAAAGCGAGAGCTTATTCTTCCGTGCAATCGAGACAAACGTGCGTAATCTAAGTCAAATAATCTCAGCCGTTAGAAGCATTCGGTGATGTTACGCCGCACGCGAATTCTGATTTGAACTAAGTACTCCGGATATGGTCAACAAATTAGGGTGGTTGTGAGTTTTTCTATATTTAACTGAAAGCGAATAAACTATATCTAAAAGTACAGTGATAGCGTTTTCTTTAAGAGAACATGGCTCTGGCTTCTAAAATAATATGCTATTTTTTGCTTATTATAAATATATTTACATGGGTTCTTGCCAATGATAATGGTGGTCCTGGTAATCCTGGGGGAGGTTATGGTGGTCGTCGCGGCGGAAACTTTGATCCCGGCGCAGGAAGCAGCGGGCATGATCGCCCGGGTCCGGGCAATTGAAGATCTCTACTTCGATGGTAACGAGGGACGATTTTCTTCGTGATCTGACATCGCCCTCGACACCCTGTAATTATGATGTTATTCTATGCTGGATTTTATGTTTTCGATTTTTACACCACCGATAACTGTTTTTTTCGGTGTCCAAAGATCTCAGGGGCTACAGATTAAATCTACGATATCTGATGTAAACTGCAGGAATATCGCCTTTAAAGGAAATCTGTAAAAAATTTAACCTGGTAGTCAATGAAATATTTATTCCGTTTTCAAAGTTTTCACCGCCATGGGTTTTGTTAAATGGCAGCTAAATTTGATGAATTTTGATAAGCCTCTTAAAGAGTGTACACATACAATGTAAATTCCAAAATACTTAAGATTTTTCAATTGAAACCTGTTTAGAAAACAAGCATATACCTTTCTCTTTTACAAACTTTATTGATTTGTGAATGGCTACTATCACGGACTTATAGTAGTACACATTCAACCCTGTAGTTTGGATTCACTCTAAATCCAAAACCAAACAAGGTGAGGGGGATTTTGAGTTTGTGGATAATCTGACCATGTCGGCGGCCGGTTTTTTTGTGGACGCTGCCAATGTTTCACGCCAACGGGTGGTCTGAAATTCGGGTGATAGTGACGCTCCTCATTGTAAAGGTTAAGAACCCAGAAATTTTTTGTCTCCCCTTGTGGTCGAGGTATGAAAAAGCAGACATAAATTATATAATTACCGCCGGCTCCCCTCCGCCCGCTGCAATCTTGTGGAAAATGGAAGAGTTCGGCTTCTCTATTACGCACGGCTTCTCTACTACTCACGGAAACCGCTGGTCTGGTGGTTTCGTCCTTCAGCTCGCAGCACTCACACACCACAAACTTAACATCCGCTATAGTCGTCGCCATGTGACCACCTGCCCAAAATCGTCGCAGAGTTTCATCGAAGAACCACTGGACTTTTTCTCTCGAGATAACTCCCCAGGCATATCCATTCAAGAATCAGCCAAAACTTCAGATATTCATTCCCACACTTCCTCTTGGGCAGGGCAGAGGAAGGTGGTTTAACACTCCATATTAGAACAAACCTTCACCATATCAATGCTCCGTATTTAAAAACCACAGCACATATCGTTGTTATTGACGTGGCAAATTACGTTTTGCCAGTCAATGCGGTAATGATGGGATTCTGAGGTATTTTACACCTCATTCATAATATATTTGTTCTATTTTTATTGGTCCAAATTAACTTTTGACTATAAAAGTGGATGATATTTAAGAATAGCCGTTAACAGTGACACCGCTCGGATATCGCTTACCTGCAGTGGAAGGCATCGGTAACAGCACCCACCACTCCAAGACGAATGACATGCAATAGGTAATACAATCCAAGCAAACACCAAATACCAGTCCTTCACACCAAGCAACATTCATATCAATGAATGCCCACACGCGTAATCTGCAACAACTGGTTGTCATTCCTATGTCACACTCTCTCATTAACAAGAGTTCCCCTCTCCCTACCTTTTTTTCACTATTTTGTAGGCATCATAGGCATTCCGTTGATTGATTTGTTAAATCTTGCACCAAAGTCGAGTTGTGAGAACCTTGAGTTGCGCTGTTTTTTTTAAAAACTTAGGCTTTTGCATTGGGGCCCGCAGATTTGAGTGTAAGAACCTTTGCATTTCTTGTCCTTAAGGTAGCATATTTTTATTAATGTTCAAATTATTTTTTGAATATTTGGTGTTTTTATTGGTTAAATTTCATGGATGTTTTGGTAGCTTTGAATTGTAGATATTCATTTGTTAGAGAGCAGGATTAAGATGATTCTTATGGTGGAAATTGAGTTAATTGTGCATAGTAGACTTGAATAAATGAATTATTGTTTCATATGTTGATACATAGTTTGTACGATGTAAGGGGCATTAGACAAGGTTTATAGGTTTATTGTGCCTTATTTGCCCATTTTTTAGTTGCATGTTACAATTGTTCTTGAAATAGTATCGAGTAGGTGGACTTTATTTAAAGACCAAAAGTTGAGATTATTATGGTAGAAATTGAGTTAACTTCTAGAAATAGACTTTAGATATAAAGGAATTTTTGTTATATGGATTGAAATATATCTTTGAAACTAGACAAAGGTTGTAGGTGTATTTGTGCCTTTGCATTTGATTTTTTTTTAAATTATTTATTGTGAATATTAAATTTAACCAATAAAAAATAATTAACAATTTTTGTTTCTTGTCATTATTTATATAATCTACAAAATAAAAGTAAACCTACACAAATAATACTCTATACACAAAAAATTGAAAATTTAATGCATCATATCTTAAATATTACTTAATATACAAATTTTGGTAAATACAGATAACATATATTCTAATGCACTAATCAAATTGTACTCTCTAGCATATTAGCTTACATATAATTTTCTATTGGCATAACCATTGCACCTCCCTCCGATGCAAGTGCTAGGTAATATCATTAGTTGCTTAGTATTATATGTTTATGTGATCATAGTTTTAACATGGCTTTATTGATTAAATATGTCTCAACTTCTTTATGACTATCAACTTGGTTATTACCAATTGTAGTTTGGAACTAATTATATGCTATAATTTTTTTTTATCTTAAGCATTTTTGTTTGGTGAAGTAAACATGCAATATTTTTAAACAAAAGTACTCAAAAAATCAAATAATAAAAATTATTGACATTCCTATTGATTAAAAAGTTTATCTATTATTACAACCTTATGTCAAAGAGTTCAACCCCACTTGGGAACATGGTGAAATAGCTTACTTGTGTGTCACTCTTAAGGGTAAAACTAGGCTTTTAATTGCACAGTTGAGGACTAGTTCTGATCATCTTAGGTGCGAAACTGGTAGATGGATGGTCCCCAATAAAGACAGGGAAGATAGAATTTGCATTTTCTGCAACAAAAGAGTGGTTGAAACTAAATTGCACTTCATCATTGAGTGTGTTGCTTATGAAGATATCCGTATACAGTGTCAAAACAACTTGAAGGTGGGCAGTCTAAACGGCCTCTCTGAGGAAGCAAGGCTTCACATAACGACTGGCTTCTTGGTCAAGATTCATATTAGAAGAGCGGACATTGAAAAGATCTTGAAAATGTCTTAGGGCTGCGGCTCTTGGTCCCTTAGATTGCTTGGTCTCGTAGACGACGTTAAAATTCATTCGTTCATACTTGTTTGTAATGTAACACTGGTTAATTTGCTACATTAAAAAGTAAATCATTCAAGAAATCAAGACATTTGATGTAACTGATAATGGCATGCAACCCCTCATATCTAAGACTAATATTTAGCGCGCGATAACTTACTTTGCGGTGAAGTATTTGTTTACACCGCGTTAGCATTATGTACTTAATACAAAATGCAAAGGTATAGCCAACCTTTTATGCTAAATCATGTCAAGCAGACCACCTTCAAATATGTTTACACGACATTAACATTGTGTATTTAATACAAAATGCAAATGTATAGCCAACCTTTTATGCTAAATCATATCAAGCACGCTACCTTCAAATAAGATCTGTGAGATGTTACATGTGAAATTTGACTATGTACTTGGCTTTTCACAACCTTCAAATAAGCTCTACGAGATGTTACACGTGAATTTTAACTATATACTTGGCTTTTCACAACCTTCAAATAAAGGTCTACGAGATGTTAGATGTGAAATTTGACTATGTATTTGGCTTTTCACAACGTTTTCTTATTGGGGAAGAGCAATAACAAAATAAAATAAAATGTGAATTATCTAAATTAATATGTTAATTAATGTAATAGTTAAGATAAATATGCCAGTTCATACGTGTATTTGAATTTATAGAATTTGGAATTGAAATAGAGATAATTTACTTGATTTACATTTATTTATATTTTATTTTGTACATTTTATTAGCCGATAGGGTTTTAATGTGAGCTCTGTTGCCAAAATGGGGGGAAATGTGGTCTCACGCCGGGAAATTTTCTCAACTCGTCAGGTGTTCTCACGCCGGGAAAAAATCGTGTAAAAGAAAGTCTCATGCCGTTTAAATGTCCCTCGCCGCATACTCTGGGATTTCTTCCTTTTTTTTTTTTTCAAGGGAAAGGAAAACGGTTGAAAGAAAATGACTCAGGCGAGACTATCAAATTGCAAGATTTGAGGTGAGCTGAAGGGGAACAAAATAATCGCCTTCCGAGGAATCGATCCAAGACCGTGGAGGAAATCTTTTTTTGTTTAAAGGTACTTGCATTAGTTCTTTGTTTTTCTACCACAAAAACTAAAATTTGTTTTCTGCAATTTCATTAACCACAGAAAAACTGAAACCCCATTACTGCCTTTTTAATAAATATGCCAAAATTAATTTCAATGCAAAATATTTACATTGCCTCTTTCCTTGAATTTTTTTAACATGCGGAAGTATTCCCTTAATTCTTTAGCTAAAAGGGTTTGGGTTAACGAGGGCAGCCATACAAAAGAACTAGGATGCAATGATGGAGATTGAAGAGATCTAAGTCCCATGGAACCCTTTTGTTATACGATGACTTCTCTGAAGAGATTTTCATTGCAACTGTTCTTCAGAAAATTTAGTGGCCTTTTGTTGTGGTCATTTTCTGCTAAATCGCCAGCCTTGTGGAAACCATTGTCTTTGAATTTAAGAATGTTATGGCACTAAAATACCTTAGATACATGGACCTGTGTTGTCTGTGCATTGAAATTTGGTCACATGATTTCTGATTAAGAAATTTTGTCACGCTAGACAAGGATCTAAGGGAACTACTGGAGGAGGGAAAATTAAGATCTCCGTTTTGTAAGTCTTTTTTTACCTTTTTTGTTATCTTAAATATGGAAGACAATATGCAAAATTTAGGTTGTGAGAAGACTTGCAATGCCATCTGCTGTGCTTTTTCTTATAATATCCATGTGTTCCCTTGTGAAGTGTGACCAAATTGGGGCCACTGGAGTTAGTACACAACTGACCTAACTGACAAAGGACTATTTTCAATAAAATTACACTGTGATCAAAAGCTTATGTCTTGTAGATCACATTTTTGTATTTAATATTTAAAAACATTCTGTGTTTCTTCTGAGTTACGCCTAGTGTCCTTGGGACACATCCCGTGGCCTCTATGACTGTCCCAAATACTTTGGGGATGCAGATGGGACATTCCCCATGTCCCCCATTTTTGCTGAAATTTTTCTCATCTCTTGGGGACATTTTAGTATATTTTGGTATCCCCTAGACATTTCCTGTTATAGGGGGGTACTTGAGTGATGACCGGACGTTCCCTAGATGTCAAGGCACATTTATTTTCATGACCATTGATAACATATCAATCAGATATTCATATTTACAATTTCAAATTTATATTTCAGTGCTTCAGTCAATTTTGGATTTCATGTAATGTCCCTTTTAGGGATAATCCTGATTTTATGCCTTAAAACATTAATATTTACTCAAAATGATAATAACTTTATCAAAGATAAAGAATTTAGGATAATATTTAGATCAATAAATCATAGCACAATTCTCAAAATCAATCATATCGTGAATTCTTTGGAAATGCTTGCAAATCTGCTGAATTAGAGGTTTTCGTCCTAAACTTAACAGTGGTAATATCAAGGGTTTTCGTCCTTAACTTGCCAAGAGCATGAAAGGGTTTTCGTCCTTCCAAACTCTTAGTCCACCTTGGAGGGATTTCGTCCTCCCTGACCAAGATTTGTGATTTTGTCCTTATCCTCTCATGAACTTGGAAGGGATTTCGTCCTTCCTATTTGCAAGACGCTTCCTCAAATTCAAAACTGATTGCTTGATGAAGTTGCTAGATTATTGCTGATTGCTTTTGCTGATAGATATTTCTTGATGGTTTGACAAGTTAATGCTTGAATGAGGCTTGGATGAATTTGTGCTTGAATGGATGATCTCTTACCCAAGAAATGATCTCCCCTTTATATGTTATTTTTGAGGGAGTCACAACCTTTCATGATTTCTGCCGTTTGAAAGAGTCACAACTATTCATCCTTGATTGCCACTTGAACCCTTTTAATTTTTAATTAAATGTCTTTAGGAATCGCTGCCCATGATAATGAAATGTACCCGAACAGTCCTAGTGCTAACTGACTTACAGACTTATATAATCAAATGCAATTTTTTATGTATGACAATGAAATCACAATGAAAATATCCAAGAACACTGCTGTTTCTGATTTTAACAGTTCAGTCTAGCAAGATCTGATAAATATATGAGTGTTACATCCAGTTCAGATACAAATAGTGACACATACAACTTATAAACCAGCTGCAGAAATAATTGATAACATAATCTGCTTGCTCAGAAAACAAAGGTAAGTGTATACAGGCTGTTAGTCTGGAAAACTCCCAATCTCCTTCATGCGCTGGAACAACTGTTGGTGCTGAGCGTGAATAATGTTAAGATCTGCTTCATCAGATAGACCCATGAATATACACCATTCCCAGCAAGGAATTCCCTTCACACGCTGACTGGATGCTTGTGTCGAAGACACCTAATATCATCTATCGCTGCCCTAGATCCTCAACTCGCAAGGCCTGGTAGTGATGAGGTTTGGATAATAATCTCCAGTTGCCATCAGTTTGCGCCCTCCTGGACGCTAGTAGAACTCAACACAGGTTCGCTTTAGGAGGAAGTTAGCATGCAACACTATTTGCCGGCTTTAGACCTTGAATAACAACCACTAACATCAGCTCAATGTAACCTCCTGAAGTGGAAATTGCACAATCAGACAAATGGGGTTTTTGTCCCACCTGTCCACACCAGCTTGAGGGTTTCATCCCAAGCAGAGGATTACAATTGCAAATGCAGTATTTGGAAACTCAAAATCAGATACCCTTAATCCTTGAAATGTTCTTTTATTTATATGTGTTGAAGGCTTCCTTGAGTAGCCAAGTCGGGCCTCAACAAGCTAGGTCGGCTGCAAAACAAGAAAATATTAGTATTTTAAAAAAATTTAGTGTTAATAAACACTTCTTTTAAAAAAAAATCTTTATCAGGTCGGCCCTGGCTGGGCTAGGGGAGCAGATAATCTCAATTTAATTTTATTTAAATGCTTTCTTTTATTTTTATGAATCGCTGGAATATAAGGGCGCCACCATATTTACATTGCCCATGTTATAATTTAGGGGCTGTGATTCAATAAATGCTATGATTTCTGTAAGTGCTGCGATCTAACTTGGCGGGGGTATGGCAGTCCGCCCTTCCCAAGATTGCTTGTCCACAAGCAATAAGCAATTTTAAATTGGGATGATAAAAAATTTCTGCTCCTTCCGAAGTGGTATCCCCCATAGGCAGATTCTTCGGTTTAACCAAATATTCTAGAATAACCTTATTTCTTAATTTCTTTTCTCTCATGTTAATGATGGCCTCAGGTTCCAATATTAATTTTTCCTCGTAATCAAGCTGGGGTAACTCTGGACATGGTGTGATATGTTGGCCTAGCAACTTCTTGAGGCAAGATACGTGAAAGACATTATGAATTCGACCGTTTGTTGGTAGCTTTAATTCATAAGCAACTTAGCCGATCCTTCTTATAATCTTTTAAGGCCCATAGAATCGTGGCTTTAGTTTCTCGACACCACTTCCCTTGCGGGAGGATTGTTTATAAGGCTGCAACCTTAGGAAAACTAAGTCTCCAACTTTAAATGTTCTTTCACATCTATGACGATCAACATACATCTTTTGTTGATTCTGAGCATGTCACAAGTTTTCTTTGAGTGTGTTTAAAATATCCACACTTTGGCTCTTATACATAATTCTTAGCCCTTTCTTCTTGGCTCTTGGGACGTTGAACCATTGTTGGGTTCTTTCTTTAGTGTAGACTTGACTCTTTTGACTCAAGTGAATTTGGCATGCAAGGATCGAGCCCAAGTTTGCGCATTTTCTTTGGTGTTTTGGTTTACCAAGGGCTACCTTTAGGCAAAAGGCTTCTTTGTTTTGAGATTCCTTGTTTGAAGTTTCCCACTAATGATAAACTTGAGACTATTAAGCACCTTTTTTGGGGGGGCCCAAAGTACTTGGATTTGGATTCAGAACCTATTCTTGCCTTTTCATCGTATATTTATTTTTTTGGAGACTTGCTTTAATTGCCCAATAACCTACTTATATTGGTAGCATTTGGAATTTCTTTGGAGCCACTATTCTTTTCCAACTTTGAAAGTCTAGTAATTCTACTATCTTTAAGAATGAGGAGATTTCTAAGCAATTCTTTATTAATGAGAAAGTTTCACCTTTGACCTACGACATCATTAATTTGAGAGATATTATACCTCTATCTCTCGGATGGGGAGCACTTGCCCCTTTGTTTTTTAAGGTGCTTAGGATGGCTTGGTAGCTCAATATACTTTTGGTACAACTATGTGTGCTTAAATAATTTTATGTCTAATCTTTCCTTAGTGACACTTTACTTTATAACATTTTGCTTGTAAACCTTATATATTTTAAGAGAAATTTATCCAACCTAAAACATTCGATTCCCAAAAGATAAATGTTCATAATCATCCTATCAAAAAGGATTGTCCTATCGCAACTCTTATTAAGATCTTTGCCATCAAACAAGATTAGTATTACTCTTCCTTGGTGTAAGATGCTTACCATTTCCAACAGTACTGTACATGGCTCTTGTTTTCACCCTGGTTTTTTTAAACTATAATAAGAAATGTTTTTAACAAGTGCGTCATTACAAATTAGGATCCTGTAGATGAACTGTTGCGAATTTCGATAATCTCCTCACAAAGTTATTTGCAGCTACGGATTGCAAGGTCAATTCAAAGGAAACCCATGTAACACATACAAAGACCTTCGGTTTTATATTGCATATCATTATCATCTTGATCCATTTCCCTCTCTATTTGAATGGCACGGCCTCCCACATACATTGCTTAAGGAAGGCTGCGCTCGACTCCTGTACTTCTCTGTCAAAAGCTTCCGAAAGGGAAAAGAATAGGAACCACAAGAAGTCCACATCACCAAACAAGGGCACTCATCATTTAAATATAAAGCCACCAACAGTGTAGATAAAGATACCCACGATGTAAATAAAGATACCCAGAGTTAGCAAAATGACAGAAACAATACAGGAGTCCATGATGAAGGAGAAGTTCTTGAAAATATTCCCCAACTCAAGAAGCAACTTCGTCCCTTGTTGGATGCAATCGTTTCAGTGGAGTCAGATAGAAAGGAGGGTTGTAAAGGTGGTACAAGAATTGGTAGGTTAGATATTGATGAGTAGTATCATAGAGATTAATGGGGCTCCAATGCCTCTTCTTATCACTGGGCCCAATGTCGGTAAGTATTTTTTTGGATCTCTTCTTCTCTGGGTCCCATAGAAACATGCTTTTCTTTTTATATGTGTTCATTCCACTCGAATTGAACTCTTCATCAGTGGTTGGTAAACTATTTTTGAATTCAAAGAACTGCATGCTCACCCTATTTCTCTTTTGTTGTTGCAAGTGCCATCTTTTTTCTCTATCCCCGATTCCCCAATTACTGTTTTTTCAGTTACATTGTTTTTTCTTTTGGGTTATGTTCTGAGTGGTATTTTTATTGTTTTCTTGGTTACATTGTAAATGGCTAATGCTGTTTATTGGTTACATTCTGATTAGTATTACTACATTTTATCTGATTATTTTGTGTTGATCAGTTGGAATTGTTTAGGTTTTGCATCATTTGGATGAGTAATTGATTGGTTTGCTCTTGCCTTTCTGCCACTTGCTGCATAAAAACCTTCAATTCATTCTCTTGATCGACCTCACGATCACCCATTTTATTCTTTACTCTTTTAGTTTGGTTGCTAGTTGCCTCTAGTTTTTTTCTCTCTTTCCAAGGCTCGTTGAGCTCTTTGGCTCAATTGCATATACTACTTTTAGATCCCCAGGCTGGCAGGATCAATGCTTTTATACCAATTGTAATGTCCTTTTTTGGGATGTTCTTGATTTTATGCCTTAAAATATTAATATTTACTCAAATTGATAATAGGTTTATCAAAGAGCAGGAATTTATGATAATATTTAGATCAATAAATCATAGCACAATTCTCAAAATTAATCATATTGTGAATTCTTTAGAAATGCTTACAGATCTGCTGAATTAGAGGTTTCCTCCCTAACTCAACAGTGGCAATATCAAGGGTTTTCGTCCTTCCAACTCTTAGTCCACCTTGGAGGGTTTTCGTCCTCCTTGACCAAGATTTGGATTTTTGTCCAAACTTGATAAGAGCAATAACGGTTTTCGTCCTTATCTTCTCGTGAACTTGGAAGGGATTTCGTCCTTCCTATTTGCAAGACACTTCCTTCAAATTCAAAACTGATTGCTTGATGAAGTTGCTAGATTATTGCTGATTGATATTTCTTGATGGATTGACAAGTTAATGCTTGAATGAATTTATGCTTGAATGGATGATCTCTTACCCATGAAGTGATCTCTTCTTTATATCTTATTTTTGAGGGAGTCGCAACCTTTCATGATTTCTGCTCTTTGAAGGAGTTGCAACTATTCATCCTTTATCGCTGACTTGAACCCTTTTAATTTTTAATTAAATGTCTTTAGGAATCGCTGCCCACGATAATCTCAATTTAATTTCATTTAAATGCTTTTATTCTTTTTATGAATTGCTCGAATATATGGACGCCACCATATTTACGTTGCCCATGTTATAATTTAGGGGCTGCGATTCAATAAATGTGACGGGTTATGACATTTCAATTTTCAATGATTGATATTGAATGTTGAATGTTGAATGTACAATGTCATAGATTTCATTGTTATCGGAATTTCAGATCTTTTCATGATGATGAACATTAGATTTTCACAGTCCATGAGATACAGTAACAAAGTTTCCAGAAAAAAACTGTATACATTTAATTGTCATTAGATTTTCGCCATCTCATAAGTGCACGAAGCTTGGAGAAACATGGCTTACATGTTCTTATTTATTTGGAGTTTATTTGATTGTGTATGAGGCTGGTATTAGGTGGAAGCATATCGAGATAAACACCATTCTCTAGAATATTTGGATGATTGGCTTGCAACATTCTGTTCCTGTCAGCACCATCATCAAAGTTATTTTCAAAAACCTCCCCACACCATTCCATATCTATTTATGGGGGATAGTCAAGTAAAAACACGAGAAAGGTATTCTTATTTTAAAGCTCATCCCAAGCAGCCAAGGGGGGCCTGTGGGTTTACAAGTTGACAAAAACATATGAAACGATTGAGTCCACGGCAGCTTATTTTGAAGCATATCACCATGTTTTGAAATGCCTTCAAAGGCCGGAAATGGAAGAGCGCTTCATTTATCGGAGCATTTGTTGTTATTACAACCCCATGTCTTGAAACCTTCTTACGTGCAACAGAGGAAAGATACGGATGCTTATGATTTCTTGTGTGCATTTCCAAACATCAGTAGGTGCTTGGGATCAGGGATAGTTCGAATCTTGAGAGAAGTATGGCCTCAGTGGGATTGTAGCCTCGATGAAAGCTAGATGGAAGATGTGAAATAGGGCATCACAAAAGGGCCGGCCCTTATTCAGGGCTCTCCTGGTACTGGGAAAACCTATGTTGGCTTGAAGATTGCTACCATTCTGCTTTCTAATTTGAAGCGGGGTCCTATACCGGTGATTTGTTATACAAACCATGCATTGGATCAATTCCTTGAATCCATTTACTCCATTGAACTGAATATGATTCAACTTGGAAGTAGGTTTCTAACGAAATTATGCAGAAACAAAGCTTGAAAGAGTTCAAACATGGAATTAGCATTCCCCCCTCTTCGCTCCAGGCATAGAGAATTACACACACTAAAAGCAACTCAGAGCAGCAGATTCAACGTTGTTTGGGCCTTGAGAACCAACAACATGTCTCCAAGAAAATACTAAGGGACATGTCCTTAGAGCAGTGCATTCAGTCCCTTGATCCTAATGACGAAATATCTCACAACCTACAAAAAAGGTGGCTAGAAGAGATTAGCCAAAGTAAAGGGAAGCAAAAGGTTGTGGAAACCATGGCTCTAGCCCCATGCAATACATTTATTCACTTGTAGACCAGCCCGACAAGCCCTCTAAATCTGTTGGACATGATAGTGGTAACTCCAGTATTGATGAGGAATCTAGTGATTATGCTACTGCTGAGGGGTTAATGCCAACAAATCAATATGTTATTGCTAGTGCTAAGGGGGTAATGCCAACGGATGAGTGTTCCACAGATGTTTTCTTGGATGAAATTTTATGTTTAAGGATGAGTGAATCTTTCCTGAAAATTCAAAAAAGAAGCTTCTTGAATATTTGTTGGACCAAATTCGAGAAAAAGCTAAAGAGGAATATTAGCATTTAACATAGGCTTATAAAACTGTATGTAGTCAACTTCAATAACTGCTGGATAATGAGATGTCGCTCCATCTTTTAAGAAATGCCAATGTAATTGGTATGACAACCACTGCAGCCGCTAAAAGTTATGACATTCTTCAGGGCCTAAGAGCAGAAATAGTTATAATGGAAGAGGTTGTTGAGGTTTTAGAGGCATGCATTTTGCCATGTATTGGTATAACAGAAATCAAACATAGAATGATTACCAAGATATTCGATGGATCAAATAAGAAGCAAAACGCTTTCTTATAGAGGTTTCAATGACTAAATAAAGCTTGAAGTAAAAACAGTAAACTAAAAACAAACTTAGCTAAAAAAAGCAAAAACTAATTAAAGCAAACCGTCTAGTTAAAGACTAACCTAACTGAAGCTAAGTTGACTATCTAAGTTGACCATTACAATATAATAATACTTTAATACGCTCCCTTAATGGTCAATCTACTAACTACACCAAGCTTATCCCGAAATTTTACCAATTTGTCAGGACCCAAAGGCTTGGTAAGAATGTCTACAATTTGATCCTCTGAAGGACAATACTGCAACATAACCGATCCATCTTCTACAAGTTGTCTGATGAAGTGACAATGTAATTCCACATGTTTGGTAAGCTCGTGGAAGACTGGATTCTTGGCAAGTTTGAGCACCCCTTGATTGTCACAAAACAAAAGGTGAAGGCGCTGCTTGAGGCATCTTCATGTTTGAAAGCGTCCTTCTGAGCCATACTGCCTCACATGTTACTTTTACCGTTCCTCGATATTCTACTTCAATCGAGGAAAGAGCTACTACTTGATGCTTCTTGCTGGTCCATGTGATTGCACCTGTGCCAAGGCTGAAAACATATCCAGAGGTGGATTTTCTGTCATCAACAAAACTTGCCCAATCTGAATTTGTGAACCCAAGCAACCTAGGATATTTGCTTCTGCTGTACAAAATGCCAAAGTCAAGTGACCCTTTCACATATCTCAACACCCCCTTCGCTGCAATCCAATGTTCTACATTTAGTGTTGTCATAAATCTGGAAACTAAACCCACATCATAGTTCAAATCAGGTCTTGTGGCTACAAGGTATATCAAGCTTCCCACTAGTTTCTTGTAAGTTGAATCATCAAATGGCTTAGAGTCAGTTTTGGCTGAAAATTTCAGCACTTTCTCCATAGTTGTTGACGAAATTTTGCAATCTGTCATTCTGAATTTGTTGAGCAAACTCCTGACATATTTGGATTGTGAAATAAAAATGCTGTCACCTGTTTGCCAAACTTCTACACCTAGGCAGTAATGTAAGAGGCCTAGATCAGTCATGACAAAAGTTGTACTTATATTGGATTTGATCTGTACAATCATAAGTGCCTCACTACTTGTAATAATGATATTATCTACATATATGACCAATAAAATGATATCATCACCATTGCTTTTGACATATAGATTTGGACCCGAAGGACTTCGTTGGAACCCTTGTTCAACAAAATAACTGTCAATTTTGATGTACCATGTCCTGGGTGCCTGCTTCAGGCCATAGAGAGCTTTCTTCAGTCGACATACAAGATGCTTCTTCCTTGCAACTTGAAAACCCTGTGGTTGAGTCATGTACACTTCTTCCTCCAAATCTCCATTGAGGAAGGCACTCTTCACGTCCATTTGATGGACTGTCTAGCCAAACTAAGCTGCCATGGCTAGAACTAATCGGATGGTGCTCATCTTTGTTGTAGGAGCAAAGGTCTCCTCACAGTCAATTCCCTCTCTCTGTGAAAACCCTTTAGCAACCAACCGAGCTTTGTACTTGTCTAATGTACCATTTGCCTTGTACACCCATTTGCAACCAATGGGTTTCTTCTGTGGTGGAAGATCTGAAAGATCCTAAGTCTCATTCTTCATAAGATTGTTATGTTCGGTTTGCATGGCCTTTTCCCATTCAGGCTTTCCTTTTGCCTTAACAAACACTTGTGGCTCATACAATCCCTAATATTGGCCATGAGAGCAATATTAACTGTGTTCAACTTGCTCTTGCCTCTTGATGATCTACCCTTGATCATTTCACTTACTCAAACATCTCCAATGGTGCTTTCCCACCAGTTGGGTCTCCTTTTGGAAGTCTCAACATCCAAATCAGTGTTGCCATCATGGCTTGTGCTTCTTGTATCTGTGTCATCTGGATGTTGTTCCACGTTGTCATCAATAAAAATTGGGTCTATTATCGGTGTGGAAGACTCCTCATGCTCTGAATCCCCCGCCCTTCAAGTGGAGTTACCTGAACACCTGAATCCTTAGCCACAATAGGTTGGTCATCGGTAATCTGAAACTTTTGAGATGTCGGGAAAGGACCTACAGTCTCATCAATAACATCTCTGTTGAAAGTCAAGAGGTCATTGTCAATATCAATCAATCTATAGGCCTTATGATTGTCACCGTACCCTGCAAGCATCAATTTCTTACTCTTAGGATCTAACTTGGTTCTCTTGTCATTTGGAATCTAGGCATATGCAATAGAACCAAAGACCTTAAGATGATTGACATTCGGTTTCCTCCCAGACCATGCTTCCTCTGGGGTCTTCTCCTTCACTGCCTGTGTTGGAGAATGGTCGAGTAAATAAACTACAGTATAGATTGCCTTAGCCCAAAATGTCTTGGGAACACTCTTGTTCTCCACCATACACTGAGCCATTTATGTGATAGTAGGCTTCCACCTCTCAACAACACCATTTTACTATGGAGTGCAGGGTGTGGTAGATTGTCTTTTGATGCTGTGTTTAGCACAAAGGTTGCTGAATTCTTTGGAACAAAATTCACCTCCATTATCAGATCGAAGGGTCGCAATGTCACATCCTGACTCTTTCTCCACTAATGCTTTGAACTTTTGGAACTCATTAAACACCTCGGATTTTAATTTCAGAAAATAAACCCACATTTTCCTACTAAAATCATCCACAAACAAAAGAAAATACCTGCATCTAGTGATTGATGCTGTGTTCAGCGGTCCACAAATGTCGGCATGAACGAGCTGCAAGACGCGCTTGGCTCTCCAAGCTTGACCATCATCAAATGGTGTTCAATGTTGCTTCCCTGCCTAGCAAGCCACGCACACACCGTGTATCGTTTGTTGAATGTTAGGAATGCCATCTACCAAGTTTGCTTGAGACAATTGAGAGAGGTAGGATAAATTGAGATGCCCATACCGGTGATGCCAATGTGTAGTAATGTCTGATGCACTCTTGGCTGCCAATGCATGTTCCCTAACCTGTTCAGTGTCAACCAGTCTACATAGTCCATGATCTTCTATACGGAAAGCAATAGTTTGCTTGGACTCCTTGTCAGTGATACTGCATTTGTGTTTGCTGGAAACATCTTGAGTAGGATTATGTCGCATAATTTGACTTACCAAAAGAAGATTAAGCTCCATTCTCGGTACATAGCACACATTGAGAAAAAGCAACTTCTTCCTGCTAGAGGATATTTGCACAATCCCTATGCCTATGATGTGGTGTACTTGTCACCTTCACCAAATATCACTGAATCAGAGCAAGCAGTGTATTCTGTGAACCAATCTCGCCTGTTGGTGAAGTGACGTGATGCTCTTGAATCAATGTACCATGTAGATGACTCTGATTGATCTATTGGTTTCCTGGTCATGAGTGCATAGAAAGCCGACGCCTTCTCCTCTGAATGGTCTGGAACATGAACCTTCTGTTGAGACCCTCCCTCGTTGGATTTCTGTTCAGCCAAACCGTTTTCTGTAGTGCTTCTTCATATGACCCTGCTTACCACAATAATGATGTGATGTTTTTCAGATTCTTCGTTGCATCCTCATTATTACCTTGTCCTTTCTTCTGGGACCATTTGCCTTTGCCTTTGTCTTTGGCTGCAAATGCTTGTTCCACACTCGCTGTCTCACTGGTTGCACCAAACTGTTTCTTTCATCTGTCTTTTTGCAAGAGCTTATTGCATAGCTCGCCGAACTTCAAGTCAACATTCGAAGTGGTGATATTGAGTGTCTCAATGAAATGCTCATAAGCACGTGGTAAGCTTTTCAGCGTGATTACCACCATGTCCTCTTCCATCTTCCGACCAATGGCTAATCTTTGATATCCTTGATCTTGAGCTCACACAGATGCTTCCAAATTTCCGCAGAGGTTATGCCTGTATGAACCTCCAGAAGTATCATTGATAACTTGATCAGCATGACGGATTTCGGTCACGTGCATCAAATTTTTCTTGGTCTTGAGGTACAGTGGCGGGTCGGGTGTCAGTACCAAGAATGATCTTTTCAAGGCATCGATAATTGAAGATCGTAAGCATGCGCTGCTTGCAGGTGTTATAATTCTTGCCACTGAAGCGTCTGCTGCCTTCCAACATGATGTTAGGTAAAGAGGCCATTTTTCCACGAAGGTTTTAAGGAAAAAATAACCCTCTTTTGCTGTCAAAAAAACCACATGTCCACAAACCCTACCACAAGAAAAATACTTACTTTTCTGCGAAAAAATAAAAGGAAAAATACCTATTTTTTTTTGCCCTAGCTGCTCTTAAAATCCTTGATCTGAACAAAACAAACCCTAGGCTTTGTTTGACAGTCACAATTTTCCAAAAAATTGTCAAAAACCAGCACGTTTTGGAAGAAAATGTATGGAAATATTCTGCCCTAGGTGCGGCCTGCGACTGAAACCCTAGCTGCAACTGAAATCGCAAAAAAAACAGGTTTGAAAACGTCCAAAAACAGGTCTGAAACCCCAGCTGTCCAGTGATGACCATGATTTTGTAAAAAAATTGCCTAAAATGGATGAAAAACTGCCATGAACAGGTCTGTAATATGTCCAGAAACCATAGGCGTGCAGAAAAAGACCACGTTTTTTAATCAAAAAAAGTCAAAAAAACACCCAGAAATAGATGTTGAACCCAGGATTTTTAAAAATCGCTAAAAAACAGTTGCAAAAATGCATGATTCAAGCAGAAACGCCCACAATTTTGTAAAAAAAAAGTACAAAAGACAAGTTCAGACTTCTTTATCAGTTGCTGCCTGTAGCAAATCAACTTGAAAAAAGCAGAAAATGGCACGTTTTTGTCAAAAAAATGCCAAAAACAAACCACAATTTTTATCCAAAAATTTGCCCAAAAACTTTTGGTACGTCACTGTGTCACCGATCCCAATCAACTTGGGCCCTGATACCATATAACAAAAATCAAACACAAAATGATTACTACGATATTCTGTAAATCAAATAAGCAGCAAAATGCTTTCTTATAGAGGTTACAATGACTAAATTAAGTTTGAACTAAAAATAGTAGACTAAAAGCAGACTTAGGTAAAAAAAGCGAAAACTAATTAAAGCAAACCGTCTAATTAAATATTAACATAACTAAAGCTAAGTTGACTATCTAAGTTGACCATTACAATATAATAATACTTTAATAATTGGGTCTTTTACCAAACACCTCATTCTGTTGGGAGACCACATGCAATTGCGTCCTACTGTTGTTTAGTTTGAATTGGCTACCGAACACAAGCTGGAGGTATCTCTCTTTGAGCGATTGATAAAGGTCGGGGTGGAGCATGTGGCTCTCAGATGTCAAAGAAGCATGAGGCCCTCAATCTCTGCATTGATATCATACCTTAATCCCTTGTTACAAGATCATGACAACGTCAAAATTTTTGAGAATGTAGAAGGCATTCAAAATGATGTCTTTTCCTTGGATCATAAAGCTATGGAGTCAAAGACAAGTGAGGGCAGTAGCAAAGTAAATGTGAAGCCTGGCTGATTGTGGAATTTTGCCTTTATGTCGTCAGACAAGGTTATGAAAACGACATAACAATTCTGACTATGCATAAAGGTCAGATGAGTGAGATTCAAAAAAATTTCAAGCACCGTATTTTTAGTTGGACTAAAACAGAAAGGATGGACTCCGAAACAGTAAATACTCGTAGAGTTTGTTCTATGGATAATTATCAGGGAGAGGAATGGAAAATTATCATCTTATCTCTGGTAAGGAGCAATAGAATGTTTGGGGTGGGAGGCTCAAAAGGAAATATTTGGTTTCTGAAAGTATCAAACAGAGTGTGTGGGGCATTGTCAAGAGCCAAAATGGCGCCATACTCCTTTGGAAATGTGGAGCTTTTAGCCTCTAAAAATTCTCTATGGGAATCAGTTATCCGGAAACTGGGGAGTGCAAAATCTGTTGGACCTGCCCTTTCACTGGCTTGTCAAAACCATCACCAAACAGAAACAAAAGTTTCACAAGCCGAAGATTTCAGGAAAGTGGAAGATGGAGGTTGTAGCAGGCCCTGCGAATATCAGTTAAAATGTGGCCATGCTTGCCCAAGGAGGTGTCACCCCTCAAACCACAATAGAATAAATTGCCCCAAGCTTTGTCCCAACAAATATGAAAAATGTGGTCATCAGTGTACGGTGATTTGCCATTTCCCTGAATTGCCCTCTATGTAGGGCGCCAGTACCCAAAATTTTTCTAAATGTGGTCATCAACTAGTCCTCCATTGCTCTAATCCTGTGGAGAATGCCCTCTGCATCCAGCCATGTGATGTTAGATTTGATTGTGGTCATCAATGTCCCTCAAAATGTGGACGACCCTGTCCACCGTGTTTGGAATTTGTTATGAAGGATTTGCCTTGTGGCCATAAGGTAACTTTTCCTTTCTATGAAGACCCTGCTTCCTTCTCCTGTAAAGAGCCTTGTGGTAAGGTTCTAAGACTTGGTTGTGAGCATACATGCAGAGGGACTTGTAGGTCATCTAAGCAAGGCACTTCTCACATTCCCTGCAAGGAAAGATGCTCCAGGGACCTGCCCTGTGGTCACCAATGTATGGCTGGTTGTTCAGAAACATGTCCGCTGTGCATGCATCCTTGTGAGAAATGGTGCTTGCATAGTTGTTGCACTTGTCAATGTGGAGCACTATGCATTCCCTGCAAGGAAAATGCGAATGGAATTGCCAACATTACACTCGTGATTGTCTCTGCCATGAAATCTGCTCAAGATGTCTATATGACAAGCCATGCCAGTAAATGCTAAGCTGTGGGCACACATGTTTAGGCCTTTGTGGGTAGCCTTGTCCCAAGTTTTGCAGGACTCGCTATTTAACAATGTCAATGTCATTACGCAGATGACTTTGGAGGAATATGAATCCACACATAGATTTCTAAAGCATATAGATTGCAGGCATGTATTTGAAGTAAGCAGACTTGATACATGGATGGATAGGATGACAGAGTCCTTGAAGCTGACCCTGGCGTATTTTCTGTTAAGCTTAAACAATGGCGAGTGTAAATTTCTGTAGTTTCCATTACTCTATTCATAATTTCTGTTTTTATTCGTTTTGGTCTGCAATTTGTGTAGATTCTTAGGACAATTAACATGCATGTTGTTTGTGAAATGGTTTGCACATTGCAGTCCTGAATGTAGAACACCTATCAGAAAATCATTGCGATACTCAAACAGTGTGAAGGTGAGGCTGCAGCAGATTGAAGAAGTCAAGAAGCTAATTCTAGGATTTGGAAACCTGAACAAGGGGAACAAAATGTTCGAAGGAAAAATCTTATGGCAAAGCAATACAAAAATTCAGTGAAGCATTCCAGCACAATCCAGGGTCTATTGAAGCCCGTTTGGGTATGGCTAAAGTTCTCTATGGATTGAAGGGTTATGAGCTGGCCATAGGGCATCTGTTCTTCATTTTAGAATGCAGTTCATATAAAGCTCAAATCCAAGAAAAGCTTCCAGAACTAATATTGAAATTTGCTTCCAGCATGAATAATGTGAATTTCAGCAGCAACAATGATCTAAGTATTAAAGCTGAAAATGAGTTAGCAATTGAGCCACTGTTGCAATTGGTGGCAGTTTGCTATTCTTGGCATGACCTTAAAACAGGGTTGGCAATTCGCGAAATTATTCTGGAGAAAACCCTGGTCATGCAAAAACTGGAAAAATCAAAAGATACCTGGAGAGTGGATGGCAATTGATAGGAGAGGTCGTACATGGAAGGTGAGAGAAAGAGGGCACTAGTATAAATGCCCAAATGGCCATTTCTATGATGTGGGGGAATGCAGGGGGCCAATGCAAAAATCAAAATGCCCAGATTGCAATGCTGTGGTTGGAGGAGAATCTCACCGGCCTGCTGAGGGTAATAGTCATGCTAATATTGATGGGAGTTCTCATCCTGCCTGGAGCAATGCCACTGGTCTTGTCGGTCTTGACCATCTTCTTTAGTATTGGTTTAAGTTAGGTCATAAAACCAGCCATACATCTGAAGAGCAGTTTGCCACGGGTTTCTTAGTGGTCTGATTTCATTGAGCTCTAATTTAACGGGGTTTTGAATAGATAGGCATGGATTCTCTTGAGTAAGAAACAAGGCCATTCCAAAAACTCCTGCTTTTGTGTTCTAATTGTATGGCTGAATGGATAGATAGAGTAGACGCATTTCTTTTAGGGGAGAGGAGGTAGTAATTAAGTGGGTTAATTTGTGACCATGTGGTTCTTGCATGGAATCACATAGGACCTAATTTTTTTATATAGAATGTGACACGGAGTCTTATCTATCTACAACTAAAGATCGGAGGCGTGACTCATCATGCAAATTACAACCTTAGAATGTTTAGTAGTAGGTGTCTTTAAAATGAACATCTAAATATTTGACCAAAACTTTACAGTGTAATCCGTAGTAGTTTAAAAAAACCATTTGTTGTTAGAATAACATAATCTTTTTATTTGCCAATTCGGGAGTTGTGTAGGTCCTTTTGTTTGTTCTTGCTGTTTTGTAGGTGGGCCGCTGTGTGTGTGTTGTTCTGCTGTTTTTTTTGTCTAGTTGGGCTTGCTTTGCGTTGCCTTGGGGGTGGTTGTTGTAAAGGGATCAAGACCGTTGTTTTTTGCTTAATCAAAAACATCATCTTTTTATTAACATAGAACTTAAATGCAACATAAATAGGCCCTTCCTTTTAGATGTAGAAGATGTTTTTCTATAGGTCACTTGGCCTTAGGTTGTCCTCACTCTTGCCACAAGAATGCTGCAACCTGGTGGAAGAATGCACTCATGAATCACTTGATTGTTAATAACTACCCAGATCATGGCTCCTCTTAGGGAGACAATTCTTTCCGATACCTTGCCTGTTCCCCTTGGGGCGCCTGAGTGTGTGGCGGTGGACATGGTTGTTGATTTGTTCGCTCATGTCGTGGCCCCTACGTCGGCTGCTTCTCCGGCTCCTGTTCGTGGCCAAGTTTCTTCATCGACTACTCATTCGGTTGGGCTGCTTTTGGTTCGGTCTCATTATTAGCACCTTTTCTGGATGTTGCCGCTAGGGAGGACCCCCCCTCTCACCACGCTCCGAGGACTTTGACTTAGAGGTTTCTTGTACTATGGTTTAGTGCAGGAAGAAAGGTCTCCCTAATTCTATCATGGATTTGCGCCCTCGGGCTAAGGTAGTTAGATTTGTTAGTTCGGGATCTGCTATTGTTTAGATCCTCTGTTTTATGTTCTGCAGGTTGTTTGTTGTTTTGCAACCTGCCTTCGTTTCTTCGTTGTCAGTGTGTCTTGTACACTGTTTGGGTTGCCCTTTGGGCTTTTGTTTCTTGCAGCCTGGCTCTTGTTCTACCGTGTCTGTTCTGTTTTGTTTTGCCCTAGGGGCCTTGTTTGTATAGGGTTTAGCCCCTTGTTAGCTGCTTACCATAATCAAAAACACAAATAATCTCAAAACCTTAAATGACTAGAAATCTTGTTATAACAGACCCTTATTTTCACATGAAGTATTCAATAGTTGAACACAAAACACCATTTAACACTAAGAAAATAATATATTCTTATTTAAAATAGGATTTATATCCAACATAAATAATTATAAAACCATTGTGGTAAACCTAGTTTTTATATACCTGGCCCTTATATACAAAATGAATGATTACAAACTTATAAACGTGACCCTAAAATTCTATCATTGTGGTCCATCTCTCACTAGGAATATCTAATCCTAAACACTTCGAGCTAAGAGTAGAAATGGATTATTCTAGATAACCACGAGCCATGGTACTAGTGAATTGCTCAATTCAACAAAATCCATTCAACTAGGGAGAGCTTTGAGCCATTTGAGACATAGGTAAAATGTTTAGAGACTTAATATGGTGATGCTCCACCTAGTAGTAGGCACGAGTCGATCTACTCCATCTGATCCCCCAAAGGGCTCTTCTCCATCAATGTTGACCATTTTACGCAATAGCTCTAATCAACATCGTCACTTGTGAGAAAGTTGACATAATCCAATTTTTAGCTATAACTACTCTAAAAATGTTTTATAGTGAGTTTTCAAGGCTTTTGGTTTAGCTAGTTGAAGAGGCTTTTGCTAGTTTTTGTCGGTTGTTTATAATATCCAATTTTTAGCTATAACTACTCTAAAAATGTTTTATACTTAGTTTTCAAGGCTTTTGGTTTAGCTAGTTGAAGAAGCTCTTGCTAATGTTTGTCTATTGTTTATAATGATATGTACCTTTTTGAGGTCATATCCATCTTTTTTTCCAAACATACTATCCATTTTTAGTTCAATATTAGACTTGTTTGTAAGCAGTTCTTCCTTCTTGGTCAATATTGGGAGATGGGTTATGTAATGTCCCTTAGTAATAATTTAATTTGGGAACCCAAAAGCCCATTCCATATTTTTTGTGTGCTTAGGGGAAGCGCCAAATAAATAATATTAATTTAATATTTAATTTTTTGATATTTGCTAGTTTGTTTCACCTTACGACGAGAAGAAGGGCAATCAAAAGCCATGGGTTTGATGACAAAGCATCGCCCACGGTAGAAGGGGAGACCCTTATAATCAAGTTGTTCAGTCCAAGGCCTATCCTTGATCAAAACATCCCTAGGAAGAGCCTCGGATCTATCAATATTCACTAGAATATGTGTGAAAGTCAGGTGGTCCACGAGGGTAGTGGTCAAATCAACCTTCAAAAAATGCCAATAGCATTGCCAATGGCCTCATAACATGACTCATGCCATAATTGAAGAGGGAGATAGGAAAGTCTGACCCAAATTGGCTTGATATTGAGCAGATGCAAAAGTGGGATGAAAGAGGTAGACCATGGCTTGAGCGAAAGGGAATGCTCGCCCCACATCCACAACCATCGATCCAAAACCAAATCTTTGTCATGTGTAGATCCAAATGTTGCAATAAGAAAATCCTTAGCACATGAGTACAATTCGATTTTCCCCTCAACAAGGGGCCGCCACAAGTTCAAAACCCACGCGTGTAAGTTAGGGAGAGAGGGCCACAAGCTTTCCCATGGCTAGGTCATGTGAAGGGCGAGATGGAGCCCCCTCGCAACAATGGCTGCATTGGTTGAAGGGGAGCCATGGGCCAAACTTGTTCTTGGAGGAGCGCCGTTTGCCGCATCACCAAGAGGAGGTGAATGCTCATCAGTATCAGGAGATCTTGCTAAGGGAATGACCCCAAATGTAGCATAAAGAATCAAGTTGTCGGAAGGACTTCGAATGTCAAAGGAGGGAGTAGAGAATCCATCTCCCACACCTGGAACCTTCATGGTAGAGGCTCCTGGTAACAACTCTTGAGCATAAGAGGGCAACGTAGCCATGGGAAAGCCCACGCCACAACTATTGAGAGAAGAGGGGATACCATTTGCACCAAAGAGAGAAGGGGCTAGCAAAGCAGACACAACAACCTTGCCTGCACCGGTAGCAACAAATTCTACTTGTGAATGCAGGCAAGGGCATGTGCAGTAGACGAGAGCGGCCATTTCAAATTCCCCAATCAAGTTTATTTTATGATAGCATTTTGGATACATTCTAACAATATAAATTAGCTCCCATGTTTTGGTGAAGTTTTGTTTTATGTGTGCAAACTGAGTGTTTTTATGACAGTTTAGTGTAGAATCAACATTTTATGTTACAATCTTTAACATGTAAATTAGATAGAGGCTATTTCAGTGCAATTCATGTTATATTTGTTTTGTATACATTTGATTTGATATTATTTGTATAAATATATGATTAGGTCATTAGAGGTTGACAATGCAGAAGGTGTGGAAAAACAAGTGAAAATATGGATATGGGTGGTTGTTGAGGGAAGGAAGTGCATCACTGCTTAACTCTCTTGTCAAACCTACATTTTTATTTTCGCCTTAGGAGGTGGAAATATGGGTGGTTGTTGAGGGAAGGAAGTGCATCATTGCTTAACTCTCTTGTCAACCCTACATTTTTATTTTTGCCTTAGGAGGTGGAAAAATAGTTTAATATAGTTCTCATTGAATGCTCTCATGCAGTGCCCTAGGATTGGGCTCTTGGTCAATTTGACTGTTATTATAGAATCTTTAACATCTATGATGTGTAAGGGTGTAAGAGGAGTTACTATTATGAGATGTTTGCCCATGACCATAGAGGTGTTGGATTTTTTCCATGATTCATGGTTTTGACTCATAGTTTTGGATATCACTTGATAGTTTCTTGTTTCTGAATTTTTTATATATTGTAGTCATGGGATAATAGATTGTATTGTTCTTTTGTATTATTGTACTACATTGTTTGGAATAATACAAGTTTGAGTCTCTTTGAGGTTGAGTTTTTTCCTGTAAGGGTTTCTCCACATATATCCACTGTTAAGAATTATATTATATTAATTGTTGAATTACTATATTTTTTCTTCATTGTTTTCATTGATATTGGCTTAATCACGTTGTAATTGGATTAAATCTCTAAATTTGTTAATATTTTTTTATGTTGTTTGCCCTATTATTTTAACATGTGGTATGAGAGTCATGATTTGATTTTAAAAGGGGATGCCTTTCTTGTAGTGTTGAATTTTTTTTGGTTGTAGTGGAAGTATCATTTGAATGTTATTGCAGATCCGAGTTTGGTTAAAGAAGCTATGGAAAACACATTGGAAATTGATAAGTTCAATGGCTTTGGGTGTTAGCTATGAAAACTAAAAGTGGAGGATCTCTTGGAAGAGAAAGATCAATGGAAAGTTGTGATAAGGAAAAGCTTACAAAAATGTACAGTAAGTCTAGAGGGACAATATGGCTTCTCTTTCTAAGGACACTACTACATTTAATCTATGAAGAAAGATCGATGAGATCTCTCAAATAAAGCATTTAATCTATGAAGAAAGATTGGTGAGATCTCTCAAATGAAGTCTTATAAACAAGCTTTATTTAAAAAGAAAATTGTATTCCATAAAAGTGAAGGAAGAAGACTTTGTAGCTGAGTATTTAAATGTATTTAATCTTATTTTGAATCTTGAGAGAATATAATAGTTGTCATAAGTGGTGGTATTGTAGAGTCTAAGATGGATAGTCTTGTTGCTACTTTGCTCAATAAAGGTTATAGTAACTAAAAGAGTCTTAAGAGCATAAAAAATAGGTGAAAGATTTTATTAAATTATATTCTTAAATAAAAATTATAAACAACAAATCTTAATAAATAAGTATTGCATGGTGGCCAGTACTCACCTTTGAGATATTATAAATATAGAAATAATTTAGTAATATTGACATGTATAAGCTAACATTTTCATTCTTAACAAACAATTTTATACAATTAACTGGCTGAAACAAGAGATTATAATTAGATTACTTCCATCCAACTCTATCTTTTGTGAAAATCACATTAATTTGGTCGATAAATAGTCTTATCGGCCAAGCACTACATGAAATGACTCTGACAAAAAAATATAAGTGTGTTGTGCTTGGCCAATAGAGCTATTTATACGTGCCTATCAGCCCATCCAATATCACTTTTATAGGCACTTTTACTAGTTTAAAGTAAGCTTTGTTAGGGTGTTGACTTATCTACGATGTGTTGGATTTTCCACATCTTGCTTACTTTAAAATATATTGTTGTACATATATTTCTTGTTTTTCTTGTTTGCTTAATACTTCACCATTATCTTCTACTACAAGAATTACTATTTATACATTGATTTTACAAGTTAATGAAGTCTTCCATGAAATTAATATGTAGTCTTCCTATGGATGAAAGAACTCAGAGGAATTTTATAACATCCCTAGTGGTCATAATGTAATTGTGTATTTTATGATATTAACTATGATTTCATTACATTTTGTTCCAAGTTTTGGATTGAAAACTATTAATAGAAGACACAAGCTAAAATAGTGCAGAATAAAGAAACTTTAATAATTCTTCATAATTGTTTATGAGTTTTGCTTATATTTAATAGTTTTAAACAATTTTTTTAGTTGTTTTTATTTTAAACATGATAATTCGGTTGGTGGTCTATGATCTTTGAAATTGTTTCCATTAAAACAATAATGTAATGTCCCATTTCTAATATTTTAATTTGGGGACCCAAAAGCCCATTCCATATTTTTTGCGAGCTTAGGAATTTAGTATTTAAGTTTTGATATTTTCTACATTTTTGTAAAAAGCATTTTTGGAGGTCTTAGAAGCATTTTGGAGCTCAAATTGTTTGAAAATTATTTAGGTTTTTCATTTTTTAGTGTAGGTCTTTTGGAGATTTTTCAACATATCAAAGAAGTTTGATTTTTGTCCATTGAGCTAGGAGTTAAGAGTTGACTAAGTTGGGTACCTAAAATAAATATTTTAGTACAACTTATTTAATTTTGTAGCTAGTATGTCTTGATTTGGCCATTCATTTCAAATTTCAATGAGGTATGAGATTCTTCATGGGCCTTATGTAACTCTCACTATGTTTAACATATTTTATGACAAGCTTTTATGGAGAAGTTACCATATTTTTTTAGCTAGGTATCAAATGAAGGTTATGACTTCCTTTGGTCAGCACTTTTGGAAGAAGAATATTAAAAATAATATTATTAGCCGATAGGCTTTTATATGTGAGCATTATAGTGCTCGGAATTGTCTCACGTAAAAAAATTCATGTCGGAAAATTTTATGAACTTGTCAGTGGTTCCTATCAGCGTATTCCTTGAACCTCATATAGGTGCAAGTGCTAATTTATTATTTGCTAGAAAAGAGGGGCATTGGAATTTGGGCACCTAGATTAGGCCTTCAACATCTATTAAATACAAGTAGTTTCTTCATTTCATTATCTTATTTTTATTATACCAAAACTATCAAAATTGTTTGAACATTTGTGTTCATCAATCAGAGGACAAAACCCCTTGTATGCTAAAATTAGAGGGGAGACCCCTTTGCTTTCTTGAGGGCAATCTCACGTTAAGGTTGTAATTTGCATTTCAAAGATTGTTTGGATTCTATTATAGTTTTTAGTAATTTGTTTGCAAGATTTGTGAATAAAGGAGCCCCAACATACAAAGTTTTGTTCGTAGATCTAAACGTCATTTGTATTGTTATTATTTTTAATTTATGAAAATATTTTCTTGTACATTCTTTCAATAAAAATTAGCTCCAATATTTTGGTAATGCTTGTTTTAGGTGTGTAAACATTGAGTGGTTTTAACATAATTAATTGTAAAATTAGCATTTCAAGTTACAATATTTAATATGCAAATTGGATGGAGGTTATTCTAGTGCATTTCATATTTTATTTGTTGTGTATACGAGGGGTGATCGGTAGATTCAATGAGCTTTGGCCATATCTTCCTGGTCTTCACAATTGGGTCATGGAGTCATGGAAGCCGCACTTGTGGATGGTACAATTGAACTCTTCCCTTGTGCAAGGGGTTTCTTCATAGTGACATTTGCTTCTACGGAGCAGCGGGACTTAGTGCTCAACAATAGGGTTTAGTTGTGGGGGGAGCATTCTCTCTTCATCAAACCTTGGATTCCTTCCTTAAATCCTCTTTGAGCCGTTGAATATTAGACCTATTTGGGTGCATCTCCCGAATCTCCTGCTTTAGTTTTGGGAGGATTCATGCTACGAGGGCAATGACAATGCTATTGGTCGCTTCTTGAAGGTAGACACTACTACCTCATTGGTTGGACACACTACGATCGCTTGCATCTTAGTTGATATTGACATATCTAGACCCCTCCATGTAGATGTAGTTTTGATGGTTGGGGATAGGCCCCAGATGCAATAATTAGACTATGAAGGTCTCCTTTTCAGATGCAGAGGATGTTTTGCTATAGGGCACTTGGCCTCTGGTTGTCCTCTCTTTTGTCGTAAGAGTGTTGCAACTTGGTGCAAGGATGCTCTCCTTGATCACTTGACATTTAGCGCTTCACGAGACGATGATTCCTCTAAGGAGGATAGTTCCTCCTATGAGGATGTGACTCCCCATGAGAATCTGTCTGCCCCCACTTTGGTGGCGGATGAGGCTAACCTCTCAACTTCTTCGATTGCTTCTGTTAGACCTTTGGCTACTATGTCGGCCCCTTATGCTTCGGGTCGGATTGTTGTTTCGTCAACATCTACTTCTGCGCTTCTGGCTTCTGGTTCTATAGGTGAGGTTGTGACCTCTGTTGAGGGTCTGTCCCACTCGCCTTGCTCGGAGGATTTCGACTTGGAGTTGCCTGGATTGTGGTCCAACGTAAAAAGAAAGGCCTCCCCAAATCTATTGTTGATTCATGTCCGAAGGTTAGTGGAGTGAGATTTGCTTCCTCGGGATTTGGTGTTGTTTAGATCCCTTGTTTTGTTCTACAACAGGGGTTGTATTTGTTGTTTTAGTGTTTTGTCTGGCTTGTATGTGGCCTATTTGGCTCTGCCCTGGGGGCCTTTATGTAAAAAGGGACTAGCGCCTTGGTCTGCTACTTATTTTAATAAAAAACAAAAGATTGGTAAGCTAAATGCTCCTACATTTGATGGTAGCAATAAAATTTATGTTTGTGCCTGGTTATAGAATTTGAAAATTTATCACTTTCAGCCCCCTATGGAGTTGAAGACGCTATATTATTTGCCACATTATTTTAAGAAGGCATTTCTTATGATTGGTGGCACCATGGGTTAATGAAATAAGGGCATAACCTTGTGTAATTTTTTTAATGAATTCAGTTAAAGGATTCTGGACCATTTTGAATAGAAAGAGGAAGATGAATATTTTAGAGAGCTTGTAGGAATCAGACAATGGAACTTAGTGGAATCTTATGTTGAAGAAGTTTAGCATGTTGCAGTAATGGTACCAAATATTTTAGAAAAGCAAATCACACTTTTGTTTGTTGAGGGTTTGATTGAACCTTTCAAAGGTATTGTTAAGGATTTTGCACCCTCTGCAACAAGCCATCAAAAGAGCTCTAACACTTGAGCCATCTGTGTTAAAGAGAAATTTTCCAATCAATCTAAGGCACCCACTTTTGTATAGCAAATTTAGATAATATTTAAGAAGGGGGATTACATACATTTCCACAAAAGGCCATACCTCAACCATCTTTCACAAAGAGGATAGAGGTCTAACTTTGTTTTTCTTGCAAAGAGCCATGGAAACTTGGTCATAGATGCCTTGATAGGGATTACATACATTTCCACAAAAGGCCATACCTCAACCATCTTTCACAAAGAGGATAAAGGTCTAACTTTGTTTTTCTTGCAAAGAGCCATGGAAACTTGGTCATAGATGCCTTGACAAATACCAAGTCCATTTCATCGAGATAATATCTGATGATGAATTAGGCCTTGAGGAACCCGATCCACAAATGATTATAGAGGATCATGTACCTAAAAGATGGAGGATGAAGACACACTTGTAGCTCTTTTAGGAGCACCTAGATACCATCCATTCATAGTCCAATGAGTGCTATCTGGATAATGAATCATAGTGCTTATTGATTGTGGGGCTACCCATAATTTCATTGATGAAGGTTTGATGGTTAAGAGATGATTGAAAGCTAAGGATTTCAAAGGCCTTAATCTCATTATTGTTGATAGATTCACCATTCCCTACACCAAAAATAATTTGACAACTCAATATAGCCATAGGATATCATAAGGTATTTGATGTTTTCTACGTTGTGGGTTTAGGAAACTCTGACATGGTTTTGGGTGTACAATGGTTGCATTCCCTTGGCTAGTTTTCATAGAACTATCAATCCATGGAACTATATTACATAGATTGAGACAACATATGAGATTTTTGATAAATTCAAAGAGGTAATGATTTCATGTCTAGCACTTGTCATTCTTAATTTCTCACAACTATTTGTTGTAGAATGTGATGCTTCAGGTGAAAGAATCAAGCATTGCTAGTAAAATTGGGACATCATATAGTATTTTAAAGTAGGAAGATGAAAGAATCAAATGAAAGATTCTCCATCTATGATAAATAAATGTTGGCTATTATGCATGCATTTGCCAAGTTCAGACAATACTTGGTTTATGGGAGATTCATAGTGAAGACTAATCATAATAGTTTAAAGTTCTTCCTTGGCTAGTGTGATTTGAATGACATACAACAAAAATAGGTGAGTGAATTTCAAGCTTATGATTTTTGACAGAGTACATGAAAGGGAAAAAGAATGTAGTTTCTAATGTACTTTCCAAGATGTATACTCTATGTTCCATTTCTACTATTTCTGCTAATTAGAAGGCTACTATCATGTTATAATATATTAAAATGCATTTGGTACTAATCTCCTTGATGAGATAGCGAGAGGTGACATATATATAGTGATAGATGGGCTTGTCCTCTACAAGAATAGAATTTCCTTAATTCTAGAATCAAGGATGAAGAAGAAGATTTTGAGACCTTCCCATGATATACCATTAGTAGGGCATCCAAATATTACAAAACATACAAACATATTAGGGCGAGACTCTCATGGACTTCCAGTAGGATTGCTACAACCATTGCTTATTCCAAATTAGAAGAGGGAAAGTATATCCATGGACTTCATTACATGCCTCCTCAAGGTACATCGTAAAGGTTGCATTTATGTTGTTGTGGATATGCTAAGTATACACACTTCTTTACCATTTTTTTAGAATTCAAAGCTCCTTATGTAACCAATTTATTTTTCACGGAAGTGTTTAGGGTACATGGATTTCCTAAAAATATTGCTAGTGATAGAGATAGTAGATTTCTAAGTTCCTTTTGGGAGTTGTGTCGTTTGTTTGGTACAAAACTTACTCTTATCACAAGTTATCATCCTCAAATAGATGGACATATAAAAATAATGAATAAATGGGTTGAGGGGTATTCGAGGAAACTATGTTTCATATCAACAATCTATTTGGGTTAATTGGTTGTATTTGGGAGAATACTGCTACAACACTTCCTACTTAATGTTCATTGGTATGTCTCTATTTATGAAATTATATGGTTATGATGCATTCGCCATTGTTGATTTAGTGTTCATAGATAATAAAGTACTAGCAGCTATTGACTTGGTTAAGTGTAGCCAATAGATATTGAGATCACTCAATGATCAAATCCAACAAGCTCTAAATCAACATAAGTTCTATGTAGATCAGAATTGTATAGAGAGATCATTTGAGGTTGGAGACATGGATTTTTTAAGATAACAGTCATACATACAATCTTCCATCAAAAGATGTGGGTTTGAAAAGATCAAACCTCGCTTCTATGGAACTTACAGGATCATGCAAAAAAAATGTTATTTATGAGTTGGAGTTGTTAGAGGATAGTAGGATCCATAATGTTTTCCATGTGTCTTGCCTCAAAGAGGCATTTTGACAACATGCCATACCTTCATTGTATTTGCCACCCTTGGATGATAAGGGAAGCTCATTTTGGTCCGATGTTATTGATACTAGAGTGAAGAAATTAATAAACAGAAGCATTATAGAGTATCTGGTTCATTGTTAGAAGATGTTACATGGGAAGGACCAAAGTTTTTGGAGCATCCAAATTTGCATTGTTTAAGGGCAAGCAATTTTGGGGAGGGTAGACTTGTATTGTCCTCTTTTTAATAATTTAATTTAGGGACCTAAAAGATCATTCCATATTTTTCGTGGGCTTAGGTGAAGTGACAAGGAACTACATTCAATTTAATATTTTATTTTTTGGTATTTTTTACACTTTTGTAAATTGCATTTTTAGGGGTTTTCTAAGCATTTGTGGGGCCTAGTTTGTTTGAAAATCGTATAGGTTTTTCCATTTTTAGTGTAGGACTTTTGGAGATGTTTCTAATGCACCAAAGAAGTTCGATTTTTTCCCTTGGGCTAAGAGTTAGGACCTCACCAAGTTGGGGTACCTAAAATAAATATTTTTGTACATCTTATTGAAATTTGTAGCTAGTATGTCATCTGGCTATCCATTTCAACTCCCAATGAGGTATGTGATTCTTCATGGGCCTTGTGTAACTCCTGTTATTTTTAGCATTTTTTATGACAAGCTTTTATTGATGAGTTACAATGTCTTTTTAGTCAGGTATCAAATGGAGGTTATGACTTATCTTTGGGTGGGCACTTTTGGAAGGAGAATATTAAAATAATATTATTTATCATTTACTAGAAATGAGAGGTGTTGAAATTTGGGTACCTAAATTGGGCCTTCCACATCTATAAAATGCAAGCAATTTCTTTATTTTAGTATCTTATTTTTATCATACAAAAAATCTACTGAAATTGTTTGAGCAGTTGTGTTCATTTATCAATTTGAGGATGAAACCCCTTGGATGCCAAGTCAAAGGATGAAACCTCTTTGGTTTCTTGAGGGAAATCTCACATAGAGATTGTAATATGCACTTCAAAGATTGTTTGGATTCCATCATAGTTTTTCAGTACTTTGTTTGCAAGATTTGTGAAGGAAGGAGCTCTAACATACACAATTTTATTTGCATATATGAAAATCATTTGTATTGTTATTTTAGATTTATAACAATGTTTTTCTATCACGACAGAGGGTCAAGGGAGTTAGGTTCCTACCCTCAGGATTTGGGTTTGTTTAGATGCTTTGTTTCTTTTTGCTGTCTGGCTGCTATTCCTCTATTGGTTATGTTATGTTTTTCTTTTTTTTGCCTTTTGTGGCTTGTTTTTCTACCCTAAGGGCCTTTGTGAAAACTTTTTTAAAGGCCTCCTCTGGGCTGTTCTGTGATAGGGATCAACACCCTTGTTTTGCCCCTTATCATAATAAAAAACAATGTTTTCTTTATATTTCTTCAATATAAATTAACTCCAGTGTTTTGGTGAAGTTTATTTTATTTGTACAAACATTGAGTGTTTCTATTACAATTATTTGTAAAATTAGCATTTCATGTTGCAATACTTAACTTGCAAATTGGATGGAGGTTATTTCAGTCCATTTCATGTTTTGTTTGCTATGGATACTTACTATATGATATTGTTTTCAAATACATATGATTGGGTCATTACAAATAAATAGCCTTGATGGTTTTTAGGAGTAAGGGAATCTTGCTTTACTAAAAGTAGTGGAACAATTTGTCATCCGAATAAGGTTTATTAGTTAAGAATATTTTTAGTTCAATAAATTTAAGTAATTTTTATTTTATTAAAGATTCATTAGTTAAAAATGTTTTTAGTTAAATAATCTTTTTAATAGTTGGATATAGTTTATAATATAGTTCATATAAATAATGGATTACAAAATATAACAAAGATCAAGTCTTATGAAATAAAATGGCGACTAATGATAGCATTAGCAAAAATAAGTTATCCAATCAACCCATTTAAAATGAAAATATGATATCAACAAATCATACTACGCTTCAACCACACCCAAAATGATGAACAAAAAGAGTAAACTACTTCCTTAGCTACTCAATCCAAGTGAAGATTTCATATCCAACAAGATCACCAAAATATAAATAATAAAAGTTTGAACATCAATATAGTATATACCATCAAAACAATAGAACAAAAAGGAACGTGTTAAAAAGATAACCACTCAGCCCATCTATAGTAGTTATGATTAGCAAGATAACTCAATCAACAATAATCAGGAAGAACAATATAGTAGTATAAACCAATCAAAGACCTATATACAAAACACAATCCATGATAAACATTGCTTGCCATTGTTCACATATTTTTTGTCTAGACTATTAGTGAGATTTTCTACATTATTTTTCAACGATTAACTTTGAAGTCCACACATTTTTGTAGCTAGGAGTTGGGATAAATTCTAATAGGAACATCTAGATAGCATGTAGTGGCATCAACTTCTTTACTATCAAAGAAACAACTGCCTACCAACTAATTAACCCCTAGCCCAAGAAAATCATCTACAACACACTTCCCATTATTAATAACCCAAAACAAGACCAACAACATCACCAACATTGTAAGGAACATCCAAAGCATCAACACCAAATGAATCAACCAGAGCAACAACATAATGTGTAGTAGCATCGGCACTAACATCTCTTGAGACAAATTTAGAAATAGGCAATCCATCTTTGTCATATGCAATATTTTGAGGGCCAACCACCCAATGCACACTTTGCAAATTTGGGATAGGAGAGTCCTCATATAAAAACTTCTTGATATCATCACTTCTCCTATGAATCCACAAGGCCACTTTATTTTCAATAATAGACAAGGTGACTTTTTGAGAAAAATCAATGAGCATTTTCCTACCACTCTAGAAAATATCATTACTTTTGGCAACCCATATAAACTACAAAATTGTAGAAGACATAACTAGCTATAACTTATCCATAAATTTTGAACTGGGGAAGAACAATGAATATATCCAAAAAGAGTACCATACCACTCAATATAAATTTTACCATCACATAACCATTTATAACCTATCCATAAATTTGCAAGAGGAGAAGAACAATAAATATATCCAATAGGAATACCATACCACTTAGTACAAATTTGACCATCACATAACCATTTATAACCTATCCATAAATTTACAAGAGGAGAAGGATAATGAATATATCCAAAAATAATTGTTCCACTCAATACAAATTTTACCATCACATAATGACCAAGTGGGTAAGCAATGCCACACCTTTGCAAAAAAACAAATGAATAATAGACTAAACTTCCCAAACAAGAAAAGAGATAGACTTAGGGTTTGACATGCTGGCACCGACAATCAATTTATTGAATAATAAAAGCCATCTAAAAAAAGATATATTATGCTCAACATAACAAGATTACATTCTTTTTAATATCTTAGACGAAACATTCTCTGGGTCATGAAGTCTCTACAAGGCATTTGGTTTGTTGAACTACTCCACTAAAAAAACATCAAAGCATATAGATACTTGGAATTGAAATGAAGAAATTTCTTACCACCCACCCTATTAAGAAAGGTGTCTCAAACTCGTAGTTACAAAAAGTACAATTTTTTGGTCATAAAAAAAACCCAATTTCTATGCTATAAAGTTAGTTTTGGCCAAAATAAATTTTTTGGATTATTTGGCACCACCTAGGGGGTGCTTGGTGCATAGATCTCTTCAAGCTCTTCAATTTAAAAAAGGGCCCAATCAATCTCCTAAATCAAAAGTTATAGCCTTCGGAAGTTGTGCCTCCTGTATTGAAAAAAATGTAAAAATGTATTGGACAGATAACAGAGATGTAAGGGGGAGTGACATGTAAAAATGTGTTGGATAGAGAAAAGAGATGTAAGGGGGAGCGACAGGTGTTGACCAACTTATGATGCGTGTTATAACACATTATAAGACATCTTTGATTGGAGATACACGTTTGGGTTGTTTTGGCTCATGGTTTTGTAATTACCACTTGATGGTTTCACATATTGTATCTTTTATATATTAGGTGTAAGAGTCTTATGCTAAGTTGTCTCCAAATCTTTGGTTGGTGATACTCTTGTGAAGGCTTGCTCTGCAAGTATATTATAACCTTAAGATTTATAAATAATATATTGAGCTTCTTTTGGAGTGTGGGGTTTTTCTCCCGAAAGGGTTTTATCCATGTAAATCATTGTGTTGTGGTATGATTATTATTTATGTTTATTGTTGTAACCGTTGAAAATATTTAAAAAGATTTGCATAACTCTCTTCTCAAGATTAATGTAGGAAGTTGTTTTGCTACCTTAGTTTACTTACAATTTGTGTAAGAGCTTGATCACCTTTGGTTTTAGTTGTGGGTTGTTGGATTTTTTGAACTAATCCATTTTTGAGTGGAGCTTGTGTAGAAGATACTTTGTGATTTTGTTGCATAAATTTTTATATGGCGAACACATCAGTGAGAATAAAGGTAGACAAATTTTATGGTAACAGTTTTGAGATGTGGAAGCTGAAGATGGAAGATCTATTAATTGATCGAGATCTATGGGATGCTGTTGATGAGAATGATCCAAGGCCTATAGATGCTACTTTGGCTGCTCAATATGATATTATGGACCATAAAGCTAAGGGTCTAATCAAATTGTGTTTGACAGATTTTGTTTTAATCAATGTCCATGAAGAGACCACTACGAAGAAACTGGGTGAGATATATCAAACCAAATCTTTAGTGAACAAGATTTTCTTGAGGAAGAAGTTGTGTTCCTTGAGAATGGAAGAGGGTGGACGAATTATAGACCACATGGAATCATTTAGTATGTTGGTGGCTCAATTGACATTAGTTGGTGTAAAAGTGGATGCGGATGAGAGATGTTAGATCTTGCTTTATTATTTGTTTGATTCATGGGATTCTCTTCTTATAGCTATTGGGAGTACTTCTATTGTCTTGAAAGTTGAAGATGTTGTGGATTCTTTGCTTTTGGAAGAGATGAGGAGGAAGGTATCCATTAGTTCCAAAGAAGCCCTAGATGTTTGTGGAAGTCCTAATGAAAGAGGCAAGAAAAATGAGAAGCGTGACAAATCCCAGTCCAAAGGAAGAAAAAAATCTTCTCAAAAGTTCAAACTTATTTACTGGAATTGTGGTAAACCTGGACACTTCCATAAGTAGTGAAAAGAAGAAAAGAAGAAAAAAATGATTCTAACTTTGAATCCAAGAAGGAAGATGGTGATGCATTCGTTGCAACTTTGACCACTCGTGTAGATAATGATGCATTGTTAATTGACTCAAGTGCATCTTTGCATATGATCCCTAATAGAGATCGATTTTCTGAATATGAAGAATTTGATGGGGATAAGGTGTACTTGGGTGATGATTTTTATTTAAATATAGTTGGCTGTGGTAAAATTTAAATTAGATTTCTTGATGGTAGAATAAAAAGGATTAATGGTGTGTTGCATATCCATGGGTTACATGAAATTTATTATTTGTGAGCAAACTAATCGATGTAGGTGTGCAGGTAGTCTTTTCTGATGCAAGATGCAAGATGGTTCGAGATGTTGTGGTGATTGTTAGAGGTGTCAGTTTTGGCACATTGTATAAGCTTTATGCATTCATCAAGTCATCAAGGCGACTTTTGCCAAACAAAAGAAGTGTTTTCAGAGTCCCTAGCGAAGTCGCCAAAACTTTGTTGGTAAATAGATTTTGCACTATAACATGTAACTTTATATATCAACTCTATTCGCGCAGAAAGATAGTGAAAATATGTACCAATAGTTGGTAAGGTTGTAGTTTTCTATCAACCTACCTCTGCGTTTGGAGGGGCAGCTCCCTGGTATGATAGATTATTGATTCTTTTTGTGGTATTTTTACTAAAATACCAAAAGGTTTACAAAGTGAAAATTAGAATGGAAGGTAAGGAAACTCAAAATGATAAACATACGAATATCAATTCAAGCCTTAAAGATAAAATAGATTTTGGAATAAACTATGCTATAAAATGGAGAAAACACTTTCTAGTTACACATAGGGCAAATTCATGAATTAAAGCACATGATTCCATAACTTAGATTAAAAGGAAACACAAAGAAGGATCATTCATTCAATGCACGAAGAAAAAAGGATTCTAGAAAATATCTCCAAAATGGCACCATTAAAATATTTTTCTATTTCTTTGTGAAAAGTTATACAACTTGCACCTTTTATCTAAATTAATGGAAGCCAAAATTATGAAAGCCAAAATTATGTGTCCATGTCTTCTCTCTGTCTCTCTATATATCCTTTACAATGTCCAAGTCTTACATATATATAGACTTGCTTTGTAACCAACTTCACAACTAACTTTCTAACTACTTAGAAACTACCTCCTTTTTCTAGAAACAAAGCATAATTTCAAAGTTTGATTAAAATAAGCAGCTCGAGGGTACTTTTACAAAGTCATAACTAAAATATAAAGTAAATGAAAAGTAAAACCAAGTCGAGCCTTATTACAAGATTTTCTCTTGTACATTTGAAGTCCTTTTTGCTTGATAAGCCCGGAATAGTTTCACTGTTGGGGAGAGTAGCTTATTCTTTGGCACAATTACACTGCTCATTCTAATATTCCAAAGTGACATCTTCTCGAACTTCCTTCAATTGCTAATGATAGGCAGGCAAGTGGTTATTGCAAGTGTCAAGAATTGTTGAAATATTACTCAATCTCGTCATTGATTTTGAATTGAAAGTTTGTCGGTTGAACTATTTGGTATTCACCATATGTTCAAACTTTTGCTTGATGACACTAGCATCTATCAATTGTGATTCATTTTCTGTGAGAAAGTTGGGATTAATCGAAAGCAGAGCATCTCAGACTTTTGATTTCACCTGTTCACTAACTTCTATGAATTTATTCACTCCTTGTGACATTTGATGAGTGTTTGACAATTTCCATTCAATGCTAGCTATCCATGATTTGGATTGATTTTCTTCCTCACTTTTAAAAATGTTTTCAACTATCAATACTTGGGAATCAATTTCAACCATCTCCATGAGGTCTTTTAGGACTCCTTGCCATATATGTTCTTCTCTCTTGAAAATCTTTATTTCTCTATCAATCTCTTGTCTCGTTTCTGCTTTGAGAGTAGTGTTTCAGTTTCTTTTTTGAATTTCAAACCATCTAATACGAATTCACTTACCCACTGTTTTAATGTTTTCCCACATGATTGATTCTCATGAATGCTTTCATTTCCATCGTTTTGGACATTAATTTTTGGTAAGGAACTAATAGGAGCACCGACCGTTTCCAGAGGTTGAGCTGAAGTATCAATGAAGGAGCGAAGATATGCAGCCATAACTTGAACCTGTTGCTTTAACTGAGCTTTTGTATGTTTTTCTTTTGCTGTTCTTTCTATTAATTTATCATTTGACATTTGGAAAGCATGAATATTACCTCCACATGTTGAAGGCCCAAGATCTATCTTATCAATGTGAAAATCAGCTTCAGTGATTTCATTCATGTCTTTTTCTGACACGGGTTTTGCAACTTCGACACATATTTTCTGAGGTCGAATCAATCATCATCCTAGACATAATTTTTGCCTTTTTGGTTTTAGTATTCTTTTGGAACATGTTGGTGACCACACTTGGTTCAGGAATGATCAACTGTGTCTTTCTCTTCTTATTTGATAGAATTTGTTGTAGCCAAGAAACATGAGGATTCAATGAAAAATCTATAACATCAATAGGCAACGAATATAGAGGAACATGCTGAGGTGGAACAACTGGAGTACTCTCCTCATCTAGAAATGTATTGATAGGTGATGCAAAAGAGGCTTGTATATTAGGAGATGAATTATGAGTTAGGGAAGTAATTTGTACTCGTTCATGATCATCATGCAAATTTTCAGGATTGATGGATTTATCCTTTGTGTCTTCCTGTAGTATGATTCTTTCCATTTTTTGTTCCTTTATTCCTTCATTGGATTCTTCTCTATGGACTTTTTTGCAACCAATAGCCTTTCCTTGTGTAATTTTGTGAGATTGGTTTTTCATATAAAAACTTTGAGGAGCGGAAGATGAAGATTCCCCTTTCTTACCTTTGTTCCTCTTTGCAGTGTCAACTTCATTAGGACCCTAAGATGTTGCTATTTCTGTAATTTTCTTTCTTACTTTGTTTTCTGACCTCTCAAGAACATATGCAGTTCTTTCTTCAATATTTGTGATCTCTCGAATGGCCCAATTTATTGGTGGCAAAGGCAAAGTTTGAATCTTTTCATAATAGATTAATTCAACCCGATCTGACTCATCCTCTTCAATCCCTTGTGTATCCCAATTGAGTGGGAATTGTCTAATTTGAAATAGGTAAACCTCATCCAATCTTTTTTTTCTGACCTCAAAATCATCTTCACAATCTTCCCAAAAGTCTTCTATCTCAAGAATATGATCGTATCCAACACCTAGATTCAAATTCTCTTTAGCGAAATTCTCTCTATCAAAAGGGAATCTCGTAGTCTAGTAGTAGAGATCTAGTTTTTGCACCAATCTCTCAATATTCTGTGCATCTAAGGATGACTTAAACTCGAAATGAGTAAGGCCATTTGGGAAGGAGACTCCTATTTTCTTCTTGTCTCTACATCTTTTGTTGACTGTGCTGACTTGTTTGCAGAGTTCTATCAAAACAAGTTTGTCATCTACATATCTGGGTAATTTGTATGGGTAGCCATCATAACCTCCAACTCTTATGCAAGTAAATTTTGGGAATTGAATGAAATAATTCCCATATCTTTTGACAAGTACCACTGCCTTTGGAGATATTCTGAGTCTGGTATTTCCTTGAAGAACCCTTACTGTCAACATGGTGAATGCATCATTCACTCTCCTGAAACTCTTTCGGCTTTGTTCTAATTGTAACTGTGGGTAGTAATCATAGATTTGTGTAGTATCATCATAAAACCCCTAAGTACTGAAGCCTAACCATGCTTTCATGCTTGCAATAGCGTAAAAGAGATAGGACATGTAGAATCTCTGATCTATTTCATAGTGAGTTAGCTGGTGATGCAAATTATCACTAATTATGCTTGTTCAATCAATGAATTGTTTTCATCACATATGATGGTTATGAAAAGGTACATGCAATCTTGAAAATCTTTTGAATTTTCACTCCTTGTTAGCCTGTGGAGTAAATCAATCATATTGGAAATGACTTCAACAAAAAGAGATATGTGGAGATTTTTAGGCAACTAAGATTTTCCAGCTCTGGGTGTGAGTAACTAGTTCTTTGCTATTTCATTAAGACATTTACTCTTCTTTTCTGCAAAGTGTCGTTTTGCAATGTTCATATTAATATTGGCAAATTGATCTCTGTTAGGTAATCTGAAATAATTCTGATGGAAGATTTATCCAACCTGGCTACCAATTGACCATCGATAGGCTTGATTTCTCTAGTTTCTGGTTTATACCCTTTGATGCATTCCAACACTAAATTTGGGCACTGTACTACTGTGGGAAAACCTACAGTGTGTTCTAATCCACTCTAATATATTTTCTCTGCCTTTAGAGATCTTTTGCCTTCTTCCATTGTTTTCCATAAATCTTTAAGGTCGATATGTCCCAACTTTGTGTGGGTAATTTCTGGAAGTGTGGATTCCTACATTGATGCAAATTCAACCCCTTGATAATGGTACTTCATGATGAAACCAATTTTATATGTTTTGCAAGGTAGTTGATTTTGGTTATGCACCTCTTGTTTGTAGTTGTTTACAGGTTTCTATCGTCTTTTTAGCAAATACATCTTTTGCATACCCTTCAACTGTGACATGTCACGGGCTCTATTTATGTGAAGGTTGTGGGGTTTGGCTTTACAACTGAACTGTTTTGAAACTTTCTAATGTTTGTGCCACTGTCTCATTTTATTCATATATGATAATTGTTGTAGTCCATTCAACCATATGTATTTGAAGCATTTTGTCAAAGTCTCACACACCATGTCTTGTATATGCTTCCACAAATACATTTTGCATACATATTTATTGGACAAATTGTAGCAATAACATTGAACAAGAACTCTATTCCTACTTGGGCCGAGAGAATGCTGCCGTAGGTTGTGGAGTAATTGTTATTAACTGGTTGCATTTACTTAAAAAATTCTAACATCTTCGACAAATCAATGTTTTTTGCATCCTACACCATTCTCAAGGCCATATTTCTTTGAGGCATTTTAGTCAAACCATTCATGTGCATTATCAATGCTTCCAAGTTTTGCATGTATGTCTGCCAGGGCGGCTACAAATATGTCAGTTGACAGAAACTCATCTTTAATCATGCTCCCATTTGGAACAAGCATAAAGTATGCTAGGAAAGATAGTGGGACTCAGCATCACATCTTAATCTCATGGCATTGTGTAGAGAGGACTAGGCAAAGGAGATGTTACACTTTTCTTTTAGCCCTCGTGAAGCAAATTGCAAGGCCTAAACTCTTTCTACATTTTGAATAGATGTAATTTATTTGGCACCAATATGAAGGATGGGAGCTAAGGTTGTGAAGGATACCTCTTATGTTTTGTATTTTCTTGAAGTTCTTAAACCTTCATCATGAGCAAAGGCAACAATCATTCGTGGTGAGAGTTGAAACTTCTTTGAGTACCTTGTCAAAACCCTCCTGCACTATGTGTATGCTTCCATATTCAGCATGCATGTCTATCGACACGCTATGACAACAAGAGTGAAGGGCGCAATTTTTACACCAACCAGTTGCTTGCTTTTGAAAGTTTATAAATCTTTACAAATCACTTTTATGTGTATCCTACGCTGATTGCATTCCGGGAGACCACTTCTTTGAGGCATTCTATCAAACTGTTCATGTGCCCATGTCTGCCAATGTTTTCACATTTTGCATGCAATATCAACAGGGCAGTTGTGACTACAACATCTGAGAAAATTCTTCCATCTTTTATCCTCTGATGAATGTCTATTCGCTGTTCAAAGTCTCCCATTTCAACACAGGCAGTGATGCACTAGTAAATATCATGGATAGCAGCCTTGCACTTGCGAAGTACATTTGCTTGAAAGTTTCTAAAGCCTTTACAACAAATCCATATTGTACATGTCTCACGATCATTTCATGTCATGAATGCTTCTACGTTCGGTATCAGAGCACATATAACTGCAATACAAAACCTAGTTATGTGATGTTTTGATAGAGGTCCCTACTCTGCTTGAAAAGCTCTCATTTTAGCATGGGTTTGGAGTATACTGGCAAAGGTGTTTGAAATTTGGTTCCCAACGCACCTACTTGAAGATTTCTGCGGGTTTTTAGTAGAACTAGTTTGTACACATCCTGTGTTTCATGAGACCTCATGGTGACATTTTAGAGGTGTTTTACATTGAGAAGCTTCTAACCTTTTTGCATGCAAGCGCAACCTTATACATGGCAAATACACTCCCATATTATTCTCAGGCACTCACAACAAATATAGGCAGTTTTCAAGGGACGTGGGGAGTGAGTGGTTAGCGGCTTATCATGTGGCATTTAAACTTCATCACTAGGCAAAGGCACTTTGGAAACCACTCATGCAATGTGATGAGAAGGAGAGTTTCTTTTTATCGGTAATGAATACTAGTTTCAAAATTTAATATTGATCGATACGTTTGGATGGTTCGAAGTCTATCGACCTTTTTAGATGCTTTCTCAACTTCATAAAACAACTGATTAAGATTTTTGAAACTAATTTTCATAGCCTTGTTGGAGTTTTATAAGACTTTAGAAAGTCTTGATGAGAGTCGATAAAGATCTTAAGACAATATTTTGTTTTTATTTTCAGTGTTTTAAAGTGCTTTAGAAACTAAATAAAATCCCTGAAAACTATAATGAGCTCCCTTCATTGGTGACTTTAGAAGTTTTGATAACTTCATCGAGGAAGTTAGGAACTTATTAAACTAAATACTTTTGCCGATGGCGATCCACACTTTGGTCTCCTTTCACAACTTCTATCGACATTTTGAAGGAGTTTTAAAACATTTCAACTTCTCTGATTTTACAAGTTTCAAACCCTTTTGAACTATTGAACACACTCTTTTCTCTTCATTAGATGTGGAGTTCAGATGAAGAAAACCTGTGGCTTTTTGGTTTTGGAACCAATCAACTTAATTCCTTCATTGGCGGAAAATGATAGTGTCAAAACAAAATTGCCAAACTCTTGCATAAAATGAACATTAAGAATCTTAGCATGTGTCAATGCAAGTAAACAATGTGAACAAAGAAGAATGTAACATCTAAGCAAAAAGTTATCTCAACGACTCACGTAGGAAAAATGTGACACTGACGTTTTGCAATCGAAAGGTGACTTGGCGAGAAAGGTTTAATGCATCATTAGGCTTGTCATTTGGACACAAAGAGTTTAAATTTTGAAGTACAGAAACATGGTCAATAGTTGGCTCTAACTGGGGACAAGGACTATAAAGGATGCAAGAGAACCTAGATATCTTTGATAAAACTCGTAGCCTTGTTCATTGTGCAAATAGAGTCAGGATACAACAAACCAAAAATAGGACAAAACACATCGACACAACAAAAAGAGCTAAACACTACTTATATACAGAGGGAATTGGGAATAATCCCACTTTACTGATTGAAAAGTTTGAAATGCTACCCATTATAGTGAAGAGGCAGCGGAGTACCATCAAGATATGACATGTAAAAATAATTTTCACCACAAACTTCTTTGATTTGAAATGGACCTTTCCACAAAGAGTCAAATTTCTCAATGCATGCCTTTGGGTTCTTTCCTCTTATCCCACAACACAAAATCTCCCACATAAAACTGTCTTTGTTTGGCCTTCTTATCAAACTACCTCTTAACCTTTGCTTGGTGTTCTGCAATCTTATCTATTACCAAGCTCCTTTGTTCTTCCACTTTTTTAAAATACACGATTCTTTTCTCCAGAGAGTCTTTAACCTCATTATTTTCAATCGCCGTTTGAAGAGAAAGAGCGGTGTGTTCTAGAGGGATCGACAACTAAGCATCAATTCCATATACTAGTTAGAAGGGAGACATGGCAATAACCCTTTGTATTTGGTTTTGTCAACCCATAGTGCATCGAATAATTTCTTGTGCCAATTCTTTTGTCTCTCTTCAACTAGCTTACGCATGATGGAGATAAGGTTTTTATTTAAGGATTCTGCTAGTCTGTTTCCTTGTGGATAATAGTCAGACGAATGCGTCAGCATGATATCATACTTGTAACAAAAATTAGAGATTTTGTAAGAGGAGAGATTCAAAGCATTGTCTATGACAATCATTTGAGGAACACCAAACCTCACGAGGGTATTCTCTTTCAGAAAATCACACACCACTTGGGAAGAAGTTTGTCAAACTGGGATGGCTTCTACCCATTTAGTAAAGTAATCTATGGTGACCAAGATGTGCGTATGCCCAACACTAGATGAGGGGTGAAGTGGGCCAATAAAATCTAATCCCCATTATTGAAAGGGTTCCTCTATGATAAATGGCCTTAATGACTATGCGACTAACTTGACTTTTCCTTTGAACTGTTGGCAAGACTCACACCTTTTCACTCATTGATCTGCATCTTTGAATATGCTAGGCCAATAGTAATTATGCCTTAAAATTTTGTAGGCTGTAATGCTAGATGAAAAATGACTGCCACATGCTTCATTATGGAACAACTGAAGTAATTTTTCTTGTTGTTCTTTATCCACACTTCAGAAAAGTTCTGTCCACCCCTTTTTTATATAATGTGCCTTCCCAAATGATATACTTTGCGGCCTTTAACTTGATTGTTCTTTTTTGGTTTGGGGTTAGGTGTGGAGGACATTCGCTGTAGGTCAAGAAATAGGCGATGTCTGGGAACCATTCATCTGTCAAGCCTACAAATAATACCAATGGTAACTCATCATTTTGTTCTTGAGGCTTCTCGTCTATGCCATTTTCTGCTATGAGCTTAATCAAACCTCTACCTCGCACAAACTTGGTAGGTTTTATCGATGTCATATTCTTGAACTTTGGTGATCTAGGAAGCCCTTTTGTTGACACCTATTTCCTGCTGAGTAAGAATGGTCTTAACCACAGTATCAACTACAAAAACTTTGGAGTGTGAGTTCAGAATGTAAAACGGGAAATGTTTCATGGCCTTGACCACAACATAGGCATGCTTCTCTGCCATAGAATAATTAAGCTCATGTTTCTTCAGAGGGGTGCTCATGAATGCAATAGGAGCTTCGATATGATCATCATTACATCGAGTCAAAATAGCAGATAGAGTGTGTTTCGAAGCATAACAATACATAATAGAATCTTTTTGAAAAATTAGGATGGTCTAAAATTGGAGCATTTGCAATTGTAGTTTTGATATCTTGCAACGCCTTTTTGCCTTGTTCAGTCCATTTAAATACGATATTACCTCTCATCATATCTACAATATGGCGAGTTAACTCAGAAAAATTAGGTACAAATCACATGAGGAAATTTATTTGGCCAAAGAAGGACCTCACCCAAGGTTTTCTTAGTGGTAACGACAATTTCTGTATAGCTTTAACTCGTTCTGGATCAATCCAAATTCCATCCTTAGATACAATGTGCCCTAGCAATTTTCCTTTAGTAATGCAAAAAATAGACTTTTTGGGGTTTAAAGAGATTCCTTGTTCATGACAGCATTGTAAGACCAATTCTAGATATTGAATTTAATCTTCTCTTTTCTGCAAAAAGACTGTTAGATCATCCAAATATATCACAAAATTTTTGTTTTTCATGTCCCCAAACAAAAGGTCCATGGTTCGTTGGAAAGTTACACCGATGTTGATCAATCTGAATGGCATTCTGTTATAGGCTAGAGTTCCCCAAGGCATTGTGAAGGCAATTTTATGTTGATCTTCAGGGGCAACTTGGATCTGATTATACCCAGAAAACCCGTTGAGTAGAGACATCTATGATCCATCAATAGTTTGCAAAACATGATCCATCATGGGTAAAGGGTAGTTGTCTTTAAAAGATGCCTGGTTAAGATTTCAAAAATCAATGCAAATCCTTATTTTGCCATTTGTTTTCCTCACAGGTACTATATTTGGTACCCAAGTCGAATCATGCATGGGGTATATGATTCTAGATTTTAACATCTTATTGATGTCTACAAAAATAGCATCAGCGACCTTCGTATTGAATTGTCTTTGTTTTTGTCTGAAAGGGGTAGCTCCGAGTTTAGGGGTGATGTGGTGTTGAAATTTTCCATCCATGAAATTTTTCATATCATCATAGCACCAAGCGAACACATCTTTGTATCTGATCAACAAAGCTACAAGTTTCTTCCTTTCATGTAGTGAGCATGCTTTATCGATGCAAATAATCTTAGGTTCATCTTTAGTGCCAATGTTCACTTTATCATATTGAGAGAGATTCTCAATTTTCTTTTCAGTCTTACTTTTCAGGTAACGATCATGCTTATGAAACAAGCTTTCCAGAGTAATCAGACCTTTAGGGATGGTATTTCCCTTTAATTGTAATACTTCATCTTCTTTAGGGGACTCACTTCCTTCAAACAACAAATTAACAAAGCTACCAACCTTTTCCAGAAAAGATATGATTTGTTTATCATCATAAAAAACCTACCAATGTTTATCATTGTTGGGCACACTTGGTTAGTCCACCAGTTCAATCTTATACTCATCTTTATTGAACTCTGGATGTGTTAGTAACAGGGCCGCAGAATTAGCAAGGTAGTCAGCCTTAGTATTGAGAGCTCGAGGAATCGCTTCGATTGAAAAAGCTTCAAAGTACTCTATATGATCCCATACTAAGTTTCGATAATTTCTCAATTTAACCTTCTTTGTTTGAAACTAGTTTCTTATTTGCCCGACTACCAATTCTGCATCTTCGAGCACTCTTAGCTTTTAATTCCTTTTTCCTTGGTACCCTGGAGGCTTAAAAGGAAGGCCTCATATTTTGCCATATTATTGGTGCTATAAAAAACCAATTTAAAAGCTATAGTGAACTTTTCTCATATAAGTGAGATAAAAACAATTCCAGCCCCTGAGCCGGAAGAAGAATAACTGCTGTCAAATTCCATAGTCCATAGGCCAGAGGACTTGTGGGGAGAAATAACTTCAGGGACTATTTCTTTTTCCTGCATGAGTAAATATGTGTCAGGACCTGTCTCTTCATATAGTATTTCTGCTCGTGGATCTTCTGACTTTAGAACAATGTATTACCTTGGGTTCTGGATTTAGCCATACATTCTTTCCATTGATAGGAATCAAAGCGTGGGACCAATCTAGCAGAATTCCCCCCTAGGTCCTTATAGAAGCTTCTACTAAGCAACATGCCATAGCTCATAGGAATATCGACAACTAGGATTGTGAGATTTAGTTTCTTTTGGGGAAAGGCGGCCAACGTGACTTGCACATCTTTGAGTTGACCTACCAATGAGACAATTTTAGACTCCATCGAATAGACTTTTCCTGAGGGTTTATTTAATGAGAAGCCATGAGCATGAGAAACTTTAGCAGGGATAACATTGTCGGAGGCACCATAATCTATTTTACAATTGCTCAATTTACAACCAGCTATGTATAAGGACATATATAAATTGGGTCAGTTTTACCTGGGACAACAACATTCACCAATAGAACATCATTTTGTGACAAGGTTTACAAGACATCGTCATGTGAAAGATCTTCATGTGGTAAATCATTTGACTGTTTATGTATTGAAGATGAAGGATCAGGTTTTCCTTTAATAATATGCACCAATCTCTCCAACTGATGAGGATTTGATTTTAAGTAATAGAGTTGAGAGATTTGCACCTTTATCTTCTTGCAATGTTCTATGAAATAAAATGCATCTTTAAACAAGGAAGATTAATCAACAGGTAGCGGACCTTGTGTACCCTTATCTTTCGTGGTAGTAAGAGGCTAGTTCTCGTGAGGATGCCTTCTTGATAGAATCTTGGGTATATTCTCCAGAACTTTAGAGGTAGATTCAACTTTCACTTTTCCTTCGTTCTTTTGATACTGGTTTCTTGTAAACACATTACAAGAATAATTGTTAATATCGCAAACCTCTTCCCTTTCGCTATAAGATTCATTTTCTAGAAAGCTGATTGTAGGTTGGCCATAAGTCTTATTCATTTCATTTTCTTGAGAGACATACTCTTATATTTTCTCACTTGATAAGTTCATTTGCATAAACCTTGCCATTTCTAGACAAGTGCTACCATCATGGTTGGTGGCCAGATGAAAATCACACATAGCTGTAGCTTGCCTTTGACTGGACAAAGGATGTTCAATGGCTAACCTTTGTGCTAGTGGAGGAAGTCGAGGCAACTTGTTTTGCTAATATGGAACATAATTCTTCCTTGGTATATCCTGATATAATGGAGGCGGATTATGTGGAACTTTTCTCTTAAGCAAGAACAAATCATTGGCTCACTTCTGTATCATCGGATATGTGGCAGGCGGATTAGAAGATTGAGCTTTCCCTTTCTACAAGTATTTATTCCATTTTCCAGCGGTCAATAAATCATCTTCAATTTCAATGGTCATGGTCTGTGCGGCTTCTAAATCAGCCACTCGTGCCATTCTCAAATGAAAGCTTATATCTGGAGGTTGCACGTTTAGAAAGAAGCACTTTTGATTCTGTGTAGTTGGTCTTTTAGCATTTTCAATTCTATTCACCAAGTTATTAAAATAAGCCACAAACTCTTGCACTGGCTCATGTACCTCTTTCTTCATTTGAGTAATTTGTGCTAATAAGGCATACTCATCTTCAACACTTTTGAAACAGTCTTCAAATTTCTGGCGCATAGTCGCCCATGAGTTTAGTTCCGACAAGGAAATTTTGAAACCATTCCGCGGCTCCTTTGGCCAAAGATTCTACAAATAACCAGACAGAAACATCTTTGTGCATAACCCCTAGAACACCACATGCGGCAAAGAAGACATTAATGTGCTCGTCTATAGAAACTTTCCCATCTCCACCGAATTTGGGTAAAACTTTCCTGGATCCATGTGGTAAGTCATGCAATTGATTTCCCAAGGCAACGGGGCCAATAGCCGCTCCCCAAGGCACAAGCTGAGCCATTTGTAGTGGAGGAGTTGGTTGAAGAGTTATGACAATAGGAACTGCAGTTCCGTGTAAAGTTAGTGCTTGATAAGTGGAATAGGTAATGGGGGTTTTGGTAGGGCTTCTTGTGGATGAAGAAGGCTTACTAATAGACTTGAATTTTCTTCTTGGAGAGACGAATGACTCAGAGAAATCAAGATTTGCTAACTTTTCAAATTTAGGGTCAAAGATACCCTTTTCACGGTCTCCTCTGGTATATCTCTTGGGGGCCAACGTGATTTATTATTTGAACAAGATTCATAGGGTGAAATTCTTGAATAGGTCTAATATGTGGTCTTGGTTGTCTATCTCTTCTTGGGGCTCTTTGAATAGGAGCACGTCATTTAGCTATTACCAATTCTTCTTCCGCGACACCTTGAGCTATTAATCGAGCACAAACACGAATTTCCATTCCTATATCTTCTTCTTCGTCAAGTACCGTCTCTACTTCTTGATATTGATGATTTTACCTCCTATATTTCCAAGCCAGTACCCGCAAGTCAGTAATTATATCTTCCTGTTCAAGGTCCAACTAATTAACATTAGGTTGTAAAACAAGTCCAGTTCTACGGTGTAGCACCATATTTATTGATCAAAAAGATTTTGTTTGAAGTCATCAAGGCAATTTTTTCCAAACAAAAGAAGTGTGTTTAGAGTCCCCAACGGAATCACCAAAAATCTGTTGGTAAATAGATTTTGCATTATAACTTGTAACTTTATATATCAACTCTATTCTCCCAAAAAGATAGTGAAAATATGTACCAACAGTTGGTAAGGTTGTAGTTTTCTATCAACCTACCTCTGCATTTGGATGGGCAGCTCCCTCGTATGATAGATTATGGATTCTTTTTGTGGTTTTTTTACTAAAATACCAAAAGGTTTACAAATTGAAAATTAGAATGGAAGGTAAGGAAACTCAAAATGATAAACATACGGATATCAATTCAAACCTTCAAGATAAAATAGATTTTGGAATAAATTATGCTATAAAATGGAGAAAACACTTTCTAGTTTCATACACATGGTAAATTCATGAATTAAAGCACATGATTCCATAACTTAGATTAAAAGGAAACACAAAGAAGGATCATTCATTCAACGCATGAAGAACAAAGGATTCCAGAAAATATCTCCAAAATGGCACCATTGAAATATTTTTCTATTTCTTTGTGAAAAGTTATACAACTTGCACCTTTTATCTAAAATTATGAAAGCCAAAATTATGTATCCCCATCTTCTCTCTGTCTCTCTATATATCCTTTACAATGTCCAAGTCATACATATATATAGACTTGCTTTTGTAACCAACTTCATAACTAACTTTATAACTACTTAGAAACTACCTCCTTTTTATGGAAACAAAGCATAATTTCTAAGTATGAATAATATAAGCAGCCCAAGAGTACTTTTACAAAGTCAACTAAAATATAAAGTAAATGAAAAGTAAAACCAAGTCAAGCCTTATTATAGGATTTTCTTTAGTACATGATGGATCCATGAAAAAATTTCCATGTCTCTGATAGTTTTGTTCTCTGCTTTGTGTCACCTGGTTACAAGATTTCCATAATTAGGGTTCTTCTGCTAAAAAGTGTTATGAGTAGCCCAACTTTGCCAAAAACCCTAAACCCTTATAGAATGAAGTCAATAGCCACACTCGATATAATTTTTTAGTGACTTCCTGTTCTCGTAACCATCCTTTTAAGTTCCCTTTTCATGACGTCCCTCAACGTTGTTTACTGGCCCCTCGCCAAACAAATATCGTTTATACCCTGCACCAAAGAGGAACCTAATATTAAAGAGAAAATTTGCCCGATTGGTCACCCTTCGTCTAGATGGAAAAAGATTGTATACATGTCAGAGACCAATCCTACTAATTAGTTTTGTGCAAGTGGTGCATGCAGATTCATTTTCGCCATTCCGCCCACGATGAATTGCAAAAGGAATTGGCCTCGGTAGAAACGCGGAAAGAGTTACAGCTGTCCGCAGACAGTCCTAGATGGCAAGGTGGGTCCCAGCCGCTATATATCGGTTTTGCTTCAATTCTGACGTTCTGCTATACTCCATCAAAAGGTTTTTTGAACGACCCCGGAATCACGAAATTGAGACGTGTGGCATTCTACAAGTGATGAGACTCATATTAAATGCATGTCTCAGACATGGCATCAAACGTGACCGTTTCAAAGAGATGCTCTACTCGAAGGACAGTGATCTGACGGTTATCTGCCATTTTGCCGAGATCATATCTTTGACCACATCCTTCATATGCAGAATGGTGGGTGCCATCTTAACTACACTGCAAAGGGGATATTCTCCTCGGGATTGGGGTTGGAAAAGGATGTCCAGGTGGCATGTTATTATTGAGTGAGGCAAGCAGTAAGGTCCGACCTGGAAAAGGGTCAAATCAGCACCATCAAAGTGCACCAGCTGGGATCAAGATCATCAGCCTAAATTCAAAATCATGTTAGAAGGATTCATTGGCGCTGAACCTGACTAAGTTGCATATCAAAGCATTAACTGCTCAGGGGTGTGCGGGGTCTTCATCACCGCCACTTCTGAGAAATTTAGTAACATAATGATTTGGCTTATGCAAGCTCGACCTTTGGAAATTTGTGCCTTTACTAGGAATGACATTTCATCCGTTGTGTGATGAAATATGATATGATGATAGTGCTCAAGTGGGAAAACCAAGACACTTGATTTGGAAAAATTCAATACAAGAAGTGATGTTTTCAAGTTATGCGGAATTATGAAGTCTTATCTTTCTGTTCAATAATGGCAATCTCTAATAGATTTCCATTTATCGCAGAAATGTATCGAAGTGACTGGAAATTAATACACCATAGATGGGCGGATGTGTGCTTACATCCTGAAATTTCTATAAAAAGGCAAGTGCTGATGTTACCATTCATATTGTTTAAAGCACTCTCACAATATGGCTTTCCCTTGTTCTTGTGTGCTGTGTTTGCTCCCCTGTTTTGTAGGATTTTCTTCCTTGTTCTCGTGGCTGTCAATTTGTCCTTAGCGAATTAGAAAAGGCCTGGAATTATATCTTATGGGATAGGTGGTGCAGGGAAGATTAGGGGGCGGTGGAAACATTGGACAAAATTTACTTGCATTTCTTCTTCGTATTCCTTCATCCGGATTGGGATCCCAGGGTTTAATCTCCATACTCCAGCTATCCTTTATAGCTGTGATTTAGCAGATTGGAATCAGGTGTGGAGGAAACTTATTTTTCCTTCTGCCTTCATCCCTCTTCTAATTTTTCTAACAAAACATCAACTCTAGTTGTAGGGATGCTTCCTCTTAGGATGTAGCATATAAGAGTAGAATGCTCCCATTTTGTCGTTGCTGCTGCTGTCCTCACCAAGTGAATGGTATATCCATATCTGGTCTGATGTGATTTCCTCTGGTCTCTGTCTGGATGAGCTAGTTTGTGACCATTCAATTATAAAAGAGGAATCACATCCTTGCAAGTGACATTGGGCATAAAGCAAAGAACTCCAGTTAGTGGGGTTTTCTTTTGATATTGACGCTTGCAGTCATTCCTAATTGAAGCGGTTGAATTGGGCAGTGAATGCTGTTATAAAGTTAATAAGTGGCATATAATGGCGATAAGGGCCTCCACAACATCAAATAGATGAGTCCCCATCAACATCACTACTCGTCTTCCCTCTTAAATTGAGAGGACACGTTTGTGGAAAGTAGATAGTTCAGCACTGCGCCAAATTCACAAAGCACACATTTGCGGAGCGGTTGCACCAACCTCTTCTTGCAGCTGCATCTGTTGGTTATAACTATTTTGTAACTTCTTTTGTCTTAAAGCCTGAAGCTCTTTGCTCCCTTATCTTTATAAAAGGGAATTCAAGGCTTGTTAATTGGTATTGGTTCGAGGTCATATTTCCAGCTTTAGTTTGAAATAGGGATTAATCTAGTCAGGGAGATGTTGTAAATAAGTTTATTTTCTCAAATAGAATCGGTCGTTTGTTTTCAGGTTTCCAATTTGAGTCTCTTCTGGTTTCTTGATAGAATATTTGAAAGCTATAATGCAAGTTACTGAACCGTTTATTTTACATATTTTGTTGAGTTTTAGAATACACTGTCTCCTACTTCATGTATACAGTTTCACATTATGAATATATATTTGGTTAAAAATCATCTTTATTCATCGACACAGTCTTTCCTATGCTGACATATTTCTCTTATGGCTTTTACTCAAGGAGTAATGTAAAAATTGCTATTAGAGAATATCAGATGTGATTCGGGCATACAGGGATATTTAAGTATGGTTGATTTCAAAGCTAGTAAAAGTATTTTCAATATATGACATTGTTGTACCTTTACAATAAACTGAAGTTTCTTACATCACTGTTTGTTTAAAGTTTTATTAATATAAACTTTTTGACTCCTTGGCCCTTGGATAGGCACTGATCTGTTTCATGGATACTATATTGAACTTACTCCCCTTTGGTTATCCTCAAAGTATTTTCAATCCAAATATTTTCCTTTCTAGCAATAGGCTTTTAGGATATTTATTTTTATTAAGTCTTGCATGTTCCTTTGCAAAGAATAAGATAAGAGCTTAAAGAATCTAGCCAATCCTTACTTTATCATACATTCTTTCAAGCAGCCTACAAGGAACATATTTGTGATATAAACAAAGCTGACAATCTAATATCTTTGAAAAACCCCATCCCTTTTGAGTAGAACACTGTTATCCCTAAGAAAAGAAGACATCAATTAGAAGAAATAGCCATAGAATTAGAGATAAGTCCATTCTATATAGGAAATACCCTCCTTGATTTCACAGAGCCTAAAATGTAGAGGAAGAACAAGGGGACTGAGAAATGGCCTCCTGCCCTTAAACATCCTATTCATTGGCCAATCCCTCAAGGCAGATCCATCATTAATAAGTGGCTATTTTATAGATTTGCCGTGAGAATTAGGTTGGGAATTTAAAACAACCAACAATATGTTGGCTTAGGTACGGACAACTGAGAGGGGGGGTGAATCAGTTGTCACACATTTATAACTTTTTCTACCTTTAATCTTCCTTTACAACTTGTAATCAAATTAATGAAATAAACATTTCAGCATCAACTAAGCAGAAACATAAATAACACACTTGACACCAAGATTTTTGACGTGGAAACCTGGTTAAGGGAAAACCCACTGTGGGGGTTAACCCACAAAAATTAATACCCTGTTAAGAGTATTTTACAAGTGGAAATACACATGCATTCTGGCTCACTACCCAGAGCTCACTACTCAAATGAAGGCTCATTGCCTATGGAAATATAACAAGAGAACATTAGAGATTTGAACTGATTAATAGCATCTATCCATGCATGAATTTCAGTTCCGGTTAAGTACAAAAACTGATCTTACACATTTGATCTTTGCTCTGCTCTTCTTACTGATCTAACTTCATTCGTGCTTTGGATTTCTTCTCTTTTCACACATACACCTTATTTGCATACACCACACACTGCATCATCCAATTTCATTGAATATATATCCGCAACATGATCTACAATCATTTTGTCAGTCAGCTTCAACAACACTTAGAACTTTTATGAATGCTCTGCTCTGTCGGCTAGATCTATGCATAACTTAGGGTGCGGACCAAAACTTGCTCTTGGAAATCACTACTCATGTCGGCCACAATCACTGATCATCACCATTTGTCCAACAAGAAACTTCCATACATTCGGAATCAAGATCTTCTGCAAGGGCTGCATGTTCTTCTTTTGTATGCTCTGACAAACTGAAACCCGGTACTCAGATGCTAATATATTTTGAATCCTTCATCACTGGAGGACAAAACTCTGGATTTAGAGTGTCTTTGTAATGCTGTCAACTACCTTAGGTCTACAACAAACCATGCCTTTCCACTGGTGAGATCTGGACCAAGATACCGGACCCTGTTGCTGCTCTGTTTTTAATTGCCCGGACTTAGACAAATTCTGATTCTAACTTCTGGTAATAACAACTTGTGTTATGCAAATGTTTGGGATGATCATAGTTGCCATCAATGAAATCACTTATCAAGCAAAGCAGTGTCTCTTGCCAACAATATCCCCCTTTGGCATTGATGGCAACACTTGGTGAAAAATGACCAAGTGTCTTAGTGCAACTCCCCCTTTGTCTGTACACTCATGCCCTTCACTTATTCCGGTTCTCCCCCTTTGCTGAATTCCTCATTTTTCACTCCCTTCACTCCCCCTTTGACATCAATGGTAAAGGGTGGGGTCCGCAAGCCAAAACTCTCAAAAATTCTGTATATACTGCCCCATATGTACAATTAATCATCAAGTTCTATTTACATAGACTTGAGAATGTCTGCAAAACTGGTTTTTATTTGCACAAGTTCAGAGGCCCAAGTACTCTTCATTCCATCCAAAATTGAGATGTGCCCACTCAACAAAAATTAATATGCTTCTGCCTTTGATATATCTGATGGATCACTGGTTTGATCTGTAGTCTCAGCTTTAGATAGGGCATTATGCATTGTCTCTAACTTAGGGTCAATCAATCCCCGAAGCTCCCACATCCTCTTCATAATGTTACCCTTTTCTTTGACAAGCCTCTTTATCTCATCTGTTAGGCTGATTACTTGACATTCTTGACTTATAGGTGAAATTGTTAGAGGATCAAAATTTTGAGAGAGATTTGACAATTTCTGTTATTGCTTCCTTATCTTTTTCTCAATATCTTCATTAACTATGGGCCATGATAGACATAATTTGTACAGATCACTTCCATCATTTAGAACATTCTGAATACTCTTTATGCTAATACCAAGTATTCTTCTATCATTTCCTATCAGGTTTTTTATTTCACAAAATTTCTTATCCAAGAACTCTTTTTGAACTTTTGCCTCCCCTGATTTCTCAAAGGACTCAAAATGAGTATTTCCAAAACTTACAAGATTTTTTAGATGTTTGAAGAGGGAATCAGATGGACTCTTCTTATAGGCAAGCATTAGCTTCTCCAAAATCTCGGATGCAAGCCCCAGTAGCTCATTGTCCTCCATGTGGAACTTCAACATCTTTTCTCTAGCATTTACTTGGGTGAATGATGCTATTTTCATCAATTGAATTGGAGAGAGAGCATTTGGATTGGCTAGACCTTGAAGTAGTTCAGGTTTATCAAGCTCAATCATTTCTTTTTCAAGAAGACTTTTCACTGCATCTGCAGTGTTTCTTGCAACATTCTCTGAACTATTCTTTTGTTCATTAGTATTTGCTTTGTGTGCTTCAACATTTGCACCATCTTCTTCTACTTTATCTTTCTTTTACCTTTCTTCTTCTTTCTCTGCTTTATTATTCTCTGTGTTCTCTACAGAAGGACTCTTTTTTGTTTGTTCACCACTTGCTTCCTGATTTGGAGGGCTCTGAGAAGTAGTAATATTATCTTCTTTTCCTAACGTATTTGGTGGATTAAGAGTATCTCCTGCATCAACTACTCTATCCATCATTTATGTATCCTCCTGATTTGCTTGTTTTTCTTTTGGAACAGAGGCTTCACCCAACTCAAATTGCTGCTCAATGATGTTCTCTTCTTCACCATCCAGAACTTCTTTTGTGACTATGGGAAAATTGTGCTTCTTCAATGCTTTCAAAAGAATTTCTTGAGTTTCTTCAACAATTTCACTTGTCTCTCCAAGCATGAGTTTGTTCATTCTCTTTTTGCTTCTAAAGTCATCTTTGACTTCCTTGAATATCATATTTATTTGATCAGGTGAAATTTGAGGACACAAAGTTATTAGCTCATGTTCCCTAATTTCCATGTCTTTGCACTTGGCATTTTCTTTTCTCAATTCCAAAATATCAGCTAGACTTTGTGGCAACTCAGAAGATATCTCAATCAGTGCCTTGTTATAGATGTTAAGATATCTAATAGTTGCTTCCTCCAACACTCTTTTATCCACATCACTGTATTCATCATAGAATTCAATCATGGGTCTTAGATTACCATCTACAGTGACTGATTTTAACACATCCTCCAGGGAGAGTGTGTGCTTCTCAACATATTCCTCATATGTTTTTGTCTTTTGCTTTTTGCTAGCTCTTTTACTTCCGGAGGATTTCTCTTGGGTTACTTTTGTAGCGTTTGTTCCGGTGGCTTTTAGTTCTTTAATTTAAATGTCAGAATATGTATCTTCTTCCTCTTCTCTTATGCTTACATAGGTCTGGGATGCTTTTGTTTTCTTCCTTTTCTCCCCTTTTTCAGATGATTTTGCTTCCGATTTTGCAGTCTTGGAAGGTACAGGGGCAGCAGTAGAGCTCCTAGTAGTTCTTGAAGTGGAAGAGAGTTCCACCAGATCACCTATTTATTTCTTATCTAGTTTCTCTTTCTCAACCTTTTTAGTTCTTTCTCTGAATTTCTTCACAGCCTCCTTAGTTAGACCCAAATTTTTCAGTTAACTACTCAACTTGTTTTCTTACTTTCCTATTGGTTTTAAGTTCTCTGAGCTCAGTATGCAGTTGTAAATTTAGCTCCTCATACGTTCCAAATATTTTAACTGTTGTGTCTTTAGGGTTGCTTAGAAGATGTTGAGGATACATATCCAGGATGTTTTCATCTACTTCATACCCCATGGGCATGATCCAAATAGTTTTGGGTTCCACTGCTTCCATTAAACACTGATCAGTATAAACCATGAACCATACTTCATTTTTTGTACTTCTCAACAATTGATTTAGGGATCCTTTCCCTTAAGTGCATCATACTCTGGAAGTTCTTGAAGTAACCCCATATTGAAGTTTTCTGAGCTTTGAAATCACTAATACTGTGAAGATGGTCTCTGATTTGAATGGCAACTAGATCATCCTTATTCCAGTGCACACCTTTTACCCTAGGTACCTCATTCATAAAAGAATAAACATAGAACCAATATACCATACTTGAAAGTGTGTTTCTTATCTTTCTTTATTTTGTTTAAATTTTCAATCAGTTGATTCTGTAATAATTTAGACAAATCATAGTCAGTATTCTCCTTTAGCATCTTGTATGCAACATATATGGCTATTTTGGAAATAAAATTTTCTCTGCTTGAGTGGTAGATCTTGTACCCGATCACCATGGAGGTGAATTTAACATCCGGTTCTATAATATCATTTATAGTAATTGGTCTTTTGTCAAACTTGGCACCGGTGGCATCTGTCACTGTTTGGTTTTTCACGACTTTCAGCATGGGTAATTCTCTGGTTGAGTTTAACCCAGTTACAATTTTGATAGCATCCTTGGTAATCTTGAATGGTTTTAACAACCAAATGAATTCATCATGCATCCAACTCAAAACATATCAGACCCATTCATCCTCATCAAATGTTGGAAACCCCATAATTTGAGTAAAGTGTTTATCCTGTAGTGCATTATATTTAGGTTTAAGTTCGTGATTTTCATCATTGAGTTGTTTCTCAAACAAATCTACATATCTTGAATCTCCAAATTCATCTATGTTTGCATGAATATAAACCCTAATGTCTTCAACATGCAGAGCACCATACAGAACACTCAAAAAAGCACCTAACGGGTCCACTTCTATTGATTTGTGAGGATGCTTCTTAAATTTGGGTCGAGGCCTTTCAGTAATGTCAACAACATGAGGAGTATCCATCTCAACAGATTTCAGATTCAAAGCTTTACAAATAGGTACCTTTTTCTTTTGCAAGGTTAGGGTTGATCAATTTCGGTTGAATTCACTCCTTGTGCCTCAGTCTCTAGATTTGTAGCTCGAATGTTCTTCTTCTTGCTTCCTCCGAATGTAAAGTGATTCAAATGAGTGACCAAGTGACCTTTTATCTTTTGCAAAACCTAATTTAGCATTGTAATAAATGCGTTGCCCTAATTATATCGGGTTTCTCTATTTTTGATAGTTCTTCATGAATCACTTTGTAGGTTTTTATATCAACATTTTTCTTTCCGGAAATCTTCCCAAAAGTTCTGAGATAGATCAAAATATTTTCTCTTGCTGTGCCATCTCCAGACACCCACTTTTTGGTTGGGGGAATTTGATTTCCAATACTGCTCCCCCTGAGCCATGGCTCCCAAGTCAATTCTCAGAGGAATTTTCAGCACCGGATTCCGGTGCTGACCCATCACAATTGTTTATTGTATCTTTCTTTACCCAAGTCTTGTTCATTTCATTTCGTATCTCATTCACATCAATTTTTCTCTTGCCTTTGTCTTGTCTCTATTCATTCAGTTTTTCTGCTTACCAGACCTCTTCTTCCCTTATTCCTACTTCTGCATAATCTTGCAATATGACTAGATTTATTGCAATTAAAGCACACAACATTCCCCTTCTTATAAACTTGATTTCCTTTTGATCTGAATTGATTTGCCATGTGTCCAAATCCATTGCAAGCAAAGTAGTAGCCATTGAAAGAATTGTTATTCATTATCATACTTATACATTGATTGGATTTATGACCATACCTCTTGCATTTGAAGCATTGACTGGAGAAGGATGGACCATTTTGATTTACTCTACTTCTGCACTGAGTAGCTTTATGACCAAATTTATTACAATTGAAACAATTTCCATTGAATGATGGATATCTTTGGGCATTAGGTTATCTTACCAAAGGCTTTCTAGTTTTGTCTCTTTTGTTTCTTGGTTGAATATTTTTTTGTCTGGATCTGGAGCTTTCACCTTTCTCATATCTAAGATTATGCTTGTCATCATTCTTTTTCTGTTCTTCAATCAGAGCTTCAAGTTTAGCTGAGCTTATTTTGAACTTCTCCTTATACTCATTTGCAATTTCTAGGTCATGTCTGAGAGTGATAATCTGTCTCTCAAGTTCTCTCTCATTGTTTCTGCTTTCTTATAGATTAGACTCTAGGAGACCAGCTATGCCATCCAATCTACAACATTCTTCAGTTCTCTCTTTCATATTTTGTTTCATCACTTCTTCAGTTCTCTTCCTATCTTCAACTTCCTTGGTTAGTCTCATCACTCCAGTTTCCATCTCATGTCTTAGGACAACAACTTCTTTAGCTAACTTTTCACATTCCTTTGTCTTCTCTTTCAGGGCCTTGTCTTCCAACTGAGGAGGTTGATCCTTTACTTTGGATTTGCTTAATTTTCCTTTTAAAATTTCAATGAAGTCTTCAGCCTTATTGAGTTTATCTTGCAGCTCTTGGACTTCTGCCTTAGACTGCTCAAGATCATCTAGGGCAAGATTAAGTTGCCCTTGAAGGTTGTATTCATCCATTTCCCAGATCTTCCATAAGCTGTTAAACTTTTCAAAAGGAACTTGACTCTGATACCAATTGTTGGATTAGGTCTGGACAACTGAGAGGGGGGGTGAATCAGTTGTCACACATTTATAACTTTTTCTACCTTTAATCTTCCGTTACAACTTGTAATCAAATTAATGAAATAAACATTTCAGCATCACATAAGCAGAAACATAAATATCACACTTGATACCAAGATTTTTGACATGGAAACCCGATTAAGGGAAAAACCACGGTGGGGGTTAACCCACAAAAATTAATACCCTATTAAAAGTATTTTATAAGTGGGAATTCACATGCATTTGGGCTCACTACCCAGAGCTCACTGCTCAAATGAAGGCTCACTGCCTATGGAAATATAACAAGATAACAACAGAGATTTGAACTGATTAATAGCCTCTATCCATGCATGAATTTCAGTTTCGGTTAAGTGCAAAAACTGATCTTACACATTTCATCTTTGCTTTGCTCGTTTACTGATCTACCTTCATTCACACTTTGGATTTCTTCTCTTTTCACACATACACCTTATTTGCATACACCACACACTAAATCATCCAATTTCATCGTCTATATATATCCGCAACATGATCTACAATCATTATGTTAGTCGGTTTCAACAACACTTAGAACTTTTATGAATGCTCTACTCTATCGGCTAGATCTATGCATAACTTAGGGTGCAGACCAAAACTTGCTCTTGGAAATCACTACTCATGTCATCCACAATCACTGATCACCACCATTTGTCCAACAAGCAACTTCCATACATCTAGAATCAAGATCTTCTGCAAGGTCTACCTGTTCTTTTGTCTACTCTGACAAACTGGAACCCGGTACTAAGATGCTAATATCTTTTGAATCCTTCATCATCGGAGGACAAAACTCTAGATTTAGAGTGTCTTTGTAATGCTGTCAACTACCTTAGGTCTGTAGCAAACCATGCCTTTCCACTGGAGAGATCCGGACCAAGATATTGGACTCTATTGTTGTGCTGTTCTTAACTACCTAGACTTAGACAAATTCTGATTCTAACTTCCGATAAGAACAACTTGTGTTATGCAGATGTTTGGGATGATCTTAATTGCCATCAATGTCAACACTTGTCAAGCAAACTAGTGTCTCTTGCTAACACAGTACATTTGAAGTCCTTTTTGCTTGATAAGCCCATAATAGCTTCACTATTGGAGTGAGTAGCTTATTCTTTGGCACAATTACACTGCTCATTATGATATTCCAAAGAGATACATCTTCTTGAACTTCCTACAACTCCTAATGATAGGCGTGTTGTCATTGGCATGATTTGTCATTGATGTCAAAGTTGGATATTGAAATGATACTACAATGTTTTAGTGTTTGTGATGACCTTGTATGGTTGGTGAGTTGCCCAAGGAAGGTTCATGCTCAAGGAAGTTTCATGTTGTGGTGATCATGATGTTTTATGTTCTTGGTCCTTTGACACAGTGATGATGTTGGTTCAAGGTTTTGGAATTCATAAACACATACTAGTTGATGATGTTGGTTTAGAGTTTTCATAGTAGTTCAGTCATTATGATATGGTGTTATGGAGCTGAGTTTCCTTGAGTTGATAAGCTTGCTGTGTTGAGAACATGTGCCTTTTGATAAACTTGATATGGTGAGAGTTATGGACACGGAGATTTGTCATGTGACTAGCTTGTCTTGTATTTATTCCTTGAAGGCCTTTGTTTTAGTTGAATATGATTGTGGTCCATCTAAGATGCAGAAAGTATCTCAGATCATCATTTGATCTAGGTTAAGGTTTCATGTCTTTACACTTTAGGGATCCAATACCCTAAGTCATGTGTCTAAACAGAACTACGTGATAACCCTGTTCTAACCGTCGTTACTTTATATCTTTTTCATTGGTGACTTGCTGCAACAGGGGAAAGTGACTTAAGTCACAACATGAGGGTGTCAAGGTCATGGGGATACCGGCCTCTCAGCCTAGTGGAACCAACCATCCCAGTTAAGCCTTATGACATGGGCGCTAAAAAGGTAATCTACGGTTCTGATTAAAAGTATTGGGTGCTTGAAGACACCATTGGGTAGTGCAAATTCAAATTGGTTTTAAATCATAATGAGACTTTATCCTTCTTAAATTTGATGGGTAACTCCTAATTGTTGCAAGTATGTGCCTAATCAGTGTTGTCATTGATGTCAACATATCTTTATTGTCATTGGCATCAATTGTATCTTATTCTATTACTTGTTTGGAAGCCTTGTACGTTGAGGATATTGAGAAAATTGACCTCTCCAGAAGAATCAAGTGAGTTACAGTGAAGTGCAGTATAGATAGTGAGTGGTATGTTGAAGAACAACTTGGTAGACTGATCCGCATCTCTTGCTGGATGAAGACCTTGGTTTGTGGATTGAAAGTTATTTAAAGGGATGCTTGAAGATGTTGAATCCTAAGTTTGAGCCTCCGGTGTGAAGAATTGAGAGAGTTGCATTCACTAGAGTAAAACCTACCTTTTCTATAAGTTTAGTTGGGATAGGGAGAAAGTATTATGGTCCGCGTTTCTCCGCAATAAAGTATCCAGCTCTGCAGTTCTAGAGGGGAGTTTGGGATGATGATAAGTTCCTACAATTGCAGTGGTTCATGTTTTGTTGGTCTGCAATCTTTCTTTTATGACAGTTGAAGATATTGAAGGTCATGTGTTTTGGTGTGAAGATTCCTATGAATAAAGTGGTTAAGGTTTGTACGGTTTCTCCTGATGATTTTAATGTGCTTGTGGATACCTCCTGATCATGTTCCCGTCACTACATTGGTCCATGTGGAAGAATTGTGAAGGTGTTTGAAGATTATTCCTGGATAGCATATTGTGTAACCAGTTTTGGCCGACCTGGTTAATCCTAGTGATTGCAGAGATCTTTAGAAGATTGTGGAAGCATGATGAAGCGTGAAAGATCGTGTTTGAGTCCTAACTAAGGCATGGCATGATCCGAGTACGCTTTTACTTCATCCCCTTTGCATAATGTTGTAATAGGTCAAGACCTATTTTGTAAATGTTTGTAATGCCCACCTTGGAGAATGTTCCAATGGTTGATGATTGTAATGCCGACCTTGATGATCATTCCAAGGTTAAGTGAGTGTATAAATACTTGCAGTTGAGTCATGGAAAAGTTGTCCTTGAGCAAAGATGGAAAAATAATAAGAAAGGTCCAAAAGGTAGAGCAGAGAAGAGGCAGAGCAGAGCAGAGGAATTGTTGTACTTCAATCACATACATAAAAAGGTGTTGATCATGGTAGTGATCTTGACAGTGAGCTGCCAGTAAGGTTTAACAACCCTCAGGGTTTAATATCCCTCAGGGTTTAATAGGCCTTATTGTAATCTTGCTAGGTTTAGGGTTGAGGCAGTGAGCCTGCTAGACCTAGTTGTTCTTCATGGTAGTGAGCCAGTATGTTTAGGCCCATGGAGTCACCAAGCCTCAACATCATTATTTCAAGATTGCAATATATATTGAGAGTTAACCCTCTCTGTGGTTTTTCCCCACCTTGGGGTTTTCCATGTAAAATTTGGTCTCTCTTGTGTTTGATGTTGCATCTGTGGTTAAGTTTCTGATTTCATGCATTCATTGTTAAATCACAATAATTGTGGATAAGTGATTAATGTTTAATTGCAGAAGTGATTAAGTTTTTGAGACAATTGATTCGCCCCCCCTCTCAGTTGTCCGGCGCATATCAACACTAATAGGCAGTTTTAACTACCTGGCAACAGACTTTTCATCGAATCAGGAAGGCTAGATAAATTTGTTAAATGGACTGAGAGTTTTTTCTTTAGTGTTGGATTGGTTTTGTGTGCTCTAGAAAGGTATACTTGCATATACATGTAAGCAATGTGAGATTTGGTGATGGAAAACTATGGTTTTGTAAGCTATGAAGTTGAAATAGGTTCTCAGTGTATAAAAGGGGCTTTTTAATTATCTTTGTGTATGAAAGGGGCACCAAACTACATAATAAGCTGTATGTGATAGAGTGTGTATATTTTATGTCTGCAGGGGAAGTAAGTTCCTTGAATTATTATTTATATGGTCTTATGTTGGGTCTGGTTGGGTGTTTATACTATCATTGTGTTTGAGAAGGTTATGTTGGTTGGAGACAAGAAGAGATATAAGGTGTTGAAGTGGTTTGTAGAGAATATTGACATGTTTTGCGGGGGATATTGAAGTATTTTTGTATTATGTAATCACTGACAAGTGAGGTTGTATGTATGTTAAAGAAGGTTAAGTCATTTGATGCATTGTAGAGAATCAGGATAACCCTCTGAATTAAGTTTTCTTTCTCATATTTATGGTTTGTCAGTGAGTCACCATTATGCCAATGAGGCATAAATTGCTATGTGAGGCACAAATTTCTATGCGAGGCATATTACTATGTGAGGAATTCATTTGCTATGTGAGGCAAATGTCTATGTGAGGCATTTTTGGCTAGTGATGCCTTATATAATATTCTTTCATAGTGGTTTTTTCCCTTTTTGGGGTTTCCACTCAAATCCTTGTGTTATGTGTTGTGATTATGTGTCTCTTGTAATGTTGTTGATGAGTATGTATCTTGGTATTACTGCTTGTGTTCTTTGGTCTGAAACACATTTAAATGTCTTTTGGAAATAATAATTGTGATATTGTACATTGTATTAATTTTCAATAGAAAACTGATTCACACCCCCTTCTCAGTGTTCTGAAGTGTTCCAACAAGGTAGGCAAGCGGTTATTGCAAGCGTCAAGAATTGCAGAAATATTACTCAATCTCTTCATTGATTTTGAATTGAAAGCTTGTCGGTTGAACAATTTAGTATTCACCACAGGTTCAAATTTTTGCTTGATGACACCAACATCTATCAATTGTGATTCATTTTCTGTGAGGAAGTTAGGATTAATCAAAAGCAGAGCATTTCAAAATTTTGATTTCACTTGTTCAAAAAATTCCAAGGATTTATTCACTCCTTGTGAGATCCGACATGTGTTTGATAATTTCCATTCAATTTTGGCTATCCATGATTTGGATTGATTTTCTTCCTCACTTGTAAAAATGTTTTCAGCTATCAATACTTGGGAATCAATTTCAGCCATCTCCATGAGGTCTTTTAGGACTCCTTGCCATATAGATTCTTCTCTCTTGATAATCTTTATTTCTCTATCAATCTCTTGTCTCCTCGTTTCTGCTTCTGAAAGTAGTGTTTCAGCTTCTTCGATGAATTTCAAACCATGTAATACCAATTCACTTACCCACTATTTTAATGTTTTTCCATATGATTGATTCTCATGAATGCTTTCAATCACATATGTTTGGACATTAATTTCTGGCAACAAACTGACAAGAGCACCAACTGTTTCCAAAGATTGAGTTGAAGTATCAATGAAGGAACAAGATATGTAGCCATAACATGAACCTGTTGCTTTAACTAATCTTTTGTATGTTTTTCTTTTGTTATTCTTTCTACTAATTTAGCATCCGACATTTGAAAAAATGAATATCACCTTCACATGTTGAACGCTCAAGATCTATCCTATCAATGTGAAAATCAACTTCAGTGATTTCATTCATGTCTTTTTCTGACACAAGTTTGCAACTTCGACACACATATTTCTTGAGGTCGAATCAATCATCATCCTAGACATAATTTTTGCCTTTTTGGTTTTAGTATTCTTTTGGAATAGGTTGATGACCACATCTAGTTCAGGAATGAGCAACTGTGTCTTTCTCTTCTTATTTGATAGATTTTGTTTTAGCCAAGAAACATGAGGATTCAATGAAAAATCTGTAACATCAATAGGTAGCGAATATAGAGGAACATGCTAAGGTGGAACAACTGACGTACTCTCCTCATCTAGAAATGTATTGATAGGTGATGCAAAAGAGGCTTGTACCTTAGGAGATGAATTATGAGATGGCGAAGTAATTTGTACTCGTTCATAATCATCAGGGAAATTTTTAGGATTGATGGATTTATCCTTTGTGTCTTCTTGTAGTATGATTCTTTCCATTTTTTTGTTCCTTTATTCATTCATTGGATTCTTCTCTATGGACTTTTGGAAAACAATATCCTTTCCTTGGGTAATTTTGTGAGATTGGTTTTTCACAGAAGATCTTCAAGGAGTGGAAGATGAAGATTCCCCTTTCTTACCTTTGTTCCTCTTTGTAGTGTCAACTTCATTAGGAACTTGAGATGTTGCCATTTCTACAATTTTATTTCTTACCTTAATTTTCTAACCTTTCAAGAATATATGCAGTTCTTTCTTCAATATTTGTGATCTTTGGAATGGCCCAATTTATTGGCGGCAAAGGCAAAGTTTGAATCTTTTCATAATAGATTAATTCAACCAGATCTGACTCATCCTCTCCAATCCCTTGTGTATCCCAATTGAGTAGGAATTCTCTAATTTGAAATAAGGTAAACCTCATCCAACCTCTTTTCCTGACCTCGAAATCATCTTCACAATCTTCCCAAAAGTCTTCTATCTCAGGAATATGATTGCATCCAACACCTAGATTCAAATTCTCTTTAGCGAAATTCTTGCTATCAAAAGGGAATCTCATAGTGTAGCAGTAGAGATCTAGTTTTTCCATCGATCTCTCAATATTCTGTGCATCTGAGGATGACTTACACTCGAAATGTGTAAGGCCAATTGGAAAGGAAACTCCTATTTTCTTCTTGTCTCTACATCTTTTGTTGATTATGCCGAGTTGTCTGTAGAGTTCTATCAAAACAAGTTTTTTTGCAGGTATGGGCCTAACCGGTGTTGTCATTGATGTCAACATACTCCTGTTACATTAATGACGAGGTTTGGATGAGTTGTGTGTTGAGGATATTGAGAAAATTAGTCTCAATCAGGAATAGTGAAGAACAATGATGACATAAGGTAAAAGTCCAATATAGGATGATGATCAGAGGATGCAGATTAAAGGGTTTGTAGATATGTGTCTTAAGATGTTGCAGTAGAGATTTCAGAGGTCCGCATGAAGATTTGAAGAAGTTATGGCAGCTCAAGTGAAACCGGTTCTGACAGATGTTCAGTGATGACAGAGTGATACGGATAGGTCCGGTGAGATCCGGAAATGCATTCTCTGGTTCTACGGATTTGAGGAAGTGTTGGGGAAGTCTGTGTGGTGTGTCAACTCGATTGGTTCGTGGTTTGAAAGTCCGCAAGTATCTATTCCTTTCTGACAGTAATGGCAGACTGTGTTCTTGAGGTTCCAGATGAAGAAGAGAAGGATTTCAGTAAGTAGAGGAAGTGTGGATGTTCTTGGAGATTCAGGCAAGCTTGTGGAGGTCTTTGGATCATGTTCAGTTCGTGTTGACGGTCCGCATTAGAATTGGGGTACTGAAAATGAAGAATAACTTCCGGATGATGGTGTTCTTTCTGTGACTGGCCGACCAGATGAATTATACATCTTGCAGATGTTCTTGTGGATGTTTGCCGACTTATATGGTTGTTCCTAAGTTGATGTCATGTATAAATAAGGGATTGCAAAGTCATTTCAGTGGGGATTTATGGAGATGAGTGTGTGGTAGCGAGGAGAAGAGTGAAAGGCAGAGCAGAAGGTTTGGGCTTAAATGGAACTGACTCAAGCATGGTGAAGATGCTATTTACCAGTTCAAGTATGTAATACTTATTCTTTTGTAGAAAATGTGTCTCTTGTAGGCAGTGAGCCTCTTGTGAGCAGTGTGCTTGGGCAGTGAGCCCTAATTGACATGTGCCATTTTGTTCTTTCTATTTTTCTAACAGAGAATACATTCTTGGGTTAATCACCCCGTGGTTTTTCCCTTAATCGGGTTTTCCACGTCAAAAATCTTGGTGTCTCATGTGTTGATGTGTATCTATTCTTAACTTGTTGCATTATGCTTTCATGATTGATTTACTATTATGCTTGTGTGGAGTTAAGTATTTGACGAAGAAGAAAGTTTTGGACAACTGATTCACCCCCCCTCTCAGTTGTCTACGCTAAATCTGACAATTGGTATTAGAGCTAAGTTCCTCTGAAAGGAGCTTAACCGCTTGAGGAGATCCAGGATGTCGTCCTACAAGAAGGATAGTCCGAAGTTTGATGGAACTAATTTTCCTCTCTGGAAAGGTCGCATGAAATGTCACTTGTAGTGTATGGGATTTGCATACTGGTCCATGGTTACAAAATCTTATGTACCTCCACAGGGTGGTCTAACAACCCTAAATGAAATCAAAGATGCTGAAAACAATCTGCGGACCAAAGAAGCTCTTCTAAGTGCAGTATCTGACTTAGAGCTCTCAAATGTTATTGATCTACCAACTGCTTTTGAGATTTGGAATAAACTGGAACTTTTGCATGAAGGAGACCAGTATGTTAAATGTGCAAGGTTACAAATTCTAAAAGGAAAATTTGAAAAACTGAAGATGAGAGATGATGAAAATATTACCTCTTTTATGCCAAGAGTGAATCAGCTGGTTTGTGGGATTAGAAATGCAGGTGGAACCCTGAGTGAAGATGAGATCATTGGCAAAGTTCTCAGATCCCTTCCCGCTTCTTATAAAATCAAGGCTTTTACAATCGAAGAATTCAGAGCTCACACAAAGCCAAGTTTGGAGATGATCCTCCAAAGACTGAATCTGCATTCAAAGCCAGTGCCTTTGTAAAAGGGAAATAAAGGTTTGATCTGGGAGAAAACTCTTCAAGGAACCTATCATGGTATGAAAAAGCAAGAAAAGATTTGGAAGAAGAAGAAGCTGAAACTGCTCATCTTGAAGCTCTTATTGCAAAAAGACTACCAAGAGGATCCGGTAAGTATGAAGGGAAATTACCTTTTAAGTGTTTTAATTGCAATAAAATTGGTCATTTCACCTCAAGATGTTCAGAAAGATTTTCAAGACCAAATCCTAACAGACCAAGGTTTCAAAAGAATTGTTACTATGTTCATGAAGAAGATGATAATGAAGGAGTAACAGATGATGAATTAGAGACATGAAATAAATTCGGAAATGAATGGGTGTTTATTGCCATCAAAGAAGAGGAACCAATATCCTCTGTATCTGTCAATCATAAAGTTGAAGAAAGAGCTCTAGCTGCCCAAGTTGAAGCAAAGGATGATTGGGTCATTGACAGTGGATGCTCTCACCATGTGACAGGTGACAAGAATAAGTTCTTAAATTTGGAAAAGTATGAAGGAGGAATTGTAAAATTTGGAGATAATTCTGCTGGCAGAATCAGAGGTAGAGGAACTATTTCTCTTGATGGAAAGAACAAAACCGGTAATGTACTGTATGTTGAAGGATTAAAACACAATCTTCTCAGTGTTGGACAGCTGGTGGACAAAGGCTATGATCTCAGATTCAGGAATAGAAAATGCAAGATCTTTGAAAATTCCGGAACAAAGATTGCATCCGGTACTCAAACTAAAGGTAATATCTTCCACTTGGTTGGTACTGGTAAAAATTGCTTATTTGCTCAAATTGATCAGAGTTGGTTATGGCATAGGAGGATGTGTCATGTGAATTTTGATAATATCATCAAGATAAACAATACTCAGGCTATAAGAGATCTTCCAAAATTAGTGAAACCTACTAATAGCTTGTGCAAAGAATGTCAGTTGGGTAAACTGAGCAGAGTCACATTCAAAAGTAAGGAATTGTCTTCTACTGGACTGTTGGACTTAGTTCATATTGATCTTTGTGATCCGGCAAGAGTTAGGAGTATCCAAGGTGATAGATACTTCATGTTACTAATTGATGACTATTCTCAGATGATGTGGGTAACCTTTCTAAAAGAAAAATCAGAAGCACTTGAGAAATTCAAAATATTCAAGGCCATGGTGGAGAATGAAACCAGATTAAGATTGAAATGTCTGAGGTCTGATAGAGGTGGGGAATTCACATCTGGTGAATTCATAGACTTCTGTGAGAAACATAGAATAAAGAGACAGTTGTCTGCCCCTATAACTCCATAGCAGAATGGAGTTGTTGAGAGAAAGAACCGGACCATCCAGGAAGCATTCAGGACCATGATGATGGAAGCAAATGTTCCTCAGATCTATTGGAGAGAAGTTGTCAGCACTACAGTTTACACTCTAAATCGAGTTCAAATTAGAAACAATATCGGTAAGACTCCTTATAAACTTTGGTTTGGCATTACTCCCACTGTGAGATATTTCAGAGTTTTTGGTAGCAAATGTTACATTAAAAGGGATGAAGATCTAGGAAAGTTTGATGCTAGAAGTGATGAAGGAATATTCTTGGGTTACTCTACTCAAAGCAAAGCATATCGGTGTTACAACAAGAGACTGAGAAAGATTGTAGAAAGTGTAAATGTGAAAGTTGATGAAGAAATTGAAAAACCCTCAAGAATTCATGAGTATGATGAAGATGATCAGAATGGTGTTCAGATTCAAAGTATCCAAGCCTCTTTTGAGAAACAAAGTCAAGTTGATCCGGTAAGTCAGGAAGAAGAGATAAGTCTCAATGAGACTGATCTAGAATTAGAGGTGCAAGAAACTCCCAAAGTTCAAAGGTATGTAACTCTAAACCACTCTGAAGATCAGATCATAGGTGACAAAAGCAAAGGGGTGCAAACAAGGATGAGAATTGCTCAAAATTTAGATGAGTATTGTCTAATTTCAAAGATTGAACCTAAGACAGTGAATGAAGCTTGCAATGATGAAAATTGGTCAAAAGCAATGGAGGAAGAACTAATTTAGATTGAGAAAAATCACACTTGGGATCTTGTTCCCAGACCTAGAAACAAGAATGTGATTGGAACCAAATGGGTCTTCCGGAACAAACTGAATGAAGCTGGTGAAGTAATCGGAAATAAAGCTAGATTGGTCTGCAAGGGTTACTCTCAGATTGAAGGAGTTGATTTTGAAGAGACTTTTGCTCTGGTGGCAAGAATTGAAGCAGTCAGATTATTTCTTGCATTTGATACCTTTAAGGATTTCAAGGTGTATCAGATGGATGTCAAATAGGCCTTCTTAAAAGGTAATTTGGAAGAAGAAGTGTACATTGAGCAACCAGATGAATTTCAATTGTCTGATCATGGTGACATGGTCTGCAAATTGAAAAAGGCACTGTATGGACTGAAGCAAGCCCCAAGAGCCTGGTATGAAAGATTGGATAAGAATCTCCTAAAGATTGGCTTCACCAAAGGCACTGCTGACAGTAATTTGTATTTCAAAATTGATCATGACAATATCTTAATTGTTGAAGTATTTGTTGATGATATCATTTTTGGAGGAAGAGATAGTATGTGTAAAACTTTTGCAAGTCAAATGAAAAGTGAGTTTGAGATGTCCATGCTTGGAGAAATGAATTTCTTTTTGGGTCTACAAATTACTCAAACAAAGGAAGGAATCTTCATTCCTCAATCAAAATATGTGAAAGAATTGTTGAGGAAATTTGGCATGGAAGACTCTAAGCTAATGAACACTGCAATGGCAACTGGATGCAAGTTAAGCAAAGATGATGACTCTCTCAAGGTTGATCAGACAAAATATAGGTCAATGATTGGAGGACTGTTGTATCTCACCCAAACTAGACCAAACATTATGCAGGCTATTGGTCTTGTTGCTAGATTCCAAGCTGATCCTAGAGAATCTCATGTTATGGCAATCAAGAGGATTTTTAGATATCTAAAGGGGACAGTTGAGTATGGGTTTTGGTATCTTAGAGATCATGATTTCTCTCTTCATGCATATACAGATGCTAATTGGGCAGGGGATGTGGATGACCGGAAGAGTACCAGTGGACCGGAAGAGTACCAGTGGTGGAGCATTCTTTTTGGGGAAAAGATTGGTTTCTTGGTTAAGCAAGAAACAAGAAGCAATATCTCTGTCCACTGTAGAAGCAAAATATATTGCTGCAGCAGGTAGTTGTACTCAAGTTTTGTGGATGAAACAAATGTTAAGAGACATCAGAGTGGAGTATGAGGAGCCTATCACAATTTTCTATGATAATTCAAGTGCAATAAACATTTCTAAGAATCCGGTGTTGCATTCAAGGATATATTCAAAGACTAAACATATAGCCATGAAGTTTCACTTCTTGAGAGAACAAGTGAACAAGAATGAAGTCAGATTGGAGTTTGTGCCTTCCAAGGATCAGATTGCAGACATCTTTACAAAACCTCTGCTTAAGGACTCTTTTGAGTATCTAAGGGAGAAGTTAGGGGTTATTGCCCCTCCGGTGATAAACTAAGATGCACTAAGGTGCATCAGTCCGGTGCATATCACATTCACATCTTGTGGTCCAGACTGATGATGGGGAGCTGCTACTCAGGGGGAGTAGCAGATATGATTCTGAGGTGGTAGAGTTGCAAGTATGAGCCCTTTGCCATTGATGTCAAAGGGGGAGAGAAGACATGTGAAAAACAAGTGGTTGCTGATCAAAGGGGGAGCAGTAATGGGAGAGAAGAAATGTGAATGGTGGTTTCTATTAGGGGAAGTTGTGACAGTAAAGAAAAGTTCTTATCGTGATGGTCAAAACAATTTTTCACATCATATGTTGCCATCAATGACAAAGGGGGAGATTGTTGCAAGTATGGGCCTAACCGGTGTTGTCATTGATGTCAACATACTCCTGTTACATTAATGACAAGTTTTGGATGAGTTGTGTGTTGAGGATATTAAGAAAATTAGTCTCAATCAGGAATAGTGAAGAACAGTGATGACATAAGGTAAAAGTCCAATATAGGATGAGGATCAGAGGATGCAGATTAAAGGGTTTGTAGATATGTGTCTTAAGATGTTGCAGTAGAGATTTCAGAGGTCCGCATGAAGATTTGAAGAAGTTATGGCAGCTCAAGTGAAACCGGTTCCGGTAGATGTTTAGTGATGACAGAGTGATACAGATAGGTCCGGTGAGATTCGGAAATGCATTCTCCGGTTCTGTAGATTTGAGGAAGTGTTGGAGAAGTCTGTGTGGTGTGTCAACTCGATTGGTTCATGGTTTGAAGGTCCGCAAGTATCTATTCCTTTGTGACAGTAATGATAGACTGTGTTCTTGAGGTTCCGGATGAAGAAGAGAAGGATTTCAGTAAGTAGAGGAAGTGCGGATGTTTTTGGAGATTCAGGCAAGCTTGTGGAGGTCTTTGGATCATGTTCAGTTCGTGTTGACGGTCCGCATTAGAATTGGGGTACCTGAAATGAAGAATAACTTCCGGATGATGGTGTTCTTTCTGTGACTGGCTGACCGGATGAATTATACATCTTGCGGATGTTCTTGTGGATGTTTGCCGACTTAGATGGTTGTTCCTAAGTTGATGTCATGTATAAATAAGGGATTGCGAAGTCATTTCGAAGGTGGTGTGAAGATGAGTATGTGATAGCAAGGAGAAGAGCGAAAGGCAGAGCAGAAGGTTTGGGCTTAAATGGAACTGACTCAAGCATGGTGAAGATGCTATTTACCAGTTCAAGTATGTAATACTTATTCTTTTGTAGACAATGTGTCTCTTGTAGGCAGTGAGCCTCTTGTGAGCAATGTGCTCGGGTAGTGAGCCCTAATTGGCATGTGCCATTTTGTTCTTTCTATTCTTCTAATAGAGAATACATTTTTGGGTTAATCACTCTGTGGTTTTTCCCTTAACCGGGTTTTCTATGTCAAAAATCTTGGTGTCTCATGTGTTGATGTGTATTTGTTCTTAACTTGTTGCATTATGTTGTCATGATTGATTTACTATTATGCTTGTGTGGAGTTAAGTATTTGATGAAGAAGAAAGTTTTGGACAACTGATTCACCCCCCCTCTCAGTTGTCTACCCTAAATCTGACAAGTTTGTCATCTACATATCTGGGTAATTTGTATGGGTAGCCATCATAACCTCCAACTATTTTGTAAGTAAATTTTGGGAATTGAATGAAATAACTCCCATATCTTTTGACAAGTATCGTTGCCTCTGGAGATATTCTGAGTCTGGTATTTCCTTGAAAAACCCTTACTATTAACATGGTAAATGCAACATTCACTCTCCTGAAACTCTTTCGACTCTGTTTTAATTGTAACTGTGGGTAGTAATCATATATTTGTGTAGCATCATCATAAAGCCCCTGGGCACTGAGCCCTAGCCATGCTTTCATGCTTGCAATAGCGTAGAAGAGATAGGAGGACATGTAGAATCTCTGATCTGTTGCATAGTGAGTTAGCTGGTGATGCAGATTATCACTAACTATGCTTGCCGAATCGATGAATTATTTCCCATCAGATATGATGGTTATGAAAAGGTACATCCAATCTTGAAAATCTTTTGAATTTTCACTCCCTGTTAGCTTGTGGAGTAAAGCAATCAAATTGGAAATGTCTTCAACAAAAAGAGATATGTGGAGATTTTTAGGCAACTGAGATTTTCCAGCTTTGGGTGTGAGTAACCAGTTCTTTTCTATTTCATTGAGACATTTACTCTTCTTTTTTACAAAGTGTTGTTTTGCAATGCCCATATTAATGTCAGCAAATTGATCTCTGTTAGGTAATCTGAAAGTAATGTTGATGGAAGCATTATCCAACTTGGCTACCAATTGACCATCAATAGTCTTGATTTCTCTAGTTGCCGGTTTATACCCTTTGATGCATTCCAACACTAAATCTGGGCATTGTACTATTGTGGGAAAACCTGTAGCGCATGCTAATCCACTCTAATGTATTTTCTCTGCCATTGGAGACCTTTTACCTTCTTCCATTGTTTTCCAGAAATCTTTAAGGTCAATATGTCCCAATTTTCAGTCAGTAAATTTTGGAAGTGTGGATTCCAGCACTGACGCAAATTTAACCCCTTGATAATGGTACTTCATGATGAAACTGATTTTATATGTTTTCCAAGGCAGCTGATTTTGGTTATGCACCTCTTGTTTGCAGTTGTTTATAGGTTTCTATTGTCTTTTCAACAAATACATCTTCTGCATACCCTTCAACTTTGACATATGACGGGCTCTATTTATGTGAAGGCTGTGGGGTTTGGTTTTACAACTGAACTATTTTGAAACTTTCTAATGTTTCTACCACAGTCTTATTTTATGCATATATGATAATCATTGCAGTCCATTCAACCATATCTATTTGAAGCATTTTGTCAAAGTCTCACACACCATGTCTTTTATATGCTTCCAGAAATACATTTTGCATACATTTTTATTGGGCAAATTGCATAAATAACATGGAACAAGAACTCTATTCCTGCCTGGGCCGAGAGAATGCTGCCGTAGGTTGTGGAGTAATGGTTATCAACTGATTGCATTTACTTAAAAATTTCTAACATCTTCTTCGACAAATCAACTTTGTTTGCATCCTACACCATTCTCAAGACCATATTTCTCTAAGGCATTTTAGTCAAACCATTCATGTGCATTATCAATGCTTCCAAGTTTTGCATGTATGTCTGCCAGGGCGGCTACAAATATGTCAGCTGACAAAAACTCATCTTTAATCATGCTCCCATTAAGAACAGGCATAAAGTATTCGAGGAAAGATAGTGGGACTCAATATCACATCTTAATCTCATGCCATTGTGTAGAGATGCCTGCTTAAAGGAGATGTTACACTTTTATTTTAGCCCTCGTGAAGCAAAACTGCAAAGATTGAACTCTTTCTACATTTTGAATATGTAACTTATTTGGCACCAATATGAAGGATGGGAGCTAAGGTTGTGAAGGATACCTATTATGATGTGTATTTTCTTGAAGTTCTTAAACCTTCATTACGAGCAGAGGCAACAATCATTCGCGGTGAGAGATGAAACTTCTTCGAGTGCCTTGTCAAAACCCTCCTGCACTATGTTTATGCTTCCATATTCAGCATGCATGTCTATCGGCATGCTGCAATAGAAAATGTGAAGGGCGCAATTTTTACACCAACCAGTTGCATGCTTTTGAAAGTTTATAAATCTTCACAAATCACTTTTATGTGTATCCTATGCTAATTGCGTTCTACGAGATGGCACTTCTTTGAGGCATTCTATCAAACTGTTCACGCACCCATGTCTACCAATGTTTTCACGTTTCACATGCAATATCTACAGGGCATTTGCGACTACAACATCTAAGAAAATTCTTCTATCTTTTATCCTTCGATGAATGTTGATTTGCTGTTCAAAGTCTCACATTTTAGCACAGGCAGTGATACACTGGTAAATATCATGGATAGCAGCCTTGCACTTGCCAAGTGCATTTGCTTGAATGTTTCTAAAGCCTTTACAACAAATCCATATTGTACATGTCCTATGATCATTTCATGTCATGAATGCTTCTACGTTCGGTATCAGAGCATATATAACTGCAATACAAAACCTAGATCTGTGATGCTTTGATAGAGGTCCATACTTTGCTTGAAAAGCTCTCATTTTAGCATAGGATGGGAGTATGCTGACAAAGGCGTTTAAAATTTGGCTCCCAGTGCACCTACTTGAAGATTTTTTAGCAAAACTAGTTTGTACACATCTCTTGCATTTCATGAGACCTCATGGTGACATTTTAGAGGTGTTTTACTTTGAGAAACTTCTAGCCTTTTTGCATGCAAGTGCAACCTTATACATGGTGAATACATTCCCATATTATTCTCGGGCATTCACAACAAATATAGGTGGTTTTCAAGGGATGTGGGGAGTGAGTGGTTAGCGGCTTATCATGCAACATTTAAACTTCATCACTAGGCAAAGGCACTTTGGAAACCACTCATGTGATGTGATGAGAAAGAGAGTTTCATTTTATCGGTAATGAATACTAGTTTTGAAATTTAATATGTTGACCGATACGTTTGGATGGTTCTGAGCCTATCGACCTTTTTAGATGCTTTCTTAACTTCGTAAAAGAACCGATTAAGATTTTTGAAACTAATTTTCATAGCCTTGTCGGAGTTTTATACGACTTTAGAAAGTCTTGATGAGAGCCAATAAAGATCTTAAGACAATATTTTCTTTTTATTTTTCGGTGTTTTAAAGTACTTTAGAAACTAAATAAAATCCCTGACAACTATAATGAGCTCCCTTCACTGGCGACTTTAGAAGTTTTGATAACTTCATCGAGGAAGTTAGGAACTTAGTAAATTGAATATTTTTACCGATGGCGATCGACACTTTGGTATCTTGTCATGCCCACATTCTCCATGTGGTTATGACACGGTAACCACATGTCATGACCACGATTGTCATGTGGTCATGACACGAAATATGAAAAAATTTCCCCTCGACACCACAAAACCCCCTCGTGCGCAACATGTGTAGGAGTGAAGGACAACACTGAGAGGGGGGGTGAATCAGTGTTGTGAGAATTTTCAAATCTTTTTACAAACTTTAACTTTCAGAGCACAAGGAGAGAAAGATACCATTGATTTGTCAAATACATATGCACATGACTGTGAATGCAGAAAGAGAACAAAACTTCATAAGTAAATCAAACACACACAAAGAAGATCAATATGAATCATGACACAAGATATGCATGAGTGGAAAACCCATCAGGGGTAGAAAAACCACTCCAAAACTGCCTCACTGGCTTAAATGAAAAACTTCTTACAAATGTCTCACTGACATATACAGAGGTCTCACTGACCACAAGCCTCACTGGCATAGGAAGGTCTCACTGACCACAAGCCTCATTGGCATAGGAAGGTCTCACTGACCACAAGCCTCACTAGCATACTGTGCCTCACTGGCAAACACAATCACTATTAACAAAACATCAAACCTTGTGTGCAAGACATGATTGTCGTTCAATTAGATTTGCACCATTGTATATTCTGTGTTTCATCATACAACCTTATACCTCCTGTTTGATTTTCAAGTCAAGACCATTTTCTTTTACACACTACTGCAAACAAGCTCCATATACAAATCTCTATAAACAATTTTCTCTGCAAATTATCTCTATCAATCTTTCATCAATCACTGCAATCAAAGCTTGATTCCTTGCAATCAAAAACATTACAAACAACTGCAAGTGTCTTTAAACATTTGGATATTCCTATAAGAACATTTCACTATGAAGAATATCTCACAATATGTCTTCTACTCTGCAAAATTGGTTCACTCAATCATTCATCTGTATCATCAAATTATTTTCATCATTGATCTGCATAACCTCCACACACACCCGTCAATGTACCTGGAAAACCATTATATGTAAATTGAATGTCTCTTCACCTTTCATCTTCTGTATGTTTTATCTCTGTCAAATTATGAAGTTGCATTAATGCACCTGAAAAAATTATTATAAATAAAAGGACTCTTGATGTTCCTCTTCTCTGCAAAATGATTGGCAAGATCATTGAAATTCCTTCTCCCTTAAAACTTTTTCAATATTCAACAACCTGCAAAATGACTCTTCATATCCTACAAAATCAATTTCATCTTTTTATGACCTTTCATATTCTTTAACATTTCAATTAGTGTCCTGTAGGAGAAAATAAAATCTCTTTGAATATCTAGTCTTTTCATTTTCATCTCCTTCTCTACAAATTCCTGCAATCAAACTCTTTATCTTCTCAAGAAAATCAATCTTCAATGATAATAACTTCATCCTCAAAAAAAATCTTCACCAAAAGAAATTACATTCAGATTCTCTGAAACCATCTGTATGAGCTCTTAAAAAGATAAAAAATCTTTATACAATATTACTTTCCCTTTTCTTTTAACACATGAGATGGATTTTAAAAGGAATAAATCTCTTAAATAGAAACTCCTGAAAATCTTAACATGCCCACCTTTTGTTTAAAGCATAATTAGAAATTACTTTTTAATGTCATAAAAATGACATAAGTAGGGGCCGACCACTTTAGTGGTTTAAAAACAAAGTTTCTAAAAATAAACTAAAGCCATAAAAAGGCTTAGTGATCGGGTATCCACAATAGAAACTTTAAAAACATATTACATACTCCCCAAAAAGGCAATTCGATGCCTAAGATGAAAATCATTATTTTTCGGGCTTCAGAAAAAACTTTGTGGTTTATGCCTTAAAGCATGGTCTTTACAAGTTTTGCCGCTCACTTTATAAGGTATTTGAAATGTGCTCCATAGATTTGCCGCCCATAAACAAAATGCATAACCAATGGATTCGGTGGAAAGATAGACGGGGCCGGTGGACACAATGTATAAGAACCCTTTGGCCGTTCAATATAAGTGAAATGACCTACAACATCAGGCAATGAACAGTTATAACAAAAAGGTGAAATGTCACATATGGGTAGTTAATAGTAAATAGAATTTCAACAAGGTATGAAGGCTTATGATGGTACGAGGCTTTGAAAAGTATAAGTCATGAACCATTGTCCATTTGATCATCATGCATTAAAACAACTTTGTAACTTGTCCATCACTACTGTCATTGCTATGTCCTGAGACAACTTGTTCAGAGACAAAATGAAGCACCTTGTTGAATGTTTGTTAGGTGTTAAGCACATTGCCATTTTACCTCTGTAAAGACACTTAACTTTAACACTGACCACATTGCATGAACCAAGAATGATATGCCATTTTCTCATGAAGTATGAGGCATAAGCCTATGGATAGATGAAGTAATAGCTCACTCAATACTACTTGAAAAATGATGAAACATCTTGACCTAAAAGAAGTACAAGTCTTGAATGAACAACTTTCTTTGCAACAATATTGTGAATAACATCAAAAAAAAGAATAAACCAAGTGAACTCCTGAGATCATTTCTACCATAATGAAACCAATCCTTGATCCAACCTTACTGTAGAGAATGCCAAACAATAAACACCTCAAAAAAATGCAATCATACACCTAGATATCAAATCATGATGAAGACTACTATGTTTCACTACATATCATGTCATCTTTATCAACCATACTGAACAAGCTGTGATGGAAAGAATACACAAGACGATGTACTCCTGATCCTCCTGGTGTCCTGCAACAACTATGGCAACTTTACATCACCCACTGAACAAACTTTTGACATCAATGACAACTCTTACCATCAACATGCACACTCGATGACACTAGCTCACAACGTAGTCTGCAAGTAACATTATGCGCAACACCTGTAGGCAGGGAAGTCAATCATGTTCGGGTTAATACGATCTCCAATCGTAACCCTACGATGTTAGCCACTAGGGGGTTTACGTTGCGAAAGACAACATTGAGAGGGCTAAATTCCTACACAAGATTCGACGCTGGATAAACCCTAATGAAGTGGGTCGATTTCAAATAAAGTTCCAAATCCAATTTAAATCACTCTAATCATCTAAGGTAGGGAATATTAAACTAATACTAAGAAAAAATAACCCATACATAGCCTAGGGAAATTTTGCCAGCATAACGGTGCAAAATAAAAATAGGAAACCTCCTATAGTAATTTCAACAGCATAACGGCACCTCATCAACTATAGGAAGGCACAAAATTGATTTAAAATAGAATTCCTACCTAGGCCTTTAATCAATTTTAAATAAAACTAAGCAATATTTCGACCATATCCCATCCCAAATATATTTCAAAAAAGTGTTTATTTAATAAGTAAATGCTACAAGCAAAATAAATTCACTAATGGTTTAAATAACGATATTTAAATAAAACTTCGTTAACTTAATTTAAAATAAACTAAAAAGATATAATTTCCTCTATACAACTATGTCAAATAAAATATAAATACTCCCAACAAGGCTTTAATTCCAATCATGCCAATAATTTAATATAACCCGTAGACTAAAACATAAGATTTAAATTAATCAATCTTCCTCTATAGTGCACAACCCAAATACATTTAATTAAATAATTAAAAGCACAAAGTCAAAAACACTTCAAAGCAAAATGGGTCAACACCTCCAAGTGGGTTTAATTACAACTAATCTAGTTTAGGACTAAGCACTTCACTAAACACTAGGGCACGAAACCCTAAGTTTATTTTATAAAAGCTTACATCTCCCCTCATTTGCTCATTTAGAAGCTAAAATGTTTTTGGTTGGTTGCAGGTTAAGAGGAGCAAGTGGGTGGATGGTACCTCCCCAAGTGGGAGGTATCATCCAACCAAGGGGATAGTTTACTAATTTTTCTATAATGTTTATATTCTAATATTTTCCTACAGGTTGTTTATACAAGCTTTAATTTCTAACAAATTTCCTAATATGTTTCTTTTCTATAATTCTCTAACTGGTTATTATCTCATTTTGTCTTTTGAAAAGCAACTCATAACTAAATATTCATATTGATCTTATTATTTCCAAATATGCATGTCTCTGTTTTTATTTTGTAAAAATACCACAGAGAAATAAGAATACATAAATAGTAGGTGTGATAATATATATATATATATATATATATATATATATAAACATCTTTTATTTAAAGGAAGCATATTGTTCCATAGTATACACAGAGGATTTAATATACAGAGGAAATAACATGCCCATATATATATATAAACCACATCAAATATTATTATAATTCTCAAAGGCGAAACCACAGTCAAAACGCAGAGTCGAAGGTTAAAATCTGCGTAGGGTTTGCATAACATAGAGGTCGTGGTTTATACGTCTGCGGCTTGTCTCAAGCATTTCAAAGGAAACAAAGGGGGAGAGGGGAGGTGGCTCCGCCTCCCCACAGAGCTTTAAGCTCTGTGGAGGGGCAGGGTCACCGTCCCCTCCACACCACATACTCTGCATTAAGTATTGCAACCGTAGGGGAGGTTTCGACCCCTCTGTGACCATCCCTTATTTCATTTCAAAATGCATTCACATGACAGTCGTGCCCTAATCTGTGGGCAATAAAATGCATACAAATAACAATTGTGCCCTAATCCATGGGCAATAAAATGCAATGCATTTCATAACTTAGGTCTTTTACTATATATAACTATTTTTAAATATCTACTCATTGCCAAAAACTAGTGACTTAATAAAATACAATTTACATTTTAAAAAAAAAAAAAAATCATATTTATATTTATATTTCTATATATAAATGTATATTACCATATATATATATATATATAACACTATACACAACTTTTCTTAAATAAGATTTCTCAATCACATAATTACTAAATCACATAATTACTAAGTAAATGAATACACAAACAAATGAACACATATATATAAAAATAAAAGAACTTTTCATACTATCTAACATAAGCATGAATAATTATTTTTTTGCTTCTTTATAAGCATTAGGGTAAGATTAGTAAATATTTCAAAAAGAATAGTTTATATGAATTGTTTACTCACTACATCTATTTCACATTTTTCTTAAAAGTAAATCAAGATTAATATAGAGAGAGATAGAAAGAGAGATTAATAATTCCTTTCCATACACAAATGAAATAAAACAACTTGATAACTTTTCTTATTCATAATAACAACAATATTTACAAGTAGACAAGGTATCCAAAATCCCTTAAGAGTTTAACTCTTCCAAGGTGACAAAACTATTACAATATCCAAATGAAGGTGAGGCATCTCAATGCACTCCCTTTTACAACAAAGTTTTAAAACACAAAACTCTTGATTTCTCTAGAAGCCAACTCCTCCAAGCCTTCAAGTAACCTACAACAATAAAACAACAAGGTATCCATACCCATGGGAAGCTCACCTCCCAACCTAGGCCTAAAATAGGCCACCCCCAAGCTTGGAGGTCTTCCAAGCAACCAAGTTTTAATCCACAACAATCAAACACTCATTTCATGCACAACAACACCCAACCCAAGGCATATTAGAAAACTAATCCACGTTAGAGATGGATTTGAAAAGGGTGAGAGAGTGGATTCACTCTACTCAAGGAGACCCACACTCTTAAACACATATCCTCTTGAATCACTTGGCCTATTGCCATACTTCACATATCTCAAAAATCGAGGCACTCATGCCATAACCCAAACTTCTCTAAAACTCCAAAATAAGGCCCTTGGCTACAAAATAAACACCATAACCAAGAGGGGAACCGAGGAGGTTCTCATCCTGTCTCACCCAACACCCAGGTGAACTCTCTCATAAGGAGAGTCACCCAAACAACCCATAAACCCTTAACACATAAAAACCAAAATACATAATCACAAAACATGCATACTCACATAGCAATAGTAACAAAAGCAATGGTTCAAACATGATAAATACCTCAAAGCTTCAAAATGGAGTGAGTTTTGGTGAAGAGCTTCCACAAGTGCTCCCAAAATCTGCAAGTCCTTCTCTCTCCCAACACAAGATCATAAATTCCCAAAAGAAATGAAAAGAAGAACCCTCCTCTCATCAAAATAAGGGAGATATAAAGACAAGGCTCTCAAACCCTAATGGATGAGAAGGTGACACTTGTCACCTTCTCCTCCATCCACATAACCCTTCTCTCAACCCCACATGAATGTGGAGGTGACAAGTATGCTACACATTCCCCCACAAGTGCTCACACATGTGAGAGCATAGGGGAATGTGAGCACACAACAGGAAGCTTCTTATGAATGGGGAGGTGACACTTGTCACCTCCTCACTCATTTAAGCTACACTCCTCCCCACAAGTGCTCTCACACATGTGTGAGAGCACGGGGAAGAGGTTCACACATGGGAGAAGCTTCTAAAGCATGAGAAGCAAGGGTAACCTTACCCAAGTGGGTGAGGTTGTGGTTAAGTGGGATGGTGACCTTCCAACCACCCTCACACTTCCCAAACTCGTCATTTGACCTTAGGGTCAAGTTTGGGTTACCATACAAGGTCCAAATCAAGTTTAAATAATCTAGAAATGGTCCTAGACCCTAGGGGTATGACCTAGGGTCAAAATTTGACCATTAGGAACCCTTAGAAATACATAAAATCACATAAAAGTGGCTTCAAACATTTAGCACTTTAAATAAGTGCAAACTGAAAAATACATTTGTACAACACTTCAAGAGATAAATTGAAAAGGTAAGAACTATACAAAATGTCATAAATCAATTACAACAATTATCAACATTCTCAAACACATCTGACCTTAGTCCTACTTAGGACTAGGTCGGCTAAACAAGGAATAACATATGGTTGTTGTCCGACCTCCAAATTTCCATGGGTATGGAAAAGTAACCTACACATGTCTAAGCACACATCAATAGTACATGATATAATAGCCGAAGCAAATGAAAATCATACATTACACACACATGATCGCAATATAAAACACCAAGATAATCCAAGGTAACATAATGTCTCTCAAAACAACCATTACTCATAAGTATAAATTAGAATCACATATGGTAAGAGATAACATCAGTCTCAACAACTAAGCACATATCAATAGCATCAAATGTCATCCTAGCATGTAACAACATAACATCAAATGGAAATCTAACATGCCATCTAACCAACCATAATGGATAATCTGTCTATCTAATCTAGTAAGAGATAAGGTAATAAGGTCCAAGTGCGAGATCAATAGTCCCCAAAATACACAAGACCATAATAAATCCATCGAAAGAGTACCATAAGCAAAATAATATAGGTGAGGTAAAAGTAGGCCTCACGTATCCTTTCACAACTTCTATCGACATTTTGAAGGAGTTTTAAAACATTTCAACTTCTCCGATTTTATAGGTTTTAAACCCTTTTGAACTATTGAATGTACTCTTTTGTCTTCATGAGATGTGGAGTTTAGATGAACAAAATCCGTGGCTTTTTGGTTTTGGAACCAATCAACTTAATTCCTTCATTGGTGGAGAATGATAGTGTCAAAACAAAATTGCCAAACTCTTGCATAAAATGAGCATTAAGAATCTCAGTGTCTGTCAATGTAGGTAAACAATGTGAACAAAGAAAAATGTGACATCTCAGTAAAAAGATATCTCAAAGACTCACATAGGAAAAATGTGACACTAACGTTTTCCAATCGAAACATGACTTGGCGAAAAGGGTTTAATGCATGGTTAAGCTTGTCATTTGGACACAAAGAGTTTAAATTTTGAAGTATAGAAACATGGTCGACAACTGGCTCTAACTGCCAACAAGGACTATGAAGGACGCAAGAGAACCCAAATATATTTGATAAAACTAATAGCCTTGTTCATTGGGCAAATAGAGTCAGGATACAACAAACCAAAAATGGGACAAAACAGACCGACACAACAAAAAGAGCTAAGCACTACTTATATATAGAGGGTATTGGGAATAATCCCACTTTACTGATTGAAAAGTTTTAAATACTGCCCATTATAGTGAAGAGGCGGCAGAGTACAATCAAGATATGACAGGTAAAAAGAATTTTCACCACAGACTTCTCTGATTTGAAATGACCTTTCCACAAAGAGTCAAATTTCCCATGCATGCCTTTGGGTTCTTTCCTCTTATCCCACAACACAATCTCCACAAAAAGCTACCTTTGTTTGGCCCTCTTATCAATAGTCTCTTAACCTTCGCTTGTTGTTCTGCAATCCTATCTATTACCAAGCTCCTTTGTTCCTCCACTTTTGTCAAATACATGATTCTTTTCTCCAGAGTCTTTAAACTTATTATATTCAATTATTGTATGAAGAGAAAGAGCGGTGAGTTCTAGAGGGATCGGCAACCGAGCATCTATTCCATATACTAGTTGGAAGGGAGACATGCCAATAATCTTTTGTATGTGGTTCTGTCGGCCCATAACGCATCGAATAATTTATTGTGCCAATTCTTTTGTCTCTCTTCAACTAGCTTACGCATGATGGAGATAAGGTTTTTATTTGAGGATTCTGGTAGTCCATTTCCTTGTGGATAATAGTCAAACGAATACGTTTGCATGATATCATACTTGTAAGAAAAATCAAAGATTTTGTAAGAGGAGAAATTTGAAGCATTGCTGTGACAATCTTTTGAGGAACACCAAACCTCACGAGGATATTCTCTTTTAGAAAATCACACACCATATGGGAAGAAGTTTATTGAACTGGGATGGCTTCTACCCATTTAGTAAAGTAATCTATGGTGGCCAAGATGTGCATATGCCCAACACTAGATGAGGGGTGAAGTGGGCCAATAAAATCTAATCCCCATTGCTGAATGGGTTCCTCTATGATAACTGGCCTTAATGGCTGTGCGACTAACTTGACTTTTCCTTTGAACTGTTGGCAAGACTCACAACTTTTCACCCATTGATTTGCATCTTTGAATCTACCAGGCCAATAGTAATTATGCCTTAAAAGTTTGTAGGCTGTAACACTAGATGAAAAATGACTGCCATAGGCTTCATTATGGAACAACTAAAGTAATTTATCTTGTTGTTCTTTATCCACACACGTCAAAAAAGTTTCATCCACCCCTTTTTTATATAATGTGCCTTCCCAAATGATATACTTTGCAACCTCTAACTTGATTGTTCTTTCTAGTTTGGGGTTAGGTGTGGAGGACATTCATCGTAGGACAAGAAATAGGCGATGTCTGAGAACCATTCATCTGTCAAGCCTACAAATAATACCAAAGGTAACTCATCATTTTCTTCTTAAGGCTTCTCATCTATGCTGTTTTTTGCTATGAGCTTACACAAACCTCTACCTCGCACCAAATTGGTAGGTCTTATATCGATTCCATATTCTTGAACTTTGGCAATCCAGGAATGTTGCAAGTATGAGGTGAACCAGTGTTGTCATTGATGTCAACATACTCATATTACATTGACAAGAAGGATTGGATGAGCTGTGTGTTGAGGATATTGAGAAAATTACCCTCAGTCAGGAACAGTGAAGAACAGTGATGAGAAGAAGGCAAATATATTGGATAGGTTGAGAACCGGAGGATGCGGATTAAAGGGTTTGCAGATATGAGTCTTGAGATGCTTCAGTCAAGTTTTCAGAGGTCCGCATGAAGACCTGAAGAAGTTATGGCTGTCTGTGTGGAACCAGTTCCGGCAAGTGCTTAGAGGTGACAGAGGATCACAGAAAGGTCCGGTGAGGTCCGGAATTGTACAATCCTAATCTGCGGATTGGAAAGAGTATTTGGGATGTCCTTGTGATGTGCCATCTCGAGTTGTGTATGATTTGGAGGTCCGGAAGTACCTCTTACATTATGATAGTGGCGACAGACTGTGTTCTTGAAGTTCCGGATAAGGAGGATAAGAGATTTCAGTAAGTAAAGGAAATGCGGATGTACCTGGTCATTCAGACAGGCTTGTGAAGGTTCTTGGATCATGTTGAGGTTGTGTCATTGGTCCGCATTGATAATGTATGATTTGAAGGTCCGGAAGTACCTTCTACAGTGGCGACAGACTGTGTTCTTGAAGTTCCGGATGAGGAAGACAAGAGATTCCAGCAAGTAAAGGAAGTGCAGATATATCCGGACATTCAGACAGGCTTGTGAAGTTTTCTGGATCGTGTTGAGGTTGTGTTGTTGATCCGCATTGATAGTAGAGCCCGGAATTGAAGTTATTCTTCCGGATGAAGTTCTTGCCCTGTTTAGCCGACCGGATGAGTTGTTCGTCCTGCGAATGTTCTTGTGGTGGCCGACCGGATGTGTTATTCATCTTGCGGATACTCTTATGATTGTTTGCCGACTTAGATGTTTGATCCTAAGTCGATGTCTTGTATAAATAACGGTCTGTGAGTTCATTTCGAGGTGTGGTGTGTGAGGATGAGTGTGGCATAGCGAAGAGAAGTGCGAAAGGCAGAACAGAGGTTTTTAGGCTTAATTGGAACTAATCCGGACATGGTAGAGATGTCATTCTCCAGTTCAAGACTGTGATTTTTATCACTTTGTAGACAATGTGTCTCCTTGTAGGCAGTGGGCCTCTTTGTGAGCAGTGTGCTCGGGCAGTGAGCCCTAATTGGCATGTGCCATTCATTTTTCTTTATTCTTCTAACAGAGAATAATTCTTGGGTTAATCACCCCGTGGTTTTTCCCTTAACCGGGTTTTCCACGTCAAAATCTTGGTGTTCAATGTGTTGATGCTTATCTGCTCTTGTGTTTATGTATTATGCTTTCATGGATGATTAATTGATATGCTGCTAACTAACAACAAAGAATCAAGTGTTTGAAAGAACAAGAAGTTTTGTACAACTGATTCACCCCCCCCCTCTCAGTTGTATGACCTAGATCCAACAAGGAAGCCCTTTTGTTGACGCCTATTTCCTGCTGAGTAAGAATGGTCTTAACCATAGTATCAGCTACAAAAACATTTAAGTGTGATTTCAGAATGCAAAACCTAAAACATTTCATGGCTTTGACCACAACATAGGCATGCTTCTGTGCCACATAATAATTAAGCTCATGTTTCTTTAGAGGGATGCTCAAGAATGCAATAGGAGCCTCGATATGATCATCATTACATTAAGTCAAAATAGCAGATAGAGTGTGTTGTGAAGCATAACAATACATAATGAAATCTTTTGAAAAATCAGGATGGACTACAACTAGAGCATTTGCAATTGCAAATTTGATATCTTGGAACACCTTTTTGCCTTGTTCGGTCCATTTAAATACTATCTTATCTCTCATCATATCTACAATATGGAGAGTTAACTCAGAAAAATCTGGTACAAATCGCTTGAGGAAATTAATCTGGTCGAACGACTTCACCCCAGGTTTGCTTGGTGGTAATCACAATTTCTAGATAGCTTCAACTCATTCTGGATCAATCTGAATTCTATCCTTAGATACAATGTGCCCTAGCAATTTTCCTTTAGTAACCCCAAAAATAGACTTCTTGGGGTTTAAAGAAATTCGTTGTTCATGGCAGCATTGTAAGACCAATTCCAAATGTTGAATATGATCTTTTTTCTTCAAAAAGACTATCAGATCATCCAAATATATCACAATAATTTTGTTTTTCATGTCCCCAAACAAAATGGCCATGGCTCGTTGGAAACTTGCACCGACATTGATCAATCCTAATGGCATTCTATTATAGGCTAGAGTTCCCCAAGGTGTTGTGAAGGCAATTTTATGTTGATCTACAGGGGCAACTTGGATATGGTTATACCTCAAAAACCTGTCGAGTAGAGACATCATCTCTAATCCAGCAACAGTTTGTAAAACATGATCCATCATGGGCAAAGGGTAGTTGTCTTTCAAAGACGCCTGGTTAAGATTTTGAAGATCAATGCAAATCCTTATTTCACAATTCTTTTTCCTCACAAGTACTATATTCGCTACCCAAGTCTAATGGTGAATGGGGTATATGATTCTAGCTTTTAACATCTTATCAATCTCTACGAAAATAGTACCAGCGACTTTCAGATTGAATTTTCTCTATTTTTGTCGGAAAGGGGTAGCTTTGGGTTTAAGGGCGATGTGGTGCTGAAATTTTCCATCCATGAAAATGTTCAAATCATCATAGCACCAAGCGAACAGATCTTTGTATTTGATCAACAGAGCTATGAGTTTCTTCCTTTCATGTGGTGAGCATGCTTTACTGATGTAAACAATCTTAGGTTCATCTTTAGTGCCAATGTTCACTTTATCATATTGAGAGAGATTCTCAATCTTCTTTTTAGTCTTACTTTTCTAGTATGATCATGCTTATCAAACAAGCTTTCCAGAGCAATCAAAACTTTAGGGATAGTATTTCCCTTTAATTGCAATACTTCATCTTCTTTAGGGAACTCACTCCCTTCAAACAACAAATTAACAAAGCTACCGGCCTTTTCCAGAAAATATATGATTTGTTTATCATCATCAAAAACCTACCAATGCATATCGTTATCGATCACACTTGGTCGGTACACCAGTTCAATCTTATACTCATCTTTATTGAACTCTGGATGTGGGAGTAACATGGCTACAAAAACAACAAGGTAGTCAGCCTTAGTATTGAGAGCCCGAGGAATTGCTTCGATTGAAAAAGCATCAAAGTACTCTATATGATCCCATATTAAGTTTCGATATTTTCTGAATTTAACATTCTTTGTTTGAACCGGTTTCTTATTTGCTTGACTACTAATTCCACATTTCTGAGCACTCTTAGGATTTTAATTCTTTTTTCCTTGGCAGCCTAGAGGCCTAAAAGGTGGGCCTCGTATTCTATCATATTGTTTGTGTTATCAAAAACAAATTTAAAAGCTAAATGGAACTTTTCCCCTGTAAGTGAGATGAAAACAATTCCAGTCCCTGAGCCGTGAGAAGAACAACTCCTGTCAAATTCCATAGTCCATAGGCCAGAGGACATGTCAAGAGAAATAACTTCAGGGGCTATTTCTTTTTTCTGCATGAGTAAACATGTGCCGGGACCGGTCTCTTCACATAGTATTTCTCCTCGTGGCTCTTCTGACTTTAGAACAATATATTTTGCCTTTGGTTCTAGATTTAGGTTGACTTTCTTTCTATTGATAGGAATCAAAGAGTGGGACTAGTCTAGCTGAATTTTCCCCCTAGGTCCTTACAGAAGCTTCTACTAAGAAGCATGCCATAACTCGTAGGAATATCAGTAACTAGGATTGTGAGCTTTAGTTTCTTTTGAGGAAAGGTGGCCAACATGACTTGCACATCTTTGACCTGACCTACCAATGAGACCATTTGAGACTCCATCAAATAGACTTTCCCTGAGGGTTTATTTAATGACAAGCCAAGAGCATGAGCAACTTTAGTAGGCATAACATTGTCGGAGGCGCCAAAATCTATTATGCAATTGTTCAATTTACAACCATGTGTAAGGAGAGATAAAATGGGTCATTCTTATCTAGGACAACAACATTCACCAATGGAACATCATTTTGTGATGAGGTTTGCAAGACATTGTAATGTGAAAGATCTTCATGCAATAAATCATTTGACTGTTGATGTACTAAAGATGAAGGATCAAGTTTTCCTTTAATAATATGCACCAATCTCTCCAACTGATGGGGATTTGATTTTAAGTAATCGAGTTGAGAGATTTGCACCTTTGTCTTCTTTTAATGTTTTATAAAATCAAATACATCTTCAAACATGGAAGATGAATCAATAGGTAGTGAACCTTGTGTACCCTTATCTTTCGTGGTTGTAAGATGCTGGTTCTCTTGAGGATGCCTTCTTGATAGAATCTTGGTTATATTCTTTAGAACTTTAGAGGTCGACTCAACTTTCACTTTTTCTTCATTCTTCTGATACTAGTATCTTATAAACACATTACAAGAATGATTTTTAATATCGCGAACCTCTTACCTTTCGCTACCATATTCATACTCGAGAAAGATGATTGTAGGTTGCCCATAAGTCTTGTTTGTTTCATCTTCATGAGAGACATACTCTTCTATTTTCTCACTTGTTAAGTTCATTTGCATAAACCTCACCATTTCCGAACAAGTGCTGCCATCATGGTTAGTGGTTAGATGAAAATCGCACATAGCTATAGTTTGCTATTGACTGGACGAAGGATGTTCAATGGCTAACATTCGTGCTGGTGGAGGAAGTCAAGGTGACTTGTTTTGCTGATATGGAACATAATTCTTCCTTGGTATATCCTGATATAGCAGAGGTTGATTATGTGGAAGTTGTCTCTTAAGCAGGAGCAAATCTTTGGCTAACTTCTGTATCATTGGATCTGTGGTGGGTGGATTAGAAGATTGAGCTTTCCCTTTCTGCAAGTCTTTATTCCATTTTCTGACGGTTAATAAATCATCTTGAAATTCAATGGCCATGGCCTGTACGACTTCTAAATCAGGCACTCATGCTCTTCTCAAATGAAAGCTTATATCTAGAGGTTGCATGTTTAGAAAGAAGCACTTTTGATTCTGCGCAGTTGGTCTTTTAGCATTTTCAATTCTATTCACCAACTTGTTAAAACAAGCCACAAACTCTTGCATTGGCTCGTGAATCTCTTTCTTCATTTGAGTAATTTGTGCTAATAGTGCATGCTCATCTTCAACACTTTTGAAATGGTCTTCAAATTCTTGGCACATAGTCACCCATGAGTTTATAGTTCTAGCAGACAAATGTTGAGACCATTCCACTGCTCCTTTGGTTAAAGATTCTACAAATAATTGGACAAAAACATCTTCGTGCATAACCCATAGAACATCGCATGTGGCGAAGAAGGTATTAATGTGCTTGTCTGTAGAAACTTTCCCATCTCCACTGGATTTGGGTAAAAATTTCTTGAGTCCATGTGGTAAGTCATGCAATTGATTTCCCAAGGCAAGGGGGCCAATAGCCACTCCCAAGACACAAGTTGAGCCATTTGTAGTGGAGAGTTGGTTGAATATTTATGACAATAGGAACCACAGTTCCATGTAAAGTTAGTGCTTGATAAGTGGAAGAGGTAACATGGGTTCTAGTAGGGCTTCTTGTCGGTGAAGAAGGCTTACTAGCAGACTTGAATTTTCAAAATCAAGGTCAAAGATGCCCTTTTCACGGTCTCCTCTGGTATATCTCTTGTGGGCCAGCATGATTTATTATTTGAATAGGATTCATAGGGCGAAATTGTTGATTAGGTCAAATAGGTGGTCTTGGTTGTCTATCTCTTCTTGGGGCTTTTTGAATAGGAGTACGTCTTTTAGCTATTATCAATTCTTCTTCTGCGACACCTTGAGCTATTAATCGAGCACGAGCACGAATTTCTGTTCCGATATCTTCTTCTTCATCAAGTACTGCATCTGCTTCTTGATATTGATGATTTGACCTCCTATATTTCCAAGCCAGTACCCACAAGTCAGTAATTATATCTTCCTGTTTAAGGTCCAAACAATTAACATTTGATTGGAAAACAGGTCCAACCCTACGTTGCAGCACCATATTTATTGATCAAAAAGATTTTCTTTGAAGTCATCAAGGTGACTTTTGCCAAACAAAAAAAGTGTGTTCAGAGGCCCTAGTGGAGTTGCCAAAAATCTGTTGATAAATAGATTTTTCACTATAAAATGTAACCTTATATATCAACTCTGTTCGCCCGAAAAGATAGTGAAAATATGTACCAATAGTTGGTAAGGTTGTAGTTTTCTATCAACCTACCTCTGCGTTTGGAGGGGCAACTCCCTCGTATGATAGATTATGGATTCTTTTTGTGGTATTTATACTAAAATACCAAAAGGTTTACAAAGTGAAAATTAGAATGGAAGGTAAGGAAACTCAAAATAATAAACATACGAATATCAATTCAAGCCTTCAAGATAAAATAGATTTTGGAATAACTATGCTATAAAATGGAGAAAACACTTTCAAGTTTCATACACATAGGGCAAATTCATGAATTAAAGCACATGATTCCATAACTTAGATTAAAAGGAAACACAAAGAAGGATCATTCACTCAACCCATGAAGAACAAAGGATTCCAGAAAATATCTCCAAAATGGCACCATTGAAATATTTTTCTATTTCTTTGTGAAAAGTTATACAATTTGCACCTTTTATCTAAATTAATGGAAGCCAAAATTATGAAAGCCAAAATTATGTATCCCTGTCTTCTCTCTGTCTCTCTATATATCCTTTACAATGTCCAAGTCTTACATATATATAGACTTGCTTTTCTAACCAACTTCATAACTAACTTTATAACTACTTCGAAACTACCTCCTTTTTCTGGAAGCAAAGCATAATTTCTAAGTTTCATTACAATAAGCAGCTCGAGGGTACTTTTACAAAGTCATAACTAAAATATACAGTAAATGAAAACTAAAACTAAGTCAAGCCTTATTACAAGATTTTCTCTAGTACATTTGAAGTCCTTTTTGCTTTATAAGCCCAAAATAGCTTCACTGTTGGGGCGAGTAGCTTATTCTTTGGCACAATTACATTGCTCATTTTGATATTCCAAAGTGACACTTCTTCTTGAACTTCCTTCAACTCCTGATGATAGGTAGACAAGTGGTTATTGCAAGTGTCAAGAATGGCAGAAATATTACTCAATCTCTTCATTGATTTTGAATTGAAAGCTTATCGGTGGAACAATTTAGTATTCACGATATGTTCTAACTTTTGCTTGATGACACCAACATCTATCAATTGTGATTCATTTTCTCTGAGGAAGTTGGGATTAATCGAAAGAAGAGCATCTCAAACTTTTGATTTCACCTGTTCACAAACTTCCAAGGATTTATTCACTCCTTGTGAGATCTGATGAGTGTTTGATAATTTCCATTCAATTTTGGCTATCCATGATTTGGATAGATTTTCTTCCTCACCTGTCAAAATGTTTTCAGTATCAATACTTGGGAATCAATTTCAACCATCTCCATGAGGTCTTTTTGGACTCCTTGCCATATATATTCTTCTCTCTTGATAATCTTTATTTCTCTATCAATCTCTTGTCTCCTCGTTTATCCTTCTGAGTGTAGTGTTTCAGCTTCTTCGATGAATTTCAAACCATCTGATACCAAGTCACATGCCCACTGTTTTAATGTTTTCCCATATGATTGATTCTCATGAATGCTTTCAATTACATCTTTTTGGACATTAATTTCTAGTAAGAAAATGATAGGAGCACCAACCATTTCTAGAGGTTGAGCTGAAGTATCAGTGAAGGAGTGAAGATATGTAGCCATAACTTGAAGTTGTTGCTTTAACTAATCTTTTGCATGTTTTTCTTTTGTTGTTCTTTCTACTAATTTAGCAGCTAACATTTGAAAAGAATGAATATCACCTTCACATATTGAAGGCCCAAGATCTCGCTTATCAATGTGAAAATCGGCTTCAGTGATTTCATTCATGTCTTTTTTTGACATAGGTTTTGCAACTTCGACACATATTTCTTGAGGTCGAATTAATCATCATCCTAGACATAATTTTTGCCTTTTTAGTATTCTTTTGGAGCAGGTTGGTGACCACATCTGGTTCAGGAATGATCAATTGTGTCTTTCTCTTCTTATTTGATAGATTTTGTTGTAGCCAAGAAACATGAGGATTCAATGAAATATCTGTAACATCGATAGGTAGTGAATATAGAGGAACATGGTGAGGTGGAGCAACTAGAGTACTCTCCTCATTGGGAAATGTATTTATAAGGACCCAGTTCAGGGACCTTAGGGATTTTTGTTTTATTATTTTACCTATGTGATCTAAGGTTTGGTTTCCATTCTAGGGATTGTTATTTATGTCCTAGCAAGTTGTCTAGATCTTAACTTTTCTTTTCTAAACTTTAGTTTAGTTTGAGTACCTACAAGTATCAAGTAGCCAAATTCGGGCTATGTTGTTGAAAATTGAGATATTCTGAGATAAAGCCAAACGGGCTCTTCTATCCTTTGGGCAAATTGGTTCATACGGAACTAGGTCTAACGGAGCCTATCGCTACCCAATACAGGTAGATCAAATGATGGCCAATTGGGCCTAGATTGGTATATCACTACCCAATTATGGGGTGGATTAAATAGTAGCCAAACGGGCCTACATAGGTCAAATAGATCAAACCCAGTCCAATACGGGATAGGTGAACACAACTGCTATATGGGCTAATAGGACATGAATCATTAATATGCTCTGGCCAGAGACTTAGACTCATTGGGATCAATCTAGATCCTAAGTCACTTACATGAAATTACGCAATAGGCCAATATATTGCACCAAGGAATTTTCGTAAGTTTATTCGATAAGAGAAATATTATGAGGACCAAGTACTTTCCCTCAGTTTTCAGCAAATGACAGGTATGAGGTCAATCCTCTTGTGGATTCATTTGAGTACTGGAGACTTCTTTAGTTGTCTAATTAATCTTCTTAGATTAGAAATTGAATTTACATAGTTGTTTATAAAGAGTACCCTATATCTGGGGGACCTGAGTACTGGGGGCATCCTTTGCTGTCTAGAATGCCTACGTACCTTGTATCCATGGGATCAAGGCCAACTCTAGATGCGACTGACTCTGGGGATTGCAAATATGTAGTTCTTTCTTGCACTATGTTTGATGCAACTGTTAGCAGGCATCCAACCCTTTCTAGGGTTATTCCTAGCCCCAGACAATTCTTCGTTGGGTGCCACCCACTCAGGTGAAATAGGAATGAAAATTAGTCCACTACCACAAACACCCTACAGAGGTGATTTTCAATTAGTCCTAGTGTGGAGGAATCCCTATCAGGTGTTTGTTCAAGAGATTTAGTTTGCTTACATAAACCAATTTTGTTATTAGGCGATTAAGCCTATTCGAGACTCTCTAGTGCTTTTTGATCACCAAGATTCGTGAAGGCGAGGTGAGAGCATATGACATGTAGGGTTTCTTGTTTGAACTAGTTGCCCGATCTAACAATTTTCAAGTCATCTCCCAATTAGACTTGTGTTGTAGATAAATCCCGTTTTCTAATCACCAAGGTCCATGAAGGCGAGGTGAGAGCATACGACGGTGCCTATCACCAACAAAGTCTATCTGTAGAGAACATTGTGCCCTAGATTGATTAGCAGTTTCATTTTCAACAATAGTTCTCAGATTAATATCCAACCTATGGGTTTAGCCAAACTTGATAGTTTCCTCTTATTCATCCTAGACTAGTTTGTTGGATTTGGTTAGACGTATGCATTGTTTAAAACTATTGTCATACAAAACTATAGCATTTACAAATTTAATTTCAAAAGAATAGTAAGGAGAAACTATTATAGTAAAGAAAATTTAATTCTTGACATAGAAAAATTACATATAAATTGCTAGTTACCTCTTATGAAATAAATGCGAAGGAGGAAATCATTTATAAACAAGGAAAAAGAATCATATACTAACTTTTGTTTTTACTATAACTACATGCAATCCGGTTTGTTTTAATTTACACAATATAATAATAATAACCCCTTAAGGATCCCTAACAATTTCAATGTCACAATAGATCAAAACTTACTTCCCACTAAATTCCTTACTCAAGATATATTTATTTTATTATCAAACCCTATCAAATCCCTTATATATATAAATTAAATTACAAACAAGTTTCTAGTCCCCCTTATTCAAAAAATGATACATAATTAATTGAAATTAAAGTAAGGTCTATATTCTAAAAGTTAATGGGTCCATAAATTAAAATAAAATCCAAATTCTTAATGTAAGGGTTAATAGGACAATTAATTAAATTTAAATAAACTCTATATTCTAAATATAAGGGATAATAGAATGATTATTTAATAAAAATCTATATTCTAAATATTTATTTATATTTATAAATAATAATGATAAAAATTCACATTTAAAAAAGATGATATATATATATATATATATATATATATATATATATATATATATATATATAAAAGCTTACTTTTTTAAAATGACGAGACATTTCCCTAGTTTATATTTTTATATTCTCAATATATATAAAAAAACAATAATAAAAGCTTGATTTATAGGAGGTTGAGACATTTTCTAAATTTATAATTTAATATTCTTAATTTAAAAGATTAGAAACTTACTAATTTTATTACTATGCATGAAAACCTAAACCAAAGGGAATAAATCAAGGATATGAACTATTAAATTGACTCCAAGCATATTGTTTTGTTATTATTTTATTTTTTTGGTTAGGTGTCATGAAAAATTGTGGAAGCTTAGGCATGGCACATTCGCACAGGGTATGGATCTCCATCACAACAAAAACTGGAAGAAGATTTATGTCAAAGGTTGTAGCTGAAGGTGGAAACATAACCATTAACCATAATTTTGTTTTGACAAAATGCCTCAAAGAGGCGTTGACGTATGGATTTATTTCTTTATAGAAGGCACACAAAGTGGATCCATTGAAAAGGATTTAGAAACTTTCAAGCAAATGCATTTGTTAGGTATGAATCCAAATTCCACAGGCTGTGCCAGCATTCTCCTTGTCTAGGTAGCACCCCTATGGCTGGTTTGCCCCAGCCATGGCACCATACAGCGAAACAATTTTACAGAGATTAAAAATGATGATTTCAAACCCCCTTTTTAAATTTTATTTCAGCACTCTAATAAACATGCCACGTGTTTTTTTATTATTAAATGAACTGACCATTGTTTATTGAAGTCAAAAAAATATTTATGGTATTTCCTTCAGGCAAGCGTAATAGAGTGTGGAGTTTCTAGCCAGGGGAGTTAAAATATCCCCCTTTTTATTTTTTTATTTTGTGGTTTTCACATACTGGCTCAACTATTCAAGGAAGCATGGATTTCCTACTAATGTTTTGCTTTCTTTATTGCCAACTAATTTTCTTGAAATTTCAAACAGAGTATAAAATAATTTTTGTTCTTTTTTTTGAAATAGGGAGAAGACAAAGATTTGAGGGTGTGTACTTGGTTGATGTTTTCTTAAAATGAAAGATTAGAAATTTTGTGATGTTCCTTGCTTTCCTGTATTCTCCTCTTTCTGTCCTCTTCCTTCCTTCTTTTCTTTCTTCTTCTCTCCATTTCTTTTTTCTTTCCTCTGTATCCTCTTCATTAGTAGATAATGTTTTTATCCTTTTTCTTTAGGTGGTGGAATGAAATCAGATTCCCCTTTTCTGTGTGCAGGTTCAGGTGGTGACTTGCATGGAAGATTTAAAATCTGATTTTTTTCTTCTTCCCAGAAAACTCTAACGCCATGTTCTCTGGATAATTATATATTTTTTTGAAAGATATTCATCCATCGGTGGAAGATGCTCTTTATTATTGTTCAGATGACTATTTATTTTAATATTTTTGTGTATGTCTATTGTAAAAAAATGAATTTATGGGACTCTTGGTTCATTGACGGATTGTTTCCAGCCCAATCATATTATAAGCACATTCACTTTATAAAGCAATCTTTTATATAACCTTTATTAAATTATTACATGATGCCTATTAAGAGGTAATTCTTTCTATCAAAAAGGATATTTTAACTTTTAAATAAATCAATGAAATATAAATAAAAATTGATCGGGTTTAAAAAAAATAAATTTTACTTGAACTGAATATTCCAAAATGACTTCCATTACAAAGAGAAGTCGCCGAATATAGCCTCATCATCTTATCACACTCATAATATCCCTATTTCATTGAGTATACATATCTAACATCCTCTAACTATACCTAATGTACCAAAACTTATATAAGTTTAAAGTGAAGTCAAAAAACATGGCAAAAATTAATGCCAACATGACCATATAAAACATTTTTGTTTGATTCTAGTTGAATTGAAACCTCCCAAACATTAGACCAAATGATATAATGCATTGCAAAATATGGTAATCTATGAAAAATGAACATTATAATGATGGGGTAGTTGATTGACAAGGATAGAGGGTAACAAGATACTTTAGATCATATGAAATGGATTGCATTTTTCTAATATGCAACGATGGTTTGATAAGGTTCAGAGTTCTTTTGAAATTTAATAGTTGATCTACTAGTGATATTAAATAATGAAATGGTATAAATTACAAAATAATCATTAACATAGAAAAATTATTAAATCATGCCATGACATCCCTCTCCCCTAAATTTATGCATCGTCCCAATGCATATCAAAGATAAGTAATAATACAAAACCATAACCATATGCATAAACAATTTCTACTTCGTAATTAAATCTAACTTTTATTAGAACCATATTCAAAAGTCATTAATATTCCTCATGTGCATCGTATATTAAGCAATTTATCTTAAATAAAGAAACCAAAGAGTAGCATCTAAACATAATTGTCTTTAAGCAAAATTTGAAGTTTTGTCGAGTTTATAAGTCAACTAGAGTTTTTTTCAAAATAGATGCGGATAAAGCTGTTGCATTTCCATTGTGTCTTCCCATGTAGCGTTCTTAGGTGAGTACTGATCCCATTGGACCTTAGATTGGTCCACCATTTTGTTGTAGAGCTGAAACTAGCACCTCTCGATGATTCTGCATGGCTCGATTGTTATTGTACCAGTTTCTTCCACCTACAGGGCATTCCAGTTAAGAATATGCTTAGGATCAAGTATATACCTTTTGAACAAGGACACATGGAACACATCATGAATCCAACTCAGTGCTAGAGGCAAGGCCAAGTGATAAGCTACATGCTTGATTTCCTCAAGTACTTCAAAAGGCCCAACAAAACGGGGTGCTAGCTTCGACTTCCTTCCAAAAGAGATGGAACTCTTATGAGGTCGAACTCTAAGGAACACCTTCTCTCCAATTTGGAACCTCCTAGGTGTTCTATTCTTATCTTCATAACTTTTCTTGTGATCTGAGGCTTCCTTCAACCTTTGTTGAATAAGCTGCACTTGGTTATCCATATATTCTTTCAACATTTCAGGACCAATTAGGATTCTATCCTCCAATTTATCCCAACTCAAAGGTGTTCAGTAAGGTCTCCCATAGAGAGCTTTGAAGGTTGCCATACCTATAGCTGATTGGAATGAGTTGTTATAGGCAAACTCAACTAAAGGTAGATATTCCTCCCATTTGGTTTGTTGATCCATGTAATACATACAAAGGATATCTTCCAAAATTTGGTTAGTCCTTTCTGTTTGACCACCCCTCTCAGGATGGTAGGATGCGCTGAAGTTCAAATGTGTTCCTAAGGCAGCTTGCAATGTGGTCCAAAATCTAGAAGTGAACTTTGCGTCTCTATCAGAGATGATTTTCTCAAGGATCCCATGCAACCTAAAAATTTCTTTTATGAATCTTCTTGCTATCGCAGGTGCATCATCTGTCAGGTTCCCCTGTATGAAATGTGCTACTTTGGTGAGTTTATCCACTACAACCAAAATACAATTATGTCTATGAGATGTCATCAGTAGTCCTTTGACAAAATCCATACCAATGACTTGCCATGTATAGCAAGGTACATCATGTGGATAAAGAAGTCCTGCTAGATGCATATGTTCTACCTTAATCCTTTAGCATTCTAGACATCTAGCAACTATGTCTACGACATCCTTCTTCATTCCTGGCCATAAATACATCTTCTTGAGATTTGCATACATCTTATTCACCCCCGGATGCCCTAAATATGGAGCATTATGTCCCTTTCTTAGGATCATACCCCTTAGTTCCACTTTATTAGGAACGCATGTTCTTCCCTGGTACCTCATTAGCCCATTCGAATCAAAAGCATAGCCCAAATACTTAGGTTCCATAGAGGTTTTAACAAGAGCTACATTAACTTGAGTGTACCATGGATTGTGTTTCTACTTCGAGAGCACTTGCTATTTTAGGTCTATGTGTAAGTTGGATATGGCCATTATGTGTCTTCTCCTACTAAGAGCATTGACCACCCTATTTTCCTTGCCCTTAATATATTCAATCTCAAAATCATACTCATTGAGGAATTCTAGCCACCTTCGTTGTCTTGCATTCAAATGAGGTTGAGTGAAAATGTACTTTAGTCCTTGATGGTCTGTTTTGAGCTCAAAAGGTTTTCCTAATAAGAAGTGTCTCTATTTTTGCAAAGCATGGACTATGGCTGCAAGTTCAAGATCATGAGGAGCATAATTGACTTCACAGATTTTCAATTTTCAGGATTCATAAGCCACTACACCTTCTTCTTGAAAAAGAACTCCTAATTCTTCTATGGATGCATCTGTTACTACTGTGAAGTTACCATTAGGGTCAAGCACCTTCATAATTGGAGATGAGATTAATCTATCTTTATGCACTTGAAAGGCTTTATCACATTGCTCAGTCCAAAGGAATCTTTTGTTTTCACTTTGCAGAGATGTAATCGGATTAGCTATCCTTGAAAAGTCCTTCACAAACCTCTTGTAGTACCCTGCCAACCCCATGAAACTTTGTACTTCAGTTACATTTTTAGGTATAGGCCATTCGGTGATGGCCTTTATCTTATCAGGGTCCACTACTATACCCTCAACTGAAATGATATGCCCTAGATAGTGAACCTTCCTTTCAAAGAAGGAGCATTTGGATGACTTCCAAACAACTTATGCTTCCTTAACCTTTGTAGAACTGCTTGCAAGTGAGCTAGGTGTTCCTCTTCATCCTTTGAATAGATTAAGATATCATCTAGGAATACAATTACAAATTTATTCAAAACATCATGGAAAACATTGTTCATTAGGTTCATAAAGGCGATAGGAGCATTTGTCAACCTGAATAGAACTACAATGGATTCATAGTGACCATACCTAGTCCTGAATGCTGTGTTTGGGATGTACTCTTCTTTTATCCTTAACTAATGATAGCCAGACTGAAGGCAATTTGGAGAACATTGAGGCTCCCCTCATTTGGTCAAATAGATAATCAATGCGAGGCAAAGGATACCTATTTCTCATAGTGGCTTTTTTCAACATCCTGTAGTCAATACACAACCTTAGTGTCCCATCCTTCTTCTTGACAAATATAATTGGTGCTCCCCACGGTGATACACTAGGCCTCATCAAGCCCTTCTACAATTCTTGCAACTATATTTTCAATTCTTGAAGTTCTGTGGTGTTCATCCTATATGGGGATTTGGATATAGGTGCGGTTCTAGGAAGTATGTCAATTGAAAAATCAAATTCCCTTTTTGGAGGTAACCCTAGTAAATCTTTAGGAAACACATCCATGTAATCCCAAAGAAATGGGCTATTCTCAAATGGAGGGGCTTCCTTTTCTTCTTCCTTCTCTAAAGATACTAATAATATTTGGTTTCCTCGTTTCCATCTTGCCTTCTTTAGTTGCATAATAGAGATGGTCTCTATTGATATAGGTCTATAGATCCCTTGGATTCTAACTTTATAACCCTTATCATCCACACACTCCATTACCTTATTATAGCAATCAATGTTAGCCTTATGACTTGTCAACTAGTTTATCCCAATTATTATGTCATAGGTTCCCAAGGGTGCAACATTTAGGTCAACTCTAGTGTCCATTTCAGGAAACCTAGTGAGGGCTCCTCTAACGTACTTGTTGACCCTTCTAGTAGCCTTGTCACTGTACTGAACTGTCCATGATGTTTCCATATCCTTGGTTTGTAAATACATCTTGCCTACTAACTCTGGGGAGATAAAATTCTTAGAGGAACCAGTATCTATCAGAATAGTGATGGATTTACCGAAAAGCATACCTCTTGTTTCCATAGGCACATTTTGATGATGAGTCTATTGATTTCTCACGGTATCATGGATTTGATGTTGGTAGGGTTGCTATGGCTAATTAGACCCGTGTCTCTTGGAACAATTCCTTGCATAGTGATTCCCTCCACACATAAAACATCCACCAGGGGGTCCATTTGAATTACAAGGTGGTGCATCCCAATCATTCCTTCTGGCATTATTATGGTAATTGTTCCTTTGATTTTGATTCCCAACAGATTCTATCCTAACCCAATCTCTCTTGTTTTACGAAGCTCCTCTATTATCCTTGTTGTCGATTTTCCTTTTGAAGGAAAATTTATTATCCCTGAAGTTTTGCTTTGCCACTAACAGTGCCTGTAATTTATTTTCCTATTTGGGAGCCTTCTCGAAGACCTGATTCATGCGCTTAGGGGAAAACATATCCACTTCTGCCCCAATATAAGTATTCAATCTTAGAAGAAATTTTCTTGCTTGAAACCTTTCATCCCTTTGGTAGATAGGAACATATTTTAGCAACTTGGAAAACCTATCCCAGTACTACTACACTATAAGATTTCCTTGTTTGAGATTTAGGAATTCTGTCATCTTTTCATAATAAAATAGCTGCGGAAGCCATCTCTCACAAAAGTGACCCACAAACTATCTCCAAGTCAGGTTCTCTTTTGAATAGTAGTATTGTTCCTTTATGTTAATCCACCAACTAGCAGCCTCTCCCACCAATTGGTAGGCTTTCCAAACTACCTTAATGTTCTCTAAATAGTTTCTCAGCTGAAAATATTTTTCCATTTCTATGAGGCATCCTTCTGCAACATCTCCCACCTGTTTACCATCAAACTTAGGAGGAGCTATTTTCTTAAGATCTTGTGAGATATCTAGGACAATGGTCTCCTACCGAGACTAAGGAATATTTGGTTCATTAGTTGTTTGGGTTATGGGTACTTCTCCATTCCGATGTTCATCTTACAGTTCCAGAATGTTTTCTATTGTTCCTTACTTAACCTTGAAGTCTTGCACAATTTACTCAAGAGTCTCTAATTTATCTCTCTGTTCATTTAATAGACCAATGATTACCTCAATACTGGCATCAGGATTTTCAAGTGGGTTTTAAGCTAATTTTTGGTTAGTTGGTTTCCTTCCCCATAGATTTTGAGTTTTCACCATTTTGATTCTGGAAGTAAGAGAAATATATTTTACCATTTACTACCATTTATGTACACAATATACAAAAGAAAAGTAATTGAATCTATTTACAAATCATTTAGATACATCTTTATTTATTCACATGGGTTACATGTACAAGTCCCTATTTGGCTTATATTTACAAAAGTTTATACACCACAGTCTGTTTTCTATAAAGATTTAAATTCATTTTTCCTCTTCCGGCTCCTCTTTGGATTCTGAAGTAGGGTGGGACAACATAGTATGCAACATTGAGTATTCTGCAAGGGCTTCTTGATCAAGGGGTGGGGCATTGTGCCTGCAATTGAATGGGAAATCCCAAATTGCTAAAGGTTTGGCCCTCTTCTGTGACAAGGCCTTTGGGGGGGTAAATTTGTTTCTTTTTTCACTACTTTATTTTTTCCTTTTTGAAGCTTCAGTCTATTAACGGTCGATGCTAAGATTTCAGTGTCAGATATCAAAATTTGACCCTCTGGGGAGGGGGGTTGAACAACTTTACTTTTCCCCTTGCTTTGAGATGCCTTCTTCATGTCTGTCAATAACTAGACAATCATTAGATCTCAATAAAAATAAATATCTAACATTATATTCTAACATCATACTCTAACCTCTTATATATCAAGTCTTATTGTTTTTAGGTTAGTAGACCTCCAATTTGAACTTGGCTCTGTTACCACATGTAAGGACCCGGTTTAGGGACCTTAGGGAATTTTTTTTTGATTATTTTACTTAAGTGATCTAAGGTTTGGTTTCCATTCTAGGGATTCTCATTCATGTCCTAACAAGTTGTCTAGATCTTAAATTTTGTTTTCTAAACTTTAGTTTAGTCTGAGTACTTAGAAGTATCAAGTAGCCAAATTCAGGCTATGTTGTCCAAAATCAAGATATTCTGAGATAAAGCCAAATGGGCTCTTTTGTCCTTTGGGCAAATTGGTTCATACAAAACTAGGTCTAATGGACCCTATCACTACCTAATATGGGTAGATCAAATGATGGCCAATCGGGTCTAGACTGGTATATCGCTACCTAATTCTGGGGTAGACTAAATAGTAGCCAAATGGGCCTACATGGGTCAAATGGACCAAACCCAACCCAATATGGGATAGGTAAACATAAATTCCATACTGGCTAATAAGGACAAGAATCATTAATATGCTCTAGCTAAAGACTTAGACTCATCGGGATCAATTTGAATTCTGAGTCACTTACAAGAGATTACGCAATAGGCCCATATATTGCACTAAGGAATTTTTGTAAGTTCATTTAATAAGAGAAATATTTTGAGGACCTAGTACCTTCCCTTAGTTTTTGGTAAATGGAAGGTATGAGGTCAATCCTCTTGAGGATTCATCTGAGTACTGGAGACTTCTTTAGTTATCTAATTAATCTTCTTAGATTAGAAATTGAATTTATGTAGTTGTTTATAAAGAGTACCCTATATCTGGGGGACCTGAGTACTGGGGTCATCCTTTGCCATCCAGACTACCTACATACCTTATATCCACGGGATCAAGGCCCCCTCTGGATGAGACTAACTCTGGGGATTGCAAATATGTAGTTCTATCTTGCACTATGCTTGATGCAACTGTGAGCAAGTATCCAACCCTTTCTAGTGTTATTTCCAGCCCCAAACAGTTCTTCGTTGACTGCCACCCACTCAGGTGAAATAGAGATGTAAATTAGTCCACTACCACAAACACCCTATAGAGGTGATTGTCAATTAGTCCTAGTGTGGAGGAATCCCTATCAGGTGTCTGCTCAAGAGATTTAGTTCGCTTACATAAATCAGTTTGGTTATTAGGTGATTAAGCCCATTCGATATTCTCTAGTGCTTTCTGATCACCAAGATCTGCAAAAGTGAGGTAAGAGCATATGACATCTAGGGTTTCTTGTTTGGACAAGTTGCCATATCTAACAATTTTCAAGTCATCTTCCAATTAGACTTGTGTTGTAGATAAATCCCGTTTTCTGATCACCAAGGTCCATGAAGGAGAGGTGAGAGCATACGATAGTACCTATCACCAAAAAAGTCTATCTGTAGAGAACATTGTGCCCTAGATTGATTAGCAGTTTCATTTTCAACCATAGTTCTTAGACTAATATCCAGCCTATGGGTTTAGTTGAATTTGACAATTTCCTCTTGTTCATCCTAGACTAGTTTGTTGGATTTGGTTAGACGTATGTATTATTTAAAAATATTGTCATACAAAACTATAGCATTGATAAATTTAATTTTAAAAGAATAGTAAGGAGAAACTATTAAACGAAATTTAATTCTTGACACAAAACAATTACATATAAATTGCTAGTTACCTTTTATGAAATAAATGTTAAGGAGGAAATCATTTATAAACAAGGAAAAAGAATCATATACTAACTTCCATTTTTACTATAACTATATGCAATCCCGTTTGTTTTAATTTACACAATATAATAATAACTAGTATAACTATATTTGAATAAAATATATCTAAGGTACGCCGAGATGGATCCAATGCATCATTTATTTAAAATGTTTTAAGTTATAATTGTAATTATTGTATACTTTAATAATTTTAATCAAAATAATATATTAAATGAGAATAATTAGATATATTTTTAATGACACTAATTAATTCAAATATATATAAGGTTGGGATTATGAGTATGGTTATAGTTAGAATCTGTAATTTCTTACCTAGCTCTAAACCTAACCCTATTTATAACACTAACCCTAAATATGACCCTAACACTAACCTTAATCCTAATTATAATTATAACCCTAACTTAAACATGATTGTAACCTTAACCCTAATAATAGCAACCGTAACCCTAATTGTAACATTAACCTTAAAGAAAGGTGTCATAACCTTAATTCTATCCATAACTCTAATTGTAAGACCAACCCTTTGATTATATATCCACCCTAATTCTAATTCAAAGCCTTATTTTAACCCTAACCCTTATTTTAATAGTAAGGAGAAAATATTAAAGGAAATTTAATTCTTGACACAAAACAATTACATATAAATTGCTAGTTACCTTTTATGAAATAAATGTTAAGGATGAAATCATTTATAAACAATGAAAAAGAATCATATACTAACTTCCGTTTTTACTATAACTATATGCAATCCCATTTGTTTTAATTTACACAATATAATAATAATAATCACCCCTTTAGGATGCCTAACAATTCCAATGTCACAATAGATCAAAACTTACTTCCCACTAAATTCGTTACTCAAGATATATTTATTTTATTATCAAACCCTATCAATCCATTATATATATAAGTTTAAGTACAAACAAGTTTCTAGTCCTTCTCCTTATTCAAAAGATGATACATAATTAATTGAAATTAAAGTAAGGTCTATATTTTAAAAGGTAACGGGTCCATAAATTAAAATAAAATCCAAATTCTAAATATAAGGGTTAATAGGACAATTAATTGAATTTAAATAATCTCTCTCTATATAGGTCCACATTTAAAAATGATGAGATATTTTCTAAATTTATAATTTTATAGTCTATAATAATAATAATAATAATAATAATAATAGCTTATTTTTTAAAAGGATAAGACATTTCCCTAATTTATATTCTTATATTCTAAATATATATAAAAAAACAATAATAAAAGCTTGATTTTTAAGAGGTTGAGACATTTTCTAGATTTATAATTTTATATTCTTAATTTAAAGATTAGAAACTTACTAATTTTATTGCTATGTATGGAAACCTAAATCAAAAAGAATAAATCAAGGATATGAACTATTAAATTGACTACAATCATATTGTTTTGTTATTATTTTATTTATTTTTGGTTAGGTGTCATGGCTGCAAGTGCCCAGGAAGACATGAATGAAAAATTGTGGAAGCTCAGGCAGGGCACATGCGCATAGGGTATGGATCTCCATCACAACAAAAATTGGAAGAAGATTTATGTCAAAGGTTGTAGATGAAGGTGGAAACATAGCCATTATCCATGAATTTTTTTTGACGGAATGCCTCAAAGAGGCGTTGACATATGGATTTATTTGTTTGTAGAAGGCACACAAAATGGATCCATTGAAAAGGCTTTAGAAACTTTCAAGCAAATGCATTTGTCAGGTATGAATCCAAATTCCACAGGTTGTGCCAGAGATAGCGCCCCTATGGATGGTTTGCCTAGCCATGACGCCATACAGAAAAATAATTTTACAGAGATTAAAAATGATGATTTCAAACCCCCTTTTTTAAATTTTATTTCAGCACTCTAATAAACATGCCATGTGTTTTTTTTTTAATTAAATGAACTGATCATTGTTTATTGAAGTCAAAAAAATATTTCTGCTATTTCCTTCAGGCAAGAGTAACAAAGTGTGGAGTTTCCAGCTAGGGGAGTTAAAATATCCCCCCTTTTTATTTTTGATTTTGTGGTTTTCACATATTGGCTCAGCTATTCAATGAAGCATGCATTTCCTACTAATGTTTTTCTTTCTTTATTGCCAACTAATTTTCTTGAAATTTCAGACAGAGTATAAAATAATTTTTGTTCTTTTTTTTGAAACAAGGAGAAGACTAAGATTTGAGGGTGCATACCTGGTCGATGTTTTCTTAAAATGAAAGATCATAAATTTGGTGATGTTCCTTGCTTTCCTATATTATCCTCTTTCTGTCCTCTTCCTTCCTTCTTTTGTTTCTTCTTCTCTCCGTTTCTTTTTTTTTCCTCTGTATCCTCTTCATTAGTAGATAATGTTTTTATCCTTTTTCTTCAGGCAGTGGAATGAAATCAGATTTCCTCTTTCTGTGTGCTGGTTCAGGTGGTGACTTGTACAGAAGGTTTAAAATCTATTTTTTTTCTTCTTCCCAGAAATCTTCTAATTGTCAAGCTAATACATTCTACAGAAAACTCTAACGCCATGTTCTCTGGATAATTATTGTTTTTTTGAAAGATATTCATCCATCGGTGGATGACTATTTATTTTAATAGTTTTGTGTATGTCTACTGTAAAAAAACATGAATTTATGGGACTCTTGGTTCATTGAAAGATTGTTTCCAGCCCAATCATATTATAAGCACATTCACTTTATAAAGCAATCTTTTATATAACCTTTATTAAATTAATACATGATGTCTATTAAGAGGTAATTCTTTCTATCAAAAAGGATATTTTAACTTTTAAATAAATCAAAGAAATATAAATAAAAATTGATTGGGTTTACCAAAAATAAATTTCACTTGAAATGAAAATTCTAGAATGACTTCCATTACAAAGAGAAGTAGCTAAATATAGCCTTAACATCTTCTCACACTCATAATATCCCAAATTTATTTAGTATACATATCTGCTAAAATCCTCTAACTATACCTAATGTACCAAAAGTTATATAAGTTTAAAGTGAAGTAAAAAAAAACAGGGCAAAAATTAATGGCAACATGACAATACAAAACATTTTTCTTTGATCCTAGTTGAATTGAAACCTCCCAAATGTTAGACCAAATGATATATCACATTGCACATAATATGATAATCTATGAAAAATGAACATTATAACAATGGGATAGTTGATTGACAAGGATAAAGGGTAACAAGATACTTTAGATCATATGAAATGGATTGCATTTTTCTAATATGCAACAATGGTCTCATAAGGTTCAAGAGTTCTTTTGAAATTTAATAGTTGATTTATTAGTGATATTAAATTAATGAAATGGTATAAAATAGAAAATAACCATTAACATAGACAAATTATTAAATCATGCCGTGACAATGTTGATAGGGAAGTAATTTGTACTCGTTCATGATCATCAGGCAAAATTTTAGGATTGATGGATTTATCCTTTATGTCTTCCTATAGTATGATTCTTTCCATTTTTTTATTCCTTTATTCCTTCATTGGATTCTTCTCTATGGACTTTTTTGAAACCAATGTCCTTTCCTTGGGTAATTTTGTGAGATTGGTTTTTCACAGAAGAACTTCGAGGAGTGGAAGATGAAGATTCCCCTTTCTTACCTTTGTTCCTCTTTGCAGTGTCAACTTCATTAGGACCCTGAGATGTTGCTATTTCTGCAATTTTCTTTCTTACCCAGTTTTTGACCTCTCAAAAACATATGCAGTTCTTTCTTCAATATTTGTGATCTCTAGAATGGCCAAATTTATTGGTGGCAAAGGCAGAGTTTGAATCTTTTCATAATAGATTAATTCAACCAGATTTGACTCATCCTTGTTGGCAAGAGTCACCGCTAGATATGATAAGTGTTGTCATTGATGGTAACTAAGTCTCTACTACACATTTGCATTGCATAATTTGCCTATATTGGAAATCATATTGAAGATTTATCTAAGTCCGGGAAGACAAGAACATAGTGTGTGATAGGGTCTGGTTTCTTGGTCCGGATCTCCCTAGGGGTAGATCAGAGTTTGATGTAGATCTGAGGGAGTTATAAGCATTGTTAGGATAATCTAAATCTAGATTTTTGGCCTCCGGTGATGAAGGATTCAATAGTTATTAGCATTTGAGTATCGGGTTAACAGTTTGATAGAACATACATAAGAACAGGCCGACCGTGTAATTGATCTTGGTTTCAGCTGTATGAAAGCTGTTGGTTGGACAAGTTGTGTTGATCAGTGATAGTAGCTAACCTGATTAATGATTTGTGAGTGCAATCTTTGGTCTGTGTTACAAGTGTACATGGATTTAGCTGACATAACATAATTTACAATAAAGTTCTAAGTGTTCTTGAAGCTGACTGAAAAGTGATTGAAGATTTGGATGCGGATATATATAGCCGATGGATTTGAATGATTTAGTGTGTGTGTGTGATGTGACTATAGAATAAGTGTAAAAAGTGTAGAGATCTAAGGTTCAGATGTTAGCAGAACAGTAAATAGGGCTGAGTGAAGATGAAGTGTATCAAGTCAGTATTTTGTGCTTAACTGGAACTGAATCCTTGCATTGATAGATACTAATTATCAGTTCAAGCTTATTGTACTTTTTCTTCCTATAGGTAGTCAGCCTATTGTAGGCAATGAGCCTTCTTTTTGAGTAGTGAGCTCTGGGCAGTGAGCCCGAATGCATGTGCATTCCCCATTGTAATACTTTTAACAGAGTATAATCTTTGTGGGTTAAAACCCATCGTAGTTTTTCCCTTAACCGGGTTTCCACGTCAAAAAGCTTGGTGTCAAATGTGTTATTTATGCTTCTGCTCATGTGTTATTGATTCATGCTTTAATGTGTATTTGATTATTAGTTGTAAAAGAAGATTAAAGGCAAAAAAATTTAAATTGTGTGACAACTAATTCACCCCCCCTCAGTTGTCTAGACTAATTCCAACAATTGGTATCAGAGCAAGGTTCCTTTGAGAAGCCTAACAACTTAAGGAAAGATCTTAGAAGGAGTTTTAACAGGTTCACTAAAAGATCAACTCCAGTTGGGTCTAGAAAATCTTGTTCAATCTAAAATAGAAATTAGTAATCTGAGAGGTGAACTTAAAGATGTTGATGATACCATTGAAATGTTAAAAGATAAATTAAAGAAATCTATGGGAAGGAAAAAGGAGCTACTTCTGCAGTTATCCAATTTAATTGAAGAAAATGGCATGAATGAAGCTTTGGTAGAAAAGACAAAGGAATGTGAGAAGTTGTTAAAAGATGTTGCTATTCTGAAAATTGAGATGGAATCTGGGGTGATGAGGCAAACCAAAGAAATTGAAGATACAAAGAAAATTGAAGAAGACTTGAATAAAAAATTAAAAGAAAGAATTGAAGAATGCTACAAATTAGATAGAATAGCTGGCCATCTAGAATCTAATCTACAAGAGTGTAGAGACAATGAGAGAGAACTTGAAAGGAAAATTATCATTCTCAGACATGACCTAGAAGTTGCAAATGAATACAAGGAAAAGTTTAAGATAAGCTCAGCTAAACTTGAAGCACTGCTTGAAGGACAGAAAAAGGCTGATGACAAGCATGGTCTTGGATATGAAAAAGGTGAATGCTTCGGATTTGGACAAAGAAAATTTCAGCCCAGGAATGGGAAAGACAGACCTAGAAGACCTCTAGTAAGACAACCTAATGCTCAGAGATATCCATCATTCAATGGAAACTATTTCAAGTGCAATAGATTTGGTCACAAGGCTAATCAGTGTAGAAGTAGAGTAAATCAAAGTGATCCATTCTTCTCTAATCAATGCTTCAAATGCAAGAGGTATGATCAGAAATATAATGAATGTAGAAGTATGATAATGAATAACTCTAATGGCAATTCTTTCAATGGCTACTATTTTTCTTGCAATGGATTTGGACACATGGCTAACTAGTGTAGATCAAGAGGAAATCAAATATATAAGCAAAGAAATGTTGTGTACTTTAATTGCAATAAATCTAGTCATATTGCAAGACTATGTAGAAATCGGAGTAATGAAAGAAGGGGTCCGGTAAATAGAAAACCTAATGAGCAAAGACAAGACAAAGGCAAAGGAAAAATTGATGTGAATGAGATCTAGAATGAAATGAGCAAGACATGGGTCAAGAAAACAACTATGAACAATAGTAGTGGGTCCGCATAGGAATCCGGTGTTGGTAATTCCTTCGAGAATTGAATTAAGAGCTCTGGCTCAGGGGGAGCTACAATGAAAATCAAATTCCCTAGCCAGTAAGTGAGTGCCTAAATCTAGCATAGTGAGAAAATAGATCTTGGATTGTTTTAGATCATTTGGAAGGATTTCCAGAAGAAAAGAGGTGGATTTGGCAAATTGCGGAGTGTTTTGTGAGAAAGTGCTCAAAGAAATAGAGTAACTGGATGTGTTAGGGCAAAGCATTTATTACAAAAGAAAATTAGGTGCTGCGGAGCATAAAAAGGTCATTCACTCCTCATTTGGAGCACTTTGCATCAGAAGAAAGCAAATAGTGAAGAAGTGAATGAGCCCAGTGCTGTGAATTCTCAAAAAGTTAAAGGCGCAAAAAGGATTTCTGAGCAAAACCCTAATCTACAAAACAAGGTATTTTTGGTTCTCGCAAATCTACTTGAATTTTCAATCTTTGTAAATGGCTACACCTCTAGTTGTTGACATCACTGAGAGGCCTCACCCAAAGTTTAAGAAACATCCCCACAAGTTTGTTGAAATCGAGCCATTAGGTGCTTTTTCTAATGTTCTATTTGGAGTTTTACATGTTGAAGACATTAGGGCATACATTCATTGCAATGTAGAAGAATTTGGAAATATGAAACTGTTGGAATTGTTTGAGAACCATCTAAAGGATGACAATTACCAACTGAAACCTAAATTTGAAGCCCTAGAAAATAAACATTTTCTGCAAGTAATTGAATTTCTATCATTTGATGAGAGTGAATGGGTTCATTATGTGTTGAGCTAAATGCATGATGAATTTATATGGCTGTTGAAACCATTTAAGATCACCAAGGATGTTATTAAGATTGTGACTGGATTGAACTCAACTGGTGGATTACCTGCATTAAAATCTGTGAAAAATTAAACTATTACAGAAGCAGTAGGTGCGAAGTATGATAAGAGAGCAATGACAATTAATGACATTATAGAACTAGATGTCAAGTTTGCCTCTATGGTCATTGGATAGAAGATCTATCACTCCAGCAGGGAGAATTTAGTCTATGGAGCTACAATATATGCGGCCAATCAGATGTTGAAGGAGAATGCTGATTATGACCTATGTGGGTTGCTTCAAAGTCAGCTGATTGAGAACTTGAGAAAAATAAAGAAAGATAAGAAGAATACTTTCAAATATAGTTCTCTGGTTATTTGTTTATTCTTCTATTTCATGAATGAAGTGCCTAGAGTTCCGGGTGTGCATTGGACAACTGACAGGCCAATAGCATGGCAAATAAGAGATCACTTACTTAGCCTGGGTGATGCCCAAGCTCAAAAGATAGCTATTTGGGGTTACTTCAAAAACTTCTAGAGATTGATGCATGCAACAGAGAATCTCTAAGACAATTGTAGAAAAGTATGAGAATGAGATATGTTTCATGGTTGACATTGATCAATGTCTGATGGAGGCTGTAGAACCAAGAACAATATGGATAATGACAATGGGTTATGAGGTGGATGAGAGAGTTCTAGACATATATGCTCAGCATCTTCTGAGCAAACCTAAAGACACCTATGTGGAAAGGTTTGGAGCATACAAGGAACTAAGTATAAAGTTGCATGTGGAACTTAGACAGCTGAAAACAAAAAGAAAAGTGCATAAGAAAGTGGAGATGTATGCATAAAGCATTAGGATTACAAAAGAACTAGTAAGAAAGAATAGAGAAAGGATTGAAAAGATGGAGAAAAGCACTGAGCATACTTTAGAGGAAAAGCAGAAAGTGAGCCAACAACTACTCCGGAAGTCTCACCAAGCTCCTCAAGGAAGACAAGGAGTTCTGTAACTTTTGCTGAGCAACCCAAGTCTACTTCCACTAAGAAATCAGAAGCCACTCCATCCGGTGAAGGAGGAAAAAGAAAGAAAACCAAGGCCACAAGAACTCACAAAAGCACAAAATATGATGAGGAGACAAAGACAGATGAAGAAGTTAAAGAAATAAGATCCAAGAAAGCTAGGACTTCAAAGACTTCTGAAGACTAGCCTTCTGGAAGCAATAAGGCCAGTAAAAAGCAAGAAACTGGTAAGGTTACTAACTATTGATGAAATTGTAAAAACAATCATTGTTCATGGAAATTTAAAGCCTATCAGAGTTTACCATGAAAATTTTGATCAAGTAAATAAGAAAATTTTGGAAGATGCCACCATCATGTATTTGAATAAATTCAATAGAGCCCTATTGGAAATTTTACAAGAACTTCATAAAAGTTTAAGGAAAATACTAGAAATGAGGAAAGAAGTAGCCAAGGCTAAAGATCTAGAACTCAGAGAGTATGTCCTCTCCACTTTGTGTCCTGTAATGACTAGAAGAGAAGTAGATGAAATCCTCAGAGAAGTTAAGGAGAAATTTAGAAGCAAGATCCGGATGAACAAGCTAATGCTTGGTAAAATTGAGGAAATTGTAAAAGAAACAAAGGAAATTTTAAGAAAGGCCTTAGACAAAGATAAATATTATATTATTTTAGAGAAACAAGTTGAAGAAGACAATCCTCCAGTTCCAGAACAAGAAGTTCCATAAGAAGAGATTAACAAGGGAATTGATGACCAAGGTGTTAATTTAGATCCTCCGGAACAAACCTATAAGGAGACAGATGATGGGATTGATTCATCAATTCTGGATGTTGAAAAAGTAAACATCAGTGGGAAACAAACCAAAGTTGATAACTCCTCAGATCTGGAAGAGGAGCAATTAAATAAAGAAGACTCAGAGATGATGGTCAAAACTGATGGTGTTGGAGATATCCCTACTTCACCTGATCAATCCAGAAAAGAAGATGATGTTGCTACTACACAAAGCCCTCTAGATCAGACTGCTAGTGGTGAAGACAAGGAGAAGATTCCTCCTGCAGATAATACATAAAAAGGTGAAGCAGAAAAAGACAAAGAAAAGAGTAATAAAGATAAAATAGAAAAAGATGGTGCAAATGTTGATGCATCTACAGATGCTGAGAAATCTAAGGAACAAAAGGGTGGTCCAAAAATTGTTGCAAGAGACATTGTAGATGCAGTGAAAAGTATTCTAGATAAAGAGATGATTGAGTTTGATGAGCCTGAACTACTCCAAGGACCAATTAATCTAGATGCTCTCTCTTCGGTACAAGTGATGAAGATTGCATCCTTCACTCAAGCCAAGGCCAGCGAGAAGATGTTAAAATCTCACATGGAGGACAATTAACTATTAGAGATTGCAACCGGAGTCTTGGAGAAGTTATTACCAACCTAAAGAAAGAGTCTATCAGATTCCCCCTCTGGTCACCTAAAGAATCTTGTAAATGCTGTAAGTACACATTTTGAGTCTTTTAAAAAATCTGTGGAGGTGAAAGTCCAAAAGGAATTTTTAGATAAGAAATTTAGTGAAGTAAAGAGTCTAATAGGAAATGATAGGATGATACTTAGCATTAGCATAAAGAGTATTTAGAATTCTCTAAATGATGGAAGTGATATGTACAAATTCTATCTATTATGGCCCAAAGTTAGCAAGGATATTGAGAAGAAGATAAAGGAGCAAGAACATAAATTGTCAAATCTCTCTCAAAATTTTGATCCTCTAACAATTTCGCCTATAAGTCAGGAATGTCAAGTAATCAACTCGATAGATGAGATGAAGAGGGTTGTTAAAGAAAAAGGTAACATTATGAAGAGAATGTGTGAGCTCCAGGGATTGATTGCCCCCAAGTTAGAAGCCATGTTTAATGCCTTATCAGAAGCTCAGACTACACATTAGACAAGTAATCCTCCGGATCTGACAAAGGTAGAAGCATATGCATTTTTTCTGAGTGGACACATATCAATTTTGGATGGAATGGAGGGAACTTGGGTCTCTGAACATGTGCAATTGAAAAATAGTTTTGCAGACATTCTCAAGTTCATGTGAATAGAACTTAATGATTAGTTGTACATATGCGGCATTATACACAGAATTTTTGAGAGAATTTTTGACTTGTGGACCCCACCCTTTTCCATTGATGTCAAAGGGGGAGTGAAGAGCAGTGAAAAATGAGGAATCCAACAAGGGGGGAGCTTTGGAAATAGTGGAAAGCACAAGTGTACATAGTAAGGGGGAGCTACATTTGACACTTAGTCATTTTTCACTAAGTGATTGCAATCAATGCCAAAGGGGGAGATTGTTGGCAAGAGACACTGCTAGACATGATAAGTGTTGTCATTGATGGAAACCAAGTCTCTACTACACATCCGCATTGCATAATTTGTCCATACCAATAATCAGATTGAAGATTTGTCTAAGTCTAGGAAGTCAAGAACATAGTGTGTGATAGGGTCCAGTTTCTTGGTCCAGATCTCCCTTGGGGTAGATCAGAGTCTGTTACGGATCTGAGGGAGTCATAAGAATTGTTAGGATAATATAAATCTAGAGTTTTGGTCTCTGGTGATGAAGGATTCAATAGTTATTAGCATCTGAGTATCGGGTTAACAGTTTTACAGAACAAACAGAAGAAGAACAGGCCGACCTTGTAATTGATCTTGGTTTTGGATGTATGAAAAATGTTAGTTGGACAAGTTGTGTTGATCAGTGATAGTAGCTGACCTAATTAATGATTTGTGAGTGCAAGCTTTGGTTCGCGTTACAAGTGTACATGGATTTAACCGACAGAGAAAAATTTACAGTAAAGTTCTAAGTATTCTTGAAGCTGATTGAAAAGTAGTTGAAGATCTGGATGCGGATATATATAGCCGATGGATTCAAATGATTTAGTGTGTGTGTGTGTGTGTGTGTGTGTGTGTGATGTGACTATAGAATAAGTGTAAAAACTACAGAGATCTAAGGTTCAGATGTTAGCAGAACAGTAAATAGGGCAGAGTGAAGATGAAGTGTATCAAGTTAGTATTTTATGCTTAACCGGAACTGAATCCTTGCATTGATATATGCTAATTATCAGTTTAAGCTTATTGTACTTTTTCTTCTTGTAGGCAGTGAGCCTTCTTTTTGAGTAGTGAGCCTGAATGCATGTGCATTCCCCATTGTAATACTTTTAACATAGTATAATCTTTGTGGGTTAAAACCCACTATGGTTTTTCCCTTAACTAGATTTCCACATCAAAAATCTTGGTGTCAAGTGTGTTATTTATGCCTCTACTCATGTGTTATTGATTCATGCTTTAATGTGTATTTGATTATAAGTTGTAAAATAAGATTAAATGCAGAAAAGTTTAAACTGTGTGACAACTAATTCACCCCCCCTCTCATTTGTCCAGACTAATTCCAACAATCCTCTTCAATCCCTTGTGTATCTCGATTGAGTGGGAATTCTCTAATTTGAAATAAGGTCAACCTCATCCAATCTCTTTTTCTGACCTCAAAATCATCTTCACAATCTTCCCAAAAGTCTTCTATCTTAAGAATATGATAGTGTAGACACCTAAAATTGACTTGCTCCGCAAACCAATTTCCTGTATCTCTACACCAATTATCCCCCCTATTAATTAAATAAATTTATTTTATTTAATTAATTTATCCCTAACCATATATCATCTATCCTTTGTGATCAATTAATTCACTTAATTTATCACTAGACCTTACAACACTATCCTCATCAATTAAATAAATATTTCTAATATTTATTTAGCTAATTTGTCCATCTCCCAAATCCCTATTAATTAGATAAATTATTCTTATCTAATTAATCTGCCCTACTAATCAATCTACCCTAGCCTACCTATCCCCTAGACCTAAGTTAATTAAGCTAAACACTTAATCAACCTTGCTTAGCCCATCCTCCCACACACTTTTGAATAAAAATCAATCTTTTATTCAAAGGGTCAAATCTTCCTTACACCTCATTCATCACCCTCTTACACATGTAAGTGTACATGTGTCCATCAACTTTCACATCTCCACATACAAGTGAATTTTTAATTCACACTCCCCCATGAGTTAAATTTTTAATTCACTTGTCATATCCACTCTTCCCAAAAATGAATTTGTAATTCATTTTTATCCTCAACACCTTTCCCCATGTGAATTTAAAATTTACAAATAATGAGAGCCCTCCAATCCCATTGACTTAATGTCAACCCTTGATTTCTCTCATCCACTCCCCTTATGACACTTGTCACAAGGCTATGACTTCAATCCTAACCCTAACTCTCAATCATTTCTAGCCCTTGATCTCAACTTGTGATCCTCACCCTCCATCATCTTTTCAAAAATCTATAAATGAAACCCTCACCCAAGCCATTTAGGAAACTTCTTGCAACATCATAATGCCAAAATCTATCCAAAATCCTCTTATCCCAACATCATAATGCCAAAATCATTCCTCATCCCCATCTCAATCTCCATCTAAGTCCAAATCCTTCATCTACATTGTGTTGAGCAAGCATTGAGCAATCCACATTTCTTCTTCTTGCATCCAAACTCTGCCCAAATTTCTCTCAAATCTCCTCATCATACTATCATAATGCCAAAATCATTCCTTATCCCCATTTCATTTACATTGTGTTGAAAGTAGGAGCAATCCACATTTTAGTCTTGGGTAAAATCTAAGGAGTTTTGGGTGCAACTCCTTCCACCCTATCTTGGATTTGTGGGTCATTGTGAAGGTATATCATTGGTGTTTTGCATTTGATTTGTGTTTTGGCTTTCATTTTGACTTCATAGATTACAGATAGTATCCAACACCTAGATTCAAATTCTCTTTAGCAAAATTCTTTCTATCAAAAGGGAATCTCATAGTGTAGTAGTAGAGATCTAGTTTTGCCACTGATCTCTCAATATTCTGTGCATCTGAGGATGACTTACACTTGAAATGAGTAATTCCAATCGGAAAGGAGACTCCTATTTTCTTCCCATCTCTATATCTTTTGTTGACTATGTTGAGTTATCTACAGAGTTCTATCAAAACAAGTTTGTCATCTACATATTTAGGTAATTTGTATGGGTAGCCATCATAACCTCCAACTCTTATGTAAGCAAATTTTGGGAATTGAATGAAATAACTCCCATATCTTTTGACAAGTGCCACTGCCTCTGGAGATATTTTGAGTCTAGTATTTCCTTGAAGAACCCTTACTGTCAACATCGTGAATGTATCATTCACTCTCCTAAAACTCTTTTGGCTCTATTCTAATTGTAACTATGGGTAGTAATCATAGATTTTTGTAGCATGATTATAAAACCCTGAGTACTAATCCTTGGCCATGCTTTCATGCTTGCAATAGTGTAGAAGAGATAGGAGGACATGTAGAATCTCTGATCTGTTTCATAGTGAGTTAGTCTGTGATGCAAATTATCACTAATTATGCTTGCCGAATCAATGAATTATTTCCCATCAGATATGATGGTTATGAAAAGGTACATCCAATCTTGAAAATCTTTTGAATTTTCACTCCCTGTTAGCTTGTGGAGTAAAACAATCAAATTGGAAATGTCTTCAACAAAAAGAGATATGTGGAGATTTTTAGGCAACTAAGATTTTCTAGCTCTAGCTGTGATTAACCAGTTCTTTGCTATTTCATTGAGACATTTACTCTTCTTTTTTATAGTGTTGTTTTGCTATGTCCATATTAATATCGACAAATTGACCTTTGTTAGGTAATCTGAAAGTAATGCTAATGGAAGAATTATCCAACCTGGCTACCAATTGACCATCGATAGTCTTGATTTCTCTAGTTGCTGGTTTATACCCTTTGATGCATTCCAACACTAAATCTGGGCACTATAATGCTGTGGGAAAATAGGTGCAACATGTGCTAATCCACTTTGATATATTTTCTCTTCCATTGGAGACCTTTTGCCTTCTTCCATTGTTTTCCATAAATATTTAAGGTTGATATGTCCCAAATTTGTGTCAGTAATTTATGGAAGTGTGGATTCTAGCATTGATGCAAATTCAACCCCTTTATAATAGTACTTCATGATGAATTTTTTTTTATATGTTTCACAAGGTAGCTAATTTTGGTTATGCACCTCTTGTTTGTAGTTGTTTACAAGTTTCTATTGTATTTTCAGCAAATACATCTTCTGCATACTATTGTGCGTTGCACACATGCCCCATTTTACTGAATAGAGACCCCCTCTTTTGCTTTGGCTTGGAGTCTCAACCTTTGTTACTTATGACAATGGGAAGGTGAATTTGTTCTTGTTCCATATTTGAGTATTTTGCATGTTTGGACTAGTTTGATGTCATTTGGAGGTATCTTGGGTGGTTTTGTGCTTAAAAAATAGCTATTTGTTGCCTTTTGCACTGACATTGGGTGTTACTGCATTCTACTCCAAAATCCTATGTCAATAGATATTACCCTTGAAATTGCTTCTGCAAGATGTGTCATGTTGAAATTCCTAGTTTCCAGGTCTTAGAGTTGCAAAATCATGTCAAATTCCAAAAGATTTCACTAAGGGGTTCATATACTTTCATTTTGTCGCATGGTCCTGAAGCCCTGATTTGGCTAAGTTTGAAATCTAGTGGAACTTCAAAAATATAGAATCTGCATGTTAAATACTATGGATTCGGAACCTATCACAAACATCCTGACAATATATTTAAAAATATTTAAAGTATATCTTTGACTTATACTTAAATATATTTTTAAATATACCTTGCCCCTGTGAAATTCAAAATTTGGCACTAAAATTGACCTTTACTACCTTTTGTGCTAATATCCAGTGCCACTGAATATCAGTACTAGACCTTCCTTTGTGCATTTAATGCTAAAATCATCACCCATTGCCTTTGCGCTAAAAGGAGGTTCAACCGACTTTGTGCAACGCAACCTAAAATTCGTGCTAGTTGTTTGGACCCTAAAACCCTGCCAAGAAGCCCTTAAACTCTTAGCACTAAATTCATTCACCATGGAATTGCACTAGAATCCACCCTGACCGACCTTATGCGATAATATTGGCGGTCTAAGCCCAAACCCGCGCCTACCCTCTTTCATTTTCCTTGCGCTAAAAACATGGATCACAGACCTGCACTGAAAGCTACCTTCACTGACTTTAGTCAGTTGACTTCAAATCTAGTGCTAAGTCGGTAGAAGCCAAAATCCATGCTAAGGAAATAGGACCCAAAATCTGCGCTAAAGGTGTTAGTGCTAGAATTGCCCTTCACTGCTTTAAGTCAGTACATCCCAAAATCAACACTTTTTGACATTTTGGGCCAAGAAACACATTTTTTTCAAGGTGCAAACTAGATTTTAATGGTGAATTTGAATTACATATCCATTTGTCGCATTGTGATGGACATTTTTACCAAGTTTGTGTGGATTTTGGGCATGTTTTACAACAATTAATGCTATTGCACATGAAAAGTCAGTACCCCCCAAAAATCCTGCTTTTTGTAGAAAATGCTATAAAAATAAAAAAACAAATGTCTCCAAATGTATTAAAATGGCCACAAAAACCTCCCAGATCAGCATATTGGCCAAATGGGTACTTGAAAATGGTAAAAAACTCAAAAAATCATGCAAAAATCACTAGATTTGTGAAGAGGTTTATAAGGAAGCAACATTGAGTTTGAGCTATTCTTGACTGATCTATGGCTGTAAGTAGACATATCTTGATCCAAATTGATGGAAAATGATTGTTTATGATGAAATTAATGCTTTTCATTGTGAATTACAAGTCTTGGAGGACACAAGAGCTTGTTGGAGCTAATTGGAGCCATCTTGGAAGGATGTACACATAGAGGTACCCTGCTGACCCAAAAATGCAAAATCGACACTCTATCCACCAAATTGTTGTTGCACATGTAGAAGGAAGTCAATATGATGTCCAAAATGATGGAGATAGGCCTCAAGAGCTAGAAGACATTGAAAATCAACCTATTTCATGGCAGTTCCTGTAGATCTAGTCCAATGTCCAAGACATGTTCACACTTGTTCATAGATGTCCCAACAGTCCAATCATGTAATAATGATTCACCAACATCTAGTAGGATATGCCTTCATAAAAAATGTGTCATATATTCCTCTTAACTATTCAACACATTGGAGAGGCCATTTTTCTTATTAAACAACTCAAAGGAGATAAGCAACAAGATGATTCAGTCAGCATGAGCAATCCCGTCAGTCCACATCAGCTCAACTTTTCACATGTCATATGACCTTATTTTGACTTCCTTTCACCTTGGAAAGTGTCTCTTTGGCATGTATATCGAAATGGGTATCCATTTTGTCCAGATTCAATATATTTGCAAGCTGTATTTTGTCTTTTTCCTAAAGGACAAATACAAATCTAAAAATGCAACAAATTGATGTATCTCATTAAATGCCATGTAATTTGGATCATTGGTGTTGAGTAAATCTCCACCGTCCATTGAAAAACTTGGTATGGTGCCTTGTCTATAAAAGGGCCATCCTTTTCTCTCATTGTAAGTAAGATTTGATAATGAAATGCTGAGACTCTACCAAAATTTAGTCAATACAAAGAAATTTTTGCAGGTTGCTGGGGATTTGTGTTTCTATGTTGCCTCATTTTGGATTTCATGGTTCATGTCACTATGAAATTAGATGATATTTAGTTGTATTTGTGATTAATCATTCAGATATTTGATGGATTTTCTGTCCATACCATTAATAGTTTGCTGATTGTATGCCATTATGCATGGTTAGTCTGGGCATATTTCATATGAGCTAAGTTTAATTGTATGATTTAATTGAGTAGTGCGAGGGATTGGGTGTTTGATGAACCCTCTACAATTTGAAAATCATTGCATTTCCTTTGAAGATTGCACAATCTCTATGGTATTGTGGGCTGCCTGGTTAAGCAGAGATTTATTTATTGTTGGGAATCTGTCTATCTCTGTGTTGATCATTTCTACAATTGTCCATAGGATATCTTATCCCTTCTCTCTCTCCCTTTCCTTTTGTATTTTATTTACATAAAGTTTGGTAGATTTAGGGTTTGAGTAGCATTACATTTATAATCTGCTAAAATTTTAGACTTTACAGTCTGCATCCCCTAGAGTTTCTACATTTACATTGCTACCATCTTTTCACAAACCCTATGTTATATGTAAGTCCCCTTGTTGGTACAACTAATACATACTAATTGATTCATTCCTGCAAGCTAAGACCTAGTTGTATTATCCTTGGGGCAGTCCTATCTTGGATAGGATACCTTTTTCAAGAGAGGTGAGGTACCTGTATTTCACCTACATTGATGTGTGCTAAAACCACCATCAATAGAATTGGTGCTAGAAGGAGGGTGACCAAAGCCATTATAGACCAAGACATTGGTGAATGAAGAGATTGCTCCATTCAATTCCAGCCCTTCTCCTCCTAATGCCCATCAATAGAATTGGTGCTAGAAGGAGGATAACCAAAGCCATTGCAGACCAGGATATTGGTGAATGAAGAGATTGCTCCATTCGGTTCTAGGCCTTCTCCTCCTAACACCCATCAATAGAATTGGCACTAGGAGGGAAAACAAAGATTGTGATGTAAGCTTTTAGTTTTTTTGGTTTATTACACATGCTAAAATGAATTGAAGTTTTAGAGATTCAGCTCCAATGGATACACATAAGGGTTTCCATCATGAGGTCCCTTCATTCCTCAGAGGACTATTGCAGCGGTCATATTATGAAGAGAACTTCCAATTCAATATCCCAAATTTCAAAGAAGTGTTAGATAGGTAGATTAGAGTGAAGTATCCTCTATTGACATTGTTTGATTTTAGTTCACCTCAGGTCTTCACAATGCATCCTGGAGAGCTACATGACAAAATTGATGGTTTAACCTTCCTCTAGAGGTTAGATCTAAATTTAAAAGGACTTCTATCTATTTTTGAAATATACAAGCCTAAAGCAAGATGTGAGCATGAAAGATATATGCAGACCAAGACAAGGTATGGGACAGCTACAGTACAAATGGATACACATTACTACAATCATGTCCTAGTTGAGAGCATATAAAGAGTTGAGGCTACAGGAGCTGCAAATCTACCATTCATAAGAGATCGCAGTCAAAAGGGTAGTTTGTATACACAAAAAATTAAAGTTTTTCATCAAAGTACATATCCAGATGAGAATAGAAGATAATACATATGGTCTACAAGTCACCCAACTAATGAATTTGAGATCCACGACTGGTTAAAATATCTCTCATTCAGACAAATTAGAAGAATATGTTGTTCTAGCTTGGTTAAAACTTAGCTTTTAGTCACAAGACAATGAACACAACAAGATGCAAGATCAGATTTCTACTACTAAAAATGTAGATAAGATAGATGATGAATCAACCCTCATGAATAGTCATGTTGAGGATGCAGATCAACAATCAAATGCTTCATAGACATTAGCTCCTAAGACTAAATTTGTTGCTGCAGAGGTGGAGAATAGTAGTTTATGTTAGGTGGTTGATAATTCTGAGTTTGAACATTAGCAAGAGCAAGAAGAAATTAGTCCTCTAGATGAAGAATAGTCATGGACAACAATGCAGAAAATTGTTCTAGTTGACATACTTGAGCCACAATCAGATTGTTTGATGAAAAATGATTAAGCTTTTGAGTATATCAGCATGGTGCACTACAAAGATTAGTCATATCAGATCACTACAGCTCCAATAGGGTTTTTAGCCGAGTCAAATGAAGAAGAGTAGGATGATGCATCACTCCAATATAATACTGACATCATGAGTCTAGTCATAAAGGAAGAAAGAGGCTCTGTTCCTACTACAGACAATGAACTTACAGTTCAATATCAAACATCAATTGAAATAGGAAGGCTGCTGATTGGTATAGAGGAAGTTGCCTCAGAACATATGACTAACCTTGATGAAGTAGATTTGGGTTTACCGTATGCCTATCAAGTTGATCCTATTCACACCTGTATTAGAGAAGATCTCCACATGGTTGATGTTGATTCGATGATAAGAAATGAAAGTAAAGGTTTGCAATCTAAGAATAAAAATTAGATAGTCATGCAAGATGATGACTTGGAGGCATTTTCATGTCAATCACTTGATCACATCATTGAGCTAGTGTCAACAATGAGCAAAGATATGCTACTGCATGGAAATTCACCGCACATGATAGATTTTGCTTTGGATGATTCATACATAATTCACCCGAATGATCCACATTCTGAAGAAAGTTGTCCAACCTTTTTGTTTGCTTGGGAGGTTGCTGCAACATTCAGTGCTCCAGAGGTATCTGATGCACATGATATGACCCAAAATGAGCTAAAATCTCCTAAAGTTGAGAAGGTATTCGGTGCAATACAACAAGGTGATGAACTTACATCTCCAATTGATGGTACTACAAATCAGGTTGCATCTTCCCTTTTTTCACTTGGTTTTGATAGTTATCAATTTGATTATGGTGATTTAGATAAGACAACTTGCATTTGGATTGATCATGGCCCTAATGAATTGTCCCAATTGCTGATCCTGGGATTAGGACATTGACCTGCCTCGTTAGTCCTACATGTCCTAAGGAATAAATCATGGGGAAGTGCCAATACTTGTTGTCCAAGGTCTTTGTATATAGTTTTTCTTGTTTCTAGTTAGGTTTTAGTTAGTAGTCTGTTGTTTTAGATTAGTTTCTGCTTTCTATTTTCTATTTTCCTTAGTTGTTAGCTGTTGGTAATTGTTAGTTTGCTTTAGGTTTAGTTTCCTTGCTTTCTACTTGTTTTGCTTTTGCCTTCTACTTTTCTTTCTCTTCATGGACTTGCTTTTCTGGGGCTCTCCATTTCTTGATTGTGGTGGCAGTTGTGTAGTCTTGCAAAAGGTCCTTTTTGGGTAAGTAATGTGGAAGATTTCTTTGAGAAACCTTAGTTTTCCACTTAGGTCTTCTTGTGGGTTCTATTGTTACTCTCAGATGGTATGATGCTTGTTCATAGGAAAGGAGTCATTAGTTGGTGCACTTCAAGTATTTTCTATCCATATATCTCTTACACTTTTAATGATCCTGAAGTGGCTAAAAGATTCTGGTTGATATCGTATTAAGTGAAAAATCTAAAGGCCTCATCTCTGCCACCATTGTGAATTTTGTCAGCAAAATTGGAAGGGTAAGCGGTACTGCATTGTACTCTACCATCAATAAAGTTAAAAAAAAAGAGATCAAATTCACTTAGCACACATTGCAACTCAATTGAGATGTTGGGTTTACAAGACAACTCAGTTGGGGCTATGGACGCCTGACTAGTAGTGGGGCAATGTCAAGGTGGATGGGATGTGTGTCAACCTACATAGTTTAATGCAAATGATCTTGGATGATCTTAGTGGCTAAGGGATGGGAATTAATGCATTTGCACACACTCAGGCTTTTAGGATACAGATGGTTGTACTATGCTACTGGTCTCTGCTTCTATGATATGGTATTATATTTTCCTATTTAACATATGGGAAACACAAAGATTCTAGGTTCGAAACTATCATTTATCTTTGAAATGCTCTAGAGCATTTCCCTAGTAGAGTCACCATTTGTTGTGCCTTGCACACACGTCCTATTTTGCCAAATGGAGACCCCCTCTTTTGCTTTGGCTTGGAGTCTCAACCTTTATTACTTATGAGAATGGGAAGGTGAATTTGTGCTGAGAGTACATGATTTGTTCTAGATTTGAGTATTTTACATGTTTGGGATGATTTGATGTCATTTGGAGGTGTCTTGGGTGGTCTTGTGCTTAAAAAATAGCCATTTGTTGCCTTCTGCACTGAAATTAGGTGTTACTACATTCTACCCTTGAAATGGCTTTTGCAGAATGTGTTATGTTGAAATTTCTAGTTTTCAGGTCTTGTTAAAAAATCATGTCAAATTCCACAAGATTTCACTAAGGGGTTCATATACTTTCATCTTGTCACATGGTCTTGAAGCCCTGATTTGGCTAAGTTTGAAATCTGGAGGAACTTCAAAAAGCTAGAATTTGCATGTTAAATTCTATGGTTCTGGAACCTGTCTCAAACATCCTGACAGTATATTTAAAAATATTTAAAGTATTAGAAATTCTTATACTTAAATATATTTTTAAATATACCTTGCCCCTGGGAAGTTCAAAATCTAGCACTAAAATTGACCTTTACTACCTTTTGTGCTAATATCTAGTGCCACTAGATATCAGCTTTGGACTTTCTTTTGCGCATTTAGCGCTAAAATCATTGTCCACTGCCTTTGTGCTAAAATGAGGTTCAACTGACTTTGTGCAATGCAACCTAAAATCCGTGCTAGTTATTTGGACCCTAAAACCCCGCCAACAAGCCCTTACACTCTTAGCACTAAATTCATTTGCCATGGACTTGCACTAGAATCCACCTCGACCAACCTTATGTGATACTATTAGTCGGTCCGAGCCCAAACCCACGCCTACCCTCTTTCATTTTCCTTGCGCTAAAAACATGGATCATGGACCTACGCTGAAAGCTACCTTCACTGACTTTAGTTAGTTGACTTCAAATCTAGTGCCAAGTTTGTAGAAGTCAAAATACATGCTAAGGAAGTAGGACGCAAAACCCACGCTAAAGGTGTTAGTGCTAGAATTGCCCTTCACTGTTTTAAGTCAGTACACCCCAAAAGCAACACTTTTTGACATTTTGGGCCAAGAAACACATTTTTTTCAAGGTGCAAATTGGATTTTAATGGTGAATTTGAATTTTATATCCATCTATCGCATCATGATGGACATTTTTACCAAGTTTGTGTGGATTTTGGGCATGTTTTACAACAATTAATGCTACTGCACATGAAAAGTCAGTACCCCCCAAAAATCTTGCTTTTTGTAGAAAAGGCTATAAAAATAAAAAGCAAATGTCTCCAAATGTATTCAAATGGCCACAAAAACCTCCCAGATCATCATATTGGCCAAATGGGTACTTGAAAATGGTAAAAAACTCAAAAAATATGCAAAAATCACTAGATTTGTGAAGAGGTCTATAAGGAAGCAACATTGAGTTTGAGCTGTTCTTGAATGATTTATAGCTGCAAGCGAACATATCTTGATCCAAATTGATGGAAAATGATTGTTTATGATAAAATTAATGCTTTGAATTGTGAATTGTAAGTCTTGGAGGATACAGGAGCTTGTTGGAGCTAATTGGAGCCATCTTGGAAAGATGTACACATAGAGGTACCCTATTGACCCATAAATGTAGAATCGACACTCTATCAACCAAATTGTTGTTGCACATGCATAAGGAAGTCAGTATGATGTCCAAGATGATGGAGATAGGCCTCAGAAGTTGGGAGAGATTGAAGATCATGCCTATTTCATGGTAGTTCCTATAGATCCAGTCCAATGTCCAAGACATGTTTACACTTGTTCATAGCCGTCCCAACAATCCAGTCATGCAATAATGATTCACTAGCATCTAATAGGATGTACCTTTATCAAAAACATATCATATATTCCTCTTGGCTATTCAACACATTGGAGAGGAAATTTGTCTTATTAATCAACTCAAAGGAGACAAGCAACAAGATGATCTAGTCAGCATGAGCAATCCCGTCAGTCCACATCAGCTCAACTTTTCACATGCAATATGACCTTATTTTGACTTCTTTTCACCTTGGAAAGTGGCTCTTTGGCATGTATATCCAAATGGTCATCCATTTTGTCTAGATTTAATGTATTTGCAAGCTATATTTTATCTTTTTCCTAAAGGACAAATGCAAATATGAAAATGCAACAAATTGATGTATCTCATTAAATGCCATGTAATCTAGACCATTGGTGTTGAGTAAATCTCCACTATCCATTGAAAAACTTGATATGGTGCCTTGTCTATAAAAGGGCCATCCTTTTCTCTCATTGTAAGTAAAATTTGATAATGAATTGTTGAGACTCTACCAAAATTTAGTCAATACAAAGCAAGTTTTGCAGGTTTCTAGGAATTTGTGTTTCTGTTTTGTCTCATCTTGGATTTCTTGGTTCATGTCAATATGAAATTAGTTGATATTCAGTTGCATTTGTGATTAATCATTTAGATATTTGATGGATTTCCTATCCATACCATTAATGTCTTGCTGATTGTATGTCATTGTGCATGGTTAGTCTCGACATATTTCATATGAGCTAAGTTCGGTTGTATGATTTAATTGAGATGTTTCAGGGATTGGGTATTTGATAAACCCTCTACAATTTGAAAATCATTGCATTTTGTTAGAAGATTGCACAATCTCTATGGCATTGTGGGCTGCCTGGTTAAGCAGAGATTTATTTATTGTTGGGAATTTGTCTATTTCTGTGTTGATCATTTCTGCAATTGTCTATAGGATCTCTTATCCCTTATCTCTCTCCCTTTCCTTTTGTATTTTATTTACAAAAAGTTTGGTAGATTAAGGGTTTGAGCAACATTACATTGATCATCTACTTAAATTTTAGACTTTACTGTCTGCATGCCCTAGGGTTTCTGCATTTACATCGCTGCCATCTTTTCACAAACCCTATGTTATATGTAAGTCCCCTTGTTGGTATAGTTGATACATACCAACTGAGTCATTCTTGCAAGATAAGATCTAGCTATATTATCCTTGGGCCAGTCCTATCTTGGATAGGATAACTTTTTCATGAGAGGTGAGATACCTATATTTCACCTATGTTGATGTGTACTATAACGATTATCAGTGAATTGGTGCTAGAAGGAGGTTGACCAAATCCATTACAGACCAAGACATTGGTGAATGAAGAGATTTCTCCATTCAGTTCTAGCCCTTCTCCTCCTAACACCCATCAACACATATGCTTCAAGTGTGACATATCATGTGCTCTGTTTATGAGAAGGCTGTGGGGTTTGGCTTTACAACTGAACTGTTTTGAAACTTTCTAATGTTTCTTCTACAACCTCATTTTATGCATATATGATAATCATTGCAGTTCATTCAACCATATTTATTTGAAGCATTTTGTCAAAGTCTCACACACCATGTCTTGTATATGCTTCCACAAATGCATTTTGCATACATTTTTATTGGACAAGTTACAGAAGTAACATGAAACAAGAACTCTATTGCTGTCTAGGACGAGAAAATGCTGTTGTAGGTTGTGGAGTAATGGTTATCAACTAATTGCATTTACTTAAAAATTTCTAACATCTTCTTTGACAAATCAACTTTGTTTACATCCTACACCATTCTCAAGACCATATTTCTCTGATGCATTTTAGTCAAACCATTCATGTGCATTATCAATGCTTCCAAGTTTTTCATGTATGTTTGCCAAGGTGGCTAAAAATATGTCAACTAACAGAAACTCATCTTTAATAATGCTCCCATTTGGAACAAGCATAAAGTATGCTAGGAAAGATAGTGGGACTCAACATCACATCTTAATCTCATTACATTGTGTAGAGAGGACCAGTTAAAGGAGATGTTACACTTTTCTTTTAGCCCTCGTGAAGCAAAACTGCAAATCCTGAACTCTTTTTACATTTTCAATAGATGTAAAGTATTTGGCACCAATATGAAGGATGGGAGCTAAGGTTGTGAAGGATACCTATTATGATTTGTATTTTATTGAAGTTCTTAAACCTTCATCATGAGCAGAGGCATTGATCATTCGCGGTGAGAGATGAAACTTCTTTGAGTGCCTTGTCAAAACCCTCCTACACTACGTGTATGCTTCCATATTCAGCATGCATGTGTATCGGGACACTGTGCCAACAAGGGTGAAGGGCGCAATTTTTACACCAACCAGTTGCATGCTTTTGAAAGTTTATAAATCTTCACAAATCACTTTTATGTGTATCCTATGTTGATTGCATTCTATGAGACCACACTTCTTTGAGGCATTCTATCAAACTGTTCACGCACCCATGTCTTCCAATGTTTTCATGTTTCACATGCAATATCTATAGGGTAGTTGTGACTACAACATCTAAGAAATTTCTTCTATCTTTAATCCTTTGATGAATGTCGATTCGCTATTCAAAGTCTCCCATTTTAGCACGAGCGGTGATACACTGGTAAATATTGTGGATAGTGGCCTTCCACTTGCCAAGTGCATTTTCTTGACAGTTTATAAAGTGTTTACAACAAATCCATATTGTACATGTCTTGTGATCATTTCATGTCATGAATGCTTCTATGTTTGGTATCAATGTAGATATAACTGCAAAACAAAACCTAGTTCTGTGATGCTTTGATAAAGGTCCATACTCTGCTTGAAAAACTCTCATTTTTGCATGGGCTAGGAGTATGCTAGCAATAGCTTTTGAAATTTGGCTCTAAATGCACTTGCTTGAAGATGTCCTGCAGGTTTTTAGCAAAACTAGTTTGTACACATCCTGCATTTCATGAGACCTCATGGTAACATTTTAGAGGCATTTACTTTGAGAATCTTCTAGCTTTTTTGCATGCAAGCACAACCTTATACATTTTGAATACACCCCATATTATTCTCAGGCACTTAGAACAAATATAGGTGGTTTTCAAGGGATGTGGGGAGTGAGTGGTTAGCAACTTATCATGCAACATTTAAACATCATCGCTAGGTAAATGCACTTTGGAAACCACTCATGCAATGCGATGAGAAAGAGAGTTTCTTCTTATCGGTAATGAATCTATTTTCAAAATTTCACAAAGAATCAAATTTCCAGTGCATGCCTTTGGGTTCTTTCCTCTTATCGCACAACAACACAAAATCTCACATAGAAATTTGCTTTGTTTGGCCCTCTTATCAAATAGTCTCTTAACCTTCGCTTGGTGTTTTGTGATCCTATCTATTACCAAGCTCCTTTCTTCTTCCACTTTTTGTCGAATACATGATTCTTTTCTCTAGAGAGTCTTTAAACTCATTATTTTCATTCATCGTCTGAAGAGAAAGAGTGGTGAGTTATAGAGGGACCAACAACCGAGCACCAATTCTGTATGTGGTTCTATCAGCCCATAATGCATCGAATAACACATTGAATAATTTCTTGTGCTAATTCTTTTGTCTCTCTTCAACTTACTTACGTATGATGGAGATAAGGTTTTTATTTGAGGATTCTACTAGTCCATTTCCTTGTGGATAATAGTTAGATGAATGCGTGAGCATGATATCATACTTGTAACAAAATTCAGAGATTTCATAAGAGGAGAAATTTGAAGCATTGTCTGTGACAATCTTTTGAGAAACACCAAACCTCACAAAGATATTCTCTTTCAAAAAATCACACACCACATGGGAAGAAGTTTGTTGAATTGGGATGGATTCTACCATTTAGTAAAGTAATCTGTGGCAAGACTTTTCCTTTGAACTATTGGCAAGACTCACACCTTTTCACCCATTGATCTACATCTTTGAATATGCTAGGACAATAGTAATTATGCCTTAAAATTTTGTAGGCTATAACGTTGGATGAAAAATGACCACCATAGGCTTCATTATGGAACAACTAAAGTAATTTTTTTGTTGTTCTTTATCCACACACTTCATAAAAGTTCCATCCATCCCTTTTTTATATAATCTGGGTTCCCAAATGATATACTTTTTGGCCTTTAACTTGATTTTTCTTTTTTGGTTTGGGGTTAGGTGTGGATGACATTTGCTGTAGGTCAATAAATAGGCAATGTTTGAGAACCATTCACCTATCAAGCCTACAAATAATACCAGAGGTAACTCATCATTTTCTTCTTGAGGCTTCTCATCTATGTCATTTTCTTCTATAAGCTTACACAAACCTCTACCTCACACCAACTTAGTAGGTTTTATATTGATGTCACATTCTTGAACTTTGGCGATCTAGGAAGCCCTTTTGTTGACACCTATTTCCTACTGAGTAAGGATGGTCTTACCCACAATATCAGCTACAAAAACTTTGGAGTGTGAGTTTAGAATGTAAAACCTGAAATGTTTCATGGCTTTGACCACAACATAGGCATGCTTCTCTATCAAAGAATAATTAAGCTCATGTTTCTTTAGAGGGATGCTTATGAATGAAATAGGAGCCTTGATATGATCATCATTACATTCAGTCAAAATAGTAGAAAGAGTGTGTTCTGAAGCATAACAATTGATGCAGCAGCATCCCTAGTTCAAGAGGTGTAACGTGTGTTATTGGATAGGTCGGACCTATCAGCTTGAAAATCCTTCTCCAAAGGATACAATGAAGTGCGGACCTATGAGGAAGGTCAACCATGAACCAAGGAACATTGTAGAATATATCACAAGGATCTGCAAGTCAGCTAATGCTCCTAATCCTTCTCCCTTAGCTGATTGCTCATGACTATTAGAAATCTCTGCACTAAGAAAAAAGAGGATCTTCTGATAGCGATAACTTTCTGGTAACTGATCCAAATGATCTAAAATCTTAATATGATGTAGATGAATGAATTGAGATGCTAATTCCAGATCCGCAAGGTTTGAAATGCTGAAATCAGACAACAAGATGAAACTGCTCTAGACTGAACTGCCTAAATTGAACAGGAAAAGAAAGAATTAAAATGAAAACAAACTTAGATGCAAATGCAAATATTTTTGGTTGATGCAAGATTACTCTTGAACGAAGGATGCTCCTGCATCAGACATCTGGGGTTATTGAAAAAGTGAGTCCCTCACTTTGCTGGGGCTAGGGGAGAACCAAGACGGTCCACCTCGGCCTGAGAAATCCATGAGCCTTTCCACTTCACAAGATATTCTTTGTATTGTCTTCCTCTAGCACTGCATCCTACTCTGCTATCCAAAATGTCTTCAATTTGTTTTGGTGCTTGCTGTGGTAATTATTTCTTCAAGTCTTCTTCCATGCTGTCATTAAACTCTACTTCATAATATTGATGAAGATTTGCAATGTTGAAAATAGGTGAAATACCTAATGTCTCCAGTAATTCCACTTCATATGCATTTCTTGAATCAAATTTCTAGAGTATCTTACAAGGTCCAAACTTCTTTATTTTCAACTTGTTATATGTCCCAACTAGAAATCCTTTTCTCAAGTACACCATGACTTCATCTCCAACTTCAAATTCTTTGTGTCTTCTCTTCTCATCTACCTTCTCTTTGTACTTACTGTTCATGTTCTCCAAATGCTTCTTCACCTGATTATGCACTGTCTTCATATGATCAACAAATTCTTCTGCTTCTGCACTCCTCTTTTCTTCCATGTTGATATCTCTCAATTCTGCAACTCCTCTAGGATGCACTCCAGTAACAATCTCAAAAGGTGTTCTTCTGGTACTTCTGTTTACTAAATTATTGTAGGCAATCTCGGATTGAGAAAGAATCAAATCCCAACTTCTTCTCTTCTTTCCAACCAAACATCTCAACAAGTTTCCCAAACTCCTATTCACTACCTCTGTGTGTCCATCTGTCTGTGGATTAAAATCTGAACTGAACTTAAAATCTGTCTTCATCTTCTTCCAAATTGTCTTCCAAAAGTATCCAACAAACTTTGTATCTCTGTCCGAAACTATGCTCCTAGGTAATCCATGCAATCTCACAATCTCCTTGAAAAATAGGTCAGCCACATGCACTGCATCAGTTGTCTTCTTGCAAGGTATGAAATGAGCCATTTTTGAAAATATGTCAACCACTACAAATATAGAATCATGTCCTCTCTGTGTCTTAGGTAATCCCATTACAAAATCCATGCTTATGTCTTCCCAAGGTTTCTCTGGTAATGTCAAAGGTTTATACAATCTAGTGTTCTGACTACTCCCTTTTGCAACTTGACAAACTCTACAACTTTGCACAAACCTCTGAACATCCTTATCTATCTAAGCCCAAAAGTAGTTTTCACTTACCAAAGCCATTGTCTTATCAATGCCAAAGTGTCATGCCAATCCACCACTATGCTTCTTCTTGATCAAATTATCTCTCATTGAACTTCTAGGTATGCACAACTGACTTCCTTTGAACAACATGTCTTCTTGAATGAAATAATCCAACCATTTGCTCTTATCTTTCACAACAGGTTCCTTACATTCTTTCCAAGGTTTTGCAAAATCAGTGTCTCCCTCATACATGTTTTTCAATTCATCAAAACCCAAGACTTCAATTCTCATCTCTGTTAACAAGTTTCTTCTTCTACTCAAGGCATCAACAACTTTATTTGATTTTCCACTCCTATACTTCAACACAAAAGTATAACTCTACATGAACTCTACACATCTCATATGTCTCTGATTCAACTTACCTTGACTGTTCAAATATTGCAAAGCTTGATAATCTGTATACAACACAAATTCCTTAGGCAACAAATAATGTCTCCACTTCTTCAAGGCTTGAATTATGGAATAGAACTCTTGATCATAAACTAAATATCTTCTCCTTGCATCATTCAACTTTTCACTGAAATATGCTACTGGTTTGACTTCTTGACTTAACATTGATCCAATTGCATTTCCACTTGCATCACAATCAACTTGAAATACCTTATTGAAATCTGGTAATGACAAAATAGGTTGCTCTATCACCTTTTGCTTCAACAACTCAAAACTTTTATCTGCTCCAGATGTCCACTTGAAATCTTTTCTGTCACCTCTTATTGTCTTTGTCATAGGGTTACAAACTGAACTAAAATTTTTGATGAACTTCTGGTAGAAACTAGCCAAACCATAAAATGATCTAACCTCTCCAATGCTCTCTGGTGTAGGCCATTCCATAATTTCTTTTACTTTCTTATGGTCCATCTTCAATCCTTCCGTAGAAACCACAAATCACAAATATACCAACTCTTCTTTCATGAAACTACACTTCTTGATGTTTATCAATAATTTCTCTTCTCTCAACCTTTAAAAAACTTGTCTAATATGCCACAAATGTTCTTCTTTTGTCTTACTAAAAATTAGAATATCATCTAAGTACACAATCACAAACTTACCCAAGAATTTCTTCAAAACTTCATTCATCAACCTCATGAAAGCACTCGGTGCATTTGTCAATCTAAAGGGCATCACTAACCACTCATACAATCCTCCATTTGTTTTAAAAACAATCTTCCATTCATCACCTTCTCTGATTCTGATCTAATGGTATCCAATCTAATGGTATCCACTCTTCAAGTCTATCTTTGTGAGATATCTTGCTCCACTCAGACAATCCATAATATCATCCATCCTAGGTAAAGGAAATTTATACTTAACTGTAATCTTGTTTATTTCTCTAGAATCAGTGTACATTTTCCATTCTCCATCCTTCTTTGGTGCCAAAACTGTAGGAGGACTCAAACTTTCTCTGATCAAACCTTTCCTTAACAATTCTTGTATTTGTCTATTCAATTCTTCATTCTCTGTTGGTGTCATCCGGTGTGCTGCTTTGTTAGGCAAACTTGCTCCTGGTATAAGATCCATGTGATGACTAATACTCCTTATAGGTGGTAATCCTTTAGGTACATTATCTGATATGATGTCTTCATACTTTGTCAGTAACTTTCTTATCTCCTCTAGCTGTTCTTCTACCTCTTTCTTCAAATTTTCAGGCTTCTTAGGAATCAAGGCAAAACACATATTCTCATGTCTCATACCATCTAGAAATTTTCTTCCATCCACCAAACAGATTCTAGCATTCCCACATACTTCAATTTTAGGATCATCCTCCAAAGGAATCAAAGTAATTCTCTTTCCATTTGCTGTGATAGTATAGGTATTCTTTCTCCCATCATGTATTGCTTTTTTATGATACTGCCAAGGTCTACCCAACAAGATATGACAAACATCCATAGGCATAATATCACACAAGACTTCATCATGATAAGATCCAACATGAAATTTCACCAAACATTGTTCACTCACCAGTACCTTATGATCATCTTGAATCCATGCTATCTGATAGGGCTTAGGGTGTTTCAATCTTTCAAACTTTAGCTTAGTCACCATCTTCTCTGAAACTAGATTATCTAAACTACAACTATCAATCACAACTTTACAACACTTACCTCTAGATTTGCATTTGGTTCTAAACAAACTCTTCCTCTGTGATGGTTCCTCATTTGTCTCAGTTTGAGATAGTGCTCTCCTCATAACCAATGATTCTCCTTTCTCTGGATTGCCAACTGAACAAGGTGATTCAACAGGTTCTTCTTCCACATAGGGTGCTCTTCCATTGTTCTCTATTTTCTTGCTTGTACTACCATGATTGCATTGAAATGCTCTATGTCCTTCACCTCCACACCTAAAACAAGTACCTATAAATGTTCTCTTATCAAATCCTCTTCCTTCTCTTTTGTATCCTTCATTCCAGTATGTACTGGGGTTTGCTCTCCGGTAAAAAATTTTGTCATCTCTCTGGTAAGCATTATTATCTCTGTCATCCTTCCTTAACGAGCTGTCAAACTTGTTCTGCTCCGGATAAGATTTGTCTCCTCTGAAAAATGTCCTACCTTTCAGAAATTTAGCCCCTCTGCCTCTCTATATCTGATCATGTCTCTTATTCAACTTCTCCTCAACTTTTAGTGCAAATTGATATGCTTCTTCCAAAGATGTCATCCTTACCAAGCTTAGTTCTTCTTGAATGTTCAATCTGAGTCCATTGATGTATCTAACCACTTTCTCCTTGCTTGCTTCACTATGTCCCATTCTTATGTTCATTTTATGAAATTCTTCAGTGTAATCTTTCACAGATTTCTCCTTTTGTCTCAAGTTTTGCAATCTCTTCAACAACTCCAACTCATAGTCAGCAGGTATGAATTAATTCTTCAACTTTGTCACCATTCGGTCCCACTTTGTAATCTTTTCCTTTCCTCTCCTATTCCTTTCCAACTGAACTTCTTTCCACTATATAGCAGCATGTCCTTTCAATTTTGTCTTTGTAAATTTCACCTTCTTTGGATCTTCAATTTCCCAATCTTTGAAATAGCTCACAACATTTTTACTTGATCTGATTCTTCTTCTTCATGACCTTCTAGGGTTTCGCTGCTTTGTTCAACAGATTGAAATTCTTCTTCATCATCACTTTCAACATTAGGTCTAGGTGTTAATCCTCTTCGCCTATCTTCTTCAACAACATCCAAATGAATTCGCATTGTTCTCATCAATTCCATCATTTTATCCATTCTACTAGCCATTGTACCAACAGGAGGAACTCTTCATGGCAACATATTCCTAGGATCAAGTGCAAACTGCCTCAGGTCGGTGATCGGGCTAGAAGCGACAAGTGCCTCTCAATTGGTGATCGGTTGTGCACAAGTAACCTGCCTCGGATTAGTGATCTACTTACAACAAGATCTTATAGAATGCCCTTCGCCAATTCACTCCGAAGATTCAAACTTTCACTCTGATACCACTTGGTGCAGTCACGGTAGGAGGGTTCATAGAATGAACTATCGGGACCATGCAGTAAGAGTAAACACAATGGAAACAACACATGTATATAGAACAAATGCAGATTTAGTCTTTCAGTATATCATAGAATTCAGAATAGAGATCCACCGTTACAATTTGGCTCATAGGCCTGATTATATACATGCGCAAGATAAAGCTTTGAGGCTCCTTTGCACAAATCTAAACTAAAGAATATGATTCAATTTCTGACTTCTTTTCTAAGGATCTATTACATCATTATATATCCTTTCCGAACCAATAGATTCCTCCACCTTGGCCACAGGAGATCGAGAATCTCGATGAAGAGGTGTAACATGTGTTCTTGGATAGGTCAGACCTATCAGCTTGAAAATCCTTCTCCAATAGATACAATGAAGTGTGGACCTATGACAAAGGTCAGCCATGAACCAAGGAACATTGTAGAATGTATCAAAAGGATCCGTAAGTCGGCCAATGCTCCTAATCCTTCTCCCTTAGCTGATTGCTCATGAATGTCAGAAAGCTTTGCACCAAGAAAATAGAGGGTCTTCTGATAGCAATAACTTTCTGATAACTGATCCAAATGCTTTGAATTCTTGATATGATGTAGATGAATGAACTGAGATGCTAAGTCTAGATCTGCAAGGTGTGAAATGTTGAAACCAGACCACAAGCTGAAACTACTTTAGATTGAACTGCTTGAACTGAATTGGAAAATAAAGAACTAAAATGAAAACAAACTAAGATGCAAATGCAAATGTTTTTGGTTGATGGAAGATTACTCTTGAACTAGGGATGCTCCTACATCAAACATCCGGGGTTATTGAAAAAGTGAGTCCCTCACTTTGCTGGGGCTAGGGGAGAACCAAGATGGTCCACCTTAGCCTAAGAAATCCATGATGAATATTCTTCTGGTTTGCCTTTCCACTTCACAAGATATTATTTGTATTGTCTTCCTCTAGTGCTGCGTCAAACTTTGCTATCCAACATGTCTTCAATTTGTTCCGGTGCTTGCTGTGGTAACTATTTCTTCAAGTCTTCTTCCATGCTGTCACTGAACTCTGCTTCATGATACTAATGAAGATCTACAATGTTGAAAATAGGTGAAATACCCAATGTCTTTGGTAATTCCACTTCATATGCATTTCTTGAATCAAATTTCTTGAGTATCTTACAAGGTCCAAACTTCTTCATTTTCAACTTGTTATATGTCCCAACTGGAAATCTTTCTTTTCTCAAGTACACCATGACTTCATGTCCAAATTCAAATTCTTTATGCCTTTTCTTCTCATCTGCCTTCTCTTTGTACTTACTATTCATGTTCTCCAAATGCTTCTTCACCTGATTATGCACTGTCTTCATATGATCAACAAATTCTTCTACTTCTGCTCTCCTCTTTTCTTCCATGTTGATATCTCTCAATTCTGCAACTCCTCTAAGATGCACTCTGATAACAATCTCAAAAGGTGTTCTTCTAGTACTTCTATTTACTAAATTATTTTAGGCAAACTCGGCTTGAGAAAGAATCAAATCCTAACTTCCTGTCTTCTCTCCAACCAAACATCTCAATAAGTTTCCCAAACTCCTATTCACTACCTCTATCTATCCATTTGTCTGTGGATGAAAAACTGACTGAAATTCAAATCCATCTTCATCTTCTTCCAAAGTGTCTTCCAAAAGTATGCAACAAACTTTGTATCTCTATCTGAAACTATGCTCCTAGGTAATCCATGCAATCTCACAATCTCCTTGAAAAATAGGTCAGCCACATGCACTGCATTAGTTGTCTTTTTGCAAGGTATGAAATGAGCCATTTTTGAAAATCTGTCAACCACTACAAATATAGAATCATGTCCTCTCTGTATCTTAGGTAAACCCATTATAAAATCCATGCTTATGTCTTCCCAAGGTTTCTCTGGTAATGCCAAAGGTTTATACAATCCAATGTTTTGACTACTTCGTTTTGCAACTTGACAAACTCTACAACTTTGCACAAACCTCCAAACATCCTCATATATTTGAGGCCAAAAGTAGTTTTCACTTACCAAAGATACTATCTTATCAATGTCAGAGTGTCCTGCCAATCCACCACTATGCTTTTCCTTGATCAAATTATCTCTAATTGAACTTCTAGGTATGCACAACTGACTTCCTTTGAACAACATGCCTTCTTGAATGAAATAATCCAACCACTTTCTCCTATCTGTCACAACAGGTTCCTGACATGCTTTCCAAGGTTCTGCAAAATCAGTGTCTCCCTCATACATGTTTTTCAATTCATCAAAACCCAACACTTCAATTCTCATCTCTGTCAACAAGTTTCTTCTTCTACTCAAGGAATCAACAACTTTATTTGATTTTCCACTCCTATGCTTCAAAACAAAATTATAATTCTGTATCAACTCTACCCATCTCATATGTCTCTGATTCAACTTACCTTGACTGTTCAAATATTGCAAAGCTTGATGATCTGTATACAACACAAATTCCTTAGGCAACGCATAATGTCTCCACTTCTTCAAGGCTTGAATTATGGCATAGTGCTCTTGATCATAAACTAAACATGTTCTCCTTGTATCATTCAACTTTTCATTGAAATATGCTATTGGTCTACCTTCTTGACTAAACACTGCTCCAATTGTATTTCCACTTGCATCACAATCAAATTGAAATACCTTATTGAAATCCAGTAATGCCAAAACAGGTTGCTCTTTCACCTTTTGCTTCAACAACTCAAAACTTTTATCTGCTCCAAATGTCCACTTGAAATCTTTTCTGTCACCTCTTGTTGTCTCTATCATAGGGTTACAAACTAAACTAAAATTTCTATGAACTTTCGGTAGTAACTAGCCAAACCATGAAATGATCTAACCTCTCCAATGCTCTCTGTTGTAGGCCATTCAACAATTGCTTTTACTTTCTCAGGTTGCATCTTCAATCCTTCCACAAAAACCACAAATCCCAAATATACAAACTCTTCTTTCATGAAACTACACTTCTTGATGTTTATCAGTAATTTCTCTTCTCTCAACCTCTAAAGAACTTGTCTAATATGCCACAAATGTTCTCTTTTGTGTTACTAAAAATTAGAATATCATCCAAGTACACTATCACAAACTTACGCAAGAATTTCTTCAGAACTTCATTCATCAACCTCATGAAAGTATTCAGTGCATTTGTCAATCCAAAGGGCATCACTAACCACTCATACAATCCTCCATTTGTTTTAAAATAAATCTTCCATTGATCACCTTCTCTAATTCTGATCTAATGGTGTCTACTCTTCAAGTCTATCTTTGTGAAATATCTTGCTCCACTCAGACAATCCATAATATCATTCATCCTGGGTAAAGGAAATCTATACTTAACTGTAATCTTGTTTATTGCTCTAGAATCAGTGCACATTCTCCATTCTTGATCCTTCTTTGGTGCCAAAACTGTAGGTACTGCACCAGGACTCAAGCTTTCTCTGATCAAACCTTTCCTTAACAATTCTTGTATCTGTCTATTCAATTCTTCATTCTCTGCCGGTATCATCCGGTGTGCTGCTTTGTTAGGCAAACTTGCTCCTAGTATAAGATTCATGTGATGACTGATATTCCTTATAGGTGGTAATCCTTCAGTTACATTATTTGATATGATGTCTTCATACACTCTTAGCAACTTTCTTATCTCCTCTAGCTGTTCTTCTATCTCTTTCTTCAAATTTTTAGGCTTCTTAGGAATCAAGGCAAAACACATATTCTCATGTCTCATACCATCTAGAAATTTTCTTCCATCTACCAAACAGATTCTAGGATTCCCACATACTTCAATTTTAGGATCATCTTGCAAAGGAATAAAAGTAATTCTCTTTCCATTTGCTGTAATAGTATAGGTATTCTTTCTCCCATCATGTATTGCTTTTGTATGATACTGCCAAGGTCTACCCAACAAGATATGACAAACATCCATAGGCATAATATCACACAAGGCTTCATCATGATAAGATCCAATATGAAATTTCACCAAACATTGTTCACTCACATCTTGAATCCATGCTATATAATAGGGCTTAAGGTGTTTCAATCTTTCCAACTTTAGCTTAGCCACCATCTCCTTTGAAACTAGATTATCTGAACTACAACTATTAATCATAACTTTACAACACTTACCTCTGGATTTGCATCTGGTTTTGAACAAACTCTTCCTCTGTGATGGTTCCTCATTTGTCTTAGTTTGAAATATTTCTCTCCTCATCACCAATGATTCTTCTTTCTTCGGATTGTCAACTGAACAAGGTGATTCAACAGGTTCTTCCACACAGGCTACTCTTCCACTGTTCTCTGTTTTCTTGCTTGTACTACCCTAATTGCATTGAAATGCTCTATGTCCTTCACCTCCTCACCTAAAACAAGTACCTCTGAATGTTCTCTTATCAAATCCTCTTCCTTCTCTTCTATATCCTTCATTCCGATATGCACTAGGGTTTCCTCTCCGTTAAAAATTTATGTCATCTCTTCGGTAAGCATTGTTATCTCTGTCATCCTTCCTCAATGGGCTGTCAAACTTGTTCTGCTCTGGATAACATCCGTCTCCTATAGAAAATGTCCTACCTCTTAGAAATTTACCCCCTCTACCTCTTTGTCTGATCATGTCTCTTATTCAACTTCTCAAATTTCAATGCAAATTGATATGCTTCTTCCAAAGATGTCATCCTTACCAAGCTTAGTTCTTCTTGAATGTTGAATCTCAGTCCATTGATGTATCTAGCCACTTTCTCCTTGCTTGCTTCACCGTGTCATGTTCTTATGATCATTTTATGAAATTCTTCATTGTATTCTTTCACAGATTTCTCCTTTTGTCTCAAGTTTTGCAATCTCTTCAACAACTCCAACTCATAGTCAGTAGGTATGAACTGATTCTTTAACTTTGTCACCATCTGGTCCCACTTTGTAATCTTTTCCTTTCCTCTCCTATTCCTTTCCAACTAAACTTCTTTCCACCATATAGAAGCATGTCCTTTCAATTTTGTCTTTGCAAATTTCACCTTCTCTGTGTTGGGACTGAAATTCCCAGGCTACTTTTTGGCAAATATTAAGTCTCAATCATCCAAAGATTTTAGTATGTGAGCATATATGGAAAGATCCATAGTTGTTTTCAAGCAGAGATTAACAATTGAGTTGATAGAAATATTTGGATTTGATCTATTTTGATTCCTAAAGACTTAATATAACATGGTTGAAGTGCTCATTAAAGGTGAACCGTAAACACATGACACCGATAACCCTTCATCGGATAGACAAATTCCCAGTCATAACAATCGGTCTAAGATGACTTGATCGGGGTATGTTTCACAGATCTCCTCGACTATGTAGGTCACACCGATAATGGAATTCATAAAGGATTTTGGACAAGGACAAAGATAGCATATCAGTGGGATCATTGTTATCGGCAAAGATTATTTAAACTACACTAATCTTACACCTCTCATCGATGGAGCTCTGAGAGATATTCAAAGGGAAATGAATATAGGCGTGAGATTGATAATTAGGGAGAAGATATTAAGAATCACCGATGACTAAATTCACACTGATGACCTTTCAGCGGAAAGAGATTGCACGGTCATACCGAATAAATCGACAATAATGATTATCGGTGTAAGGAAAGTATATCAGATAATACTCTGAAGATTAGCCCGACGGTATAAGCTATACCAATGGACGAAGTTGTTAAAGAGTCTCACCTAGCATACAAAGAACCATTGGTGAGATGCAATGAATCAGGATAAGGCTAGTGAGTCTAGCCGAAACAGAACTCACAATGATGTCAGGGACATGTTGTGAAAGTCATTTTGATAAAAGATGAGATAGATCATCGGGGAAACAACTACTATCGGGTCACATGAAATATGTTATCCTGACGCTATATCTTATCCTGATGATAACAAAGGTTATGTCCATCGACAAGATTCTCACCAATAATTATATCGGTGACACTCAATAGATCGGGGAAGAATGTTATTCTTTCAGCAATGTAGGAGGTCTAGCTGATGATAGTCACCCCTATTTTTGGGTAGATCCTAAGGTGTCTTGCCAATACAAAATACACAAACCCTTAAATGACATTAAAATCTGAATGGTTAAGATATTCTTCTGACATTTGAAATATGGGTTTTTGCAGGATGTACACAGTGGGGATCAAGTTATAAAAACACCCACGAAAGGATCTTGAGGAACTGATAAATTATCGATAAGGGAAGTAATTATCTAAGTAAGTACACATGTTTAAATAAATTTGTTTTAATCATTTGAATAAAGATTAATTTGTGTTTTATCTGGTCTTTTTAGGAATAATAAAGAAACCCTTGAAGGATATTAAACAGAGCTATAGTTAAAGATCTTTGTTTGACCCTGAAATGGTTATCCATTTGATGATTAATGGCGAGTATTAAATTTCCTTAATCTATTTTATTAGAACAAATAATATTGTTCAGTTATCAACCGTCACAACTATTGTAATTGGTCTGAAGCTTGTATGCCTCTCTTTATAAGAAATGACCAAGACCAGAATAAGAGGTTATAGAGGAGGGAGAGATGACAATATAGAACAGGGCATATTGTAGATTAGATTTGAACATCAATGGTAGTTCACTTTTAATATATTTTATTTTTGGTAGACCATGTGCAAGCATTCTCTAATGAAGTCAAGTCTGTGAACATGAAGTAGTAACTGCAGATTTCGGTATCAATTATCTGTTTAATTTATTCAATTATTTGACTCTCTCCTTTCAAAGTTTTCTCTGTTATTCAATTTGAGTTATCAAGTATATCTTTAAGTTGTCTATACACATTTGCTGTTATAGTGTGATAAGATTAACTGGTTTCTATTTTCATAATTAAATCCTTTAAATCTATCATGGTAACTATGAAGACATTGTCATGGATCTGTAATAAGAGTCATATAGTTAGGGTTTGTATTCTGTCTCCAATTTTTTGATAAATCTGTTACAATTGTAGTATTATTATGAAGGGTTCTTTTAAAGAGGGATTAAATCCTTTTAGATGAATACAAGTAATTTGATTTTATCAATTGGATATATATAAGTATGGAATATTAACTATTTCCTTGCAAGGTTGTACAAGTTACATACCTATTCGTTCATGCCAGATAGTTTGAGTTTCTACCAAATAAACAGTCATTTATTTCATGATCATACTGACTCTATATTCAATAAGGCACTGGTGTTTTCATTATCACTTATACAAATTCATTTCAGATTTACTTAATTAGATTGCATTATTGTTTTAGCATTACAATTTAGATCATTTAGAATTAACTTGCTGTCTTTTCATTTGTTTTATAATTTGTTCCATTATCAATAGTTAGATTAATTCTGATCAAAGCAGTGATCATCTCTTTATTTGCTTTATTAATTAGAGGTTTACCCGCCTAGGTCTGGCAGAGCCTGAATTGAAGGGGGTTTAGCCATATCTACCCTGTGTCAGTTAGCCAAAAACGTCAAGAGAGCCTAGCAACCTCTTAGGATTAATGACCTTCATTTTTGAGACCTAACAGAATTGGCGACTCTACTGGGGAGAGTTTGTCTTAAAAGCTAAAGCCATTTGTCATAGAGTCAATCCCAAGTTTTAATTAAAAAACTCCGATGGGAAAGAAAGAATTTTATTTTTCCTACTTGGAAGAAGTAGGTGGCGACTCCATTCTAGTCATAGATTTTAAATGAATATTATTTTTTACAAACATGAATGGAAGGAGGTCTCTCTAGAAATGGACAATGAAAAATGGGTCCCCTCAAAATAAAGGCAATACTGATAAAGATAAGGAAACATTTAAACATCCACATGAGAATACGGGTCCTTCTGGCCAAAATTATACAATATATACTTCCCCACTCCACACCAAAGGTGAGAATCCCATGACACCAATAGATAATCATAATGATATTTTCAATCGGGAAGCACAACCACAAAGGACAGATGAGATAGAAAATTAGGATGAGGAAAATCATGAACATACAAGTGATCAAGTTATCATAGACTATGATTGTATGATTGATCAAGAACTTGCTATACATTTAGAATATCAAGAACAAAGACTCAAAAATAGACAACAAATGATACAAAGAGCCGAAGAAATCAATAGACAAATGGCCCTTTTAGATCTTCAGGCACAAAATTCAACTAAGTATGTGCCCCCACACAGAAACAATAACAATATTAATCTACATGGAATGCCTCAGAATACTGTAGTTGTTGGAAACACTAGGGTACCCCATAATACATGCAATAATCTTCCTCAACAAAATAGGCAAGTACATAGACCTCCACTTGTAAATACTAGGAATGTTCACCAACAACATCCACCGCCAGGGCATAGACTTAACAATCAACAACCGTGACCTCCCCCACAACAAAATGTGTATCATCAGCATCATGACCAACCCAATATGTATCCACAAACTCCATTTGGATACCAATATTATCTGCCATACCCAAATATACCACCTCCTAATCCTATGAGTATGGCCAGACAATTTGATTTGACTGGATATCAGCTATATCCTTATCCCATGGATAATAGTTGGAGGAACAATGTGCCTAAGTTTACAGGAAGCAGTGAATTGATTGCTGAAGAACATATCAAACGATTCAATGCTTTTATACAGGACATTGGTAACAAATATGAAGATATAAAAATGAAACTATTTATGATATCTCTTATTAATGAAGCAAGAGACTGGGTAAATAGCTTACCAGACGCTTCAATATATTCCTTGACAGACTTCCAAAATTAATTTTTAGAACAATTCAGAAATTAATGTGCTTCAGAATTTGCTCTTCATGAACTAATAACTATTCAAAAGTATCAAAATGAACAGGTGTATGATTTTAATTTGAGATTCACTAAATTGTATAATAAGGTCCCACAAGAATCCAAATTGAACAACCAAGCAGCCCTTAGCATATACTTGAAAGCATTTGACCCAAAGACAGGTTATGAACTCAGGGGCAAAAGTCCTAGAACCTTGGCAGAAGCACAAAAAATGGCTCTCATTAATGAAAATAATAAAAAGGCTACTGGGATGATCGAAAAAAGAGACAGTATAAGAGTTCCTCAAAATCCTAATCCTCCTACAGACAAACAAGAATACTCACATAAGAATGAAAGACTAAGACTTCGTGATATGCCATATCATACGAACTGGAAAGATGGAAAGCCCGTGGATACTAACAGGAGGCATAACTATGGAAAAGACACCCCTGACCCTTTGAAGAAAAGTGGAGTCCATGTGATAGAAAATAATCCATGGTGTATGCCCTGTAATTTACCACACTCTCCTGATTATTGTGTGGTAGCACAATCAATACAAAAAGATGAGGTATCTTATAACCCTGAGATGGATCATCATACTATAAATATGTTGGGTATCACACCCTACACTATTGAAGAAAATATTCATCTGGCGACGAAGCGGGGTATGAATATGATGTAGGAGCACAAAAATATAATGTGAACATAGGAGGACAAGAGGTATTTTCTAACCATGAAGAAGATTTAGGGAACTATGGATATGGTCTTGATACAACACATAATTATCATTGGCAAAAAACTTTTAAGGAAGAGAGAAAAGTTTTAACAATGGTTGCGGTAGCACAAGCCAAGAGTAGTTACAACCTGAGAAATAGAACAATCAATGCTGAACAAGGTACTCCTAGAAGTGTGTTTATCAACAATCAAGTCTCCGGTAAAAATGATAAAAGTAAAGCTGAGAAAACACCTCATGATATACCTCCTGTTGACACACCGAACAAAAGGAGGGACAACACAAAAATTGAGGAAAAGGGGCAAACAAAAGTTGATAGGTCGAAACTAAATGTAAATCCCTCATTTGATATTGCTCAAGCTGTTTCTCAAATGAAAATATCTGTGCCACTTCTAGAAATGATGAAGGTGGAAAAATATAAATATATAGTGGTGAAGATGATATCAAATGTATCAGACAAAAGACCCAAACAACATAGTCCTAAAATAAATGTGTAACAAGAATCTATCAAAATACCTGAGGTATACCTGGGTGAAACATTAATGAAAAATCCATCTCAAATAGATCCATTCTATATTACCTTGCTAATAAGAAACAAATTAGTTAGGAATTGTATGCTTGATTCAGGAGCAGCAGTAAACATATGTCCATGGTTGTTATGAAAGAGTTAGGAATGTGGGTGGATACTACATTCGGTCAATGTTATGCAATGGCTAATAGATCTGTCCCTGTTGTTGGAATCATGAAAGGTGTTGAGATAAAATTAGCATCTCATCCTGAAGCCTCCTATGAAATTGACATCACTGTGGTAGATATCCCACCTAACTACAAAATGTTGTTATCTAGACAATGGACTGCCATGGTAGGGGGAAGTGTGCAATTAGATTTATCTTATGCTACTATCCCATTGGGAACACATGCAATTAAACTCTATAGGGAGCCAAGGTATAAAGACATTATAGACAAAATTAATCCAAATCAAATGATTTGTTTCTGTGACATAGACTTTAGTACATTCAGGGTGGAAGAATAGTCTAAATTACATAATACAGACCCTATTTACTACAAAGCCAAAATTGATGAAAATGAAGTATGGACCACGTATTTCGATGGCGCATGTAGTAAGGTAGAAAATGGAGCTGGGGTGTTGTTTATATCACCGTTAGGAAAAACATTCAAATATTCTTTTTCTCTGAATTTTGAGTGCACAAATAACATAGCTAAATATGAAACACTTTTAATTGGGCTAAACATTGCTAGAAAACACAAAATCAAGTTGTTAGCAGTGTATGGAGATTCTGAATTGAATATTTCACAAGTCAAAGGTAAATATTCCTCAAAAAACAAAAGACTGAAACAATGCAGAAATGCAGTCCTGGATGATATAGAATTGTTTGATGCTTTTTCAATAAGTTGGATAGATAGGTCAAAAAATATAATGGCTGACTTCCTTGCAAACATAGCTTTGAAGAGGGATGACATTACCTTGATAGGTATTTCAGAAGTTGAGTTCAAAATTAGACCAACTATCCCAGACAACATATATAACTGGCAGGTTTTTGATAGTGATGTTGATTTACTCAAATTTTTGCATTATATAGATTAGTATGAGAATCAAGAGATAGATCGTAATGCTTTTGTTGAGGAGAATGATGGCAAAGAGACTTTATTTGGGAAAGAAATTGTCCAACTTAAAACCAATAAAATTCCAAAGGGCTTAGTAGCATTAGAGAGAGTTTTTGATGCGAATGATCAATCCATTACCAAAGAGGTAACAGTAAAGGAGGATGATGTGGAAGAAATAAATTTGGGAACTGAATTGTCACCTAAAAGGGTTTACATTGGAAAGAAAATAACCCCTCCAATCAGAAGCATGTTAATTACATTATTGAGAAAACATAAACATGTATTTTCCTAGTCCTATGATGATCTTAAAGCTTATAGGGAAGATTTGTTCTAGCGCTAAATCCCTCTAAACCCAGATGCCAAGCCTTATAGAAAAAAACAAAGACCTATCAACCCTGTGTTAGAACTAAAGATGTATGAAGAACTTATGAAACTCAGGTAGGCTGGCATAATTAAACCTATTAGGCATTCATCCTGGGTCTCAAATTTAGTTCCTTTTAGGAAGAAGAATGGAGATATTAGATTGTGTGTCGATTTTAGAAATTTAAATATTTCTTCGTTAAAAGATAATTATCCATTACCTAATATGGAAACTTTACTGTAGAGAGTTATTAGTTGTGAGTTATTATCCATGATGGATGGGTTCTCTGGATGCAACCAAGTAAAGGTTAAAGAATCTGAACAATACAAAATAGCCTTTACAACTACATGGGGAACTTATGTATATGTAAGAATGCCATTTGGCCTTACGAATGCTGGAGCCACATTCCGAAGAGCAATGGACGTTGCTTTTTTAGGTCTAATAAATGATATCATGGCTGTATATCAGGATGACCTTACTACAAACTTGAAAAAGGCTAAGGATCATGTGAATAACCTTGAGAGGATATTTATCAGAGCATTAGAATATGGTGTTTCTTTGAACCCCAAGAAATGTAAATTTACAATCACAGAGGGGAAATTGCTTGGGCACATAGTATCCAAAGATGGAGTTAGGATTGATCTCGAGAGAATAGAGGCAATAGACAAAGTTCCTATCCCAAAGACAGTCAAGGCTATACAATCATTCTTTGGACAAATAAACTTTGTGAGAAGGTTTATACCAAACTTTACAGAAATAATTAACCCTATATCTAGAATGTTGAAGAAAAATGCAAAGGTTAATTGGACAGATGAATGCATAGAAGCCTTTGCATCCATAAAAAGAGCAATTAAAGAAGCTCCAGTGCTAAAGTCTCCCAATTTCACTAAACCTTTTCAGATCTTCTCCTTTGCATCTCTTCATACAGTAGCAGCAGTAATTCTACAAAAGAATAGTGAGGGTTATGAGCAGCCTATTTCCTTTTTTAGTAAATCACTCCAACATGCAAAACTCAACTATGATATCACTAAAAAACAAGCCTATGCATTAGTGAAAGCAGTTAAGGCATTTAGACCTTACTTGGTTGGGGCTAAGGTGATAGCTTATGTCCCAAATGCAGCAGTCAAAGATGTGTTTATGCAGAATGAGGTAACTGGGAAGAGATGTAGGTGGATAAATTGACTCCAAGAATTTGATATAGAAATTCAAATCACAAAACTAGTAAGGGGACAAGGGCTAGCAAAATTAATGATTGAAATAAATCTTGAGGCTGACCAAGTATGTAATATTGAAAACGAAGAGGACATGGTAACAAGTATCGAGATGTCATGCCCGCATTATCCATGCGGTCATGACACACAAACACACATGTCATGTCCACATTTGCCATGTGGTCATGACACGAACTACAAAAAACTTTTCTACCTATCCCTAGGAATCCCCTCGCATGCGTCTGCGTGCTTGGTGGCAATACGCATAGGCATAGACATGTCGATATAACCACGATGGTGAAGGTCATCTAGGGGAGTATGCAGCAAGGAGTGTGTCGCTTCTAGGGTTAGGCCGTTTCAAATATGAACCCTATGTTCCCTAGGTGATGATGAATTCACCAGCAACGATCCTTAATTAAGCTCGGATCGAAAAGTGATTAAGCAAGATGGTAAGATGGCATGTGATTAAAATGGAATGATGGATCGAAGAATAACAAGAAGAATAAATAATCACCGCATAAAATAAATCCTAGGAATCTAGCAAAAATTTGGCAGCATAACGCGTTTTCGATAAACTCTAAATAAAATTAAAATAAATCATCAAATAGGGAATTTAAAAGAAATTTAAGAATAGGATTTAATAGAAACTTAAGATCACATTTAAATCGATCTACGATAATAAAATGAAAGTTCTACAAGGTCAAAAAAAATTGGCCTTGCATAAAAGATTAAAAGAAAAATTTTAAATTAAAAATAATAAAAACTGTCAAAAAATATAACTCAAAAATTGAATTCATTAATAAATATAATTGCAATATTACATTTATTAACAAACTCGAATTAAGGAGGAGGAAGGAGATTAAAATACTCCTTCTCGTAAAATTAATTGCAAAATCAATGAAGGTAAGATAAATGAAATGACTCATACAAAGGAGGGAGTAAAAATAACCTATCTCAACTAAAATAAATTTCACTACCAGGGAAAAATATTCCTCCCAAGAACATAAAATCAATTTCTCAATGATAAAAATTAAAACACAAGAGAATAGAGGTTTTCAAAAGAAGAACAAAATAAAATAAAACCCACAATTATAATATCCTCCCAAGGAAAATAACCCCTCAACTAAATAAGAAAATCCTAATATCAAAATAACACTTAGTTTTCTAATATCTAAGTTGCCCTAATAGTTCACTAAGAATAAGTCATCTCAAAGAACCCTAAATATCCTTATCTCCTTATTCTTAGTTTTCTCTTGTTTTTGTTTTGCCTCAAGTCTTGGTTTTGTTTTCTCTCAAACAGGTTTAGGGTTTGGATTGGTGGGGAAGCCATGGAAGAAGCTTCCATTCCTCCCACGGAGGTAAATACCTGAGGTTTGAATAAGAAAGTTTTATGAGAATAAAATTTGATTCATTTATATATGTATACTTGTTGAAAGTCTGAGAGTTTTGTGCCATGCTGACAGAGCTGAAGGTGTGAAAGGGGGAATGAGCGGCGGAGTGGAGGATGGCGTGATGAAGTCCAATGGATGGTGTTGCATAGGGTGGGGCTCCACAGATAAAATGGTGGAGAGGGAGGCCGAGGTCGTGGTGCGGCTAGCAGGAGGTCATGGAGGGGGAGCTACGGCCAAGCCAGGCAGAGGATGTTATCTACGGGCGGCGGAGGTTGAGTGGTGCCAAGTGCAGGGCCACGGGGTGGAGTTCAGTGGTCAGGGTCGGGGAGTAGCGGCGGAAGTCTGGGGGTGTGGGGTGTGGGGGAGGTGGAGCCCCCACCCACACCCGTGAGTGTGGGTGGAGGCTCCGCCTCCCCCACACCCTTGATTGCTAAATACAGGGGCTGTGGGCACTGCCCACAGTCCCCCTTTTTGCTTAATTTTTTTTTAGTTTTTTTTTGTACTATTTTCTTTTGTGTATAAATCTTTTGTCTATATATATATATATTTATTATTTATTTATTTATATATTTCCTTTCCGTTTCAGTCCAGAACATATACATAAACTGTGTCTGCCAATATAAATTTATAATTTCTTTTGACACATAATATATATATATATATATATATATATATATATATATATATATATATATATATATATATATATATATATATATATATATATATATAAGGTATCTACAGTTTGTAAGCAAGTAAATACATAGTAATACAAACCCCCCCCCTCCCCCTTTTTTTTTGCAATAAGAGGTAGAATCTGCGTTTTCAAATAATTTTTCAAACAACTCTTTCCTTATCCATAACAACAGCTAATATTTTCACTGTATGATTAAATCTTCACCTTATATATTTTTTTGTTGTCTAGATTTTGTTGATGAAAGAAAGAGAAAGTTATGAGTTGGTTTCTGTTCATTACTTGAAGGTTAAAATATTAGTTGCTGAAAAAAAAAAGAGATCAAATGGGACTCCTCATCCTGTCATATAGAAATTAGTCCAAAACAATATATACAGAAGATTTATACATATATATTTTCCTGTTGCTGTATGTTTTAAATATATATATATATATATATTTAAAACATACAGCAACAGGAAAATATATATGTATAAATCTTCTGTATATATTGTTTTGGACTAATTTCTATATGACAGGATGAGGAGTCCCATTTGATCTCTTTTTTTTTTCAGCAACTAATATTTTAACCTTCAAGTAATGAACAGAAACCAACTCATAACTTTCTCTTTCTTTCATCAACAAAATCTAGACAACAAAAAAAAATACAACTCTTTCATGTAATCTTTTGAAGGTATTATACAAATAGAAAATGCATTTTCCTTTTCTTTCATCTAAAATAAGATCTGGAACAACAACATTATACACATGCATACTTTCTTTTGAGAGCTACAATGCCAGAAAATCATTCATATCTGTTTTCACATGCATTTCACAAATATGAACTCACAACATAGGACAACAAACAATATTAAATAACATACAGAATTTTAATCCTTAAAATCTCTCTTTTCTTGCCTGCATTATATTTTAACATCCATTGATGCATATACACATTTTTTTTTTGTAGAAAAGACTGGCAGAAAACTATTTATATTTTCACAAGCATTTCACAACTTCACAGCTCCACAAAAATAGAAGTAAACAACATTTAATTAAACACAGAAAGTTTACATTTCACTATACATCACAGCCATTTCCATGGCAAATAACTCAACAGTCCTTCCATGAATAGAATACAATAAGGCCATAATGGCCATGGCTCCAACAACCAACCAAGGAAACTAAATGAACACCAACATGAGCTCCAAGACAACTCCAACTCTTCACTTAATAAACCTGCAACTAAACACAACAACAAGACAACAAACCAGCCACTACGAAAAGCTCTCCTCCCTACTGTAGACCCACAAGTGGGTCACCCCCGAGCTAGAGAGGTAGAGATTCACACAGGTTGAGCACTCCACAACAAAAAAAATTAATCACAATACACAATAACACCCATAAGTTGAACACAAAACGCAACTCATAAAAATGAGTTGTTGAGGGTAGGGAATGGATCCCTCAACTTCAAAGGGTTCCCAAAAGATAAAATATCAAGCTCATGGCCTCAAGCCAAGCTCTCCAAAACACCATTCTCCACAAAATCACAATAATCTCCATGGCACTCTTGCCATTAATAATCTTCTCAACAATAAAAGCCCTCAAGGCATGAATGCAAACTATGGGAATGACCTCAAGGAGGTTCCTTTTCCCTACCCAAATGAGTTGAGCATTACCTCCATTAGAGGTGCTCTTACCATACTCCCATCCCAACAACACAATGCAAAACAACAAAAAACAACCAAAACCATAACACCATACATTAAAAAGCAAGGGTGAGAAAACAAGTTTTAAAAGGCCTACCTTCAAAGCCCTTAAAATGGAAGCAAGTTGGTGAAGAGCTCCAAGCCTTCCCAAGCCTTCCAATCCTTCAAGCAAAGCTTCTAACTCCCTCAAACTCCTCCCTAAAATAGCAATAAGAAAAATTGAAGAACCCCACAATCCTCAACAAGAGGAGATAATATAGGCCATGAATTTTGGCCTTGAGGAATGAGAAGGTGACACTTGTCACCTTCTCCTTCCTCCTCCCATGCCACTTGCAAGGGAGAGGAAGTGTGAGGATGACAAGTGTCGTCCTCTCATTCCCTCTCAATCCTCACCTTATCCACTTGTGCTCTCACACATGTGTGAGAGGACAAGTGGTGAGGTGGCATTCCCACTCACACCCTCAAGAGGATAAGGCATCCTCTTATTCTCTCAAGGAGCCATCTTCCTCCAAGATGCTCTCACACGTGTGTGAGAGTCTTGGGGGTAGTTCCCACACACTTGGGAGTCTTGGAGACCTCCCAAGTCTTTCTTGGGAAAGGGTTCCCAAACTCTGGGAAGGGAGATGAGTCTTTCCCAAGGCATGACTCATCTCCCATTTCCCTTAATTCAAATTTTCGTCACTTTTACTAAACCAAGGTTTAGAGTGACCAAACTTGAGTCAAATCTAGGGTTAGATAGTCCAAGTTGACCCTAGACTCAAGGGTAACCACCTAGGGTAGCTTTTGGGACTCTAGGGTTCACAAAGGGGGTTAAAAATCACATTTAAATGGCCTCAAAATAAAATAAATACCAAGTGGTGTAAATCAAGTAAAATTATACAACACGTATTATTAAATAAATAGACAAGGGGTACTAAGGCCGAAATAACAAAATTAAATCAAGTACTTAAATCATCATTCAAATTCAAACGTGATCCTTATCCCTCTTGGGAATGGATTAGTTTATAGGGGATAACATAGTGTGAATTCTACCTCTGATTTTCTCATGGCTAGGGAATGTGAAACCTGCACATCTCGATCAAGTGTCAGTCATATCATAGAAATCATAGCCGAAGCAACTGGAATTAAATTCACGCAAATTTGAATACATCTATAATCATCAATACATAACTTCAATTTAAACTACATTTTAAATCATATGTCAAATAGTCGACATCACATAATTAATTAGAAACTCATCACGAATTATCATCTAATATATCCCATGTGTCAAATCACAAAATATCATCCACTATGATCGAATCAAATCACATATGTCAAATCAAAGTCCTATCATAATCAGGAGATAAAAAACAAGTCTGCATAATAAAACCATAGTCACTAAAGGTCTGATAATGTCATCACAAAATAGCATAATCGATCAAAATAAGGGAGGTGAAATAATCAGCCTCACATCCTCCCCCCCTAAGACTGAACTTCTCCCTGGAAGTCGTCGAAAAGGTGAGGATAGAGTGCCCTCAAACTAGCTGCATCCTCCCAAGTCGCTGTGACCTCATCATATCAATCCCACTGGACCCTAACCTGGTCCAACTCTCAACCTCAAAAGCCCAGCATCCGACGAGCCAATATACAAATTGGCTCCAAAGCCAATTGCCCATCCGCCTCTACCTGTAAAGCACTCCAGTCTAGCATGTGAGACAAATCAGATATATATCGCCTCAAAACAGAAATATGAAAGACATCGTGGATACGTGACAGGCTAGGTGGCAATGCTAGACGATAGGCAACTGGTCCTATCCTCTCCAAAATCTCAAAGGGTCCTACAAACCGTGGTGTGAGCTTAGAGCCCTTTCCATAATGGATAGGACTCTTGTGTGGTCACACGCTAAGGAATACCCTGTCACCCACTGAGAAGCTCCGATCAATCCTCTTAGCATCGGCATACTTCTTCTGTCTATCCTGTGCCTCCTGTAACCTCTATCTAATCAATGTGACCTACTGCTCCATATCCTGAACTAGCTCTGGACCAATGGAAACTCTGTCCTCTATCCAATCCCAACTCAATGGTGTCCTGCATGGTCTGCCGTATAAAGCCTAAAAGGGAGGCATACCTAATGAGCTGTGATTCCCATTATTATAGGAAAACTCAACCGGATACAGATACTCCTCCCATCTAGACTGATGGTCCATAACATACATCTGAAGCATGTCCTCTAATACCTGATTCACCCGCTCTGTCTAGCCATCTGTCTCAGGATGATAAGCGGAGCTAAAATTGAGCTACGTGCCCAATGCCTGCTACAAGGCTCTATAGAATGCTGAAGTGAAAACAAAATCTCTATCTGAAATAATGCGGTGAGGTACTCCATGTAATCTCACAATATCATCCAAGAATACTCTTGCCACTACTGATGCATTGTACATCATGCGTACAGGTGAGAAATGCGCTACTTTGGTCAACTTGTCGAATATCACCATGATGGCATCATGGCGACGCGAAGACATAGGAAGACCAACAATGAAATCCATGGAAATGGTGTCCCATTTCCACTCAGGTATATCATGTTGGTATAGAAGACTCGCTGGATGCTAATGCTCGGCCTTGACTCTCTGGCACTCAAGGCATCGAGCAACAAACTCTGCTATGTCTCGTCTCATACCTGCCCAATGGTACAACTGTTGTAGATCAGCATGCATCTTCTTCACCCCCGGATGTGCCGCATATGGTGCTCTGTGAGCCTCTGATAACACTACGGTATGTAGGTCACCTGCGCGGGGTACATAGATGCACTGTCGATGACGAAGTAACCCATCTGCCTTAAGTGAATACCTTGCAAACTTGCCCACAAGGGCCCTTTGTGCACTAATCTCCTGCTACACCTCTTGATACCACTCATCCTCTGACAAATGCTGAATAATGCGATCCCTCAAGTCCACACTCAGAGTCAAGGTCAAGAGCTCATGGCGCCTTCGACTCAATGCGTCAGCAACCACGTTCTCCTTCCCTTTGATGTAGTGGACATCGAAGTCATACTCGCAGAGGAACTCCATCCAATGCCACTGATGGGTGTTCAGATTAGGCTGTGTAAAGATGTACTGAAGGCTGCGATGACTTGAATGGAGCTCAAAATGATGACCCAATAAGAAATGTCTCCAATGAACTAGAGCATGAACCACTACCGCTAACTCCAGATCATGCGTGGGGTAGTTCAGCTCATGGGTCTTGAGCTTTCGCAACTCATACGCGATTGCTCTACCACCCTACATAAGTACAACTCCCAATCCCTCAAGTGATGTATCCGTGCAAACCATAAAATTAGCTGCAGGATCAGGAACCGCTAAAATAGGAGCGCTAGTAAGATGCTCCTTGAGGACCCCGAAGGCCCTCTCACACTGCTCAGTCCATAGAAAGCTCTTCCCTTTCTGCTGAAGGGAAGTGATGGGATGTGCAATCTGAGAAAAGCCCTCAACAAAGCAACGATAATAACCAACTAACCCCATAAAACTCCTGACCTCTGTCATACTAATGGGTGTTGGCCAATCCCTGATCACCCTAATCTTTGATGGATCTACTGAGATTCCATTGCCAGATAGGATATGCCCTAGATACTAAACCTTTGTCCTGAAAAATGCACACTTCACCAAATTCCCATAAAGCTTCTGCTCCCGCAAACATTGTAGAACCTGACGAAGGTGCTCCTCATGCTCCTCCTCAGTCCGTGAATAGATCAAAATGTCATTGAGGAAAATGATCATGAACCGATCTAAATAGGTGCGAAACACCTCGTTCATGAGACTCATGAACACTGCAGGGGCGTTCGTCAAGCCGAAGGGAACCACTGTGAACTCATAGTGGCCATAATGAGTCCGAAAGGCGGTCTTATGGATATCTGCCTCTGTGATACGTAGCTGATGATACACAGACTTTAGGTCTATCTTAGAGAACACCTTGGCTCCCTGCATCTGATCGAAAAGATTGTTAATCCTGGGCAGAGGATAACGGTTCTTCACCGTCACCTTATTCAACTACCTATAGTCCATACACAAATGAGGAGACCCATCCTTCTTCTTCATGAAGATGACAGGAGTGCCCCAAGGTGAAACACTTGGTCAGATGTGTCCCTTCTCGAGCAAGTCCTCCAACTATAACTTGAGCTCTGTGAGCTCATGTGTGGTCATCTTGTAGGGTGCACGAGACACTGGCTCAACACCCGTCACTAAGTCTATGTGAAAGTCTACCTCACGTCAGGGTGGCATCCTCGGTAACTCTGCTAGAAACACATCAGCAAACTCTCTAAGGATGGGATGATCATCTAAAGATGCCTCAGGCTCGTCATCTGATCTGTCTCTCACTATGATGGCAAACATCTGACATCCCTTCTGCATGCTGTGCTTAAGTTGCTTAGCAGATATCATATGCACTGCTGTGGGCTTTTGCATGCCCACAATCTCAACTGATGTGCCGTGATCGTCTAAATAGCTAATCGCCTTTCGGTGACAATCTAGCTTGGCTCTATGAGCTGCAAGCCAATCCATACCCAACACCACATCATAGGATCCTAATGTCATGACTCTAAGGTTGCATACTATGGTAAAGGGTCCCAAAGCAATCTCACAGTCGTGGACTAAGGCATCTATGTTAGTTTGGCAGCTGAGGCCAACTCAACCACCCACCTATCACCCTGCCTAGAGGCCACCAGCCTACAACACTCCACTAATGATGGAGATATGAATGAATTAGTAGTACCGGAGTCAAAGAGAATAGAAATGGGGTTACCCCCAATCATACCTGACGTCTCAATCACTGACGCCTGAAAATCAGCCTGGCGGTTATCAACCGCTGCGAACATATGGTGGGATCTACCCACATCACCAACAGTCTGCTCAGATCCTCCTACACGAGGCTTTCCCCCTGCTGTAAAACCTTGTGGACACTCTCTAGCTAGGTGTCCCACCCCACTACAAACATAACAAGGGCCTCTAGCCTGTACCTGTCCAGTCTGAGTCCTACTCAACTGCTGCTACCCTGATCTACCAGTAGACCCCTGCGAGCCCCTAAAAGATTGCTATGACCTTGCGGGTCCCGCAGGTGGTCCCAGCTATCTTTGATCTCTGCACAGGCCTTGCTACTGCCAACCTCTATTATGTCCCCCATGTGACCTCTGCTGTGTCCTAGCTCTTTGCTGCTGCTACTGCTGTGGGGGCCTAGGAGGTAAAGGTGCAAAACTGAATCCTCCTCTATGAGGTGTCTGTGAGGGTCTACGGAAACTCTGCTGATGCTGCTATTGTCCCCGATCCTAAAACTGAGGGCATGAACTCTGCCTCGTCCTTGAATCTCCTCAGCAATGTATGTCTTCTCGGCAGCATCACTCAAAGTCTGGGGGTCTACCATCCGAACAGGCCCTGCTATACTGTGGTTCAGTCCTCTAATAAACTTATGGACCAGGAGTTTCTCGTCATGGAGATACTCCGCATATATGGATAACTCTGTAAACCTACCCTCGTACTGAGCCATTGTAAGTCCTCTCTGCTGTAGGTCATAGAACTTGTCTATACGATGTTACCTGTAGTGATTTGATAGGTATCGCGCATTGAAGCACTCGATGAAGGTCTCCCATGTGAGATTGTCTAAAGAAAGGTGACGCTTGCACTCCTCAGTGTGCCACAGGTAGCTGCTATATCTTGCAACAAGTGTACCGCCACACGGGCCTTCGTGTTGCCCTCGTAAGGATGCAACGCGAAGCATCTGTCTAAACTGATAAGCCAGGCCTCTACCTTGGCTCCCTCTATGGTCCCAACGAATGTAGGAGGGTTCAACCTCAATATATCCCTAATGGGGTCTCCTCTATCTCTAGGCCTCCTGATAGGCTCATCTATATAGTAGTCATAAGGCCTGTGACCAAAGTGCTCTACCCGTACTACCTTGTCATATCTAGCATGACATGATATGACGATCTCATATTCTTCTCCTTATTACCCACAAGTTAATGGGCAGGCTGAGTCTAGCACTAAAAGTATCCTAAAGATTATAAAAAGAATGCTGGATAATAACAAGAAAGCTTGGGATTCGAAGTTGAGATTAGCACTATGGGCTGATAGGATCACGATGAAGAAAGCCATTGTCAAATCACCATTTGAGTTAGTTTATGGATCTCATGCTAGACTCCTGATACACAACCTATTGCCAGTATGTAAGTTTATCCTACAAGAGGACTAGGATGTCCCAAAACCGATTGAGGAGAGGTTAGAATAGCTAATGGAATTGGATGAAATAAGGGAATAGGCAATGCAACAGAATAAGAAAATGCAAATGCAGATGAAGTACCTATATGATAAAAAGGCTAAGGTCAGAAAATTTGAAGTAGGTGACATAGTGCTTATGTGGAATTCTAGAAATGAAGAAAAGGGAAAACATGGGAAGTTTGAGGCTTTGTGGATTGGACCCTTTGTTATTAGTGACAAAGGAGGGGAGGATTCCTACCACTTATAGAACATGTCAAGTGAGGAGCAAGAACTGCCATTACATGGGCAGTTTTTGAAACATTTTTTCTCTTAAAAAGAATCCGAGAGAAAAGGATTGCCAGTGCATGGACAATTCTGGTTAAACTCTCTAAATCATCTTTTCCATGCACAGTTGTTTAGAAGAGTCAAATAACTTTCTTAAAGATCTCTCTTATCAAGAAATAAAAGTTTTTCATAAAACAATAATCTAGGATCTCCACTACCCATCATAGGTCACTCGTCATCAAATGAAGAAGGCATTGGTTTGCTCCCCCAAAGATCAGGGATCTTGCTATGCCCACAAGGGGCATACATCCCTAGAAAGAACCACTGTTGGGACTGAAATTCCTAGGCTACTTTTTGGCAAATATTAAGTCTCAATCATCTAAAGATTTCAGTATGTGAGCATATATGGAAAGATCCATAGTTGTTTTCAAGCAGAGATTAACAATTGAGTTGATAGAAATATTTGGATTTGATCTATTATGATTCCTAAAGACTTAATATAACATGGTTGAAGTGCTCATTAAAGGTGAACCATAAACACATGACACCGATAACCCTTCATCAGATAGACAAATTCCCAGTCATAACGATCGGTGTAAGATGACTTGATCAGGGTATGTTTCACAGATCTCCCCGACTATGTAGGTCACACCGATAGTGGAAGTCATAAAGGATTTCGGACAAGGACAAAGATAGCATATTGGTGGGATCATTGTTGCAAAGATTATTTAAACTACACTGATCTTACACCTCTCACCAATGGAGCTCAGAGAGATATTCAAAGGGAAATAAATATCGACGTGAGACTGATAATCAGGAAGAAGACATTAAGAATCACTGAGGAATAAATTCACACCGATGACCTTTCATCGGAAAGAGATTGCACGGTCATATCGAATAAATCGACAATAATGATTATCAACGTAAGGAAAGTATATCAAAGAATACTCTAAAGATTACACTGATGGTATAAGCTATCCCGATGGATGAAGTTGTTAAAGAGTCTCACCAAGCGTACAAAGAACCATCGACAAGATGCAATGAATTAGGATAAAGCTGGCGAGTCCAGCCGAAATAGAACTCACAATGATGTCGGGGACATGTTGTGAAAGTCATTCCAATAAAAGATGAGATAGATCATCAAGGAAACAACTACTATCGAGTCACGTGAAATGTGTTATCCCGACACTATATCTTATCCTGACGATAACAAAGGTTATGTCCATCGATAAGATTCTCACCAATAATTATATTGGTGACACTCAATAGATCGGGGAAGAATGTTATTCTTTCAGCGATGTAGGAGGTCTAGCCGATGATAATCACCCCAATTTTTGGGTAGATTCTAAGGTGTCTTGCCAATATAAAATACAGAAACCCTAAAATAACATTAAAATTTGAATGGTTAAGATATTCTTCTGACATTTGAAATATGGGTTTTTGCAGGATGTACACAGCGGGGATCAAGTTATAAAAACACCCACGAAAGGATCTTGAGGAACTAATAAATTATCGATAAGGGAATTAATTATTTGAGTAAATACACATGTTTAAATAAATTTGTTTTGATAATTTGATCAGAGATTAATTTATGTTTTATCTAGTCTTTTTCAGAATAATAAAGAAACCCTCGAAGGATATTAAGTAGAGCTACAGTTAAAGATCTTTGTTTGACCCTGAAATGGTTATCCATTTGATGATTAATGGCGAGTATTAAATTTCCTAAATTTGTTTTATTAGAACAAATACTGTTGTTCGGTTATCAACCGTCACAACTATTGTAACTGGTCTGAAGCTTGTATGCCTCTCTTTATAAGAGATGACCAAGACCAGAATAAGAGGTGATAGAGGAGGGAGAGATGACAATATAGAACATGGCATATTGTAGATTAGATTTAAACAGCAATGGTAGTTCACTTTTAATATATTTTATTTCTAGTAGACCATGTGCAAGCATTCTCTGATGAAGTCAAGTCTGTGAATATGAAGCAGTAACTGCAGATTTCAGTATCAACTATCTGTTTAATTTATTCAATTATATGACTGTCTCCTTTCAAAGTTTTCTCTGTTATTCAATTTGAGTTATCAAGTATATCTTCAAGTTGTCTATACACATTTTCTATTATAGTGCGATAAGATTAACTGGTTTCTATTTTTCATAATTAAATCCTTTAAATCTGTCATAGTAACTATGAAGACATTGTCATGGATTTGTAAGAAGAGTCATATAGTTAGGGTTTGTATTTTGTCTCCAATTTTTTGATAAATCTATTACAATTGCAGTATTATTCTGAAAGGTTCTTTCAAAGAGGGATTAAATCCTTTTAGATGAATGCAAGTAATTTGATTTTATCAATTGGATATATATAAGTATGGAATATTAATTATTTCCTTGCAGGGTTGTACAAGTTACATACCTATTCTTTCATGCTAGATAGTTTAAGTTTCTACCAAATAACAATCATTTATTTCATAATCATACTAACTCTATATTCAATAAGGCACTGGTCTAGTGTTTTCATTATCACTTATACAAATTCACTTCAAACTTAATTAGATTGCATTATTGTTTTAGCATTACAATTTAGATCATTTAGAATTAACTTGTTGTCTTTTCATCTATTTTATAATTTGTGCCATTATCAGTAGTTAGATTAATTATGATCAAAGTAGTGATCATCTCTTTATCTGCTTTATTAATTAGAGGTTTACCTGCCTAGGTTTGGCAGAGCTTGAAGTGAAGGGGGTTTAGCCATATCTACCCTGTGTCAGTTAGCCAAGAACGTCAAGAGAGCCTGGCAACCTCTTAGGGTTAACGACCTGCATTTTTGAGACCTAACACTTTGGATCTTCAATTTCCTCATATTCAAAGTATTCTTCCATGTCATTTATCCAATCAATTAACTCTTCTAGATTCAAATTACCAGTATAGTTTGGCACATGAAATCTAGGTCTTTTCCTAATCTTTGAAATATCTCGCAATATCTTTACGTGATCTGATTCTTCTTCTTCATGACCTTCTAGGGTTTCACAGCTTTGTTCAACAGATTGAAATTCTTCTTCATCATCACTTTCAACATTAGGTCTAGGTGTCAATCCTCTTTGCCTATCTTCTTCAACATCCAAAATGAATTTGCATTGTTCTCATCAATTCCATCATTTCATCCATTCTACTAGCCATTGTACCAACAGGAGGAACTCTTCCCGGTGGCATCTTCCTAGGATCAAGTGCAAACTGCCTCAGGTCAGCGATCGGGCTACAATCGACAAGTGCCTCTCAATCGGTGATCGGTTGCACACAAGTAAACTGCCTTGGATCGGTGATCTACTTACAACAAGATCTTACGAAATCCACTTCGCTAATTCACTCCAAAGATTCAAACTTTCACTCTAATACTACTTGGTGCAGTCACAGTAGGAGGGTTCACAGAATGAACTGTCCAGATCATGCTGCAAGAGTAAACATAACAGAAACAACACAAGTATATAGAACAAATGCAGATTTAGTGTTTTAGTATATCATAGAATTCAGAATAGAGATCCGCTGGCAACTTGCGGGCTTACAATTCAGCTCACAAGCCTAATTACATATATGTGTAAGATAAAGCTTTGAGGCTCCTTCGCACAAATCTAAACTAAAGAATATGATTCAATTTCTATTCCTAAGGATCTATTACATCATTATATATCCTTTCCGGACCAATAGATTCCTCTGTGTCAGCCATAAGAGATGCAAAATCCTGACGAAGAGGTGCAATGTGTGTTCTTGGATAGGTTAGACCAATCGGCTTGAAAATCCTTCTCCAACAGATACAATGAAGTGCGGACCTATAAGGAAGGTCGACCATGAACCAAGGGACATTATAGAATGTATCACAAGGTTCCGCAAGTCGACCAATGCTCCTAATCCTTCCCCCTCAGTTGATTGCTCATGACTGTCAGAAAGCTCTGCACTGAGAAAACAAAGGATCTTCTGATAGGGATAACTTTTCGGTAACTGATCCAAATGCTTTGAATTCTTGATATGATGTAGATAAATGAATTGAGAGACTAAGTCCAGATTTACAAGGTGTGAAATGCTGAAACCGGACCACAAGCTGAAACTGCTCTAGACTAAATTTCCTGCACTAAATTGGAAAAGAAAGAACTGAAATGCAAACAAACTGAGATGCAAATGCAAATGTTTTTGGTTGATGCAAGACTACTCTTAAACCAGGGATGCTCTTGCATCAACAATACATAATGAAAAGTTTTAAAAAATTAGGATGGACTAAAACTAGAGCATTTGTAATTACAATTTTCATATCTTGGAATGCCTTTTTACCTTGTTTAGTCCATTTAAATACAATCTTATCTCTCATCATATCTACAATATGTTGAGTTAACTCAAAAAAATATGGTGCAAATCACCTAAGGAAATTAATCTAGCCGAAGAAGGACCTCACCCAGGTTTACTTGGTGGTAATGATAATTTCTAGATAGATTCAACTCGTTCTAGATTAATTTGAATTCCATCCTTAGATACAATGTGCCCTAGAAATTTTCCTCCAGTAACCCCAAAAATAGACTTCTTAAGGTTTAAAGAGATTCCTTGTTCACTGTAGCATTGTAAGACCTATTCTAGATGTTGAATATGATCTTCTCTTTTCTTTGAAAAGACTATCAGATCATCCAAATATATCACAACCATTTTTTTTTCATGTCCCCAAACAAAAGGTCCATGGGCCGTTGGAAAGTTACACTGATGTTAATCAATCCAAATGACATTTTGTTATAGGATATAGTTCCCCAAGGCATTGTGAAGGTAGTTTATGTTGATCTTCAGGGGCAACTTGGATTTGATTATGCCAGAAAATCCATCAAGTAGAGACATCATCTCTGATCTAGCAATAGTTTGCAAAACATGCTCCATCATGGGCAAAGGGTAGTTGTCTTTCAAAGATGCCTGGTTAAGATTTTGAAAATCAATGCAAATCCTTATTTCACCTTTCTTTTTCCTCATAGGTACTATATTCGCTACCCAAGTTGAATGGTGAACAAGGTATATGATTCTAGCTTTGAACATCTTATCAATCTTTGTGAAAGTAGCACCAACGAGCTTCAGATTAAATTGTCTCTATTTTTGTCTGAAAGGGGTAGCTCCAGGTTTAAGGGTGATGTGGTGCTGAAAATTTCCATCCATGAAATTTTTCAAATCATCATAGCACCAAGCAAATGCATCTTTATATCTGATTGACAGAGCTAGGAGTTTCTTCCTTTCATGTGGTGAGAATGCTTTACCAATGCAAATAATCTTAGGTTCATCTTCAGTGCCAATGTTTACTTTATCATATTGAGAGAGATTCTCAATCTTCTTTTCAGTCTTGCTTTTTAGGTAACGATCGTGCTTATCAAACAAGCTTTCCAGAGTAATCAGACCTTTAGGGATGGTGTTTCCATTTAATCACAATACTTCATCTACTTTAGGGGACTCACTTCCTTCAAACAAAAAATTAACAAAGCTATCGACCTTTTCCAGAAAAGATATGATTTGTTTATCATCATCAAAAACCTGCCAATGTTTATTGTTATCAGGCACACTTGGTCGTTACACTAGTTCAATCTTATACTCATCTTTATTCAAATCTGGATGTGGGAGTAATAGGGCCATAGAAAGAGCAAGGTAGTTAGTCTTAGTATTGAAATCTTGAGGAATTGCTTCGATTGAAAAAGCATCAAAGTACTCTATATGATCCCATACTAAGTTTCAATATTTTCTCAATTTAACATTCTTTGTTTGAAACTGGTTTCTTATTTGCCTAACTACCAATTCCATATCTTTGAGCACTCTTAGCCTTTTAATTCGTCTTTCCTTGGCAGCTTGGAGGCATAAAAGGAGGGCTTCATATTCTTCCATATTGTTGGTGTTATCAAAAACCAATTTAAAAGCTATAGGGAACTTTTCCCTTGTAGGTGATAAAAATAATTCCAGCCCCTGAGCTGGAAGAGGAACAACTTCTATCAAATTCCATAGTCCATAGGCCAGAGGACATGTCAGGAGAAATAACTTTAGGGGCTATTTGTTTTTCCTAGATGAGTAAATATGTGCCAGGACCGATCTCTTCATATAGTATTTCTTCTCGTGGATCTTCTGACTTTAGAACAATATATTTCACCTTGGGTTCTGGATTTAGCCTGACTTTCTTTCCATTGATAGGAATCAAAGCATGGGACCAGTCTAGATGAATTCACCCCTAGGTCCTTACAAACGCTTCTACTAAGTAGCATGCCATAGCTTGCAGGAATATCAGCAACTAGGATTGTGAGCTTCAGTTTCTTTTGAGGAAAGGTGGCCAACGTGACTTACGTATCTTTGAGATGACCTACCAATGGGACTATTTTAGACTCCATCGAATAGACTTTCCTTGAGGGTTTATTTATTGACAAGCCAAGAGCATGAGCAACTTTAGCAAGCATAACATTGTCAGAGGTGACGAAATCTATTATGCAATTGCTGAATTTACAACCATCTATGTATAACAAGACATAAAATGGGCCAGGCTTATCTAGGACAACAACATTCACAAATGGAACATCATTTTGCGACAAGGTTTGCAAGACATCATCATGTGAAAGATCTTCATGTAGTAAATCATTTGACTGTCGATGTACTGAAGATGAAAGATTAGGTTTTCCTTTAATAATATGCACCAATCTCTCCAACTGATGATGATTTGATTTTAAGTAGTCGAGTTGAGAGATTTGTACCTTTGTCTTCTTGCAATGTTCTATGAAATCAAATGCATCTTCAGACAAGGAAGATGAATCAATAGGTAGTGGACCTTGTGTACCTTTATCTTTCATGGTAGTAAGAGGCTAGTTCTCTTAAGGATGCCTTCTTGATAGAATCTTGGGTATATTCTCTAGAACTTTAGAGGTAGATTCAACTTTCACTTTTCCTTCATTCTTCTGATACTAGTTTCTTGTAAACATATTACAAGAATGATTGTTAATATCATGAAACTCTTCCCTTTTGCTATCAGATTTATACTCAAGAAGGATGATTGTAGGCTGGCGATCAGTCTCATTCATTTCATCTTCTTGAGAGACATACTCTTCTATTTTCTCACTTGATAAGTTCATTTACAGATACCTTTCCATTTTCAGACAAGTGCTACCATCATGGTCGGTGGTTAGATGAAAATCGCACATAGCTGCAATTTGCCTTTGACTGGATGAAGGATGTTCAATAGCTAACCTTTGTGTTGGTGGAGGAAGTCGATGTGGCTTGTTTTGTTGATATGTAACAAAATTCTTCCTTGGTATATCTTGATATAGCGAAAATGGATTATGTGGATTAGGTGGTTTATGTTTGTGTTGTCATTAGTGTCAACTGTGCTCTTGTTTTGTTTGGTGAAAAATTAATTGTATTGCTTCTCCTTTTCTTGTTCCTTCTTTATTGTTTGTTTGGTTTCCTTCACAACTTCCTCATGATGTCTCATAGAGGGAACAAATTCCTCACTATCTTCCTCTTCTGTCTCAATGACATAGTGCCTTCTAGTATTTGTTCCTTGTCTTGTTAGTACTGCAGCTTTCTCCTTCATTCTTTTATCTTTTTCAATATATTTTAGCTTGCTTCTCTAATAGCACTCTTCTACTTCTATAGATTCAGTTGAAGATGTGTCTATTTCCTCTCTGTTGTTCTTCCAAAGAGTCCTTGCTCCTTGACCCTTTGGTGCCCTTCTTAGGATCCTCACTCCTTTTTGGTTACCTAGATTCCATAGCTCATCACTCTTTGATTGTGGTTGTGCATTCTAGAAGTACTGTTGTGCTTGATCACGAGAAAATAGATCATGCTCTATACTGATACAAAATGAACACTATGTTTTCCTTTCATCCCAACATTGATTAGCAAAATACCCTAGCTTACTGCAATTAAAGTGGTTGGCATCCTCCCTTCTTTGGTTTCTTCCACGGTCTCTACCTCCTCTGGAAGATCCAAATTGCCCTCTATCATCATTATTATAGCTATTCCCATAGGATTTTCCTCCAGAATTTGAATTTTGTATTGCATTGACATTCCTCTAATTTCTCCAATTTGACTTTTTTTTATCCTTGATCATGTGAGTTTCTTTCTACATAGGACATGTTATTACTCTTCACAAAATTTGTGTACAATGTTTCATCTTCTTCATCAACAAATTCTCTTTTCCTCTATAAGTTCTGTGAAGGACAATCTAGTGTTTTATGGTCATCCCACTCTCCACATAATCCACAATATATTGAATTGATTCTTTTTTGTTGATTTGACATATGATTTTATTACGGTAGCTTATCTTTCACCTTTCATTATAAGGCATTCATTTTTCAAGTGGCCTTCTCTTGTATAGTATGAGCACAAAATATTAGGTCTTTTCTTCTGTGTATTATCCTCCTTCTTAGCCAAGATCTCCTGCCTCATCTTCAACTGTTCTAATTCTAATTTTAGTTTCTCCAATTCTAGGTTTTCCTTCATCTTATCTTGTCTACACCAAGATTGAGACTCTCCGGCAAGCTAGTGTCACTACTTTTGCATATGTATCAAATATTCTTCCATCTAGGGCTAACCTTATTTCAAGGCCTTAAGCAAGAGAAAATCATTGGCTAACTTCTATATCATTGGATCTATGGTGGGCAAATTAGAAGATTGAGCTTTCCCTTTTTGCAAGTCTTTATTTCATTTTTCAGTAGTCAATAAATCATCTTTAATTTCAATGGCCATGGTGTGTGCAGATTCTAAATCAATCACTCGTGCTCTTCTCAAATGAAAGCTTATATTTAGAGGTTGCACACTTAGAAAGAAGCACTTTTGATTCTGCGCAATTGGTCTTTTAGCATTTTCAATTCTATTCACCAACTTGTTAAAATGAACCACAAAATCCTGCATTGGCTCGTGAATCTCTTTCTTCATTTGAGTAAGTTGTGTTAATAGTGCATGCTCATCTTCAATAATTTTGAAATGGTCTTCAAATTTCTAGTGCATAGTCACCCATGAGTTTATAGTTCTGGCAGGAAAATGTTGAAACCATTCCACTGCTCCTTTGGTCTAAGATTCTGTTAGGTCTCAAAAATGCAGGTCGTTAACCCTAAGAGGTTGCTAGGCTCTCTTTACATTTTTGGCTAACTGACATGGGGTAGATATGGCTAAACCCCCTTCACTTCAGGCTCTACCAGACCTAGGCGAGTAAACCTCTAATTAATAAAGCAGATAAAGAGATGATCACTACTTTAATCAGAATTAATCTAACTATTGATAATGGCATAAATTATAAAACAAATGAAAAGACAACAAATTAAATCTAAATGATCTAAATTGTAATACTAAAACAATAATGCAATCTAACTAAGTAAATCTAAAGTGAATTTGTATAAGTGAAATGAAAGAAATAGACTAGTGCCGTATTGAATATAGTGTCAGTGCAATCATGAAATTAATGACTGTTTGTTTGGTAAAAACTCAAACTATCTGGCATGAAAAGATAGGTATGTAACTTGTACAACCCTGCAAGGAAATAGTTAGTATTCCATACTTACATATATCCAATTGACAAAATATTACCTGCATTCATTTGAAAGGATTTAATCCTTGCTTGAAGGAACCTATCAGAATGATACTACAATTGTAACAGATTTATCAAAAACTGGAGACAGAATACAAACCCTAACTATATGACTCTTCTTACAGATCCATGACAATGTTTTCTGAGTTACTGTGATAAATTTAAAGGATTTAATTCTGAAAAGAGAAACCAATTAATCTTATCACACTATAACGACAAATGTGCATAGACAACTTGAAGCTATACTTGATAATTCAAATTGAATAACAAAGAAAACTTTGAAAGGAGACAGTCATATAATTGAACAAATTTAACAGATAATTGATACCAAAATTTTGCTGTCACTGCTTCATGCTTACATATTTGACTTCATTAGAGAATCCTTGCACATGATCTACCATAAATAAAATATATTAAAAATGAACTAGCATTGTTGTTCAAAATTAATCTCCAATATCTCCTCTTCTATCCCCTTATATAATAATATCCCCCTATCTCATAATCCCCCCAGTCTTGGTCATCTCTTATAAAGAGAGGCATACAAGCTTTAGACTAGTTACAATGGTTGTGATGGTTGATAACCGAACAACAATATTAGTTCTAATAAAACAGATTTATGAAATTTAATACTGGCCGCTAATCATCAAATGGATAACCATTTTAGGGTAGAAAAAGTCTTTAATTGTAGTCCAGCCCAATATCGTTCGAGGGTTTCTTCATTATTCCTAAAAAATCTAGATAAAACACAAATTAATGTCTGATCAAACAATCCAAATAAATTTATTTAAACAAATGTCTTTATTTAAGTAATTACTTCCCTTATTGATATTTTATTTAGTTCCTTGAGATCCTTTCGTGGGTGTTTTATAGTTTAATCCCGCTGTGTATATCCTACAAAAATCCATATTTCAAATGTCAGAAGAATATATTAAACATTTAGATTAAATGTCATTTTTAGGGTTTCCTTTGTTGGCGTGACCTCGTAGTCGGGTTGAAAAAACTTCTTGCCTTTTTCCTTTCTTTTTCTTTGTATATTTGACATGTTTATTGCAACATACAATCGCTAAAACATACAAAGAATTTTTAACATTTAACTTTTCCTTCGCGTCCAGTCCTTGTACATTCTTTTGTATCTGTAGCTTGTATCCTGGAGAATGTATGCTCGCTACATACAAAGCATTGAATACACAAGCGCTTAACTCTTTTGAATAACCCTTTCGGTTCCACCACTTGTATGTTACATTGTATATGGGCAATGCATGTCTGATAGGTACAAATCACAAACATACAATGGATGTTTCATTTTTAATAACTTTTGGGGTCCACTTTATGTGTATCGGCGTGTATCTCTTGCAAAATACATAAAAAGTTCTTTGTATATCCCCTTCGGACTCCAACCGTTTTATAAACCGTAGCTTACTCTTTTGATTCCGATATGTATAAAGCAATGTATATCGGATATACATTAAGTGAAGATACATGACATTAACCATATTTTAATCTTCTTCGAATTCTGGCACTTGTATGTATCAGGCAATGTATATTAGATACATACAAACCAGAAACATACAACGGTTTTACCATATTCTATAAACATTTTACATCCGGCTTGCATAAAATGCAATGTATATTTCCGATATACATTTAGTTTGGATGCATTGGTTTATATAAACTTTAATCTTTTTGGATTCCGCGTTGTGTGTAGCCATGCTTTATATGTTTAAACAATCATAAGGTGCATTCAGTGGATTTAAAATAACTATTCACTTAAACTTTGAACTTTTCGGGCCTGACTTGTATGTGTAACCTCTGATGTACATAAAGTCTCAATGCATCCCTTTAGCCCAATTTAATTTTCTCCTGAGTTCTGCCTTGTATGTGTATAGCGATGTATAACCCAAAACATACAAATGCGAATCATACAAAGACTTATCATTATTTCATAATTATTTTAGTTCCAGCTTGTATGTAGGCATAGTATTTCGGGGATATATGTATATTTAAATTGTATGTTTCTGAAAGCATACACATACAAGGCCTGATACATACAACAAGTTAACTTTAATTTATAAACATTTCAATTCCACGGTATGTATATTAGCCTTGTATAACTCGAAACATACAAGACACAAAACATACAACGATTTCACCATATTTAATAATATGTAAGTTCCGCACTATATATATTGAGTTGTATGTATTGCATTGTATGTTGTACTTTTCTGAACATACAAACATAATATACAAGCAATGGGCCCGACAGAATATATACTTCAACTTTTAATCTTGTCAGGTCCACTTTGTATGGAGCAATAAAACGTTAGCCAAATGCATATAATTAAACAATGTATCGACCCAATGACTCCTTTATGCGACCATACCGTGACCTGATATACGAGGGACTTAGCACATGCATCATACAATGACAGAACATACAAACCGCTTTGTATATGAGAGATTTTTGTATATACAAACGACTTTGTATATACAAACATACAAACAACTTTGTATATACAAACATACAAACCCATACCATAATGTATTTTATCAAAACATACATAACTTACAAAATACAGGGAATTTTAAGATGGTTCAAAAAGTAACCCTTATTCATTTTCAACAAGGAATTCACCCGTATTCAATTCTGGTACTTAACGCTATTTTTTGTTAACTTTCAACACGATTTGATCAGGATAGATCAAATCCAAATATTTCTATCAGCTCAATTGTTAATTTTTGTTTGAAAACAACTATGGATATTTCTATATATGCTCTCATACTGAAATCTTTGGATGATTAAAACTTAATATTTGCCAAAAAGTATCTTGGGAATTTCAGTCCCAACAGTGGCTCTTTCTGGGGATGCATGTTCCTTGAGGGCATAGCAAGATTCTAGATTTCTGGAGGAGTAGACCAATGCCTTTTATGATGGGTGAACTATGATGGGTGCTAGAGATCCTGGGTTATCACTTTATGAAAAAATTTTATTTCCTAATAAGAGATATCTTTAAGCAAGTCATTTGATTCTTCTAAACTGCTGTGCATGGAAAAGACCATTTAGAGAGTTTAATCAGAATTGTCCATGCATTGGCAATTCTTTTTCTCTCAGGTTCTTTTAAGAGAGGAAATGTTTCAAAAATGGTCCATGTACTAGCAGCTCTTGCTCCTCACCTGACATATTCTGTACATAATATGAATCCTCCCCTGCCTTACCATTTATGACAAAAGGTCCAATCCATAGGGCATCAAAATTTCCATGCTTCCCCTTTTCTTGATTTCTGGCATTCCAGATAAGCACTATGTCACCTATCTCAAATTTTATGAATGTTGCCTTTTTGCCATACAGGTACTTCATTTGCATTTGCATTTTTTATTTTGCTGTATTGCTTGTTCCCTCATTTTGTTCAACTCCATTAGCTGTTCTAGCCTTTCATCCATTGGTTCTGGGACATTCCAATCCTCTTGGAGAATAAACTTACACACTGGCAGCAGGTTGTGTATCAGGAGTCTGGCATGAGTTCCATATACTAATTCAAATGGTGATTTGCCAATTGCTTTCTTCACTGTGATCCTATCAACCCACAGTGCTAATCTCAACTTAGAATCCCAAATTTTCTTATTGTTATCCAACATTCTCTTTATAATTTTTAGGATACTTTTATTGCTGGACTCAGCTTGCCCATTACCTTGTGGGTGGTAAGGAGAAGAATATGAAATTGTAATACCATAAGATTTACAAAAATTTTTAAACTCATCCGATCTAAAACACATTCCATTGTCAGTTATAAGCCTCAAGGGTACCCCAAATCTAGTGAAAATGTTTTCCAATAGGAAGTTAATCACAACCTTGCTGGTTGCTTGTTTAGTGGGCACTGCTTCTACCCATTTCATGAAATAGTCGGTGGCCACCAATATCCATCTATGGCTGCCACTTGATTTTTCCATAATTTCTCCTATAAAGTCAATTCCCCATTGGTGAAACGGGGCATCAACTTGCATAGGTCTTAGGGGTAATGCACCTTGATATTTTAATTTTCTGGAGAATTTTTGACAAGCTTCACATTTCCTAGTAAAATTATAAGCATCATTGAAAACCTTGGGCCAATAATAACCAGCCCTTAATATCTGGTGTGCTGTGGTTTTAGCTGAGAAATGGCCACCACACACTCCTTGATGCATTTCTTTCAAAGTAGATTTAGCTTGCTCTTCATCTAAACAAAACAATAAGATACCATCATTATTTTTCCAAAAAAGATCTCCCTCTATAAGCACATATTTAGAAGCATGCAATTTTAGAGTTCTTTTCTTATTATCATCAAATCCTTCAGGGCATCTCATGTGCTTGAGGTGATACACTATGTCAGTGTACCAAGGAGTTTTCTTGATACTTGTTGTCATGTCCTCTTCATTTTCAATATTACATACCTGGGCAGCCTCAAGATTTGTTTCAGTCATCAGTTTTTCTAACCCTTGTCCCCTTACTAGTCTTGTGATTTGAATTTCTATATCAAACTCTTGAAGTCGATTTATCCACCTACATCTTTTCCCAGTTACCTCGTTCTGCATGAACACATCTTTGACTGCTGCATTTGGTACATTAGCTATCACCTTAGCCCCAACCAAGTGAGATCTAAATGCCTTGACAAATTTTACCAATGTATAAGCTTATTTTTCTATAATATCATAGTTAAGTTCTACATGTTGGAGTGGTTTACTGAAAAAAGAAACCGGCTGCTCATAACCCTCATTATTTTTTCGTAACATAATTGCCGCTACTGTATGAAAAGATGCAAAGGAAAAGATCTGGAAAGGTTTATTAAAATTGGGAGATTTTAGTACTAGAGCTTCTTTAATTGCTTTCTTTATGGAGGCAAAAGCTTCTATGCATTCATCTATCCAACTAACCTTTGCATTCTTCTTCAACATTTTAGATATAGGGTTAATTATTTCTACAAAGTTTGGTATGAACCTTCTCAAAAAGTTTATTTGTCCAAAGAATGATTGTATGGCTTTGACTGTCTTTGGGATAGGAACTCTATCTATTGCATCTACTCTTTCAGGATCAATCCTAACTCCATCTTTGGATACTATATGCCCAAGCAATTTCCCTTCTGTAACTGCAAATTTGCACTTTTTGGGGTTCAAGGAAACACCATATTCTAATGCTTTGATAAATATCTTCTCAAGGTGATTCACATGATCCTCAGCCCTTTTTGAGTATGTAGTAAGGTCATCCTGATATACATCCATGATATCATTTATTAGACCTGCAAAAGCAACGTCCATTGCCCTCTGGAATGTGGCTCCAGCATTTGTAAGGCCAAATGGCATTCTCACGTATACATAAGTTCCCCATGGGGTTGTAACGGCTGTTTTATATTGTTCAAATTCTTTAACCTTTACTTGGTTGTATCCAGAGAACCCATCCATCATGGATTCTAACTCACAACCAGTAACTCTCTGCAATAAAGCTTCCATATTGGGTAACGAATAGTTATCTTTTAAGGAAGAAATATTCAATTTCCTAAAGTCGACACAAAGTCTAATATCTCCATTCTTCTTCCTAACAGGAACAAGATTCGAGACCTAGGATGAATGCCTAATAAGCTTAATTATGCCAGCTTCCTGGAGTTTTCTAAGTTCCTCGTGCATTTTAGTTTCTAACATAGGGTTGATGGGTCTTTGTTTTTGTCTATAGGGTTTAGCATCAGATTTAAGTGGAATTTTGTGTTGGAATAAATCTTCCCTATATGCTTTAAGATCATCATAAGACCATGCAAACACATGTTTATATTTTCTCAATAATGTAACTAACATGCTTTTGATTGCATGGGTTATTTTCTTTCCAATGTAGACCTTTTTAGGTGCTAATTCAGTTCCCAAATTTATTTCTTCCACATCATCCTCCTTTATTGTTATTTCTTTGGTAATGGATCGATCATTTGCATCAAAAACTCTTTCTAATGCTACTAAGCCCTTTGGAATTTTATTTGTTTTAAGCTGGACAATCTCTTTCCCAAATAAAGTCTCTTTACCATCAGTCTTTTCAACAACAGCATTAAAATCAATTTCTTGATTCTCATACTGATATATACAGTGCAGGAATTTGAGTAAATTAGCATCACTGTCAAAAACCTGCCAGTTATATATGTTGTCTGGGATAGTTGGTCTAGTTTTAAACTCAACTTCTGAAATACCTGTCAAGGTAATGTCATCCCTTTTCAGAGCTATGTTTGCAAGGAAATCAGCCGTAATATTTTTTGACCTATCTATCCAACTTATTGAAAAAGCATCAAACAACTCTATATCATCTAGGATTGCATTTCTGTATTGTTTTAGTCTTTTATTTTTTGAGGAATATTTACCTTTGACTTGTGAAATAATCAGCTCAAAATCTCCATATACTGCTAACAATTTGATTTTGTGTTTTCTAGCAATGTTTAGCCCAATTAAAAGTGCTTCATATTCAGCTATATTATTTGTGCACTTAAAATTCAGAGAAGAAGAATATTTGAATGTTTTTCCTGATGGTGATATAAACAATACCTCGGCTCCATTTCCTGCCTTGCTGCATGCACCATCAAAATACATGGTCCATACACCATTTTCATCACGTTGGGCTTCATGGTGAATTGGGTCTGTATTATACAATTTAGATTGTTCTTCCACCCTGAATGTACTGAGGTCTGTGTCATAGAAACAAATCATTTGATTTGGATCAATTTTCTCTATAATGTCCTCATACCTTGGCTCCCTATAGAGCTTAATTGCCTGTGTTCCCAATGGGATAGTAGCATAAGATAAATCTAATTGTACACTTCCCCCTACCATGGCAGTCCATTGTCTAGATAACAACATTCCATAGTTAGGTGGGATATCTACCACAATGATGTCAATTTTATAAGAAGCTTCAGGATGAGATGCTAATTTTATCTCAACATCTTTCATGATTCCAACAACAGGGACATATCTGTTATCCATTGCATAACATTTACCAAATGTAGTATCCACCCACATTCCTAACTTTTTCATAATAGCCAGGGGCATTATGTTTATTGCTGCTCCTGAATCAAGCATATAATTCCTGACTGATTTGTTGTTTATCAAAAAGGTAATATAGAATGGATCTACTTGAGATGGATTTTTCATTAATGTTTCACCTAGGTATACCTTGGGTATTTTGTTAGATTCTTGTTGTATATTCGTTTTAGGACTATATTGTTCAGGTCTCTTGTCTGATATATTTGATATCATCTTCACCACTATGTTTTTATATTTTTCCACCTTCATCATTTCTAGAAGTGGCATAGATATTTTTATTTGAGAAACAGTTTGAGCAATATCAAATGAAGGATTTAGTTCTGACCTATCAACTTTTGTTTTCCCCTTTTCCTCAGTTTTTGTGCTGTCCTTCTTTTTGTTCTGTGTGTCAATAGGAGGTATATCATGAGGTGTTTTCTCAACTTTACTTTTATCATTTTTACCAGAAGTCTGATTTTTTATAAATACACTTCTAGGAGTTCCTTGTTCAGCATTTACTATTTTGTTTCTCAAATTATAGCTATTTTTGGCTTGTGCTATTGCAGCTAGTGTTAAAGCTCTTCTGTCTTCGTTAGAAGGTTTTTGCCAATTATAACTTTGCGCTACGTTAAGGTCATATCCACAATTTCCTAAGTTTTCTCCATGGTCAGAAAACACTTCTTGTTGTCCTATGTTCACATTGTATTTTTGTGCTCCTACATCATATTCATACCCTGCTTCCTCATCGGACGAATAATCTTCTTCAACCGTGAAAGGTGTGACATCCAACATATTTATGGTGTGATGATCCATCTCAGGGTTATAAGATATCTTATCTTTTTGTATTGATTGTCCTACCACACAATAATCAGGAGAGTGTGGCAAATTACAGGGTGTACACCATGGATTATTTTCTGTCATATTGATTCCACTTTTCTTCAAAGAGTCAGGGGTGTCTTTTCCATAGTTATGTCTCCTGTTAGTATCCACGGGCTTTCCATCTTTCCAGTTTGTATGATATGGCATGTCATGGAGTCTTGGTCTTTCATTCTTATGTGAGTATTCTTGTTTGTTTGTAGGAGGATTAGGATCTTGAGGAACTCTTATATTGTCTCTTTTTCTGATCATCCTAGCATCCTTTTTATTGTTTTCAATAGTGAGAGCCATTTTTTGTGCTTCTACCAAGGTTCTAGGACCTTTGCCCCTGAGTTCATAACTTGTCTTCGAGTCAAATGCTTTCAAGTATATGCTAAGGGCTGCTTGGTTGTTCAATTTGGATTCTTGTGGCACCTTGTTATATAGTTTAGTGAATCTCAAATTAAAATCATACACCTGTTCATTTTGATATTTTTGAATAGTTATTATTTCATGAAGAGCAAATTCTGGGGCACATTGATTTCTGAATTGTTCTAAAAATTGATCGTGGAAGTCTCTCAAGGAATATATTGAAGTGTCTGGTAAGCTATTTACCCAATCTCTTGCTTCATTAGTAACAGATGTCATAAATAGTTTCATTTTTATATCTTCATATTTGTTACCAATATCCTGCATAAAAGCATTGAATCTTTTGATATGTTCTTCAGCAGTCAATTCACTACTTCCTATAAACTTAGGGACATTTTTCCTCCAACTATTATCCATGGGATAAGGATATGGCTGACATCCAGTCAAATCAAATTGTCTGGCCATACTTGTAGAATTAAGAGGTATATTTGGGTATGGCGGATAATATTGGTATCTAAATGGAGGTTGAGGATACATATTGGGTTGGGCATATTGATGATACATATTCTGTTGTGAGGGAGGTTGTGGTTGTTGATTGTTAAGTCTATGCCCTGGCGGTGGATGCTGTTGGTGAACATTCTCAGTATTTACAGGTGGTCTTTGCATTTGCCTATTTTGTAGAGGAGGATTATTGTATGTATTGTGAGATGCCATATTTACATTTTAATGGTGAGATGGAATATGGTGATGACCAGGTGGTGGATAAGGATTAACTATATGCTGAGATGGGTTGGGTGCATTGGATGGTCTTAGATTTTGAGGTGGAATATTTTGTTGAGCATGGCTAACATGTGGTGCTGCTGAAGTATGTGAACTACTCGCATTTTGATGTAACCCTATTTGATTACTTATTTGAACATGTCGACCCTGCCTATGGGGAGGCACATACTTTGAACTAGTTACATTAGTTCTAGATTCTATTTGTTGTAGTTCTTGTTTCATCTTTGCTTCCTCTTCTTTCAATCTAGCCAACTTAATTTTTTTCTGTAATTTAAGCACCTCTTGCTGCACCTGATCCTCAGTCCTCATGTCTTCTGGCTAACTATTAAGGATTTACGTGGATGTTACCTGATCTATGAATTCATCTGGAGCTTCTTCACCCTATTGCAGTGACACTTGGTAGTCATGTTCTGCTTGATTTTGGTCTATCTCTCTCATAATTTGAGTTTGATTGTCAAGCTGTTCCTGAAAGGAGGGTTTGTACCATACAAGGACATCATTAGATCTGTTATGATCAGACTGAGTATACTGATTGTTGGATTGGAATTCATCTGATTTATGTAAGGGAGTGAAGCTGTTATGAATTATTAGTGTTTGGTCTGAGGTATCATCTGGAGAGATTTGGTTATTAGTATTACGAGACTGACTTGATATCCCAGTCTTCTTAGTAGGAGCCTTTAAAGGTGGGGATGATTACAGTTTTTTACCGTTAGCTTTAGATCTCCTACCATCCATTACGACACTTTTATGAGAAAAGCAATCTAAGTTTAGTGTAGAGTCACCACCTCTATTTAGAGGACTAATCAATCTTCTGGGTTTTTCCTTCCACCAGTAGAGTTATACATTTTAATTCTCTAACTCTAATAACATGGTCTACTACCAGGTTCCCTATGTGTTGTCCCCAGTAGAGTCGCCAATTTTGTTAGGTCTCAAAAATGCAAGTCGTTAACCCTAAGAGGTTGCCAGGATCTCTTGACATTTTTGGCTAATTGACATGGGGTAGATATGGCTAAACCCCCTTCACTTCAGGCTCTGCCAGACCTAGGCGGGTAAAGCTCTAATTAATAAAGAAGATAAAGAGATGATCACTACTTTAATCAGAATTAATCTAACTATTGATAATGGCATAAATTATAAAACAAATGAAAAGACAACAAATTAATTCTAAATGATCTAAATTGTAATGCTAAAATAATAATGCAATCTAACTAAGTAAATCTGAAGTGAATTTGTATAAGTGAAAATGAAAGAAATAGACCAGTACCTTATTGAATATAGAGTTAGTGCAATCATGAAATTAATGATTGTTTGTTTGGTAAAAACTTGAAATATCTAGCATGAAAAGATAGGTATGTAACTTGTACAACCTTGCCAGGAAATAGTTAGTATTCTATACTTACATATATCCAATTGACAAAATATTACTTGCATTCATCTAAAAGGATTGAATCCTTGGTTGAAGGAACCTATCAGAATGATACTACAATTGTAACAGATTTATCAAAAATTGGAGACAGAATACAAACCTTAACTATATGACTCTTCTTACAGATCCATGACAATGTTTTCTGAGTTACTGTGATAAATTTAAAGGATTTAATTCTGAAAAGAGAAACCAATTAATCTTATCACACTATAACGGCAAATGTGCATAGACAACTTGAAGCTATACTTGATAATTCAAATTGAATAACAAAGAAAACTTTGAAAGGAGACAGTCATACAATTGAACAAATTTAACAGATAATTGATACCAAAATTTTGCTATCACTACTTCATGCTTACATATTTGACTTCATCAGAGAATCCTTGCACATGATCTACCAAAAATAAAATATATTAAAAATGAACTAGCATTGCCATTCAAAATTAATCTCCAATATCTCCTCTTCTATCCCCTTATATAATAATATCCCCCTATCTCATAATCCCCCCAGTCTTGGTCATCTCTTATAAAGAGAGGCATACAAGCTTTAGACCAGTTACAATGGTTGTGATGGTTGATAACCGAACAACAATATTAGTTCTAATAAAACAGATTTATGAAATTTAATACTAGCCGCTAATCATCAAATGGATAACCATTTCAGGGTAGAAAAAGTCTTTAATTGTAGTCCAGCCCAATAGCCTTTGAGGGTTTCTTCATTATTCCTAAAAAATCTAGATAAAACACAAATTAATGTCTGATCAAACAATCCAAACAAATTTATTTAAACAAATGTATTTATTTAAGTAATTACTTCCCTTATCGATATTTTATTTAGTTCCTTGAGATCCTTTCGTGGGTGTTTTATAGTTTAATCCCGCTGTGTATATCCTACAAAAATCCATATTTCAAATGTCAGAAGAATATATTAAATATTTAGATTAAATGTCATTTTTAGGGTTTCCTTCGCCGGTGTGACCTCACAGTCAGGTTGAAAAAACTTCCCGCCTTTTCACTTTCTTTTTCTTTGTATATTTGACATGTTTATTGCAACAAACAATCGCTAAAACATACAAAGAATTTTTAACATTTAACTTTTCCTTCGCATTCGGTCCTTGTACATCCTTTTGTATCTGTAGCTTGTATCCCGAAGAATTTATGTTCTCTACATACAAAGCATTGAATATACAAGCGCTTAACTCTTTTGAATAACCCTTTCGGTTCTGCCACTTGTATGTTACATTGTATATGGGCAATGTATGTCTGATACGTACAAATCACAAACATACAACGGATGTTTCATTTTTAATAACTTTTGGGGTCCACGTTATGTGTATCGGCGTTTATCTCTCGTAAAAATACATACAAAGTTCCTTGTATATCCCCTTCGGACTCCAACCGTTTTATAAACCGCAGCTTACTCTCTTTTGATTCTGACATGTATAAAGCAATGTATATCGGATATACATTAAGCGAAGATACATGGCATTAACCGTATTTTAATCTTCTTCGAATTCCGGTGCTTGTATGTATCGGGCAATGTATATTAGATACATACAAACCAGAAACATACAATGGTTTTACCATATTCTATAAACATTTTACATCTGGCTTGCATAAAATGCAATGTATATTTCCGATATACATTTAGTCTGGATACATTGGTTTATATAAACTTTAATCTTTTTGGATTCCATGTTGTATATAGCCGTGCTTTATATGTTTAAACAATCATAAGGTACATTCAATGGATTTAAAGTAACTATTCACTTAAACTTTGAACTTTTCGGGCCTGACTTGTATGTGCAACCTCCGATGTACATAAAGTCTCGATGCATCCCTTTAGCCCGATTTAATTTTCTCCTAGTTCTACCTTATATGTGTGCAGCGATGTATAACCCAAAACATACAAATGCGAATCATACAAATACTTATCGTTATTTCACAATTATTTCGGTTCCGGCTTATATGTGGGCATAATATTTCGGCGATATATGTATATTTAAATTGTATGTTTCCGAAAGCATACACATACAAGGCATGATACATACAACAAGTTAACTTTAATTTATAAACATTTCAATTCCACGGTATGTATATTAGCCTTGCATAACCTGAAATATACAAGACGTAAAACATACAATGATTTCACCATATTTAATAATATTTAAGTTTCGCACTATATATATTGAGTTGTATGTATTGCGTTGTATGTTGTACTTTGCCGAACATACAAACATAATATACAAGCAATGGGCCCGATAGAATATATACTTCAACTTTTAATCATAGAATATATACTTCAACTTTTAATCTCGTCAGGTCCACTTTGTGTGGAGCAGTAAAACATTAGCCAAATGCATATAATTAAACGATGTATCAACCCGATGACTCCTTTATGCGACCATACCGTGACACGATATATGAGGGACTTAGCACATGCATCATACAATGATAGAACATACAAACCACTTTGTATATGAGAGATTTTTGTATATACAGACGACTTTGTATATACAAACATACAAACCCATACCATAATGTATTTTATCAAAACATACATAACTTACAAAATATAGGGAATTTTAAGATGGTTCAAAAAGCAACCCTTATTCATTTTCGACAAGGAATTCACCCGTATTCAATTCTGGTACTTAACGCTATTTCTTGTTAACTTTCAACATGGTTTGATTAGGATAGATCAAATCCAAATATTTCTATCAGCTCAATTGTTAATTTCTGTTTGAAAACAACTGTGGATATTTCTATATATGCTCTCATACTGAAATCTTTGGATGATTAAAACTTAATATTTGCCAAAAAGTATCTTGGGAATTTCAGTCCCAACAGATTCTACAAATAACTGGATAGAAAAATCTTAGTGCATAACCCCTAGAACACCATATGTGGTGAAGAAGGCATTAATGTGCTTGTCTGTAGGAACTTTCCCATCTCCACTGAATGTGGGTAAAACTTTCCTAGATCCATGTGATAAGTCATGCAAATGATTTCTCAAGGTGATGGGATCAATAGCCACTCCGCAAGGTACATGTTGAGCCATTTGTAGTGGAGGAGTTGGTTGAAGACTTATGAAAATAGGAACCGCAATTCCATGTAAAGTTAGTGCTTGATAAGTGGAAGAGGTAATAAGGGTTCTGCTAGGGCTTCTTGTGGGTAAAGAAGGCTTACTAACAGACTTGAATTTTCTTCTTGGAGAGATGAATGACTCAGATAGATCAAGATTTGCTAACTTTTCAAAATCAAGGTCAAAGATACCCTTTTCACGGTCTCCTCTGGTATATCTCTTGGAGGCCAACATGATTTATTATTTGAATAGGATTCACAAGGTTAAATTCTTGAATAGGTCCAATAGGTGGTTCTGGTTGTCTATCTCTTCTTGGGGATCTTTGAATAGGAGCATGTCTATTATCTATTACCAATTCTTCTTCCACGACATCTTGAGCTATTAATTGAGCACGAACATGAATTTCCATTCCTATATCTTCTTCTTCATCAAGTACTGCATCTACTTCTTGATAATGATGGTTTGCCCTTCTATATTTCCAAGCCAGTACCTGCAAGTCAGTAATTATATCTTATTCTTCAAGGTCTAACCAATTAACATTATGTTGTAAAGTAGGTCCAGCCCTATGTTGTAGCACTGTATTTATTGATCAAAAATATTTTGTTTGAAGTCATCAAGGTGACTTTTGCCAAACAAAAGAAGTATGTTCAGAGTCCCCAGTAGAGTTGTCAAAAATCTATTGGTAAATTGATTTTGCACTATAACATGTAACTTTATATATCAACTCTATTCACCTAGAAAGATAGTGAAAATATGTACCAATAGTTGGTAAGGTTGTAGTTTTCTATCAACCTACCTTTGCATTTGGAGGGGCAACTCCCTCATATGATAGATTATGGATTATTTTTGTGGTATTTTTACTAAAATACTAAAAGGTTTACAAATTGAAAATCAAAATGGAAGGTAAGGAAACTCAAAATGATAAACATATGAATATCAATTCAATCCTTTAAGATGAAATAGATTTTGGAAGAAACTATGCTATAAAATAGAGAAAACACTTCCCAGTTTCATACACATAGGGTGAATTCATGAATTAAAGCACATGATTCCATTATTTAGATTAAAAGGAAACATAAATAAGGATCATTCATTCAATGTACGAAGAACAAAGGATTCGAGAAAATATCTCCAAAATGGCTCCATTGAAATATTTTTCTATTTCTTTGTGAAAAGTTATGCATCTTGCACCTTTTATCTAAAATTATGAAATCCAAAATTATGAAAGCCAAAATTATGTATCCCTATCTTCTCTCTGTCTCTCTCTATATCCTTTACAATGTCCAAGTCTTACATATATATAGACTTGCTTTCGTAACCAACTTCATAACTAACTTTATAACTACTTAGAAACTACCTCCTTTTTATGGAAACAAAGCATAATTTGTAAGTTTGATTACAATAAGCAGCTCAAGGGTACTTTTACAAAGTCATAACTAAAATATAAAGTACATGAAAAGTAAAACCAAGTCAAGCCTTATTACAAGATTTTCTCTAGTACATTTGAAGTCCTTTTTGCTTTATAAGCCTGAAATAGCTTCACTATTGGAGCAAGTAGCTTATTCGTTGTGTCATGCCCACATTTGGCATGTGGTCATGACACGAAAACCACATGTCATGCCCACATTTACCATGTGGTCATGACATGAAAAACAAAAAAAAATCCACCCAACCCTAAAACCCCCTCGTACACAACATGCATGCTCGGCGACACACACACATAACGTGGTTGCATTCGCAACACATGTTAGGAGCATCACACAAAGATGAGAAAGTCATACATGGTGTAGGGTGATGTGAACTCCTTTCGCCAACCCTACAGTAATGATAGCTACCAAGGGGAAGGGTGTGCATCACAAAAGTGTTGCTAAGAGGGGTGGTCTCCATCTAGGAACCATCCCTAGGGTTTCTCGAGTGAAGGTGACACATGGTTCTGACCTAATTCGAAACCTAACTTAAGAAATTAAACTATCAAAATTAATAAAATTAAAATGTAGAAAATAAACATGCCAAGGATAGATAAATCGATTTTAACCTTTAAAAAAGCAACCAAGATAGTAGTTAAAGTCTAAAGCCTTTATAAAAACATCTATCCACACAAATTTAAAATGAGAAGCTTAACAACTAAGTAAATTAATAACTAATTCTTGAGACAAAACGACAAAAAGACCATACAGACTACAAGAGGAGATAACTACGAAACCTCGCAAGAGAAGAGCATACAAAGGGAATCCAAACATATGGCATCAAAAAATTACCCATGAATCAACATGCTAACTAACCCAAAGCATGAGATCAATTCAAATAAAGGTAATATACAATTTCCAGTTCAAAATAACATAAATGCCAAATATGAGAAATATCACATAGAATTATGCACTCGTTCAACACGAACATCGAGACAGGCTAAAAACAATAAAAGGAATCTCAACAATAATGTGGGAACATTACAATCCAAATCATAAACATCGCATAAGATATCATTGCAACAATTAACAAAGGACACCAACATCTAGATTTAACCATTTCCATCAAAATAAACTATGTTAAAGAAAGATCAATTCCTTTCTAATCAAGGTTCATTTTCTATCCAAGTGAAGTCATAATACCATTACATGACGAAGGCTACTTCCCAAACATGGAAGGATCACACTCCAATAATTAAATTACATAAATGATAATATTACAACATTAATAAATCACCTCCAAAGTACTCCAGTAGGCACAAGATACAACATGATCACAAAGTAAACAATACACAAGGAACTCTTCCAACTCCCAAGAGATCTTGTAGGACCAATGAGGAAATGTTACCCACCACCCTACCATATTAGCATCATCGAGCGCAATAGATGTCTATGCCACTCTAGGCAACCCTCGAGCTATGGAGAAGATCATGTCAACACTGCTATCAAGCCATCTCACACAAACAAGGGTTTCAACAAGACTCCAAGGTAATTCACACAAGGTTGAACATGGGTTCCACACACACCCAACACAACACCATTGGGATAAAATAACTAGTAGAATTCAATGCACACCCACACATGAATATACACATATCACATTCCAATGCATGATTCACCTAGGGTCACTCGTGACCCAACCAAGCAATAGAAAGGAAATAGATTAACACAAGAGCATCAATACTTTTAAATTCATAAATATCCTTCTTTAATACATCATCACTAACATACCATTTCAATGCAGTGAAGAAGAGAAGGGAAACTACTTCAAATCCATAATACAATTCATTCAATAAGGCATACCAAACATCATTTTCTCAAAATAGAAATAACATGCAAAACAAGGTATGACATTGTCATGTAAATAACTATACATTAAATCATCAAGATCAAACAATGATGCAAGGGTATTATGGCCTTCTACAAGCAACCCATAGGAAGACTAAGTATCCATTCCGAAGTTCAAAAGTCAACTTTGACTAGAAGTCAAACTTTGACTGAAAAGTCAAAACATGGGGAAATAAGATCAAAACACATAACACTCATAACCACGTAACTAGAAGTATACAATTCTAACATAAGGCCTATAAAAGGTCAATTTTGACTAAAAAGTCAACTATGACCCAAAAGGTCCAAACATGGAGAAATGAAGTCAAAACACATAACACTCATAACTACATGGCCAAAATCATACAATTCCAACATAAAAGCCTACACAAAAGTCAACTTTGACCAAAAAGTCAATTGTTACACAAAAGTCAACTTTGACCAAAAAAGTCAACTATGATAAAAAGGTCAAAACATAGAGAAATAAGGTCAAAACACATAACAACCATATCCATGTGGTAATAAGTATACAATTCAAACATAAGACCTATAAAAAGGCCAACTTTGACCAAAAAGTCAAAGCATGAAAAACGAGGTCAAAACATAAGACACTCATATCCAATAAGTAGGGAATACTATTTCCCTCATGAGACTTTTCATCTCACAAAATAATACTAAAAATTGATGTTTAAAACATAATTTTTATTTTTCAATAAGAGGGAAAAGAAAACAATAAAACCCCCAAATTCACCATTTGGAGACCTCCCTCAAGAACACCCAAATTTATAACTCCCATAATACTTAAAAATTCAAAAATCTGAAAGTGCCCTTTTGGTTCTAATATGCACAACAACATTCTTTTCAACTCAAATAAATTCTTTCATACTCACAACCCATTCTATTTTTTTTTGTCATAACTTGGCCTCTTTTCATGCATTTTCAAAATAAAATTTGAATGTAATTCAAAAACAAACTATATCTAATTCTTATCTGCATCATTGAACTCTATTCATTGCTATGATGAAGAGATCATAAACATCCACCTATTGTGGGCATGGAAAATATAAAATTTAAATTAAAAAAGAATCAAACCACAAGAAAAATACCTTTTTCCAAGCAAGCTTTCAAATAGAAAAATCTCTTCTTGAGAGACATTAATCCAATCTGAATTTTTTCCTACACTGAAGCAATCCCAAGACCATTCCAATGCACTTCCACCCACAAGTAGAATCCAATTGTAGCCACCTCCATGAATTTTTCTTCCAAAGGAGAAGAAGGAGAGAGGGAGAAAAATACAATAAAACACAAAAAGAAAATAGAACTCTATTTTCCTTATATGCTCCCAAAACCCTTTTTATTTTCTCATTTCTTTTATTTTCTTTATTTCCCATTCCCAAATATCTATTCCAAAATACATTTGAAATAATAGGAAAGTAACTAATTAAATTAATGCAATTATTTCTACAAGGTAATTGCAATATAATTTAATCGCATTCCATAAAATCCAAGCACTCACATAATTAAATTTAATTTTCTTTATAAAATGATTTTACGTAAGACAAAGGTATAGAGATATATCATTTTAATAAATATAAATTAATCTATTTCTGAAGCACATAATAATGAAATATAATGTATTTTCCATAGTTTTAATATTTCTAACTTACGGAAAATAATTATAATAATTAAATTAGAATACATTTCACTTGAAAGCATAATTACTGAAACATAAATAAATAAAATAGAAAGCATTTCCTAAGGCACACAATAATTACATATAATTGCTATTCCACAATTAAAACTATTAACTCAAATTAGATAATCCATTTTCTTGTTTCTAACCATTTAAATATTTCAAAAACATGGAAAACATATTTTTTTGAATAAATTAAAATCTAATGCGAAAAGCTAGAAGAAACACACACAAATAACTCACTCACATTTTATGGGTTTAATCACAAGACAAGGGTCCAGAATCACAACAGATTCATATGACAAACAAACTGCATAGACACCAGAAACATCCTTTAATTCACAACTGAATAGGATGGGTTAAGTAACCAACCTACCACAAGAAACACAGGGTCAACAACTTGACCACTAGGACTAGGTAAGGAGTGATGACTAAGCATCCCATGTCAACTTCTCCACATCCCACTCATTGGTCAAGCACCTGTAAAAATATATCCTACACACTCAAGGAAAAACATCAAATCCAACAATGGAGATCATAGTTGAAGCAACATATAATGACCAATGAGGATGCATAATCTAGCAAGGCACATATCCATCTTGTAACTACATCATATAATAATCAACTCAATATATCGTTTAATCTAACCATAGAAATAATAGGACACAATAATAGATGCACATGGGTGGCACTAGATCCTCCCCCCTAAGGATTGACTTACTCTTGGAAGTCATGAAGATAAGGATAGATGCACCACACTAAAACTAATTCACACCAAACAAGGGAAGCAACATGACAAGTTACAACCATAAGATGGAAAATATCACATGCAATATAGAGATCCTCACAAGAATATAAAACATGGTAAATTAAATGCCATAAAAGCGTAATTATTTTCACAAAACAACATTCTATTGATTGAAACTCAACACAAAGAATTTCATGATCATCAATCATTTTCATCCATGCATAGAGAAATTCACACATCATCCAACATGTTTATATAGAAAACATCAACTCATATGTAGATACATTAAATACAAAACTTACATCTAAACACATATTTTCATTCATCTACATTATAGGGATAACTTCACAAGGTTCATATAAAGGTTTAAAGCAACGTCATAGTCTCATTATAGAACCAAGTAACCAATAACCAGTGCCAAGTAACCAAGATCCAAGAATCAAGTGGAATGATGGTCTCGAGGCCATGCACCTGGGGGCCTCTCCATACATTTCCACAAGTGACCTACCTCTTGTTTATATAAGGGGATTAGCCTCCAAGAGATAGTCAGAATAAGAACATAACTCACTAGGTAGGTAAGTGGATGATGACTAGCCCATACTAGCCCACACTTACCCCCATTCTCAAAAGTTTCCCACGTCCGCTTCCTTATATACACTTGACCAGATGTCACTCCATCGACATGGCAAGAAGAACAACACAACACAAGACCAAGATTTGAAAATAGAAAGAACCTAGATTAGCCAACACACATTTTCAAAAATACCAAAAGAAGTTTTTCCAAAATCAACAATAAAATAAATAAATGTGCGCAATTTCAACAATAAAGCAACATAACCACAAGAGTCATGTGAAAAGGAAAATTCACATATTTGTGGCTAAGCTACTTACAGTCTAGATAAAATAACATTGCTGGTCATCAAAAGCAAGATAAATAAACTCACTAATAATCGAAAGATCACAAACCATGAAATTGCACATTACGTCACAATGTGACTAACATTAGGTCACCAATAAGGAGGGAAATCACAGTCACTACATGTGCTATGCAAACACAACCAATGCAATATTATCATGTAGGTAGATAGTATCAAATGTGCCTTCACATATAACTATGTGGAATCATGCCCTTCTCAAAGTAACATGTCATCATCACCAACACTTTGTTGGAACATCAGTGTGGTGTGGCATCACAACTATTCTCATCATGTCAACCAAGTGTCAATGCACGCAAATACCATAACATAGCATAAGTCCAAAGCAACTCAATTAATACTCTGATATAATCAAAATTAAACATATATTCCTTTTGTATAAATACCAACTCTATCATAGTTCCAATATTTCTAAGTTACTACACATCTAACTCAAAATAAAATACCAAAGGTAAGAGCAAACCTACACCAAGTAACATGGCCTCGAGAAACTCACATGCTAATACCAAACCATAACCAACATTCCCAAGTTAGATGCCAATAGTACCATCAAGGAAACATAGCACGATAGGATAGCACTATATTGAACCTCTCAAAAGTCCATTCACTAAGGAGAAGTAGGGGGTACTCTTGCATAGGAAAGTATGGTTGGTTGGGCTAACCCAAACCAATATCACAACATGTTGCCATAGCTTCCTAAGTTCTTCCTCTCCACTACTTAACTCCACACATGGAAGGTCTCCAACTCCAAGGTTGGACCTTACAAGGTATACAAACAAGAAACCACACAAGCATGACTCCACCATACTTCGAGCTATACACTCAATCCATGGATGGACACCTAGAATCACAATCTCATGAGTACACAAATCATGTACGGGATATCCACAACACATAGCAAGTACTCTCATAACATGTATTCACATCCACAGGGTGACACATAACACAATTTTCCTTTACTGTTCATTACTTAGTGAACACGAAATTTCATAAACAAAATCACATAATAATTACGATAAAGGTTTCTAAGAAGTCTATCTAACATCAATTTGAATTAACCTTTCTAAGGCATAAAGGGGATCTAACCATAACTTCACATTTAGAGACAATACAATACACCCCAAACAAGTATACCAACATACTAGCATTTGCATAGACCATAATTGAATCAAAACAACATTACTTCAACTCACAAGATGGTGCCTTGCAACACATCACACATCATGGAGTTCTCTATAAACTATATTATACTACATATGCACTATGAACAAAATATATACTTATCTAACAACAAAGCTCATAAAGAAGTTCCTTCAACTCTTGATGATAGGGGGACAAGTGGTTATTACAACTGTGAAGAATTAAAAAAATATTACTCAATCTCTTCATTGATTTTGAATTGAAAGCTTGTCAATTGAACAATTTGATATTGACCATATGTTCAAAATTTTGCTTGATGACAACAACATCTATCAATTGTGATTCATTTTCTATGAGGATGTTGGGATTAATCGAAAGCAGAGCATCTCAAACTTTTGATTTCACCTGTTCACAAACTTCTAAGGATTTATTCACTCCTTATGAGATCTGATGAGTGTTTGACAATTTCCATTCAATGTTGGCCATCCATGATTTGGATTGATTTTCTTCCTCACTTGTAAAAATGTTTTTAGCTATCGATACTTGGAAATCAATTTCAGCCATCTCCATGAGGTCTTTTAGGACTCCTTGGCATATAGATTTTTCTCTCTTGATAATCTTTATTTCTCTATCAATCTTTTATCTCCTCGTTTCTACTTTTGAGAGTAGTCTTTCGGCTTCTTTGATGAATTTCAAACCATCTAATACCAATTCACATACCCACTATTTTAATGTTTTCCCATATGATTGAGTTTCATGAATGCTTTCAATTACATCATTTTGGACATTAATTTCTAGTAAGGAACTGACAGGAGCAACAACCATTTCTAGAGGTTGAGTTGAAGTATCAATGAAGGAGTGAAAATATGCAGCCATAGCTTGAACTTCGACACACATATTTCTTGAGGCCGAATCAATCATCAGCATAGACATAGTTTTTGCCTTTTTGGTTTTAGTATTCTTTTGGAGCAGGTTGGTGATCACATCTAGTTTAGGAATGATCAACTGTGTCTTTCTCTTCTTATTTGACAGATTTTGTTGTAGCCAAGAAACATGAGGATTCAATAAAAAATTTGTAACATCAATAGGCAACAAATATAGAGGAACATGATGAGGTGGAACAACTGGAGTACTCTCCTCATCTAGAAATGTATTGATAGGTGATGCAAAAGAGGCTTGTACCTTAGGTGATGAATTATGAGATGGGGGAGTAATTTGTACTCATTCATGATCATCAGGTAAATTTTCATGATTGATGGATTTATCCTTTGTGTCTTCATGTAGTATGATTCTTTCCATTTTTTGTTCCTTTATTCCTTCATTGGATTCTTCTCTATGGAATTTTTTGAAACCAATATCCTTTCCTTGGGTAAATTTGTGAGATTTGTTTTTCATAGAAGAACTTCAAGGAGTGGAAGATGAAGATCCCCCTTTCTTACCTTTGTTCCTCTTTGCAGTGTCAACTTCATTAGGACCCTAAGATGTTGCTATTTCTACAAATTTCTTTCTTACCTAGTTTTTTGATCTATCAAGACATATGTAGTTCTTTCTTCAATTTTTGTGATCTTTGGAATGGCCTAATTTATTGGTGGCAAAGTCAAACTTTGAATCTTTTCATAATAGATTAATTCAACCAAATCTGACTCATTCTCTTCAATCCCTTGTGTATCTAAATTGAATGGGAATTCTCTAATTTGAAATAAGGTAAACCTCATCCAATCTCTTTTTCTGACCTTGAAATCATCTTCACAATCTTCTCAAAAGTCTTCTATCTCAAGAATATGATCATATCTATTTAATATGGAAAATGAGGGGGATTTAGTTTAGGGTTGATTTTGATAGTTGTGTAAGTCCTCCTTTCTCCACTAAACATTCAAGGACTTCAACTGAGTAGTAAGTCTACTACAGGCCTTCGGTCACTCAGAACATAGTGGAATATTGGAATTGTGTGATTTTATTATTCAATTAAGTCTAATTATGCTCAAAATCCTAATTATGTAAATTCAGAAGCAAACAGACAAATTATAGAAAATGCTTAGACATAGAGATATCAAATGACAATCAAATGCATACTAGATTTTGAAGTTTGGAAACTAGAAAAGTTAGGGACTAATGAGTGGGTACCCTAGTCAGTGCCACCATTTTTGTCAGGATATGGAAATCTTGACTATAACTTGTTCCTGCTATTCTAGAGATTCTTCAATTGCAGGATCTAGAGGACTAATGAGTGGGCACTCGAGTCTAGGTCCCTATTTTCTCTTTTGATCTACAATTTAGACAGTCTGCACTACTCTCCTGCAACTCTACTTTTTTGTTCCTACAACTTGTAACCTCTAATCACAGAAAAATGGGTTGGGAGTTGTGGTGTTTAGAGGCTTGCCTTAGTCAATCCCTGGAGAGACATTCAAGTTTTCCCAACATCGTTGTCAGATAAAGAGTGCATATCCCTGTGGGATAAAGGCAAAATCCAAATGATAAATGATTGAAAACACAAATGATATCACCTTGTAGTGAAGATCTCATGGAAGGAAGATGCTCTTCATGTCATGAGGATATGGATGCCAAATCTGCAAACACAAACATAATAACAATTCTCTACTCTGCCACACAATGAATATTTTGAATGCTCTAAAATCACAAGTATGCCAAAAGTTGTCTAATGCCCATCTAATGATCATCTAGTTTACAAATGATAACCTAATCATGATTATATATGAAATTACAAACATTCCCACTAAAAAATTTGTAATTCATACTTATCGTGTTAGCATAGGACTTAATTAATGGTCATAAACCAACACTCCAAAATTGAGCCTGACCTCTAATAGGGCAGAACTAGGGTGTGGGTGCCCAAGTCCTCCCCCCCTATTTTAGGCAAGACTTATGTCAAGTGCCTCCCCTAGGTCCCATTTGCCATGAACCTTCAAGGTTTTCTCATCATGATGTCAGATTAACATGAAAAATGCTCTAAATGCATCAATAGTACCTGTGAGTTAAACCTTAATTGGAGAAATCCCCCAAGGTTACTTTTTCTGACATAACATTTAGCCCCCACTTTAATGTATGTATAAATGCAAGGCCAATACATCCATTAAAGTATGGTCAACAAGCATAACAAACATGCCAAGCATGGAGAAGACACACCAATCATAGAGAAGACAGTAATAGGCATGCAAAACATGGAGAAGATAGTAGTAGTCACGCAAAACACAGATAAGACAACATTGAAGACACACAAAACATAGTGAATACAGTGAATGCAATGAAGACAATAATAATTTTCTTTTTCTTTCTCTCATATATATATGAAATGCAGATGCAAGTACAAGGAAAGAAAACACAACACCATAATGTAGGAGGGGCTCATCACTACCAATCTTTAAACTATGCTTGGGAACAAACACTTAATATACACACACTTGGAAGACATGGAGAAAACATGATAGATAAGCAATGGAGTGTTCCTATTTCTAGGTTCATCACCATCTCAGGCACATTATAGGCATACACTGATGATTGGGTGATGCAGGAGGATCCTTGGTTCAAGAGCAATCTTACTTCAACCAAAAACATTTGCATTTCGGTTGTTTGCAATTTAGTTTGTTTCTTTCTCATTTTCCAGTTCTGGGAATTTATTAGCAATTTTTGTATTTTGGTCTGCATTCTACCATAGTTGCATTTCAATCCTTATGGAGCTAGAATCAGAAGATCAAATATTTTCTTAGAGTAGAGCATCTTGATAGTCTCAGACAATCAGCTAAAGGAGAAGACCTACAGAGCATTTCCCAACTTGTGGAGCCTAAAAACTCATCATTCAATGTTGTTTGGTTCATGGCCGACCTTCCTTAATGTCTACACATCATTCCATTTATTTGTAAAGGGATTCTATTTAGTTAGGTCCAACCTATCTATGTACATACGTTACGGCTCTTTATTGGAGTTTGTGATCTTCCTTGGCTAATGCAGAGGAATATTTGGTTCTGGAGATGATATATAATGATGTAATAGATCCTTAGGAAAGTAGTTCATGACATAGTGATAGTTGACAACTTAGATTTTGTGCAAAGGAGCTTCAAAGCTATATCTTGTGCATATTTTAATATTCTATAGTTAGGTCTATGAGCCGTAATTTGTAACCCTGCATGTTGCTGACCAATCTATATTTGAAATCTATGATATAATGAACAATTGAATCTGCATTTGTTTCATATATTTGAGTTGTTTCCATTGTGTTTACTCTTGTTGTACAATTTGGACAGTTCACTCTATGGACCCTCCTACCATGACTACACCAAGTGGTGTCAGAGTGAAAGTTTGAATCTTTGGGAGTGAATTGAGAGAAGTTGGGAAAGGAATTTCATAAGATCTTGCTGTGGAAAAACTATTGAATTGAGGCAGGTTACTTGTATCACAACCGATCGCCGATTGTGAGGCAGTTGCCACCTTATAGCCTAATTGCTAAACTTGAGGCAATTTGCCCTTGATCCTAGGAAGATGTCATCGAGGAGAATCCCTATTGTTGGAACAATGGTTGGTAGAATGGATGAGATGATGGAAATGATGAAAAAAATGAGAATTTGATTAGATGTTATCGAGGAAGATAGGGGAAGAGGATTGACACCTAAACCTAATGTTGAAAGTGATGATGAAGAGGAATTTCAATCCATTGATCAAATTGGTGAAACCCTAGGAGGTAATGAAGAAGAAGAATCAAATCAAGTCAAGATGCTGCAAGCTATTTCAAAGATTGGAAAAAGACCTAGAGTTGATGTACCGAATTACATTGGTAATTTGAACCCTGAAGAGTTGATTGACTAGATAAATGACATGGAAGAATACTTTGAATATGAATAAATTAAAGATCTAGTGAAGGTGAAATTTGAAAAAAATAATGTTGAGAGGACATGCTACTATATGGTGGGAAGAGGTTCAGGTGGATAGAAATAGAAGAGGAAAAGAAAAGATCACAAATTGGGATAAGATGGTGACAAAATTGAAGAATCAATTTGTACCTGCTGACTATGAGTTGGATCTGTTGAAGAGATTGCAAAACTTGAGACAAAAGGAGAAATCTGTGAAGGAGTACACTAAAGAATTTCATAAGATGATCATAAGGATAGGACATAGTGAAGTAAACAAGGAGAAAGTGGCTAGACACATCAATGGACTGAGATTGAACATTCAAGAGAAACTGAGTTTGGTGAGGATGACAACATTGGAAGAAGCATATCAATTTGCCCTGAAAGTTGAAGAGAAGCTAAATAAGAGGCAAGATCAGAGATAGAGAGGCAAAGGAGGTAAATTTCAGAGAGACAAAAGATTTTCTGAAGAAGATAGATCATTTGCAGAGTAGAACAAATCAGAGAACACATTCAAGAAGGAAGACAAAGATAATAATGCATACCAGAGAGATGATAAAAAATTCTACTGTAGAGGAAACCCTAGTCCATACTGAAGTGAAGGATATAGAAGAAAAGAGGACCTGATATGAGAACATTTAGAGGCACTTGTTTCAAGTGTGGAGGTGAAGGGCATATAGCATTTGAATGTAATTAGGGGAATACAAGCAAGAAGACAAATAATATTGCAAGAGCAGCCTATGTGGAAGAAGAACCTGTTGGATCACCTAGTCTAGTTGGTAAACTTGAGAAAGGAGAATCACTTGTGATGAGGAGAACACTATTTCAAGAAGAGACAAATGAGGAACCACCACAAAGGAAAAGTTTGTTCAGAACCAGATGTAAATTAGGAGGTAAGTGTTGTAAAGTTGTAATTGATAGTGGTAGTTTTGATAATCTAGTTTTAGAGGAGATTTTGACTAAGCTGAAGTTGGAAAGATTGAACACCCTAAGTCATATCAAATAGCATGGATTCAAGATGATCATAAGGTATTGGTGAGTGAATGATGTTTGGTGAAATTTCATATTGGATCTTATCATGATGAAGTCTTGTGTGATATTATGCCTATCAATTTTTCTCATATCTTGTTGGGTAGACCATGACAGTATGATAGGAAAGATATACATTATGGAATAAAGAATACATAAACTATAACATCAAATGGAAAGAGAATTACCTTGATTCCTTTGGTGGATGATCCTAAGGGTGAAGTGTGTGGAAATGCTCGAATTTGTTTGGTAGATAGGAGAAATTTTTTGGATGGTTTAAGACATGAGAATATGTGTTATGATTTGATCCCTAAGAAGCCTAAAATATTGAAGGAGACTGAAGATTCACAACTAGATGAGATAACTGAGTTGTTGACAGAGTATGAAGACATCATATCAGACAATGTACCTAAAGGATTACCACCAATTAGGAGTATCAGTCATCACATGGATCTTATACCTGGAGCTAGTTTGCCTAACAAAGTAGCACATAGAATGACACCAACAGAGAATGAAGAATTGTATAGACATATACAAGAATTGTTGAGGAAAGGTTTGATCTGATAAAATTTGAGTCCTTGTGCAGTACCTACAGTGTTAGCACCAAAGAAGGATGGAGAATGGAGAATGTGTATTGACTCTAGAGCAATCAATAAGATCACAGTTAAGTATAGATTTCCTTTACCTAGGATGGATGATATCATGGATTACTTAAGTGGAGAAAGATATTTCACAAAGATAGATTTGAAGAGTGGATACTATCAAATTAGAATCAGAGAAGGAGATGAATGGAAGACTGCTTTTAAGACAAATGAAGGATTGTATGAGTGGTTAGTAATGCCTTTTGGATTAAAAAATGCATTAAGTACTTTCATGAGATTGATGAATGATGTTCTAAAGAAATTATTGGGTAAGTTTGTTATTGTATACTTGGATGACATTCTAATTTTAAGTAAGACAAAAGAAGAACATTTGCAGCACCTTAGACAAGTTTTGCAAAGACTGAGAGAAGAGAAATTACTAATAAACATTAAGAAGTGTAGTTTCATGAAGGAAGAATTGGTATACTTGGGATTTGTGATTTCTATAGAAGGATTGAAGATGGACCCTGAGAAAGTAAGAGCAATTGTTGAATGGACTACACCGAAGAGCATTAGAGAAGTTAGATTATTTCATGGATTAGCTAGTTTCTATCAAAAGTTCATCATAAATTTTAGTTTAGTATGTAACCGTATGACAAAGACAATGAGAGATGACATAAAAGATTTCAAGTGGACATCAAGAGAAGACAAAAGTTTTGAATTGTTGAAACAAAAAGTAATAGACCAACCTGTGTTGGCATTACTGGATTTCAATAAGGTATTTCAGGTGGATTGTGATGCAAGTGGGAATACGATTGGAATAGTGTTAAGTTAAGAAGGTATACTTATAGCATATTTCAGTGAGAATTTGAATGATGCAAGCAAAAGATATTCAATTTATGATCAAGAGTTCTATGCCATTTCAAACCTTGAAGAAGTGGAGACATTACTTGTTGCCTAAAGAGCTTATATTGTATATAGATCATCAAGCTTTGCAATATTTGAATAGTCAAGGTAAGTTAAATTAGAGACACATGAGATGGGTAGAGTTCATGCAGAGTTATACATCTGTGTTGAAACATAGGAGTGGCAAATCAAACAAAGTTGTAGATGCATTGAGTAGGAGAAGGAACTTGTTGACAAAGATGAGAATTAAAGTATTGGGATTTAATGAATTGAAGCATATGGATGAAGGGTACATTGATTTTGTAGAACCTTGAAAAGCATGTAAGGATCATGTTGTGATAGATAGGAGTAAGTGGTTGGATTATTTCATTCAATAAGATATGTTGTTCAAAGGAAATCAACTATGCATACCTAGAAGTTCAATGAGAGATAATTTGATCAAAGAAAAGCACAGTGGTGGATTAACAGGACATTTTGGCATTCACAAGATAGTGGCTTTGGTAAGTGAAAACTACTTTTGGCCTTAGATACATAAGGATGTTAGGAAATTTGTGCAGAGTTGTAGAGTTTGTCAAGTTGCAAAAGGGAGTAGTCAGAACACTAGATTGTATAAACCTTTGACAGTATTGAAGAGACCTTGAGAAGACGTCAATATGGATTTTGTGATGGGATTACCTAAGACACATAGAGGGCATGATTCAATTTTTGTAGTGGTAGATATTTTTTCAAAGATGTCACATTTCATACCTTGTAAGAAGACAACTGATGCAGTGCATGTAGCTGACCTATTTTTCAAGAAGATTATGAGATTGCATGGATTACCTAAGAGCATAATTTTAGATATAGATACAAGATTTATTGGATACTTTTAGAAGACACTTTGGAAGAAGATGAAGATAGATTTGAAGTTTAGTTCAACATTTTATCCACAGATTGATGGACAGATAGAGGTAGTGAATAGGAGTTTGGGAAACTTGTTTAGATGTTTGATTGGAGAGAAGGTAGGAAGTTGGGATTTGATTCTTTCACAAGAAGAGTTTACATACAATAATTTAGTGAATAGGGGTACTAGCAAAACACCTTTTGAGATTGTTACCAAAGTAAACCCTAGAGGAATTGTAGAATTGAGAGATATTAGCATGGAAGAAAAGAGAAGCACAAAAGAAGAAGAATTTGTAGAACATATGAAGACAGTGCATAATCAGGTGAAGAAGCATTTGGAGGATATGAATAGGAAGTATAAAGCAGAAGAAGATGAGAAGAGAAGACACAAGGAATTTGCAGTTGGAGATGAAGTGATGGTATACTTGAGAAAAGAAAGATTTCCAGATGGGACATATAACAAGTTGAAGATGAAGAAGTTTGGACCTTGCAAGATACTCAAGAAATTTGATTCAAGGAATGCATATGAAGTGGAATTACCAGAGACATTGGGTATATCACCTATTTTCAACATTACAGAACTATATCAGTATAATGAAGTAGAGTTCACTGACAACATTGAAGGTGTCATGCCTGCATTTTGCATGCAGTTATGACACACAAAACGTGTGTCATGTCCACTTTTGTCATGTGGTCATGACACAAAAAATCAAAAACTTCTCCACGTCACTCTAAAACCCCCTCGCACGCAACATGCATGCTCAATGGCATACACACAAAGGCACAAAACATCAATCAAAAGTTAGAGTAATGTGAACACCTTTCACAAATCCTATAAAATGTAAGCCTACTAAGGGGGTTGTGCAACGCGAAGAGCATTGCTACGAGGGTAGATTCCAAAATAGGAACTAACCCTAGTCTTCCTAGATGAGGTGAGGTGATTTCAATAGGAATCAAAATCCAACCCTAAGAAACTATAACATAATTAAGATTAATTAATTCCATCCACCACTTAATTAAATTACTCAATAATAATTAATGAGATAAAATTAAACACATGAAAGAGACCACTTAATTATCCATTTTCCTAATCTAGTGAAAATCTAGTAGTATAATGCCACCTCATTACTAATGGGGAAATAATTTTAAAAATAACAGCCTTTAATACAACCTTTTTCAAAAGAAAATAAAAGTTAAACTAAATACTATCATAAAATTAAATTGGTCCATCATTTCCCTCTTTAACCAAGGTGATATAATTAATACAATTTACTCATAGTCACTATAGAAAAATAATTAATTAAAAATCACTAATAAACAATGCAATAGTTAAATAATTCTAAGAAGGGTTGAAATTAAATAATCCCCGCTAAACCCTAAATGAAATTGTAAGTAAATCTAAATACACCCATTCAATCAATTTATTACAACATTGCATCACCCACCCAATGAATAAAAAATAAAGTAAAATACATTGACATCAATTAATTAGATCAATTAACTAAAGTTACATAAGGTTTGCACAAATACAAAGGTGAAAAGATAAACAAATTAATTTTAAAAAGGCAATAATATTCCCCACACCAAAATCCCCACTAAAAGCCTAAAAAATCTCTGAGGCAAAAATAGTTTAACAAGGCAAAAATTAGATTTAAAAAAAAGCCAAAAGGAATAATGGGTTTTCATTGCCTCCACATTTCAAGGAGAAAAACACGAGAATGAGAAGTCACATTCATAAAAGAGTTAAATTTCTTTTTTTTTAAAATCTATTTTTCTTCATTTAGTCTCCAATATGCATTTTATACTCACTCATCTAACCCTAATCTTATTTCCTTTTCTCATTCATTCCACTTCTCTTTTTCAAACCCTAATTTTGTTTTCTTTATGTTTTCTCCCTCTCTGGCTGTGCAGGTTATCAAGATTGGACATGGAGGTTCTCTAGTTTGTTTTTCTTTTGTGTTTTTGGAGGGATGAAGAATGGCTCTCAGGGTTTGTTTTCAACAGGGTTTCCTCAAGATTCTTTTATGGAGCTCTCTGGTTTTATCTTTGTAAGAGGAGGTTGCACAAGGATCTATTCACACAGGGATTTTTTTTTTTCTGTCTATTCTTTTATTTCCTTTGCATATCATTGTATATACATATACATAATGCTACATTTATAAATATTGATATGAAAATGTTGATATAAAAATGTTGGGTAGAAAGGTAATTTACAGAGCATATAAATGTAACATATTTTAATATGGAAACCACAGTTATTAGGCCAAATGCTTAGAAGAAAAAATGGTGGACAACACAGAGGGGAGAAGTGTTAATGAGGCACATGGTTTTGTCACTGGAAATAGGCACCATAAGAAAATGGGGAAGGGCTAAGAGGAGGGACGATAGCCTCCCACCCCCTTTTCTCCCTCTTGATGCTCAATGACAGCTGCAATGGCTGTTGCCCACATACAATCACCTCAATTTTTTTTTTAAACATAGTTTAAACAAAATACCCTAGCCTACCGCTATATTATATTTATGATACATCTTCATACACATATTTTTTTTGAATAAATAACTAGTAACCTCACATATATGTATATGTATTTTTTTTTTAATATTGTGGGCACCAAGTTTATTGTAAGGAAGATATATATACATCCGAAGGAACTTTTCTTTCTGTATTTTTTTTTCTTCATAAAAGAAAATAGTAAACTACATTTTAAACAACTTCATTTAAATAAAAAAACATTTCTCTATTCTATAATTTCTGTTGACAGTGAATAAATATTCTCCTAGCAACTACATAATAATGCTTTTTCTTTGTTTTTCTAAGGAAGCTAAAATAAACATGTACTTTCCTTTCTCTTTTTTTTTAATCCAACTACTATGTTTATTCACATAACAAGTTAAGAGGTAGTAGAGAGTGAAGGAAACACTTCTTTTATTCATACACTAATACACTTTCTAAAACTGTAATAACATTACATAATAACCAATCTTTCATTAAAATGAATTACATAAGTTTCTTTGATCACAAGAGTTACACAAGAGATTCACAAGTCAAAGCTTCACAAAGCTTTTACAAGGCCACAAGGGCCATACATTAAACAACTCAAACAAAATAAAACTCCCTCCAAAGCTCCAATACTTCAAGAACACCAAACTTGCAAAAATAACAAGACAGTTTCCACATGCCCATGGGAGCTTGGCTCCCAACCATAGACTTGAGAACAAGTCACCCCCAAGCTTGGAGGTTACCTATGTAACTGAGTTCAAACCACAAAATGAACATAACACCTAAATACACTCACACAAGTAAGAATAAACCCTCCCAAGGTTTGTACATTATAAATCCATTCATATGTATATTTGGGGGTAGGAGAGTGGACTGCTCTCACTCAAGGGGGAAAGCAAAAACACCAAATCACCATAATACCCAAAATCAAAATATATCAAATTCTCAAGGCACTCTTGCCTTCTCCAAAAACTCAATGTCGCAAAAAGAACCAAGACACTCATACCTTCACCAAAATCTCCAATACATCAAAATATACTCTCATGGCCAACCATACCTCCAAAAATAATGTGGTAACCCTTGAGGAGGTTCACTCCTCTCCCACCCCCCAAAAAGACGAGCTCTCCTCAATGGAGAGCTTCATCAAACACCCAAAAGAATCCCACACAACAAATACACCAAACTGAAAATTACACAAAGAAATAATCACACACATTGAAATGTAAAAACAGAGGGAAGGCATCAAGCCTTGGAGCTTACCTTTTAAGCCCAACTATGGTGAGAGTTTGATGGAGAGCTTCTAAGCCTCCTTTTAATCTCCTTGTCTCTAAAAAAAGCCTTTAACTCTATCTATCTCCCCAAGTCCATAATTACAAAGAAAAAAAATGAAGAACCCTCTCCATCTCTCCAAGATGAAGTTTAATAGGCTATACCAAAGAGCCTTGAGGAATGAGAAGGTGACACATGTCACCTTCTCCTTCCTCCTCACAATCTACTTGCAAACTCTAAGGGATGTGGAGGTGACACATGTCACACTCACATCCCACCAAGCTTCACTCTCTCCCACATGTGCTCTCACACATGTGTGAGAGAAAGGTGGAGAGGGGAATCCCACATGGGGGACTCCATGAGGATAAGGATATGACACATGTCATTTTCCTATCCATCAATGGCAAACCCATTCCCTCCAAGATGCTCTCACACATGTGTGAGAGCATTGGAGATGGGGTCTCTCACACTTGGGGGTCTTGAAGACTCACCAAGTCCTCAAGATAAGGAAGACCAAAACCTTGGGAAGTGGAGTTGGTCATGGTGGAATCCTTGACCCATCCATCACTCCTCCCAACTTTAAAAATTTGTCACTTAACTTCAGGGTGAAGTTAGAGTGACCAAATGAAGGTTAACCTAAGGTTTATCATGCTCAATTTGGTCCTAGACCATAGGGGTATAACTTAGGGTCAATATTTGGTCAAAATAAATACCATGGGTTACATAAATCCACATAAAAAGGCCCCAAAATTAAAAAAACACTTAAATAGTGCAGATTCAAATATTACATTTCACAACACCTTAATAAATCAATTAAAAAGGGTAAAGCCTAGTCAAAAGGAACATCAAATACAAACATTAAAATTCAACATGCTCACAATTGACCTTGGTACCTCTTGGGGCTAGGTCAGCTAAACACAGATTTCACATGAGGTTATTGGAATGACCTCCAATTTTCCATGGGCATGGAAAATTAACTGCACACTTCTACAAATGGATCAATATCACATGTTCATCATAGCCAAAGCAAAAGGAAATTCACACACACACCCCCAGTCACATAATCACATATACTTTCAATTATAACACATGTTATCATTTATATGATTCATATTTCACTCGTATTTTCCTAACATCAAATTAGGATCAAAATTGCATAATATTTCATCAATGTACTCATCAATTAACATTTTAGTTGCCTCAAAATTAACCTTGTATTAAACATCATAGAATCAACTGTAATCTAACATGCATAGCTATAACATCATCACAACATAATCCATAAATCAATCAAGGTGCTAGGTAAGTCAATGAATGACTGAATCTACGCAGGTCAACAACCCCAAAATTGCCCACATGATAAGATAATCTAAACAATAAGTTTCATAAACAAAGAAAGAAGTACAACACACTATAGCCTTGCACAGACGACACTAAATGTTCCAGTTTGAGCACAACAAGTGATATTCCAACAATCCTAACTAGGGCATGCATCATGTACACATACCTAACTAACACAATCCACCTTATGCAAAAGATTCACAACAACACTACAATGACTCGAAGATAGGGTCACACTCCCATAGACCAAACCCTTAGCTAGGTGAAGCAAAACAATATGGTCTAAAGGTGAAACAAATCTAGTCGCACAAGGGTGGGCCTCACAGAAGGAGACTTGAAGAAGTAGTTACCACAACAAGCACTGGAGTAGATTGAGGACATTTTGGACAGCAGAGTTGGACACAACACTAGAGGTAGACAATACAAGGAATATCTTGTGAAGTGGAAAGGCAGACCATAAGAAGATTCATCGTGGGTTTCTAAGGTTGAGGTAGACCGTCTTCATTTTCCTCTAGCCCCAACAAAGTGAGGGACTTATTTTTTCAATAACCTCAAATGTTTGATGCAGAAGCATCCTTGGTTCAAGAGCAATCTTGCATCAACCAAAAAATTTGCATTTCAGTTGTTTGCAATTTAATTTGTTTCTTTTTCATTTTCCAATTCAGGTAGTTCAGTAGCAGTTTCTATATTTTGGTCCGCATTCTACTATAGTTGCATTTCAAACCTTGTAGAGTTGGACTTAGCATCTAGATTCACTCATCTACATCATATTCAATTCACTTTTTGGATTAGTCATCAAAAAGATATTGCTATCAAAAGATCAACTATTTTCTTAGAGCAGAGCATCCTGACAGTCTCAAAAAATCAGCTAAAGGAGAAGACCTATGGAGAATTTCCTGACTTGTGGAGCATAACGACTCATCATTCAACATTATTTGGCTCATGAATGACCTTCCTTGAGATCTGCACATCATTCCATTTATTTGCAGAGGGATTCTATTTAGTTAGGTCCAACCTATCCGTGTACACACATTACATCTCTTTATTAGAGTTTGTGATCTTCCTTGGCCGACACAGAGGAATCTTTGGTTTTGGAGATGAAATATAATGATGTAATAGATCCCTAGGAAAGTAGTTCATGACATAGCGATAGTTGGAAACTTAGATTTTGTGTGAAGGAGATTCAAATCTATATCTTGTACATATTTTGATATTCTATACTTAGGCCTGTGAGCCCTAATTTGTAAGCCTGCATGTTGTCGACCAATCTGGATTTGAAATCTATGATATATTGATGACTAAATCTAAATTTGCTTCATATCTTTGAGTTTCTTCTATTGTGTTTACTCTTGCTGTATGGTTTGGACAGTTCACTCTGTGGACCCTCCTACCATGACTGCACCATTGGGCTTCGCCACAACAATCACTGAAGACATGCTTATGGGTTGAGTTAGTCATAGAACCGCTCCTCACCTCAGCAAATAACTTTTAGAAAATGACAGGATGTGCGCTCTCCACAAGAAATACACCATCCCTGCCTCCGTAGAGGGATTAAATGATTGCAAGTTGATTTCAAACAAATCTCAGAGTGTAGGAGGAACTCATTGCCACTAGTCTTTAAGACTAGACGTGAGAACAAGCACATTGCTAACATCTAAAATAGATAGCTTACCTTATATATGCCCCCACCTTAAGGCGGTTGATATAATGTACCAATATCAAGCACATTAAGATAGGAAGAGAAAAAACAAGGGAACATGAGCTCTCACAAGGCCCATGCCCCCCAAAGGTGACTTGCATTTTATGATTGCCAAATGTTCCCACAAACACATTCCTACAAGAAAAGTGTTAGTGTCCATATAATCATGATAAACAAAAATGCAAGAATTGAGGAATGCAAGATTCAAGATAGACATAGTGCATAGAGTAGTAGTAATGTTATGTTTTGTAAGTGCGATAAGACACCATCAAGATCACATGGAGTGTTTCTAATAGCTAAGTGTTGGATAATATATATCAACCCCAATGTCATGTAGGAACTAAGTCCAATTTTTGATTTCTCACTAAAGGGACACTAGGGCCGCATCAGTATAAAATATTTTTTGTCATCTACCCACTAGATAGAAACATTAGAGGAAGGGAAACAATAAATAAAGAAAGGAGAAACAAATGCCTTAGGGATAGTCACGTAGGAGGGTGACCCCAAGTCACCAACCGCAACATTATGTCCGTAAGACACAACACACAATAGTGAAAATAGAGGAGAAGCAATATAGAAGAATGATGATACAAATAGAAGAAGGGTCACAACAAAGGTGGTCTCCTGGTATCCTAGACCTTACAAGAGAATCAAGGGTCATCTCAGGAGGCCTAAACAACACATAACACATCACGGGGGAAACACATCATGAGAGATAAAGGGTTAGAAATACTTATCTGTTTCATCCTAATGTTAAGAGCATACATATCTAGGATATCTCTCATGTTGTTTTGGTCTTGTTGATATTGTATTAAAATTAAGTTTAGGATGACAAGAGGCTTTAGTGGGCTTTAACAAGCGGTATCCTTACCAGCTGCGTAATTAATTCCAGCAACTTGTAAAGGTACTCTGATTCCTTGTTGATTTAGACCACATCCATTACCTACATAGTCATGATTTTTGTACAATACTTGAAATCCATGACCATAGAGAGAGTCCATTTCTTTAGAAGATGGTGAAGCCTCATAGGTCTCATAATTTGTAGTATAAGTGAGAGTATTGTCTTTATTTTCTACCAAGGAGACTTTACATTTTTTATATGCTTCAAAAGATTTCTTAGATGAGATTGATGCTACTTTTGGTGTGTTGGGGTTATTAAATTTATATTCTCCATTAAAGGAAGGAGTAAAATCTAATGAACCCTAATCATCACCAAACAATGCTTTCGATGGTGTAGAATCTTTCACATCATTTGTGGCTAGAGGCATTGATGAATCAGCTTGTAAATTGTTTAAGCTCATATGATTGTGTAATGTCAGAAAATGTCCCCTTGGAGGATTTTCCCTCTTAAGGTTTAGCTCCCAGGTCTTTAATATGCATTTAGGACATCTTGCAGCATATTTTGGCATCTCGATGAGATGACCCCTAAGTTTTATGATGAATGGGACCTAGGGGATCCCTTGAGCTAAGCCCTACTCGAAATAGGGGGAGAAATTGGGAACCCGTACCCTAGTCCTACCCTATTTTGGGTCAGGCCCAAATTTTAAGTGTCAGTTAATGACCGTTATTTGGTTCCTAGGCTGACACGGTAAGTTTGAATTATAAAATTCTTGGCATGAATGTTTGTAGTTGCATAAATAAGCATGTTTAAGCATTCATTTGAAACTAGATGGCAATTGTGATCTTTAGGCATTCTTGTGAAAGTGATTCGAGATTCATTGTGTGGAAGAGTAGATTTTGTGTTGTTTATGTGTTTGTATTTGTAGATTTGAGCATCAATCTCCTCATGGCATGAAGAGCTTCTTCCTTCCACGAGATCTTCACTACAAGGTGATATCAATTATGTTTTTGATTGTTTATCATTTAGATTTTTCCTCTGCCTCCCAAGGGCGTGCACTCTCTATCTAACAATGGTGTTTGAAAGACTTGAATGTCTTTCCGAGGCTTGACTGAGGCAAGCCTCTAAACACCACAACCCCCTCCCCATTTTTTTGTGATTGCAGGTTATAGGTTGAAGAAGCAAAAAAAATGGAGTTGTAGGAGAGTGTTGCAGAATGTCAGAATTGCATATTAGAGCTGAAAGTAGGGCATTGGGCTCGGGTGCCCGCTCATTAGTCCTCTGGATCCCGCAACGGAGAAATCTCTAAAATAGCAGGAACTAGTTAGAAATAAAGTTCCCAGATCCTGACAAATATCAGGGCACTAGACTAGGGCACTAACTCATTAGTCCCTGACTGTTTCGCTTCCCAAACTTTGAAAATTAGTACACATTTATCTGCCATTTTACTTCTATCTATAGCAGCATTTTGAGTAGTTTGTCCGTTTGCTTCCATATTTGCATAATTAGGGTTTTAAGCATAATTGGGAATAATCAAGCAATCAAATCACACAAATCCAATTTTCCCTAAATTCTATTATGATCAAGGGCCTGATAGTAGATTCCTACTCGACCCAAGGTCCTTGAATGTTTGAGGTGAAAGGAGGATAGACATAAACAAAACAAACCATCTATCACCATCTATCTAATTTTTACCCTAAACATTTTGGTGAACCTATGTTTTTGGACTTTTTGGCACCTTGATGAGTGTTTTGATTCAAATTTGTAGTCATTTCATTTATTGATATCATCATTCATCTTATTGCATTGGCAAAATTACACAAAAAATGAAAATTTTGAAAAAAAATGCATCCTAGGGTTTGCATGTTGCATTATTTAATTTGAATTTTATTAAATTTATGATTTTTGGATTAGATCTGAGATAAATTGCAGAAAATTACAAAAATTCAATCACTTGCATTGCATTTTCATAATAAAATTGCTAGGGTTTTGTTAGAAATTTTGAATTTTTCATATAGCCTAGTAATTTCAAAAACTTGGGTTTGTAGGTAAAATTTTAGTTTAGATTTTTCTACTAATATTAGGAACTCATTCAAATTTTCATGTTTCTATAGTGTTTCATTTTAGTGTAAATTTGCATTTAGATATCAAAGATTTACATAGAAAATTTCAACAAAAACTAGCATTTTTCATTAATTTTTTATTAGATTTGCACTTACACTTTGCATTTTAGGACTTGAAAATCATTTTCAGATCTGAGTGGAATTAATTTTCATCATAAATAAGATTAGAATAAATTCATATAGCATTTTGCATTAAAATCTCAAACCCAGGGTTTGAAAAACCTTGATTTTCACTAGATTTAGCCTTATTGACTCTCTAGATTTGCACTGTAGGCATGTTGTGAAGAATATTTTTTCACTAATTGGATATTATCAGGGTTATTATCTTCTTTTCCTCCTAAAAATATTCACAACACATTTTTATTGGGCTCTTGTATTGAAATTTTGGTGAAAAAATTACACATTTTGCTACATTTGCCCTAGGGTTTGACCTACATTTGCACTCCAAGTGTGTTGTGACAAGTTTTATAGCTTGAGATGACTGATATTATTGCTATTATTTTTTGTACATCATAAAATTCCTTACAACACCTCTTTCATTGGGTCTTGGAATAAAAAAATTGTGAAAAATTGCATATTTTAGGGCATTTTCACTAGGTTTTGGCTTATCATCATCATAGATTTGCATCAAATGCATGTTGTGAATAATTTTATTTCCTTATTAGACTGAAAATAGACATATTATTTTCTTCCCCTGATCAAATGCCTTCAACATCTTTTCTTTCATATATTTGCATTGAAAAAGTACAAAAATTCAAGCATTTTTGGATCTTAAATATATCCTTCTCTTAGGGTTTGTTATATTAGCTTGTGCATTGAAGTGTTGTATGATTTTGTACAAGACTTATGACCTGCTTCCATAAAAACAATATCCATTTAAGAATAAGTAGAAGACTAATGGGATCTAGTGCTTTTGAAGAAAATGACATCCCTACTTCTCAAAATCCATTGAATACTTTTTTACAAAAGGAGAAACACAAATTTTGCAAGATACTATACCTCATACAACCACTATGGAAGATCAATTATTTCATGATGTTGAGGATGCTATTGAGGTAGTAGGGCATGTACCTATGGAGCAAGTAAATAAACTTGATAAAGACCTAGTTGAATTCTAAGAATATGTGCAAACTGAGAGGATAGTTGAAGAAGCTGTACTTGTGATTCACCATGTAAGAGAATTGATAAAAGAAGGAAAATATGGTATTAATGTTATTTGAGGTTTAACACATATTGTGAAAAATAATGTCATGCTGATGTCTTAATGTGCAAAAGTTATTAACATGTTGTCACTGTTGCATACACAAGTATCGACACTTAAACTGACTACATGAATATCTACCTTTACATCAACGATCTTAACAACTGATGCGAATTCTTGTACTAATGATACCACTGGTATTGGAGTATCTAATAGCACTAATTACAAAGCCATGGGATTTAATTATCAAAACTTGGTCCCTAAGGTGACCGTTTCTATGAATAATTACTCTCAATTACCTCTTCATCCCACTTATTCTCAACCTCCTATTACATATAGCTATTCTCAACCACCTTCCACATACCATTATGTCCAACCACCATTGACCTATTCACAACCTCTGCCTATCATATCTTAGGCTCAATCACCTCCTCACCTTGGTTCCAATTCCTTGCAGTAAACCGCATCTCCCAATGATGCCATCCTAAACTAACTTTTGCAAGGCATGATTGCTTTACAACAAAATGTAACAAATTTGACAAATTCTTCACAACCTAATATACCAACATATCATGCCCGTAATCCTCAATCCTATGCAATTTTGAGAACTCGTATGCCTAAGAGGTTTGAGAGTCCTCACTTTGAAAAATGTGGTGGAAAAGGTGATCCTAATACTCACGTGGCAGTGTTCATGGCTATGTGTAGTAATTTCTACTTTGAAGAGGACTTATTAGCAAAACTTTTCCTGTGATCTCTCAAAGATACTACTTTAGAATGGTTTTTCTCTTTACCTCTGAATTCAATACACTCCTTTTCATAGTTAGTTGATCAATTTTTACAACATTTTCAAGCAAACATTGGACCTCAAGTCTCTTTGATTGATTTAGTTCACTGCAAGCAAGGTTCAAAAGAGAAGTTAACTAAGTTTCTTAGTCGATATCAGGCTTTATATGTAAAAAATCAATATCAAATGAAAGATGAGGATGTTCAGAAGGTGTTTATTACAAATCTACAACCTAACATTTGTGATAAGGTCCTCTTGATGAAGTATAACTCCTTTCAACATTAATGCACCACCCTTTGTGATTATCAACTTTCACCCAGTCAGTATGAAAATCAAAACTCATCGGCTTAGGTTGGTCAATCCATGGGTGGATCATCACAAAACAATTTTAAGAAGAATAATACTAGGAGTTTCATTAGGATTAATGGACCGAATACAAATAACTTTTCTAACGTGTCTGCTATCACTAATCCAAAGAAGGCATCATATCAACCAAGAAAGTTTACTTTGATATCTAAGTCTTATCATTCTATCATGAATCAAGCTGTGAGAAATATCCTTCTGAAGCTTCCCTCGATTAAGCCTATCGATCCCAGTAAAGCACAAGGACCTTACTTTGATGCTAATGCCTTTTTTCATTATCATTAGACACAAGGAAATGATACTGAATGATGTATGCATCTTAAACATGAAATACAAGGCCTCATTGATTCAAATGTCATACAGGTATTAGGTGTGAATGATAATGGAAATAAGTCGATTGCTCTACTGAATCAGAATTTACAAATCTTCACTAATCCTTTCCCTAAGCATACTGATAACAATATGTTGGAATAGGGCTTAGGGGATGTAGCCGATGATGATTACTTGGAATATGATAACATAATAGGTATAATTGAAGTGGATAAGGAACAATTGGATAACCCACCTTGTCCACAAAGAAATGGGATTTATGTTGAGGTTCCTCCTCCGGTATCCTTACAAGGATCGAGAGATAACCAAAATGCATTGGAAAAACAAGTAGAATAATTGATACAAATGAGTGAGATGGTACATGATGATTCTTGTTACTCCAGTAGATGGCATAAACAATGAAAGCTTGCTAACAATTAGAAAAGAGTAAGATGACTATCAACAGTTGGAGATAATAGTGGTTCTCCTCCTCATAAGAAACAAAAAGTCTCATTTACACAAGGATTTGAGAAACAAGTATCATATAATAATAAAAAAAACTTTCATAAGAACCATTCAAACTTTGCACTCACCATGATTGAGTACCTCTCCAAGAGGTTCACAAGTTCAAAAATCTGATACAAAGATCCTACAGGTAAGTGTTTCTAATCCTTTGTCTCTCGTGATGTGCTTCCTTCGTGATGTGTTATGTATTGTTTAGGCCTCCTGGGATGATCCCTGATTCTCTTGTAACGTCCAGGATACCAAGAGGCCACCTCTATTGTGACCTTCTTCTATTTGTATCATCATTCTTCTATATTGCCTCTCTCTTATTTCATTAATGTGTGTTGTGTCTTATGAACATAGCATTGTGCTTGGTGAATTGGGGCACCATCCTATGTGACTGTCCCTAAGACACTTGTTTCTCCTCTGTTATTTATTGTTTACCTTCCTCTAGTGTTTCTATCTAGTGGGCGGATGACAAAAAACATCTATACTGATGCGGACCTAACGTCCCTTTAGTAAGAAATAAAAATTAGACTTAGTTCCTAATATGATGATGGGGTTGTAATATAATATCTGAAGCTTGGCTAGTAGAAGCACTCTATGCTTTTTGTGTAGTGATTTTGATGGTGTTTCATCTCACTTACAAAACATAACAATATTGTTGTTATGTGCATTTTGTCTATCTTGAATCATGCATTCCTTAGATTTCATATGAATTATCAAGATTATGTGGACACTTACATGTTTCTTGTAGGGATGTGTTTGTGGGAACATTTGTCGATCATAAAGTACATGTCACCTTCAGGGGGCATGGGCTTTGCAAAAGATTGTGTTGCCTTGTGTGTTTTCTTCCTACTTTAACGTGCTTGATATCGATACCTGATATCAACCACCTAAAGGTGGGGGCATATATAAGGTAAGCTGTCTATTGTAGATGTTAGCAATGTGCTTGTCCTCAGGTATAGTTTAAAGACTAGTGCGATGAGTAATTCCTACACTATGAGTTTGTTCACAATCAATCAATCAATCAATCTGTCATCTTAAGCCCTCTACGGAGGCGGGGATGGCGTATCTTTACAGAGAGTGCACATCCTATCATTTTCAAAAGTCCTCTATGGGGGCGGGGAGCAGTTTTGTGACTAACGCAACCCTTAAGCATGTCTTTGGTGATTGTTGTGGTGAAGCACAATCATCATTGTGTGCCTATAATGTGCCTGAGATGGTGATGAACCTAGAAATAGGGACACTCCATCGCTTGTCTACCATATTTTCTCTATGTCTTCGAAGTGTGTGTGTATTGCATGTTTGTTCCCAAGCATAGTCTTAACAACTGGTGGTGATGAGTCCCTCCCGCTCTTTGGGAGTTGTTTGGTATGTTTGATTTGTATGGTGTGTTTTGCATGTGTGTTGCCCCATATGTAGTTTAAAGACCAGTGCAATGAGTACTTCCTACATTATGGGTGGTGTGTTTACTTTCCTTGTACTTGCATTTGCATTTCATATTTATGAGAAAGAAAAAGAAAAGAAATCATTCATGTCTTCTATGCATTCACTATCTTTTTTGAATTCAATGCTATCTTCTCCATGTTTTGCATGATTGTAACTATCTTCTTAGTGTTTTACATGCCTATTATTATCTTCTCTGTGATTGGCATGTCTTCTCTATGTTTGACATGTTTGTTGTGTTTATTGATCATACTTTAATGCATGTATTGGCCTTGTGTTTATACATATATTAAAGTGGGGGTTAAATGTAACGTTGAAAAATGTCCCATTGGGGGCTTTTCCCTCTTAAGGTTTAGCTCCCGGGTCTTTAATATGCATTTAGTACATCTTGCATCATATTTTGGCATCTTGATGAGATGACCCCTAAGTTTCATGATAAATGGGACCTAGGGGATCTGTTGGCTAAGCCCTACCCAAAATAGGGGGGATGACTTGGGCACCTATGCCCTAGTCCTACCCTATTTTGGGTCAAGCCCAAATTTTAAGTGTCAGTTTATGACCATTATTTGGTTCTTAGGCCGACACGGTAAGTTTGAATTATAAAATTCTTGGTGGGAATGTTTGTAGTTGCATATATAAGCATGTTTAGGCATTGATTTGAAACTAGATGGCAATTGTGATCTTTAGAAATTCTTATGAAAGTGATTCAAGGCATTCATTGTGTGGAAGAGCATATTTTGTGTTACTTATGTGTTTGTATTTGCAGATTTGAGCATCAATCTCCTCATGGCATGAAGAGCTTTTTCCTTCCATAAGATCTTCACTACAAGGTGATATCAATTGTGTTTTTGATTATTTATCATTTGGATTTTGCCTCTGCCTCCCAAGGGCATGCACTCTCTATCTAACAACGGTGTTCGGAAGACTTGAATGTCTCTCTGGGGCTTGACTGAGGCAAGCCTCTAAACACCACAATCGCCTCCCCATTTTTTTGTGATTGCAGGTTATAGGTTGAATAAGAAGAAAAAGTGGAGTTGTAGGAGAGTGTTGTAGAGTGTTGGAATTATAGATCAGAGATAAAAGTAGGGCCCTGGACTCGGACACCCGGTCATTAGTCCTCTGGATCTTGCAACAAAGAAATTTGTAAGACAACAGGAATAGGTTGAAGATAAAGTTCCCAGATCTTGACAAATATCAGGGCACTAGACTAGGGTTCTCGCTCATTAGTCCCTCACTGTTCCACTTCTTGAACTTCAAAAATTGATACACATTTATCTATCATTTTACATCTTTCTATAGCAGCATTTTGAGTAGTTTGTCTATTTGCTTCCATATTTGCATAATTAGGGGTTTAAGAATTATTAAGTATAATCAAGTAATCAAATCACACAAATCCAATTTTCCCTAATTCTATTATGATCAAGGGTCTTATAGTAGATTCCTACTCGACCCAAGGTCCTTGAATTTTTGAGGTGAAAGGAGGATAAACATAAACAAAACAAACCATCTATCACTATCTATCTAATTTTCAATCTAAACAGATTGTAAATTGGTTTTTGCATTTCAATATGTAAACAATTATTTGGTTCAGAATGAGCATGACTAGAATGAAATTTATCTTTGAATATGAATTTGATTGAATGATGTAGGGTGGAAGGGATTGCCCCCAATGCATGAATCCAAGGTCTACCAAGAATCATATTGTAAGATAAAGAAGTAGACATGACATGAATCAGGGTAGGTACAATCATAGGACCCACCTATATAGGTAAGGTTCTAGTACCTATTGATTGACTATGATGATTATCAAAGCCACGAATGTTAAGTTTATCTAGCTTGATTTGTGATGTGTCGACCTTGATTTTGTGTAGTAGGTTAATGGTACAAACATTAAGAGCCGATCCATTATCAATCATAACTTGTTTTACCAATGTTTTATTTATTGTGACAAAGATTATAAGTGGGTCACATTTGTCTTTTATCAATGGTATCTGTATACGCCTAAAAATGACATGATTCAGTCTAAATAAATATTCTTAATATTTATTCCATTTAGTCAAAATTAAATAAAACCCTTTTATTTAATTAAATTCTTCCAAACAATTAAATAATTCCCAATTATTTAATTAAATCAAATCATTCTTCCACTAAAATTAAATAATTCCAATTATTTAATTATTTCTTCCAATAATATCTTCTCTAAATTTAAATAAATAAATTATTTATTTAAGTTGCTTTTTCTTCTAAATTAAGTTATCTCTAAATATAATTCAAGCTTTTTGCACATGTAATTAAATATTCCTAATATTTAATAAAGAAAAATATCTTCTTATTCTCATGCAAATCCCTTCTTGTTTTAAATCACTTAACTGATTGTTATATTCTTTTTAAATGCTTTAACTCATTCTTCTATTCTTAGCAAATCCTCTCATGCAAAAGAAAGCAAGACACATGTCATCTTCTTATTCGTTGCACATTCCTCATCTATTCTCAATCGTTGATCTTATCAATTCTTTCTATACCGTTGATCTTATTTCTTTCAAGTCTATAAATTGAACCCTATTCTTCCATTTTATTCATCCAAGCTTTAAGTATTGTTACTCTGCAGGAATTACAATGCGCCTTTGGCACAAATTTATTCATTTCTTGTGATCACACTTTTATTACTACGCACTACTACCATTGTTGTGAAGCTCCTCTTCATTGCAATAAACTATCACTGCCATTCCCAATTGACATTCTTGAAGCATAGCAAGGAAGTGCACTCTCTGAAGGCCCTATTTCATACATGCAAGAATGATTGTGATAGGTGATCAATGGAAGCTTCGAACTAAGGAGGTTTGCTTTGTTGTTTATTCATTATTTATTTGGATTTCTTTAGTTCACCATTTCATTGAAGTTTTGGGTATCTTGATATTGATTATTATTGCATATTCATTGTTGATCCATTTTTCCCTTAGCAGTATCTCATGTGGTTGAAAGAGGATATCTATTTTTGTCGCATGTATACAATCTAATAGAGCTACTACATCATTTGGCTTAGAAGTAGGTGGAATAATCACCTTTTGTAAAGCTTCTTTGAGAATTCCATGGTATGTAGGTGATGTTTGTATCAAATCCCAAAGAGAGATCTTAGTTGGAGCAGCGTGAAGCTTCTCAACAAGATCATATTCTTGACCACTTTTATGAGTAAGCCGAGGTGGTGGAGGGAGCATAGGTTGAGAACATGGAAGAAAGATAGGCACATGTGATGCTTGCTTTCTTTTCTTGTTATTATGGGTGTTGTATGTGTGAGCAATCACATTGTGGTGTGGTTGTTTTAACACATTTTGAACACCTTGATTTGGTTGAGAAATTTTTGTGCATATTTGTAGATGTGATCGGGAGGTCTACCTTGAATCGTAATCACCGGCCTTAAGCAAGAGGGTGCACTAGGTGCCCCTTGGACAATCATATTTGGAATATTTCTACAAAGTTTATTAATGAAGATTGAGTTAACATTGTTTTCCTCTTGATTATACCTAACATCTATCCCTAAAGGATTTAATGTGAGAGACCTTTTCTCATCCACGAATGCTACATCTTGGCCAAGGAGAGCATTGGGATGAGAGGAAGGCATGGTGTTGTTAGGAAGAATAGATCTATCTATGGTCTTCTCATCAAAGGTTCTTGAATTTTCAATCAAAGGTGTAAGATCTAATGGATTTTCATTCACCATATGATCATTAGGTGAATATTCTTTTTCTACCCATGAAGAATCCTTCTTGAGAGGGAGCCCTTTATCCACTGATGTTTCCTTTTCTAAAGAGGATAGGGTAATGTTTAGGAATGTGTTAATGATTTCATCCTCTTATACTAGTATATCCTCATAGGATGAATCATTTTTTATGTTGTCATCACATGTTTTAGCTATGAATTCCAAAGCAGTAGAAGGAGTTTCAAACTCATCATTCCCAATGTGTTTTGATAAATCTTCTACTACCAAAGGGTATGTATTCATTAAAGATATGAAGTCAAAATTAGATACATAGTCAAGGACTTGAAATGAAGAGAATTTAAATATATCCTTGTGATACGCAACTTGTATATAAGTGAGAACATGAGGATTCATATTAAAAAATTTGTAGAAATTCTCAAAGTTTTTGAGATTTGCATGTAAATATACCAAAGAACAATGAGATGAATATTCCATGGTGAAATTTATTGTAACATCAATGTAAAATCAGATTTTAAAAACTTTTCAAAAGTTATGCAAGAGACAAGTGAAAAACTATATATGAAAATGGCCTAAAATGTTTGATTTTTTGACTTTTTTCAATGCAAATAAGTGAAAGAAAAGGAGGTGTAAGGAGAATTATGAAGTACAAAAAATAATATGTCTGATATCATTCAAATAAAGCAATAATACCCTTCACAACACACTTTTGATGCAAATCTAAGATGATGACGAGTTAAAATGTGCTAAAATATGCAATTTTTTACAATTTTTCAATGCAAGGACCCAATAAAAAGGGTGTTGTAAAGAATTTTAGGAGGTGTAGAAGATTATAAAAATAATATCAGTCACCTAAAGCCATAAAATCTGTCACAACATGCTTGGAGTGCAAATCTAGGTCAAACCCTAGGAAAATATAACCAAAATATGCAAATTTTCACCAAATTTTCAATGTAAGAGCCCAATAAAAAGATGTTGTAAAGAATTTTAGGAGGCAAAGTAGATAATAACCTTTATAAAAACCAATTAGTGTAGAAAAATACTTTACAACATGCCTATGGTGAAACTCTAGAGAGACGATACGGTTAAAATCTAGTGAAAAATCAAGGTTTTCAAACCCTAGGCATGAAATTTTGCAAGCAAACCACTATGATGCAAGAATACAATTAGAAATAAGTCCTAATGAGTGTTTTAAATGTGTAGTAAAATCTGAACCAAGATTTTGACTACAAACCCTAGCTAATGTAAAACTATGTTATATGGAAAAATGCACACTTTTAAGCAATTTTCAACAATTTAAGCATGAAAATGCAATCTAAATGAATGATAAATAAAAAATTTATGTATTTTAAATCAGATATGATGCTAATGAAAGAAATTTAATGAAATTCAATGCCCATTAATCTAAATTACTTGAAAATGCAAGATAAAAATGACAATTTTTTCAAAATTTTCAATTTTTTTTTATAACTTTTCATATGCAATAAGATGAACAATGATATGAATAAATGAAATAAATATAAATTTGAAGAACAAAACTCAATAAGGTGCAAAATTAAAAAGAACACGGGTTCACCAAAATGTTTAATATGGAAAATGAGGGGGATTTAGTTTAGGGTTGATTTCGATAGCTTGTGTAAATCCTCCTTTCTCCATTAAACATTCAAGAACTTCAACCAAGTAGGAAGTCTAATATAGGCCTTTGGTCAATTAGAACATAGGGGAAGATTGGAATTGTGTGATTTTTTTATTCAATTAAGTTTAATTATGCTCAAAACCCTAATTATGTAAATTCAAAAGCAAATAGACAAATTATAGAAAATGCTTGCACACAGAGATATCAAATGAGAATCAAATGCATAAGAGATTTTGAAGTTTAGAAACTAGAAAATTTAGGGACTAATGAGCGGGTGCCCTAGTCTAGTACCACCATTTTTGTCAGGATCTAGGAATCTTGTTTGTAACATGTTCCTATTATTCCAGAGATTCTTTAGTTGTGGGATCTAGAGGACTATTGAGCGGGTGCCTGAGTCCAGGTCCCTATTTTCTCTTCTGATCTACAATTACAATAGTCTACACTACTCTCCTGTAACTCCACTTTTTTTTCTCTTGCAACCTATAACCTGCAATCATAGAGAAATGGGTTGGGGGTTGTGGTGTTTAGAGGCTTTCCTCGGTCAAGCCCCAGAGAGACATTCAAGTCTTCCGAACATTGTTGTCAAATAAAGAGTGCATATCCCTATGAGATAGAGGAAAAATCCAAATGATAAATATTTAAAAACACAATTGATATCACCTTGTAGTGAAGATCTCATGGAAGGAAGATGCTCTTCATGCCATGAGGAGATGGATGCCAAATTTGCAAACGTAAACACAATAACAATGCTCTCCTCTGCCACATAATGAATATTTTGAATTCTCTAGAATCACAAGTATGCAAAAACTTATCTAATGCCCATCTAATAATCATCTAGTTTACAAATGATAACCTAATCATGCTTATATATGCAACTACAAACATTCCTACTAAGAATTTCATAGTTCAAACGTACTGTGTCGGCATAGGACCTAATTAACGGCCATAAATCGACACTCCAAAATTGACCCTGACTTAAAATAGGGCAAGACTAGGGCATGGACGTCCAAGTCCTCCCCCTATTTTAGGCAGTTCATTTATGTCAAGTGCCTCCCCTAGGTCCCATTTACCATGAAACTTTAGGGTTTTCTCATCAGGATGTTAGATTAACATGAAAAATGCTTTAAATGCATCAACAAGACTCGGGAGCTAAACCTTAATAGGAAAAAGCCCCCAAGGTTACTTTTTCTAACATAACAGTATCCTAGATTCAAATTCTCTTTAGCAAAATTATTTCTATCAAAAGGGAATCTCATAGTGTAGCATTAGAGATTTAGTTTTGCCACCGATCTCTCAATATTCTATGCATCTAAGGATGACTTACACTTGAAATGAGTAAAGCCAATTGGAAAGGAGAGTCCTATTTTCTTCTTGTCTCTACATCTTTTGTTGACTGTGCTAAGTAGCTTAAGAGTTCTATCAAAACAAGTTTGTCATTTACATATCTGGGTAATTTGTATGGGTAGCCATCATAACCTCCAACTCTTATGTAAGTAAATTTTGGGAATTGAATGAAATAACTCCCATATCTTTTGACAAGTGCCGCTGCCTTTGGAGATATTTTGAGTCTGGTATTTCCCTGAAGAAACCCTTACTGTCAACATGGTGAATGCATCATTCACTCTCATGAAACTCTTTGGACTCTATTCTTATTGTAACTATGGGTAGTAATCATAGATTTGTGTAGTATCATCATAAAACCCTGGAGTACTGAGCCCTAGCCATGCTTTCATGCTGGCAATATCATAGAAGAGATAGGACATGTAGAATCTCTGATCTGTTTCATAGTGAGCTAGCTGGTGATGTAGATTATCACTAATTATGCTTACCCAATCAATGAATTGTTTCCTATCACATATGATGGTTATGAAAAGGTACATCCAATCTTGAAAATCTTTTGAATTTTCACTCCTTGTTAGCCTGTGGAGTGAAAGAATCATGTTGGAAATGTCTTCAACAAAAAGAGATCTTTGGAGATTTTTAGGCAACTGAGATTTTTCAGCTCTAGGTGTGAGTAACCAGTTCTTTGCTATTTCATTGAGACATTTACTCTTCTTTTCTGCAAAGTGTTGTTTTGCAATGTCCATATTAATATCGACAAATTGATCTCTATTAGGTAATCTAAAAGTAATGCTAATGGAGGCATTATCGACCCTGGCTACCAATTGACCATCAGTAGTCTTGATTTCTCTAGTTGCCGGTTTATACCCTCTAATGCATTCCAACACTAAATCTAGGTATTGTACCACTATGGGAAAACCTACAGTGCATGCTAATCCATTATGATATATTTTCTTTGCCAGTGGAGACCTTTTACCTTCTTCCATTATTTTCCAAATTTTTTTAAGGTCGATATGTCCCAACTTTGTGTCGGTAATTTTTGGAAGTGTGGATTCTAGCACTGATGCAAATTCAAGCCCTTGATTGTGGTACTTCATGATGAAACCAATTTTATATGTTTCGTAAGGTAGTTGATTTTGGTTATGCACCCATTTTTTGTAGTTGTTTACAGGTTTCTATCGTCTTTTCAGAAAATATATCTTCTGCATACCCTTCAACTATGACATATCATGGGCTCTGTTTATGTGAAGCATATATGGTTTGGCTTTACAATTGAACTATTTTGAAACTTTCTGATGTTTCTACCATAGTCTCATTTTATGCATATATGATAATCATTGCAGTCCATTTAACCATATTTATTTAAAGCATTTTGTCAAAGTCTCACACACCATGTCTTGTATATGCTTCCACAAATACATTTTGCATATATTTTTATTAGAATAATTACAACAATAACATGAAATAAGAACTCTATTCCTACCAGGGTCGAGAGAATGTTGCCATAGGTTATGGAGTAATGGTTATCAATTGATTGCATTTACTTAAAAATTTCTAACATCTTCTTCGACAAATCAACTTTGTTTGCATCCTACACCATTCTCAAGACCATATTTCTTTGAGGCATTTTAGTCAAACCATTCATGTGCATTATCAATTCTTCCAAGTTTTGCATGTATGTCTACCATGGCAGCTACAAATATGTCAGCTGATAGAAACTCATCTTTAATCATGCTCCCATTTGGAACAAGCATAAAGTATGCTAGGAAAGATAGTGGGACTTAGCATCATATCTTAATCTCATTGCATTGTGTAGAGAGGACCAGTTAAAAGAGATGTTACACTTTCTTTTGTCCCTCATGAAGCAAAAATGTAAAACTTGAACTCTTTCTACATTTTGAATAGATGTAACTTATTTGGCACCAATATGAAGGATGGGAGCTAAGGTTGTGAAGGATACCTATTATGAATTGTATTTTCTTGAAGTTCTTAAACCTTCATCATGAGAAGAGGAAACAATCATTCGTGATGAGAGATGAAACTTCTTTGGGTGCCTTCTCAAAACCCTCATGCACTATGTGTATGCTTCCATATTTAGCATGCATGTCTATCGGCACACTATGACAGCAAGGGTGAAGGGCACAATTTTTAAACCAACCAATTGCATGCTTTTGAAAGTTTATAAATCTTCAAAAATCACTTTTATGTGTATCCTATGTTGATTGCATTCTATGAGACCCCAATTCTTTGAGGCATTCTATCAAACTATTCACGCACCCATCTCTGCCAATTTTTTCACATTTTGTATACAATATCTATAGGGTAGTTGTGACTATAACATCTGAGAAATTTCTTCTATCTTTTATCCTTCGATGAATGTCGATTCACTATTTAAAGTCTCCCATTTCAGCATGGGCAGTGATACACTAGTAAATATCATGGATAGTGGCCTTGCACTTGCCAAGTGCATTTGCTTGAAAGTTTCTAAATCCTTTACAAAAAATATATATTGTACATGTCCTATGATCATTTCATGTCATGAATGCTTCTACGTTCAATATCGGAGCATATATAACTACAATACAAAACCTAGTTCTGTGATGCTTTGATAGAGGTCCATACCCTGCTTGAAAAGCTCTCATTTTAGCACAGGATGGGAGAATGCTAGCAAAGGCATTTGAAATTTGTCTCCCAACTCACCTTGAAGATTTCTATGGGTTTTTAGCAAAACTATTTTGTACACATCCTGCATTTCATGAGATCTCATGGTGACATTTTAGAGGTGTTTTACTTTAAGAAGCTTCCATCCTTTTTGCATGCAAGTGCAACCTTATAAATGGCGAATACACTCCCATATTATTCTCGGGAACTCATAGAAAATATAGGTGGTTTTCAAGGGACATGGGGAGTGAGTGGTTAGTAGATTATCATGTAGCATTTAAACTTCATCACTAGGCAAAGGCACTTTGGAAACTACTCGTGTAATGCAATGAGAAAGAGAGTTTCTTTTTATCGGTAATGAATACTAGTTTTGAAATTTAATATGTTGACCAATATGTTTGGATGGTTTGGAGCCTATCGACCTTTTTAGATGTTTTCTCAACTTCATAAAATAATAGATTAAGATTTTTGAAACTAATTTTCATAGCCTTGTCAAGGGTTTAAAAGACTTTAGAAAGTCTTGATGAAAGTCGGTAAAGATCTTAAGATAGTATTTTCTTTTTATTTTTGGTGTTTTAAAGTGCTTTAGAAACTAAATAAAATCCCCAACAACTATAATGAGTTCCCTTCATTGGTGACTTTAGAAGTTTTGATAACTTCATCAGGGAAGTTAGGAACTTATTAAACACTTTGCTGATGGCGATCGACACTTTGGTCTCCTTTGACAACTTCTATCAGTATTTCAAAGGAGTTTTAAAAAATTTCAACTTCTCTAATTTTACAAGTTTCAAACCCTTTTGAACTATTAAACTTACTCTTTTCTCTTCATGAGACGTGGAGTTCAGATGAACAAAACTCGTGGCTTTTTTGTTTTGGAACCAATCAACTTAATTCCTTCATTGGCGAAGAATGATAGTGTGAAAACAAAATTGCCAAACTCTTGTATAAAATGAGCATTAAGAATCTCAACGTAGGTAAACAATGTGAAAAAAGAAGAATGTGACATCTCAGCAAAAAGTTATCTCAATGACTCACGTAGAAAAAATGTGACACTGACGTTTTGCAATCAAAATGTCATAACCCTATCTATTTTAACTACAAAATAAATATACATTAATGATTAGTAATAATTATTCTGACTTGACAATTGATAAGTCATCTATAGTCTCCTTAATTAATTAAATAAGCTTTATACAAATAAATTTTCAACTAGTAATGTTTTATTTTTATTTTTATATTATTATTTATCATTTACTATAATATAAATAATTGTCACTATTTTTTTAAAAATAATAATTATAACTATAATAATAGTTAAATCAATAGTAGTGTTATTATTAATTTTAAATGATAATTGAGTTTTAATGTTATTATAATTCAAAAAAATAATTAAAAATTAGAACTTCCCTGGGTTAGTGAATATATGAAGCTTGGACACCTTAACTTCTACATGGCTATATGAGGTAAAAAGGAGGACACAAGTTTTGTATGGCATGATTAATGGGAGGCAAGTGAAAATTGGATCAAATTTGATTTTATCTCCTTCCACTATTGGGAGAACTGACATAGGCAAGTTAATAAGCAGGGTTGAGGGGTGAAAGGTGGAGGATATACACATTTGGAAAATTAAAGAAACAAAGAATATGGTTTATAGAAGAAGTGGCTTCCATTCTAGTATGTCAAATGAGTAAATGGAGGGAATACCCTATATTTTTATTAGAAGTGGTTGGAGGCTATTACAGTGATCACATGCATAGCAGAATCTACCACATGGGGAGTTTAGGTCGAGTACTAGGGAAGAGGCTAGAGTTGGAGTGGCAATTGGAGAATATGTTGGACCTCTACTCAAGTGCCTCACTGTTGTCTTGAGGTTAGAACAAGCAAATATTGTTTTCTGCACATAATTGTTTGGTTGGCTTGTGTTTAAAGATTTAGATGACTCTAAAATGAATGTGATAGGGGACTTGTATGTATGTCGTAGTCTCAATTCTTATTGTCAATATTGTTTTATTTTTATGTATATGACTGGTTTTACATTTCCTTTTTGTACTATCATCGTTGTTAATGGATTCCAATTTAGTGTTCCTTTTTTTCCCTTGGGTTATTCCTAAAATCTAAATCACTCCAGACCAAGTATCTAAGGAAAATAGGGACACATTGTATCCCACATGGAAAGAAAATTAAAATAATACTTCCTTGAATCTTTAATCAATAATGTCCAGACAGTAATCTAATAGTAATGTGACTGAATCTGGATGGTTCTGCACTTTTCACATTTGGAAATTTGCACTCAAAAGTCACTAGGAGGAACCTAGCTTTACACCTACCTATTGCATTTGCTTAAAAATTTCTAAGGATCTTTCAACAATTTCCTTTGGTACATATCCTTCAATTCTTGCATTCTAGGAGGGGACACCTCTTTGGGCAACCTGTCAAACATAAATGAGACAAAACAAAACTGTTTCCATCTCAAGTTTCATAGCATCCATTCTATTCTCAAAGCAACATTAGTAGTTGATGCAGGGCCATCGATCCTAATTGACATCTTGTGGGTTGAATTTTATATTTGATGCATTTTTGTTTTCTTTTAGCTATCTCCACATGGACAGTAAGTCTAGTTTTTGATAGAAAAGATTAGTTACCATGGGCATTAGGAAATAAGTAGTTAGAGGGAAGATGGATGGTGAATGGTTGGCATAGAAGAATTTGAATAGTTGGAAGAGGAATAGTTGACAGGAGTTATAAACTATCAGAAGAGAATATGATAACCTATCATACAACTGCCAGGAAAAGAAAGAAGAAAGAACCATTATATTGCTAGGAAAAAGAGATGGAAGAGAGATTATTCGATAGAGGAACGGACGCTTGAGGAATACAGAGAGGACAAAAAGAAGTGATGGTTACAAGAAGGAAATGAAGAATCTCTAGCAAACAGTTGGAGGAAAACAGAATGGGAACCCCTCAACGTCGATTGCAGAAGAACCTTTAGGTGAATCGTTATCCTCATAGAAAAAGGCAAAGTGAAAGGAATTAATGGAAGTGTTATCGACGTAGAAAGAAGAGGCAAAGAGGGGAAGATGAATCGATGACATAAAAAGAACATCTTGACTGACGGTTACACAATATAGAAGCAGGCTGAAAGTCAAGGAGGTTGAATGTATAGAAGGAGCTAGGGGGAAGAGTTAGAAACGAGTTAGTGAGTTAGGTATTGCAGAAGATCGACAGTAGGAGGTAAAAGGGGAAATTGGGTTATGTGAAGGAAATCCCAATAGATCATGTGTGTAAAAGATGGTGAGCCTCAGAGTACATAACGATGTGAATTTGTAATCCTCTTCATTCTTAAATATGAATAAAGATTGCTATTAACATAATTTTGTAATTAGATATCAATTGTCTGTATGTTGTGAAGTTCTTGTTGAGTTATATTTCATTTTCTAATTAGGTTCCTATCTATGAATGTTCTTGACATTATAAAGAGACTTATTGGTAGAGTCCTATCATTAAGGTTTGTTTCATTGGTTTGTATGTCACTGGAATCATTCTGGGAAGTTTCTAAGTCTTCAGATGTTCTATTATAGAATTATTAGAAAAGCTGTCCTGGTTCTTGTCACAAGAAGCTTTGTGTGTAATGTGTGTTTGCAGATTGGCAGGCTGCTGAAGAACCTAGAACTGGGTAAAGGATAGAGGAAGAAGATCACTAGCATGGTGAAAGTATGCTAAAGAATCAAGTATGAGAGAGTTGTGAAAGAGTTGTTTGTCATAGGCATGAAAACATTTGTTGTTGCAATCTTGAGAAAGGGCTTTTAACTACTATCCTCCAGCAAAGATAAAATGGGTAGAAGGTGTACAACTTCCTCCATGAAGAGAGAGTGGGTAGAGGGGATTTTGAGAGTAGTATCTTCTAGGGTCTTTGTTGGGTAGAGGGTAGTGTTTAAGGTGAGTTATCGTTGTAGTAGTGGGCAAGATGGATTTGACAAAGAAAAGGAGGATTATCTTGAAGAAGCTAGTTATGTGGAGGCTATGGAACAATATTGGGAAGAAAGACAAAACAAAAGATTCTATGAAGAGTTAAAGAAAATAGAAGCAATATTGGATGCCCTTGAAAATGGGTTGAAAAAGAAAGATGCCGATGAGAAAGAAAAGAATGAAGAAAAACAACAAATGGGTAAAGTTGAGTCCCATTACTCTTTTTGTGATAAGGGGTTTTCTAATGGTCTTTTGTGTGTAGGAAGTAAAGGTGGAAAAGTTTAGAAAATGGGGTTTGAATTAAAAGAGAGAGTTGAAGAGGAAGATCTCCTATTGGAAGAGGAGAAGAAAGTGTCCATGAAGGAGGAACTCGAGCAGACAACTTGGTCTCATGTTTGGTTTCATGATGATATGTTTTAGGGTGTGAATGCAAGTAAGAGGAAGGATGAGAGCCAAGCCTTGAAGATGATGAAAGAAGGGCAAGGAAGGCACTTGGAGATGAGAAGAAGTGGAGACAAATTGTAGTAGCACACCAAGAGGGAATAATGCAACATGGTGAAGCCAGGGTACATTGTAAAGTACCTACAAATGGAGATAAGAAAATTATTGAAAGAGAAGGATCTGAAGCTGCCTTAGATGCATTAGAGAAAGTTGCAGATGAAAGAAATGAAGACTACAAAAGGAAAGGATTGACAAGCCATGAAGTCAAGAACATAAGGAAATTAGGACAACAAAGGATTGCACAAGTGAATAAAGGTAAGGATGTTGCTTTTAGTCCTGTATGTGAAGGTAAGAATGTGGTTATGCAAGTTGATGAAGAAAAGATGAATGAACATGGATATATAGTACCTAGTTGGCAAAGAAAATCCATTAAGGAAGGATAGCAATTCAATTGTAAACAGGGGTGACTAATGGTGGAGTTTGTGACAACAAGTAAAAACAAATGATAGAAGAAATACCAAGGTTTCAAGGTAGACAAGAAAGTAGGGCAAGTGCAACAATAAAAAAACATCAGCCCAAGAAGATGGAAACTCAAGTGCGAGTAGTGAAACGTGGGACAACAGTAGAAGAAGATGGCAATGAAGATCATGGTAATGAGAATATAAAACAAGATGATAAGAAGGAAGAGCATACAATAGAGTTTGAGGAAGAACATGGTAAGTGCTAGGTAAGAAGTATTCTATTTGATTTGTATGATGATGATTTTGAGGCTTTGAATGAATATGAGAGCAAGTTATGGTTGATTCAGGATGAAAAGGGAATGAGAAGAGAAAAAATACAAAAAGAAGGACAATCAAAGAAGGTAGATTGGAAAGTTTAAAATGAGTATGAAAGTATTATGAGGAATGAGTTGGCTATGAGGAAAAGACATGGAAAATGAGGAAGGAGCAATAGAAAATAAAGAAGAGGGAAAAGGAAAGTTAGAAATTTTAGAAGCAGATGTTATTGCAGTAGAGGTGGCAAGCCAACAAATTGATGACAAAGACATAGAGGTGGAATTAGATAAAGGGGTAGCAAACATTAATGGTGCAGATGGTTTGTGGACACCATTTTTTGAGTTTGACAGGAAAAAGAAGAATGAGAGTGAAGATGTGCATAAAAGAAAGATAAAAAAGGAAGAAGAAAAGGTTGCAGCTGAAAACAAAGGAGTTGGTGCAGTGGTGGAGTTAGAGGTAAATATGAAATCATTTCATGAACATGTTGTTGCGTATTCATTTGGTATATTGAATCATGAAAAAATGGAGTAGAAGTTTGAAATAGTGCATGACATTGGGTTTTATGAAAGGAAAGAGGGATTAAAGGTAGTTTAATGATGTATATTGGACCTTGGGAAAGGAAGTATATGAAATGATGAATGCAGATTTATTTAAGGCTGGGCATGCCTTGGGAAAATTAGATAGCTCGATGGGTAAAGTTGATCTATTTGAGGAAGTAAATGATGAAATGTTTTGTTTTAATAAAGTTGAATGGATTGATAAATGTATGAATGGCCTTGATGGAGATGTACAAATGACTGGGACATCGAGAGATTGTAAAAGATTTATTGCAGAGATACTAGAACAGATAAAGGATGACATTGATTTATTGAAAACTGGAAAGATATGTAACATCATATATTCAGATGTTTGCAAGGACGTTGGTAGTGGTAGCATGTCTAGTGAAGTCCAATTTGATTTGAAGTCTGATTTTACTCAACAAGTGCATGAGATGAATGACTTGGAAGATATGGATTATATTAATTTTCTAGAATTTAGTTGTGTTGTTGTATGTAAAGATCAATAGGTAAGAAGACTTCAGAGGAGGATGTTGTATAATGGAAATGAAATGATAAGAATAGAATAGAGCAAACAATGTTTGGAGACCTTGATGATGATCATAGAACGATTGTGGAAGAAGAGGAAGAAGAGAATAACAACAGATAAGTTTGACTATTAGCCTCATGTGTAGGAGCGCATGCATTTTGTCCCCTAGGAAGTTTGATGTAGGGGCATCGAGCCTAATTGACATCTCGTGGGTTGAATTTTATATTTGATGCATTTATGTTTTCTTTTAGCTATCTCCACGTGGACAGTAAGTTAGATTTTTGATAGAAAAGATTAGTTGCCCTGGGCATTAGGAAATATGTAGTTAGAGCGAAGATGGATGGTGAATGATTGGCATAGAGGAATTCAAATAGTTGGAAGAGGAATGGTTGAGAGGAGTTATAAACTGCCGAAAGAGAATATGATAACCTGTTATACAACTGCCAGGAAAAGAAAGAAGAAAGAACCATTACATTGCCAGGAAAAAGAGATGGAATAGAGATTATTAGATAGAGGAATGGACGCCTAAGGAATGTAGAGAGGATAGAAAGAAGTGACAGTTACAAGAAGAGGGAAATGAATAATCTCTGGGTTAATCATCATCCTCACAGAAAAAGGCAGAGAAAAAGAAATCAATGGAAGTGTTATGTGTAGAAAGAAGAGGCAGAGAGGGGAAGATGAATCGATGGTAGAAAAAGAACATCTTGGTTGATGGTTACACAATATAGAAGTAGAATAAAAGTCAAGGAGGTCGAATATATAGAAGGAGCTGGGGGGAAGAGTTAGAAAGGAATTAGTGAGTCAGGTATTGTAGAAGATCAAAAATAGGAGGTAGAAGGGGAAATCGGATTATGTGAAGGAAAGCCCAATAGATCATGTGTGTAAAAGATGGTGAGACTGAGAGTACATAACGATGTGAATCTATAATACTCTTCATTCTTAAATATGAATAAAGATTGTTGTTAACATAGTTTTGTATTCAAATATAGTTGTCTGTATGTTGTGAAGTTCTTGTTGAGTTATATTTCATTTTCTGATTGAGTTCCTATCTATGAAGGTTCTTGACATTATAAAGAGACTTATTAGTAGAGTCTTGTCATTAAGGTTTGTTTCATTAGTTCAAATGTCACTGGAACCATTCTGGGAAGTTTTTGAGTCTTCAGATGTTTTGTTATAGAATTATTAGAATAGTTGTCTTGGTTCTTGTCACTATTGTGACATGAGGTATATAGAAGCCAGTTTAATGTAGAGAGTCTAGGTAGTTAGTTATTAGATTGCATAAGGGATCAAAGCATGTGTCTGGGAGTGTGTTATCAGCAACCAATAGCCAAAATGCCTAAGGAAGATTTTATAGAACTTCAGAAGAAGTGGCATGGCTACCACTTGGATCACTTCGATCACATGAGATGCACGAGGAGGCGTGGTCATGCCTCATTGTGCTATCTCCTTCTAGTTCTTTAGTAAGTAGAATATGTCTCTACTGTTAAAACATAATTTTTATTTATGAATTAGGAAACTTTCAAAATCTTTTAAATCTTTTATATTCAATCACTTTCTGTGTATTATATTTTCTATCAGATGTTTCTTGGTCTATATATATATAATAAACATAAACTATAATCAAGAAAGCTCACTTTTTTTTACAAAAAAAGGTGGTGAGCACTAGATTGCTTTAAGATAGAGAAAATACATAGTTTTAGGCTGGGGATTGGTCATCCATCCAAAAAACCAATGTATTAATAGAAACTACGAATGAGAAATGGATATCCAACACTAAAAATCTCATAATTATAGAGCAAGAGATAGAAAGGAAAATTGAGAAAAGAACCCCTGGGCAAAATATAACCAATAATTGATGTAACCACAGAGACCCCAGGACCTCAAGGAAACTAAGTCCACAACAAAAGACCTAAAAAAATAAGAGACAATAAAACCCTGAAGGGACCCCTAGAACAAGATAGACCTCACCACCTACCCAACACTCATATCCACATGTCCAACACTTGACACTACAGGCCCTACCACCTCACTAGCCTCCGCGTCGTCGTCACCATCTTCAGCTGGCTCCGTCTCATTGTCCACTTCCAAGACTATGGCCATAGCATCTAGATCCTTTGGCAAGTGAGGGAACCATATCTGCTACATGAAACCTTAGAATTCAGATAGACTTAAACAACTCCCTGCACCTTAGATGGGTTCTCTTAGGCATCGCATACGCATGCCCTTTGATAGCCAATTCCATCTCATCGATGCACCCACACCTCAACCCTCTTGGCATCACCTTGTATACACATTCCAAGTCTGGAGAAGAACAAAGTCTATGAATAGGGAAGAGACCACCAGTCCATACATCTCCCACTAAAATATCATAGTCATGGAGGGCATTGATCCACCTTTGAGCAGAGAAGAGTTGTTTATTCACCATTTCCATTGCAATTGGGAGTACAAATTTTGCATCCAAGGTGATGTCCAGTAAAATTGAAATGGACACAAAAATTACGTTTGACCATCTAACCTCCCTCTCTAGCCGACCATCCAACCAATGTTGGTTGTAGACATGCCTAACCACGAATTGGGTAATCATGCAATCTAGTTCAAAAATTTGATGCAGGTCTAGGATGGTCACTGAGCCCCTGATAACTGGCTCCTAATCCATCGGTTGGAAGTGAAAATAGAAATTTGCTACCTCCTCTTCCATGACACAAAGAAACTAGACCGACACCACTCTTCTTAAATAATTGGAGCAAGAAGACACATAGCAAAGAAAATTGAAAAACCCACAGGAACCCAAGGGCCATAATATAACCATGAAGAAAGGGAGAGACATTAATCCCACACGTAGCAGCATTGAAGGCCATACAAAAGGCCAAAACTGAAAGTATCCATCCCAGCTAATGGAAATAAACATTACAAGACACTTACCCCCGCTCCGGAGGAGGGAGGAACTAAATCGTACCATGCCTGCAGGTTTGCCTTGCCCGTGAGACCCAAGGTCTAGTTTAATGTCTCTTTGAACAATAAATGCCAAGTCCTTGGAAGGCCAAAACACCCAGGACACACATGTGATGATCTGTCTTTGGTGCGTGTAAATGTTTACTAGAGGTGAAGTAAATGCATATCCACCTATGCTGGTGATCTTCACCTCGAAAGATGATCCCATGCAGACCTTTGGAGGCCAACCTGACAGGAACAATCAGTAGAGCTAATGGATTTGTGGAAGACACATAGCTAGACTATGCAAAAAGCCTTGGTGTTGAAGCCACGTCTCCCCCTCCTCTTAGGGACCCCACCATTCCACCACCCCCCCACTTAAAGCTATAAAGAAACCCAAAGGAGGAGATTAAGACTGTATTGCCTCAAACATGTTTGGTAAATCTGCCATCAAGATGGAATGAAGAGGCGTCAACTCCCTAGCTCGAAGGCCATTAAAAACCCATTCACTCTCCTAAAGATCAAAAGATTTATTCACTAGGAAGTCTGCAACCCCTCCCTGTAGCAATGGGAAATTTGATAGGAATCAAGGAATTCTAGTAAAGACCATGCCTACTCTAGGAAATACCTGATGAGCCAATTGCCAACTCTTCTACTTTGAAAGGTAGAGACCACTACCTTTGAGTCCACTTCAATCCAAACATCCCTAAAACTAGATTGAATAGCTAGACGAAGCCCCTGGACTAAGGTTGAGGCCTCTGTAACATTATTTGTCCCTTCAGGAATCTTGGTGACTTTGGTCACTAGAAGATCACCTTGTGAATCCCTAATCACACATCCTACACTAGAAGGGCCTGGATTGCCTTTGCACACGCCATCAAAGTTCAATTTAACAAAGGGGACAGAGGGAGCTTGCCATCTAACTTTAGAGCCGTCTAATTTTTGCATGGGAGGAAGAGAAGAAATGATTTTATGAGAGTCCTCCAAGGAAGGCCAATTCTTCAACATCAAGTCATCCCAAATAGTCCATCTAAGATTTTGAGAAGGAGATCTCGTCAACTTCGCTACAAATGATTATGAAATAGACAAATCCAAATCTGAGCAAAATGCCTCCCAGGTCTTAAAACTGTTCCTCAAGATCCTACCATTTCTCTCCTTCCATAGCGACCAGATCAGGATAGCCAGACTGACCATCCATAAATGTCAAAGAGTTGCCTCCTGGTGTCCTTGATTCCATCCCTCAAACATTTGGACTAATGAGTTGGGAAGGGGACTATTCCAATTTAGATGCCACAACAACCATCTCCAACAATCTTGAGCAAAACTGCAAAGGAGAAGAAGGTGGTCCAGGGATTTGTTTGCATCTTAATACAAAACACACCTAAAAGAGGAATCCAAGCCAAGCCTTTCCAGTCTATCACCTATAAGAATCTTTTTATGAAGTGCCAACCATGCAAATGTACCTACCTTAGGTAGTATGGGATCAGCCCAGCATAGATCCACAGGCCAATCTACTGCTGACCCTACTGTAAGGGATTTGTGCCCCTTAGCCACCTTATAACTCCCTGAACCATCCCCTAACCAAATAAGCTCATCATCTTTAGAGCTATAGAAGATCACCCTATCAGAAAGCAACTCCTTCAGCAGTAATTTTTGAGAGGCCGGGAAGTTGCAGTTCTCAAAGCTTTTCCAAACAATCCTTGGAGAACATCAACTTCTATCTACTGAAAAGTAATTCCTCACCTTCTCTCCCCAAAAAATTTTGAGGTATATTTTAGCTTCTAAAAGACCCCCCTTCTTGGAAAGCTTGGGCTTCTCATTCCCTTCTTGCCATTATGAATGGTCCATGAGAGCTTGGGAATCAAAATGTCCCTACATTTGATGATAAAATTCCAAACTGCCGATCCTTTGGGGGGGATCCTTAACAGTGAAGATTCTACTGGTTCGGAGGAATCCAAACACTCCTTTGCATGATCTAGACCCATTTGAGGTGAGAACATTTATACATCTTCCAAGCTAGTTTCAGCCCCAAAGCCAAATTCTGAAACTCCTGATCTAGTATCCCTGCCCCCCCTTAGGACTTTGACTTATAGACCTTATCCCAAGATAATAGGTGAATTTTCTTCCCATCCACTTCCCCTTGCCAAAGAAACTTCCTGCACAACTTCCCAATCCGAAGAAAAATACCTTTGGGAACCTGAAGGGTAGAAAACATGTAAACAGGGATCGCCGACAAAATAACCTTAATGAGAGTAAGCCTACTTGCCAACGAAAGCCACTTCCCCTTCCAAGAGAAAATCATGTGCCTCATATTATCAAGGACTTCTATCCACAACGATTTAGCATGCCTAGCATTAAAGAAGGGGATACCAAGGTACTTAGCTGGGAGCAAGTCCACCTGAAAATTGAAAAAATCAATGATCTTATGTTGTTTGGTTGTCTCAAGATTGAAGAGGAATAGTTTGGATTTAGACTCATTCATTGTTTGACCTGAAACATCACAATAAGAATTGAGGACCTACTTGATAACCACAACATTCTAGAGACTGACCTTCCTGAAGAGAATTGTGTCGTCTGCAAACAAAGCGTCAGTGATTAGATGTAGGCCTGAGAGCACTTTTATCCCCCTCCACCTTCTATTCTCTCTCGTAGACCTTATTAGTCTAGTAAGAGCTACTGTCAACAAAATAAAGAGATAAGGTGATAGGGGGTCCCCTTGTCTCAAACCCCTGGTCACCTCAAAAGAGGGTGTTTCCCTCCCATTTACCAGAACAAAACAACTAAACCCTGACACATAGGAACCGACCCACTTAATCCAATGCTGGGAAAAATCTAACTCTTCAAGAACATAAAAATGAAAGGCCTAGTTAACCCTATCATACGCCTTAGCCATATCCAGTTTCAGAATCATGCTAGGCATCTTTCCCAATTTTATGGAATGTAAGATTTCATGGGATAGAATGGCCCCCTCCGCCATCTCCCTACCAAGAACAATACCTCCCTGTTCCTCCAATATAATGTCAGGGATTATAGATGCTAGCCTATTTGCTAAGGCTTTAGTGATGATTTTATAAATGAAGTTGTACAGGGAGATGAGCCAGGATTCTGATAGATTGAGTGGCATCTGCACCTTTGGAATGAGGACTAGGGATGTCCTTTTGAGGCTCTTAAGCACATCATCAAACTTCCTCGAATCTTCTACCACTAGAAGAATGTCTCTACCAACCATATCCTAGTACTTCTAAAAGAAAGTTCCTATCCAACCATCCAATCCTGGAGCCTTCTCATCCATTGCAAAAAACTACAGCCTTGACTTCCTCCAAAGAGAAATCATTTAGGAGATCCTTATTATGAGAGTTTGAAACTTTCCTTAAAAGACCAAAGCTTGCAAACAGATGAAGGCCCATCAACCTATCAACAGAAAGGAGATGTTGGAAATGATTCTTGGCTTCCAAGATTATATCCTTTTCATCACAAATAACAAATCATCCTCTCTATATAAGTAACCAATTCTATTAGAGTGCCTTCTGATTTTTGTGGACAGGTGAAAAAAGGAAGTATTCCTATCCCCATCCTTAAGCCATTTCTCCCTCGACTTGCCTCCAATAAGCCTCTTCTCTTAATAGAAGCCCATCTAACTCCAATCTGAGACTTCTCTCTTTCTCAAATCTGACCTAGTCCATGTCCCACCTAATAGCCTCTTGACCAATACAAGACACTTCCCTTAAAACTCTGTCCTTTTCTGCAAAAATATTCTTAAAATGGGATTTATTCCAAAGAGAAATCATCCTCTGAACATGCTCAACTTTATGAGCCAGTTGGAACATATGAGAGCCTTTGACCCAAGGAGCTGAGTTCCACCATTTTTCCACTTGCGTGAGAAAGCTAGGATCTCTTTCCTGGAATTCAAAATAGACACTAGGAGCCTGTGATTCCACCCCTAAGAGGAGTGACACTGGGTAATGATCAGAGCCTAGGCAAGGAAAAATTTTAGAACTCAAAGCAACCCTTCCATCCAAACACTGAGAAGAGACAAAAAACCGCCACTCTGTAATACTAAAGAAATCCCAACGATGGTTGGTCCAAGTGAAAATGCCATTAATTGTCTTACAGTCCAAGAGATTGTTTCAATCCATAAAATCCTAAAGTCTTCTAGAACTTGAGAGGACCCTGAAATCCCCCCTAACTTTTTAGAATCATCCAAAATAGCGTTGAAATCACCCCCCACTATGACCTGTTCTTTTCTAAGGAGCTTGAGGATTTTGGAAAGATGCCTCCACAACTGTAATTTATGAGATGTACTAGACGGGCCATAGATGCACATGACCCAAACATATTTTCCCAAGAAAAGTCTGGGAAATTTCCCCAGGATGTAGTTCCTACTGCTCCCAAAAACTTTAAGTGGGGGGGGGATGGTTTTTCTAGAGTACCATCAAACCACCCAAGAGACCCTCAGCCAGATGAAAGTAGACTTGCCAAGAGTTCCATCTCCTAATAAAACATTCCCCTGATTGGGAATCCAGCTTAGTCTCTTGCAAAAGCACAATATCTGCCTTCGCCTTATCAATGTTAAACTTGATAAGGCATCTCTTGTTAGGGGCATTTAAGCCTTAAACAAATGAGTTTACAGTGTAAGGGTTCAAAGATTACCCCAACCAGAAGAAGTGTTAGGCAAAGTAAGGATAGGTCGGTTAGATCCTCTAAGGAGAAGTCTGTGACCAGGGAAGGTCTAAAACTCAGAAAGATGGGGGCAAATGGCTCCCCTTGGGCGTCATGAAGTTCCTAACTTGGAATGTTAGGGGCTTAAATGCCCCTAACAAGAAAGCTCACTTGAAAACTAAATAATGAAAAGGTAGCATTCCGTAATTATAAGTGGCCATTTGAAATTAAAAAAATGAAATGAATATATTGAAACATCAGAGCTTCTTGTTCTCTGAAACTTAGTAATTCATTATTCACAATTTATGTACGTAGCCTATTTGACTTTATAAGTCATTTGCAAAAGAAAATTTTAGTTCCGTCTAAGGTAATTTTGTTAGCATGTTGCTTTATTATTAGCACAAAGAGGGTGCTACATAGATCTTTAGTTTTGTAACAATGACCCTTGTGCTCTCATTGTCATCTAATTTTGATGAAAAGATATGCTTTCTTTTATATTTAAATCACTCAAATGAGCAACAAAGATATTAAGTGATCTTATAAGTGCATAGGCACACAAGAAAATAACTATCTAACCCCAAGGACAATATACTATTAGATTTAGAAATTCAATTATGGATCTACAATCTAGATTTTATACATTTAGACAAAATCTAAACTATGAGTTGCCTTAGTAATTTATCATGGTTGTAGTTAATTGAAAATAGTGTATAATCTAATAGTGCTACTAATAGAACTGTAAAGTAAAATTGTGCCTTTCTAGTGTATTAGAAGCACCATGATTTAACATTTTTGCCACATCCTCAATTACTGCGCTTCACCATGCAATTCCTATCCCCATGTTTAATTATTGCTAAGAACCATTCATTTCCTTCACTTTATTTTAATTACACCGTGCTCCTTAATGTTTAGCATCATTTTTATTTCCATTGGAACCTTACTTAAAATAAGGCGTGCAATATTTTAGGATCCAAATAAAATAGCAATGTTGTTGTAAATACTCCAAGCCTATATTCATATGTGATCTACAGGCTCCAAGAAAACACATCCATACAACCGCTACAGGTTTACTTGGGGGTCTCAATGATAAATCTTAGGGTGTTCTCTAAATAGGTAGCAGAAAAGCTAATTGACCCACAAATCAAACAACATTCTTAGAATCCAATTAAAAAACAATAGCCTCATTGTATAGCTTTGTTATATTACCCTCTCAGAGAGAGAGAGAGAGAGAGAGAGAGAGAGAGAGAGAGAGAGAGAGAGAGAGAGAGAGAGAGAGAGAGAGAGAGAGAGAGAGAGAGAGAGAGAGAGAGAGAGAGAGAGAGAGAGAGAGAGAGAGAGAGAGAGAGAGAGAGAGAGAGAGAGAGAGAGAGAGAGAGAGAGAGAGAGAGAGAGAGAGAGAGAGAGAGAGAGAGAGAGAGAGAGAGAGAGAGAGAGGAGAGAGAGAGAGAGAGAGAGAGAGAGAGAGAGGAGAGAGAGAGAGAGAGAGAGAGAGAGAGAGAGAGAGAGAGAGAGAGAGAGAGAGAGAGAGAGAGAGAGAGAGAGAGAGAGAGAGAGAGAGAGAGAGAGAGAGAGAGAGAGAGAGACTAAATTAAATTAATGTTTTATTTACATGGGATAACTTAAAGATAGTAATAAATTCTAGTTTGAGATAAAGTTTAATTTTGTATTGATTTTGATGAGGTATTTAATTATCCTTTTTAGTTTGATTTTCCATGTGCTTAATTAGAAATCTATTGATATAGGTGGATAAATAGTTTTTTTTGTATTATTCAAGTAAATTATTAGTTCTTTAACTAAGATAAGTAACTTCTTTTAATTACCCTTTTGTAAATGTTGCTAGTAAAATTAGTAAACTAATATATTTATGGAAAAATGAGGGTTTATTCAAACTCATTGAAATGAACAGGTTAGGGTAATAAAGATAACTTTTTATAATGATAGTTTAAGCAATTGTAGTTAAAAGATGAATGATGAGGGAAGTAAAACTATATATGATAATATAAAAAAAAGAAAATGGTAAAGAAAAAAAGAGAGTAAAAGTAGTAAAGTTTTATAATAAAGTAAATTAATTATAGAAAGAAAATAAAGGTTAGAATAAAATGAAATAAATAAATTGTAAGATAAATAGGTAGTACAAGTTCTAAAAATAAATGTGAGTGTTATGGTAGTGATATAGGGAAATTATATTATGCAAACTATATATTAAAAAAGTAAATTCTATGCAAACTTATTAGTTTATTGTAAGACATTTTAAAGGGTAATCATATTATGATTAGGTAAAAAATTGATTTAGAATATTAACTATTTTAATCATAATCTTTAGTTTCAACGAACATGCATACTAAGGTTGGAGCTTTTTAATAGTTTAATTATTCAAATATTTGCATTGGTAAAACTGTATTTTTATAATATTAGTTATGTATGGTAATGATAGGAGTCTTATGTTTTATATATAATAATGATCTATTGTTTTGATGAACTTAGAGATGCAAAGTGAATCATGCATTCAAATATTATATAAATATCATTATTGACTTAAGATTAGATGAATCATTAATGTTGGTCATTACCCTGATTAAATTCAATCATCAATGTATTATGTTATTGTATTGATTTTTCAGTTTGATATCAATGGGATGGCCTATGCTTGTCAATTGGGTGCCAAGGTATTTACTTACTTTATGTAAGTATAGTTTTGTGGAATATTTAGGAACATAAATAAGGATACTCCATAATTGACTACGATAAGATTATCATCTTAGTGCATTGAAATCTTATGCAAGCGGTAAAAAAAAGAGCTAAGGCAAATATGCTTAACACCATCATTGATTTGGTCAACAACCTAGTATTTTTGAGGTGAAATTTATTTTCCCTACATCATTAATAATTACCATTAGACCCTTATAACTGTTGTAAATATTAAGTTTATATCCTTTTAATACTTAAACTCTATAGAGAAAATCAATTGTTGAATATACATCTTATTAGTTACCTTTGAACTTATGAACTTCGGTAGTTGATAGTTGGCTTCAACTGAATTAGTAAAGTATGCAGACACCATTGTGAGATTAGAACATACCGTGGTTGGGAGACTAAGTTGCTCTAGATAGATCTTACTTTAGAAGGTTTGATGATTAAGCTAAGCATATAAGTTTGATTAAGGAATGTGTTTATAGTCCCTTATGTCTATTTATTATTCTTATTTTAATGGTTCAAATAGTCCTTCAAATACATTACATTTTGATGTTGTAGAACCCTCTATTCACCTTGGGACTATACTGAGAACTAGAAAGTTATTGATTAAAATCTAAAATCCTTTCTAAATCGATCGATGTTGTTGATTGGTAAATTGGGATAGGATAATCTACTTCTCGTAAGATACTTATGTGTAAATATGGTTGATAGGTTAAACCTCACATAAAACAACCCTTCTAGGTGTTTGCATATAGTTGATTCCTTAGGTTGCTATCTCTGTTTCACATGAGTGGGTGGCAACCAACGAAGAACTATATGTAGAAGGATAAACCCTAGAGATGGTTGCGTACCCACTCATAGTTGCATCAAACATAGTACAAGAAAAAATACATATATTTGCAAATCTTAGTGTCAGTCACATCTGGAGGGGACCTTGATCCTGTGGATACAGGGTATATAGGTAGTATGGAAGGTAAAGGATGCCCCCAGTACTTAGGTCCCCTGGATATAGGGTGTTCTTTTATAATTAATATCATAATCTAAAAAAACATAAAATATTAAATCAGATAACAAGAAGTCTCCCGTACTCCAACACAAAAGAATGGTGAGGCATTCGATTCTTAGCTTCTATACATATCGTGACCTTAACTTTTGTATTATGATTTTGAGCTAGATTAACATAAAATTATCTAGTTAGTTTTGTGTAGATGATAAAAATGCAAGTCGGTGGAGAAATAGCAAGTTGAGGGAAATGGATGCAAGGTGTAATGAAGGACTTAAGGTATATGTTGATCAGTTGTTCTTATATGTTATCTCTTGTAATGTACCTTCTCTCTTCACTAGATTAATGTTGGAAATCTTTTCAGGTCTTTTAATGACTTTATAAATTAAGCTCTAGTTGTCTAACCTCTATACCATTTATTGAGCACTTCTTTGAGTAAAATTTTATGAATCTTCATTTCCTGCATATGTTGATCAAAATTTTTCTTCCCTCAGTATTTTTTTGAATTTAGAGTTAGTATTATTTGTTAATAAGGAGTTGGTCCCTTACACAAAAGGTGACTTGGTGAAAAGGGTTTAATGCATGGTTAGGCTTGTCATTTGGACACAAAGAGTTTAAATTTTGAAGTACAAAAACATGGTTAATAGAGTTCAAGACTGGAAAGAAAATAAAACTTTTGAGGATTGACAATGGCAATGAATTTTGCTCTAATGATTTTGATAGATTATGGCATATATAGATAGAAGACAACTCTTTATCTCCACAATAGAATGGAGCTATAGAAAAGAATGAATAGGACACTGATGGAGAAGGCTAGGAGTATAGTTAGTGGTGCTAGTCTAGAACAATTTTTTGGGTTGAAGCTAATGTCATCGCTTGCTACCTAATTAATAGGTCTCCTACATTAGCTTTTGTTGATAAAATGCCTATGGAGGCATGGTTGGGTCACAAGACTTCATTAAGACATCTTAGAGTTTTTAGTTGTGAGGCATATGCATATGTGCCAAAGGAGAAACAAACAATGTTGGAGCACAAGGATCTAGAATGTATCTTCATCAGTTATAGTTATGTTGTGAAAGGATATAAGCTTTGGGATCCTATTGCACATAAGGTAATATATAGTAGAAGTGTGATTTTTAGAGAAATTAATTTTTCTTTGTTATATTGCAACTAGAACAAAGTGAATATAAAGATGTGATTCAACTTCCTTCTATACTTGAGAAAGTTGAATCGAGGCCCCCCAGATAGATAAGAAGTTGAGGAGAGCTCATCTAACTCTAAATCTTCAGAAGAGGAGAAGAACCTCCATCCTAGCTTGTTCAAAGGTCTAACTAGAGATGTATTTTTGATTTGAATAGTAAAATGGATGAACCATGATCTATAGAAGAGGCATTAGGTATGAATGATGAAAAATATTGGAAGATTGCCATGGATAAAGAAATGACAGCGGATCTAGTACCATTACTTGGAGGACAAAACATTGTTGGATGCAAATAAGTGTTCAAGAAAAAGATTGGTTCAAATGGGGGTATTGAGAAGTACAAAGGATAGTTGGTTGCAAAAGGTTACTCTTAGGTTGAGGGTGTTGGTTTAAGTGAGGTATTTTCTCTTGTTGAAAAAGTGACATCCATTAGATTCTTGCTTTCTATTATGACAACTTATGATATAGAGGTTGAACAAATGGATGTGAAAACAATATTCCTTCATGGTGATTTGGAGGAAGATATTTATATGACACAGCTAGAGAACTACATGGTGAAAGGTAAAAGTAATTTGGTTTGTAAATTAAAGAAATCCTTGTATGGCCTAAAATAGAGTCATAGGATGTGGTACCAAAAATTTGATACATGTGTTGAGTTTGGGATTTGAGCATTCTAAATCAGATCACTATGTTTATTATAAATTTGATGGTGATCATTTCTTATTTATTGCATTATATGTTGATGATATGTTATTTATTGGTAAAGAGAAATGAATGATTTCAAAATTAAAGTCTCAAATTGTAGTTAAATTTGAAATGAAATATCTTAATGCAAACTAAACACATTATTGGGATGAAAATCATAAGAGATAGAGTGAACAAAAAACTATCTTGGTGAGAGTAAGTCTATCAATTCATTTTTATAGAGGTTTAACATACAAGATTGTAGAACATTAGGGTTCTATTAACAAAATCTATGTCTACAGAACCACTTTATGTTTCTAATTACAAAGCTAGAAAATGAATAAAAATAAATTGAATTTCAAGAAATGAAGTACATAAATGAAAAGACAAAACACAAGGAATCTAACATCAGGCAAAAAGCCTCACTGTCGAGGATGGCAGTGCGTGGCATAACGTCCATACATTGTTTTGTATTCTATATGACATAGTAATAGTGTGGTTCCCTAAGAATGATTCTCATGTAGTACTTTTAGTCATTCCTCAGCCTATCAAATCTTCTTGATGAGACCTACAAACACATAGAGAGAGGAAAAGGGTTGGGTTGTATAGAGGTTTGCCTTAGTCAGACCTTTTTTTTGGTATTTCTATCTCAATGACAACTAGAGATCAATATTGTAATGTCATAAAATGTTCCCTCAGGGGATTTTCCCTCTTTAGGTTTAGGTCCCAGGTCTTTTATGTGCATTTAGGACATCTTACATCATAATTTGACATCCTGATGGAATGAACCTTGGGTTTTATGGCAAATAGGACCTAGGGGGACCCCTTGAACCTAACCCTGCCCAAAGTAGGGGGAAGGACTTGGGCACCTATGCCCTAGTCCTACCCTATTTTGGGTCAGTCCCAAATTTTGTGTGTCAAATTGTGACCGTTAATTAGGTCCTATGCCGACATGACAAGTTTGCATTATGAAATTCTTGGCAAGAATGTTTGTAGTTATATCTACAAGCATATTTAGGCATTCATTTAGAAACTAGATTGTTATTGTGAACTTTATGCATTCTAAAGGCGATTCAAGGCTTTCATTGTGTTGTAAGAGTAGATTTGTGTTGTCTATGTGTTTGTGTTTACAGATTTGAGCATCCATTTCCTCATGGAATGAAGAGCTTCTTCCTCTCATGAGATCTTCACTACAAGGTGACATTTATTATGTTTGTGATCATTTATTCATTTGGATTTTGCCTCTGCCTCATAAGGGCACACACTCTCTATTTGACAAAGGTGTTTGGAAGACTTAAGTGTCCTTTCAGGGCTTGACTGAGGCAAGATCCTAAACACCACAACCCTCTCTAAAAGTTTTCATGGTTGTAGGTTACAAGTTGATGATGCAAACAAACTAAAGTTGCAAGAGGGCATATTGGAGTGTCAGAATTGTAGAACAAAAGGAAAAAGAGCACCCTAGACTAGGGTGCCCACTCATTAGTCCTCAAAGTTCTGTGACGGGAAAATCTTTGAAACAACAGAAACAAGTTACAGACTAAGTTTCTAGATCCCAACAAAAAGTAGGGCCTTGGACTTGGGTGCCCGTTCCTTTGTCCCTGACTTTTCTGCCTCAGAACCCTAAAAATAGGTCCACAATTATTTGTTATTTTACATCTTTCTGCAGAAGCATTTTCTGTTATTCATCTGTTTACTGTCATTTTCACATAATTAGGGTTTCAATGGATAATTGAGCATAAGAGAAGAAAAATTAGTAATCAAACACTGTAATCCAAGCTTCCCTACATCCACGAGTGACCAAGGACCTGATAGTGCTTTGCCGTTTGATCCGAAGGTCCCTAAATGTAATTGGTGAAAGGAGGATTCAAACCAAAACTAAATAATCCAAATTTTAGCTTTTACATTTTGGTGAACCCATGTTTTAGTTGAATTTGGCACCTTGCTAATTGTTTTACTTCAGATTTGGGTTGATTTCATTCATTCATATAGTAATTCATCTTATTGCATTGAGAAATTTTTTTAAAAATTGCATTTTAGGGTTACTATTTTGCATCAATTCATTCTAATTTCATCCAATTTCTAATTTTTGCATTAGATCTAAAATTTATTTTCATTTAATTCATAATTTTCATATTTCATTTGAAAATTAAAAAAAAAATTGAAAAATTTGAAAAAAATTAGTATTTTTAGCTTGCATTTTGATTTAATTTGAATTAATTTTCACTTTAATTCAATTTTTTGCATTAGATTTGAAATTCATTCATTTATTAATTTTCATCTCATTGCATTTGAAAATAACAAAAAAAAAAAAAAAAATTTTGAAAAAAATGGCATTTTAGCTTGCATTTTGATTTAATTTAAATTAATTTTCACTTTAATTCAAATTTTTGCACTAGATTTTAAATTCATTCATTTATTTAATTTTCATCTCATTGCATTTGAAAATTAACAAAAAAATTGAAAAATTTGAAAAAAATTAGTATTTTTAGCTTGCATTTTGATTTAATTTGAATTAATTTTCACTTTAATTCAATTTTTTGCATTAGATTTGAAATTCATTCATTTATTAATTTTCATCTCATTGCATTTGAAAATAACAAAAAAAAAAAAGAAAATTTTGAAAAAAATGGCATTTTAGCTTGCATTTTGATTTAATTTAAATTAATTTTCACTTTAATTCAAATTTTTGCATTAGATTTTAAATTCATTCATTTATTTAATTTTCATCTCATTGCATTTGAAAATTAACAAAAAAATTGAAAAATTTTAAAAAATTGGCATTTTTAGCTTGCATTTTGAATTAATTTGAATTTAATTTCTGATTTTTAAATTAGATCTGACCTAAATTAAAAAATTTTATTTTCATCATTTTCATAGCACATTTGAAAATTTACAAAAAAAATTAAAAATTTTGGAAAATTTAAAAAAATTGGCATTTTTTTGGCTTGATTTTCAAATAATTTGAATTAATTTTTATTTAATTCAATTTAATTTATGATATTTTAATTAGATCTGATTTAAATTACATAAATTCATCATTTAATCATTTTCATTTTTCATATTAAAATTGCTAGGGTTTGTTGGAAATTTCAAAATTTTCTTATAACCTAGTATTTCCAAAAGTAGGGTTTGTAGTTAAAATCTTGTTTCAGATTTTACTACTCATCTTAGGAACTCATTCAAATCTGATTTTGCATATAGTGTCACATATTCGTGTGTTTTTTTCATTCATATTTCAAAAATTTGCATTTACACATTCAATTTCAACAAAAAACTAGCAATTTTCATTGATTTTCATTAGGTTTTGACTTATCATCATCCTAGATTTACATCAAAAGAGTGTTGTGAAGGATTTTATTGTTGTATTGGACTGAAAATAGATTTATTATTTTCTGTCCCTGATAAAAATCCTTACAACACCTTTTCTTTCACATATTTGCATTGAAAAAGTACAAAACATCAAGCATTTTAGGTCATTTTTGCATATAGTTTTGCACTTAATTTAAAAAACTTTTAAAATCTGATTTTGCATCTCATTATGGCATCTTCATGTTATTCATCTCTAAATTTTTTGCATGAGTATATCCTAGATTTTGAAAATTTCTCTAATTTCACTAATGAGAATCCTCATGTTCTAGAGCACATAGCTTCTGCAAGTGGTATTGATGGTTCTATATGTTCTACATATGAGTTGCAATTACTTTGTTATACACATGATTTTAATAGCTTCACACTATTCATAGGAACATATCCTTTTATATTAGAATATTTAACCAAATTCATCTCTAGGAATACTCATGCGAAAGATGAGAGTAAAAAGCCCTTTTCCACCACAGAGTATGATGAAGATGATGTACCTTCCTCTCATCCCATTGCTCTCCCTAGCCAAGATGTAGTAGTAGTGGATGAGAAAAGATCTCTCACATTAAATACTTTAGGGATGGATGTTGGGAGAAATCAAGAGGGAAATAATGTTAATTCAATAATCGTTCATAAACTTTGTAGCAATATTCCTAAGATGGTTGTCCGAGGGGCACCTTGTGCACCCTCTTGCTTAAAGCCGGTGATTTTGTTTAAGGTCAACCCCTGGATCACATCTACAACTATGCAAAGCAAATTACTTAAATAAATCAAGGTGTTCAAAATCTGATTCCTCACACATATAACACCCGTAATAATAAAACAAAGTATGCAAGCATTACATGTCCCTGTCTCTCTTCCATGTTCTCAACCTATGCTCCCTCGACCACCTCATCTTACTCATAGAAGTGGTCAAGAATATGACCTTGTCAAACAACTTTGCGCTACACTGGCTAAGATCTCTCTTTGGGATTTACTAAAACAATCTCCTAGATATCATGAAATGCTCCAAGAAGCTTTACAAAAGGTGATTGTCCCACCTACTACTAATCCTAATGATGTAGTAGGTGTATTGGATAGTATGCATGCGACAAAAATAGATATACTCTTTCAACCACATGAATTACTATCAATTAAAGTTGAAAACCAATATGATCCTCTTGTAATCTTTGTCACAATAAATAAAACATTGGTAAAATGAGTTATGATCGACAATGGATCAGCTCTTAATGTTTGTAGCATTGACCTACTACACCAAATTAAAGCTGACACATCACAAATCAAACCAGACATCATTAGCATTCATGGATTTGATAATGTTGGACGACAAACCATGGGCACTATAACTCTACCTATATAGGTAGGATCTGTGATTGTTCCTACCCTGATTCATGTCATGCCTAGTTCTTTATCTTACAACATGATTCTTGGTAGACCCTGGATCCATTCTACTTTACATCATTCAATTAAATTTATAGTCAATGGTAAACTTCATACTATTCACACTGATCCTGAACCAAATAACTATTTACATATTGAAACATAAAAACTAGTTTACAATCATATGAGCTTAAACAATTTGTGAGGTGATCTATCCATGCCCCTTCCCACAGATAATGTTATGCAAAACTATAGAACATCGAATGCACTCTTTGGTGATGATTGGGGCCCATTAGATTTTAATCCTTGTAGTATAGGGGAATATAAAATTAATAGCCTTGAAAAATCAAAAGTAGCATCAATCTCACCTAAGCACTCTTTTGAAGCATCTAAGAAACCTAAAGTCCCCTTGGTCGAAAATAAAAACAATACTCACTTATACCACAAATTACAAGACATATGAGGCTTCACCATCTTCTAAGGAAATGACATCCCTTTATGGTCAAGGATTTAAAATCCTTTATAACAATTGTAAATATCTAGGTAAGGGATGTGGTGTAAATCAACAAGGGATTCGAGTACCTATAGAATCTACTTCAACACATTACTCAAGTGGCATTGGATATAATCCTTTTAAAGAAAAGAAAGCTTCCTGACATCCTAAACTTAATGTTAATTCAACAAGATCAAAACAACATGACAGATATCTTAGATATTTATATTCTTAACAATGGTACCCTAACAGGTAAGTATCTCTAATCCTTTATCTATCTCATGATGTGCTTCCCTTGTGATATGTTATGTGTTGTTTAGGCCTCCTGGGATGACCCCTGATTCTCCCGTAAGGTTTGGGATACTAGGAGACCACCTTTGTTGTGACCTTCTTCTATTTGTATCATCATTCTTCTATATTGCTTCTCTCTCTGATTTCATTGTTGTGTGTTGTGTCTTATAGAGATAGCATTGCAGTTGGTGACTTGGGGACACCCTCCTATGTGATTGTCCCTAAGACACTTATTTCTCCTCTCTTATTTATTATTTCCCTTCCTCTAGTGTTTCTATGTAGCGGGCGAATGACAAAAAACATTTATAATGATGCAGACCTAGCGTCCCTTTAGCAAGAAATAAAAAAATGGACTTAGTTACTAATATGATGATGGGGTTGTATATTTTGTCCAACGCTTGGATAGTAGAAGCATTCTGTGCTTTCTGCATAGTGATTCTAATGGTATGCTATCTCATTTACAAACCTTAACAATACTACTACTTTGTGCACCTTTGTTTGTCTTTGAATCTAGCCTTAGTGGTACTCGATTTAGAGAGCTTCATGATGTAGCCCCACGGTTATCCTCAAACTCTAAATTCATAGTATAACCTTGTCTTTGCATGGTTAATCATATGCATTGATGTTGTTGTTTATCATGATGTTGTAGACACTAAAATTTTTCTTGCAGGGATGTGTTTGTGGGAACATTTGGTGATCCTAAAGTACATGTCACCTCTGGGGGGCATGGGCTTTGCGAGAATCTATGTTCCCTTGTGTGTTTTCTTTCTACCTTAATGTGCTTGATATCGATACTTGATATCAACCACCTTAAGGTGGGGGCATATATGAGGTAAGTTGTCTGTTGTAGATGTTAGCTATGTGCTTGTCCTTAGATGTAGTTTAAAGACCTGTGCGATGAGTGCATCCTGCATCTGGAGTTTATTTGCAATTAATCAATCAATCATTTAAGCCATCTATGGAGGTAGGATATCATGTATATCCTTTTTATCTTAAGCCCTCTGTGGAGGTGTGGATGGTATATTTCTCAGAGCAGATTACATCATCCTATCATTTTCAAAAGTCCTTTGTGGAGCTGAGGAGCGATTCTGTGACTAACTCAACCCTTAAGCGTGTCTTCGATGATTGTTGTGGTGAAGCCCAATTAGTAGTGTGTGCCTATAATGTGAGTGAGATGGTGATGAGCCTAGAAATAGGGAACACTCCATTGCTTGTCTGTTGTTCTTTCTTCATGTCTTCAAGTGTGTGTGTTTGGCGTGCTTGATTTGTGTGGCATGTTTGTTGCCCCATATGCAGTTTAAAGACATGTGTGATGAGTACATCCTACATTTTGGGAGGTTTTGTGTGTCTTGCATGTGTGTTACCCCATATATGTAGTTTAAAGACTTGTGTGATGAGTACATCCTGCATTATGCGATGAGTACTTGCATTTGTATTTCATATATATGAGAAAAAGAAAATAAAATAAATCATTCTTGTCTTCTATGCATTAATGTGTCTTCTATGCATTTTCTATCTTCTCCATGTTCCGTGTGACTGTAACTATCTTCTCTATGTTTTGTGTGCCTGTTATTGTCTTCTATGTGATTGGCATGTCTTCTCTATGCTTGGCGTGTTTTCTGTGTTTGTGACCATACTTTAATGCATGTATTGGACTTGTGTTTATACATACATTAAAGTGGGGGCTAAATATAACTTCAAAAAATGTCCCCTTGGGGGCTTTTCCCTCTTTAGGTTTAGGTCTCGGGTCTTTTATGTGCATTTAGGACATCTTACATCATAATTTGACATCCTGATGGAATGAACCCTAGGTTTTATGGTAAATAGGACCTAGGGAACCCCTTGAACCTAACCCTGCACAAACTAGGGGGGAGGACTTGGGCACCTATGCCATAGTCATGTCCTATTTTGGGTCAGTCCCAAATTTTGTGTGTTGGCTTGTGACGGTGAATTAGGTCCTATGCCAACATGACAAGTTTGCATTCCGAAATTCTTAGCAGGAATGTTTGTAGTTGCATATAAAAGCATGTTTAGGCATTCATTTAGAAACTAGATTGTTATTGTGAACTTTATGCATTCTAAAGGTGATTCAAGGATTTCATTGTGTTGCAAGAGAAGATTTGTGTTGTCTATGTGTTTGTGTTTGTAGATTTGAGCATCCATTTCCTCATGGAATGAAGAGCTTCTTCCTCTCATGAGATCTTCACTACAAGGTGACATTTATTATGTTTGTGATCATTTATTCATTTGGATTTTTCCTCTTCCTCACAAGGGCACACACTTTCTATCTGACAAAGGTGTTTGGAAGACTTAAGTGTCCTTTCGGGGCTTTACTGAGGCAAGCTCCTCAACACCACAACCCCATCTGAAATTTTTCATTGTTGCAGGTTATAGGTTGATGATGCAGACAAAGTGAAGTTGCAGGAGGGCACATTGGAGTGTCAGAATTATAGAACAAAAGGAAAAACAACACCCTAGACTAGGGTGCCCATTCATTAGTCCTCAAGTTCCATGACAGGAAAATATCTAAAACAACATAAACAAGTTATAGACTGAGTTTCCAGATCTCAATAAAAAGTAGGGCCTTGGACTTGGGCACCTGCTCCTTTGTCCCCAACTTTTCTGCCTTGGAACCCCAAAAATAGGTGCACAATTATTTGTTATTTAACATATTTCTGCAGAAGCATTTTCTTTTATTCATCTGTTTACTGTCGTTTTCACATAATTAGGGTTTTGATGGATAATTGAGCATAAGAGAAGGAAAATTAGTAATCAAACACCCTAATTCAAGCTTCCCTACATTCGTGAGTAACCAAGAACTTGATAGTGCTCTTCCACTCAATCCAAAGGTCCTTGAATGTAATTGGTGAAAGGAGGATTCAAACCAAAACTAAATAATCCAAATTTTACCCTTTACAGATATATTGATAAAAGAGTGTCTGCTCTTAATTCTAAGTGCATCTAGAATTGTGGCAAGTAATGATTAATGATAAATGATATTTGATAAATGAAATCTACTTAATGCAAATATAATAGATTTACAAATTGATTCTAGATATGAATAATAAGGAAATGATATCAAACCCACATATATTAACACTAATCTAGAAGGATTGACAAGGGTTAGAGGAGAAGTTACTAGGCTCTCATTGGAAGACTATCACATTCAAAGAAGGATACAAATCATGAGCAAGAACCCTTCAGAGAGTGTAAGGAGATGAATTTAATCACATCAACAAAGAAATATGCGACAAAGCAATAAGCATACAATAATGATAGCACAAATAAAATAGTTGTGAGAAGAGATTTCAACAAGGATTTTATAGCATGAAAGTTGTGTATTTTGAATGGAAAAGTGATGGGGTTTTATAGAAGTGAGAGGTAAAAGGGAGCCATTTGGGCATAGATAGGTATGCATGAAAGCTAGAAATGCCATGCAAACAAAAATACACATTCTAAAAATGGTTGATGGATTGAAAGATAGTATTGCGACACCAGTGTGTCATGCAGATGTCCATGTCTAGTGCTTCTATCCCTTCAACTTCACTTCTTAGAAAGTCCAAGTTACTTAGGGCATTGCTAAGGTCAAGGCACTTTTATAGTTTTGGGATATGGAAAATAGAAAGGGTCAAAACAACACCTAGGACACATCTTTGTGGCTTGAGGGTAAGGCTATGGCTAGAAAGTGATCCTAAAAAACACACTAGGGGAGTGGATACTAAAGCAAGTGCCAAATAGAATGTGAAATTGTGGGTGCGCATAATTTACGACGTCACATTTAGCCCCCACTTTAGCAGACATATGACACTACGTGAATATGCAAGCTATAGTATGAAATAACATAAATAAATACTTTACCCATGTCTTGTAGAGGATGCAAAATATCGCTAAGTGAGAGGTGTGGATGGTCCAACTTAGGATTTTGAAAAACCACAATGTTAGGCCAAAAAAATCTGCACATGAAGCTAATGTATATACATATAAATATAAACAACATATTCATAGAGGAGAAAAACACACAACAAACAAAGAGAATTCTGAGTCAACAAAGTGAAAGAGGCCTCAATGTGAAAGGTTGTCTCAATACCATGTGTCATCCCCAAAATATAACAAAGAAAGCCAACAAATAGAGGAATTCTTAAATAGAGATAGAAGATTATAATGAGTTGATTGATTGCTTCAAGGAGAGAAGCCATAAAGATAGACAAGGATCAATCAATATAAACAAAGAAGAGAGTACATGACTTGAGACACTAGCTTTCTCTATCACTAGGGGTCATAGAAATAACAATACTATCATGGATCACTGACTAGCAAGCTGCATTATGCTAGGTGAGCATGAGTGTATAAGTCATTTGAGGCTTACGGACTAGAAAGCTGCATTAAGCTAGGTGGCTCACATGCTACCAATGCCTCAAGGAGTGTACCAAAAACAAATGCCTCAGGAAGCATATCAAAAGCCAATGCCTCATGGAGCATATTAAAACCAATGCCTCAAGGAGTGTATTAAAGACCAACTCCTTAGGGAGTGTATCAAACACCAACACCACAAGGGGTGAACGCTTCATGGAGCATTAAATAAACAATACCACAAGGGAATGAATTGATAAGCTACACCTCAGGGGGTGAATTGATAAACTACACCTCATGGGTGAATTGATAAGCTACACCTCAGGGGGTGTGAATAAAGAAGGGTGAATGTATGGATGCACACGTGAGGAGAATATATGCCCCCCGTAAAATATTAGCATGTTTAATATGCAAATATTTTAAGGTAAAGAAAAGGGGAAGATAGAGGGAGAGATCCTTATAAATAATGCATATCCCTTGAACAAGTTGTCTCTACCCCCCAGAATACAGGTGAGGACAACCATGAAAAAGAATATTGTGTTGTTAATAAAGGTGAAGTATGGTTGCACATAAGATTGTACCACCATGGATGGCAATGAGAAAACAAAGAAAGCTACAGGTGCCACATAGTGGGTAGCAACACAATAGTCTCATGAGAAAATAGCAAAAGAACTGTTGATGATTAAAATTGTGCAGGTTCCAACACCAACATGGGAAGTTTCAAGAATGTGGGACTTGACTTGAAACAACCTCCATATTTTAAAGAAGCTGGCTCTTCCTATTTTAATGGGGCATTGAGTAAAAAGAAAGAGAGAAATATGATTATAGATACAATAAGTAAATCTAAACTATGGTGATGCGCCTGAGTGAAATGTATTCCTTCAATTAGCATAGTGAACCAATCCTTAAGATGCAACTATATTAAAGAGTAGATACTGGATGATTAATATGAACAGATATAAATGAATAAGGTCAAAGGCTATACTTAGACAAATTTGCAAAGACACAGATAATATCAGCAAGGTCATAGAATAGAGTTCCTTTCATTAATATTCCAGCAAATACAAGAGGCACATTAACATGCATAGGTATATTAACCTTCTTATCAAAAATAACAAAATTAAGGCAAATGATACAATCTGGTCACAACACAGTCTCTGAATTCTCTATTTAATTCTTGATAAAACTTATCAAAACTAGATCCTTATTCTATTACAATTACTACATATATATAACCACAAACTTGACCAAAGATTTCCTGCAACAACCTAAATCTTCAATGGCGAAATAGAACTGGGGCTAACTGGGGATCCTCGATCATTGAGATCTCCTGTATCTGCTACTGCTTTATCTCATGCGCTCATTGGTTGAAATAAAATATGTGGCACTCTAACTGTATTATAGCTGAGATACATGGTGACACCCACGGGCTTAAAAATTAAAAGAAAATGTGACACATGGCACCGTCTACTCTACTTAGAACTGAGATACGTGTTTCTCTCCATTGAGCGCTTAAAAAATGTATCTTTATGCCTGAGCAACTCATTGTTATGACATCTGTCACCATTTGCAACACTTAGAGGCTGAGATATAATATAATGGGACCCACTACATATGTTACTTACTATCCACACAGAGAAGTAAAACTAAGACAGATGGTGCCTTCTGCATGAAACAAAACTGGACACGTGGCACTATCTGGCAAAACAAGTAACTTATGGAAAGGGTTCGATGAAACTTCTAGAGACTAACACTTGTTGCACTCTTGTGTGACTGAAAAATATAATGCCTCAACTTGAGAGCATTGAAATAAAAGAATTCTCTCCTCCACTGTCGCCACATGGTGCTCTCCGTAACAAGTATAAAACTATGTCTTAAAACTATGACCCACCATATATATATTGGTACTAACAAGCTTTGAATAAAAGAAGATACACGCAATAGCCTCTGCTTAAAGCCTAGATGACACATGGAAACTTCCTCTAGCAAGTGGCACAAAAAGAAACCTTTAGGAACTACCTCCGGTGTTAACACGTGGCAAAGCCTGCAGCAACTATGAAACTTTAACAAAAAGAAACTGCTACCCGAGAGGTGGCATGCTCCGTTACTTCACTGAAAGAAAAGAAACACGCGGTAGCTTTCGCATAAAACTTAATACCGCTTCCTTTTGTTGTTTAGACACTTGGCGAGATCCGCGCACAAGAACATACATTGTCACAAATATAAAAGCTGCTGAAACAAAATGTAGAGTTTTTTAAGCTCTACAAGAACCATGAACCAGATAGAGGCCATGCTTAATATCATTTGTCATGTAGATAAGTGATAGGTGCTGTAACGAAATTGTTGGAAGGTTGGTGCCTTTGTCCCTTGGTTGTTTAGTGCTAGCCTTAAGATTTGTAACATGGATTAACCACCTCCCATGCTTTGTATATCTCTAGTGTTTGTATCAGGTATTAACAGGTTGATCTTTTGGCGCAATGGCAAAACCTTGGGCCAACAATTGGTATCAAAGCCCTGGTTCAAATCCCTCAGTTGAGCTAGGAGGGATTGTTGGAAGTTTGGTACCTTTGTCCCTTGGTTGTTCAAAACTGACCTCGAGATTCATAGCATGGATTAACCACTTCCTGTAGTCTGTATATCTCTAGTGTTTGTATCAGGTGTTAACATGTCGATCTTTTGGCGCAACAATAAAACCTTGGGCCAACATAAATAACTTGCACAAAAAAGAAATATAATAAGAAATATACCATAAATACTTGATAATAAATGAAAATAACAAGCCAATTCAAGGGAGAAACCCTCCAAATATCTGCAATAAGAACACAATTTGTAATATGATGATCACAAACTTCCATTAGCTTCTATATATACCTAATTAGGCCTTGGCTACCACCCAGACCAACTTACATACTTTAATATAACCCATAGGAAAATCTAATAACCTATAATTGACTATAATAATAATTATATATCATAATTAAGAGAACTAAGGTAGCCACAAGCCAACAACTCATAACCCTATACACACTATTAGCACCTGAAAAATGCAACTCCTAGACATGCATATTTTTACCCCAAGATCCATAAAAACTCCTACTTTTGCCTTTGGATTTTAAACCCATTATTTATACCCAATCTAAGACATGTTCCATGGGTTTCCCTCAAGAAAAATTCTATGTTCCCCCTATTCCTTATGTTTTCTTCCCTTGGAAAAAAATCATGAATTGCCAAATTTGTCGACTAGGTTCGCGGGTTTGTGATTTTACCGATTTGTCAATTTACTAATAAAGAGGTGGAAAAGGGAAGTTTGAAAGAATGTTGATGTCTTCTTTGGAAAATTGTTCAATTTAAAGTGTTTGTCAGTGAATCGACAAATTTGTAAACTATCGATTTTGTCGATTGAGTTCATGTGTTCATAGTTTTGCCAATTTGTCGATAAGGTGGAAAAAGTGGCAAAGGCAGAGGAAAAAAATTCTAAGTAAAGAAAGAAGAGCCAAGTTATTTTCAGTGAAGTTAGAGGTTCACAAACTCCCAAGTTTGCCAATAGAGGTTTCATTGACAACATTTGGCTAACTAAAGGAGGTTCTGAAGAAGAAGAAGGGAACACAAAGATAAGAAAAGTGGAAAAGTTTCTAAGGCAAAGTTTTAAGGGGAGGTTTAGGCTTTGTTGGAAAATTGGTAAGTTCACAAACTACCAAACTCACCGATTGAATCTACGGGTTCACAATTTTTCCAATTCCTCGATAAAGAGACCAAAGGGCAAAAGAAATAGAAAAAGAACAAGTCATAGAGAAAGAAGAAAAGGAAAATTCACCTCTAGAGGATTTTCCTGATAACAAACAGAAAGAGAAAGACGAGACAAAGGGTCTTTGTCAATAAAAGAGGTGGTTCATGAACCGGTAGGTTCGCCGATGGTTTAGTTCGTTGGCAAGAAAATTTGCTGATAAAGGCAAAAGGGAAAGAAGATGAAACAAAGATGAATGAAAAGGATAAGGCATAGTTCGTGAAAGGAATGATTCATTGATAAGACAAAAAAGAAAGCAAGAAGACAAGTTGACAGAGAAAGTGGTTTGTGAAGGGAGAATTTCATTGACAAAGGAAATTTTATGTAAGAAGGATGGTTCACTGATGGTTAAGTTTGCTGATAAGGCAATTTGCCAGTAGGATCCCAATGGAGAAAAAGAGGCGAGTTCATGCTAGAAGGATTTTTTTGATAAGGAAAAATTAAAATGTAAAATCAAATGTGAAGCATGAAGAATAAATTGTAGTAGTTTAAATGTTTTAAAGTGTTGTAAAAGTTTCAAAAATGGCATGACTTCCTAGGTGCCTGAGAACATGCCTCCACAGGTGACGCACTGATTACTGGCCAATATCAAGTTGGTAGCTGAAATAGTGCATGCCTTCAATGCATAGGTACTTAATTTTAATGAGGAAGGTGGAGTGTTTCAGTGGTCAATATATTTCTGCAGGACCTTCTAAGGACAAAATCAGTGCACATGACATGGGTATTCAAGAAAATTTGCAAATCTTTTGACATGGCTCTGGGCTGAATTTATTGCAGCATGGGCTAGGCGTGTTGACCTAGTTTCAATGCCCTAGGGTGCATAGTGAATGAAGAGTGTTATATATATACATACAAAAAAGATGTTTTTAGGGTTGTTTGCTAAACCCATTGTCTGATCAGGAAATCCTAAGGGAGATTTTAGGGCATCAAGTAGAGGATAATGTCTGAATAGGAAATGGTGGGATATGTCTAGTGAAAGGGAGGAAAGATTTAATTGAATATTCTCATATTGTGGTATGTCCCCATGATAGTTTGTAATGATTCAGGGGGATATTTAATCACATTTTTGTATTCTCCTTTGCCACATTTGCTGGCATGAATGTAAAATATGTTAGATAATGTGTGACAACATTTAATCATGCAAGTCTTTTGTATGTGTCTTTCTTCTATTATGTATGGATTGTTGTAGTTGTATTTGGGATAATTAAGTATGTCCAATGGAGTAGGCACCGGTCCATATTGGGGATGGAGTAATCATTATTTTTAGTCAAACTCTCATCTTGTTATCTATAGGAGTAGGTATAGTTTAGAGTTCTACATGTTGCCCATGATTTAGTGTAGTAACCAGGGATAAATCTGAAGTGAAGGAAACTATTATAATCATTGGTGAATCATGTACATCATGCCTACACTGTGTATGTTGTGTATGCAAAGTTAAGTGGAGTCATCTCAAGTAACATGATACTATTATGATTAGGTCCAAGTGCATAGTCCAATAATTAGGTTAATTAGAGGCCTGTGTAGCCATTTTGTCTTGACCTAGTGACAACTTTGGGGGTTAAGTGTATATTGGGTATGGTTGTGTTTGTTTATTCATCTTCAATTTCATGCCTCTAGGAATATCGCTCCTAGGTTTAGCTGAGCTTGAAGTGTAGAGGAGTATATCCACTCATGTTAGTTGGCCAAGATCACCCTTGACTTGTTGATAAACCTTTTTCAATCACCTTGACACCTGTGGCCTTGGTGATTGTGAAATATTTTAGGATTTTGTGTTGCATTTATTTTGGGAACCAACATTTTGATGCCATTGTTAGGGTTGTAATATCCTAGTTTAGATTTTGAAAGACCTTTGCAACACAGTTACTAAACAAGTTTGTAGTTATTGCTGGGTGTAGTTTGTTATGTGTTGAAGTTGGTAGCCTACGAACTTACAACATTTTGGCACCACTACCAAGGATGAATTGAAAGGTTAAAGAATTTGTAGACCTTGGTGCTAGTAAGTATGTAGTTTACATTTTAGCATGTTTGGGTAAGTTGGCAGCCCATTAACTTATACCAACATTTTGGTGTCGTTGCCAAGGAGACAATGTTGTTGGGTTAAAATCATTTGGAGACTCTACTGGTGAGTTGAACCCAGAATCAATTTGTGGCCTTGAAGATTAGTCACACTTCAAGGAATTGCTTTTTGGAAGAGGTGGTGACTCTATTATCAAAGAACAAAAGTTTGTTACTATTGTACCTTGGTTGTTGTTGGTGATCTGAATGTTCCATCTCTTGGGTTTTTTCCCAATTGAATGTTTCCTAAGCATCCCTACAAGGTAGCCATCACTTGTCAACAAGATTCTTAGGCCAGGGGCCAATAGTACAAGAGACAGACTCTATAAATATCTCCTCTCCATCTTCAGGCTCTACAAAACCTAGGGGGTATTCCCTATTCAACATCTATGAAATAAATCTATGAACTTGAAGGGATATTGATACAAAGCAGATGAATCCTCTCTAATACAGACCAAAACTATGAAATAAGTGCAAAAGAGGCTAGCTTTAGGCCTTATATTCAGTTGTGAACCAGAAGATTTGAAACCTAAAACTACTTCTAAAATCCTAAAGGTTTATGATTAAGATTTGATTGTATTCTATGTTTGGATGCAAGATTAGGGCTTTGATTTATAACCTCAACACAAGAAAAAACTGGTACCTATCTCAGGGCATGGAGTCAAATAGACATATATATGTGAATGTTTACCATGAAATCAAAACAATAATCAAATTTCAAGGGGCTTTTCTAGTATCTACCTTACAAATACTACCCAAGATTGAGTATTCAGTTATCTTTGCTTGCAAATATCCTCACTATAATGTATTCATCCCAACACTTAACCTAAAACATTTAATTTGTTCCTTGAACAAAAGTAGAAGATTAAGCATTCACCATAGAAAACCTATGTTCCAGAACCTTGAATAACCCTTAGTTATTTAGACTCAGAAGAGGAACACACACAACTTGGAGACAAATAACAAAATACATGCAATAAAGCATTACTCATTTAAAACATGAAACTGATAAATTTATGCATAAAACATTCAACATACAACTCATAAACTTACAAGACAAGAGATAGAGAAACCCAACAAAATTGTATTTTATTACTTCTCTAGAATTTCCCAAATCTTCAACAATAGAAATGAGTAACATAGTTCCTTTTTATCAAGAACATGCACTCAACATTAATTACATTGCATTTCAAATTGCTTTGGATATAAAAGAACCGCCAAAAAGGCATTGGGGAACATTAATAGCACTAGAGGGAAGAAGAAGAGAAGAAGGTAGTTAGACTTTGGAAAGTGTGTGGCTGCTTGAGGGTTTGCCTCTTTAATGTTGGGAAGATGGTAGTTGGCTTGTCAATCATTTGAACCAGATTTGTCCTTCCACTCACCATATGTCTTTTCAGATGGACAAGGGAATGAAATCATTTATGATATTTTGCCATTATGATCAACATATTTAGCATCTAGTATACTCTTTACATTTTTGCCAAATAATTCAAAAGTTATCTCAACCACATGCAACCTATCAAGTGACCAACTTAGCACCTGCATGGTTGCATCACCCTTATCAGAACAAGTGAGAATTGATTGATGACCATTATAAATAATTTCCTTCTTCTTTGCCAAACTTTTCTCCAACCTCAATTGATAATTGGCCACATCCTCAAAGTGACCTAGCATATCAGCCACCATTTTTAATTCAGGGGGTGCATTTGCATCAAATTTGGCACACCTAAGGAAATCCTTGATCTCTACTGTTCTTGGTAGCCACTTATCCTTCATACTTGATAGCCTTTGCTTATCATACGCATGCTTCTTGTAGGCTATCCTCAATAGTGAGTAAGATTTTAGTCACTCTATTCTTGATCAAATTGGTGGCTATATCCTTACTTTTCTCTCCACTTCTTCTTTCAGCTTCTTATTTTCCTCCTTCAATTCTTTGATCTCTAAAAGAAGAGGTTGTGTACCAATTGGCAATGAATTTATAGTTTGTATGATGGGAGGGGTATGAGATGGACTAGTCTCCAATTATGGCTGCCTTTCATATGTGCTCAACCTAGCCATAGCCACCGTATATTTCTCTAATAGCTCATTGCAATCCAGCTACAGTTTGGCTATCACTGCCTCTGCAAATTGTGCATTTTGCACATTTAAACTGATAGCTTGAGGAGCAGGGGTGTCTAACACCCTCTTTATTATCACATTGCTAGTTAATTCATCTAAACCAACCCTTGGTTTCTTGTCACTAGGGACCAAAGCCCAGATCACCAAGGTTTCAAACCTTGGATCAAATACATCACCTTGCATAGCTTTGCTAACCTGATCTTCTATGACATCAGAGTCATCTCTTGTAATTGTATCAAATGTAATAGCATCTGATAATGTCCAATGTGGTAGCAATAGGATTTTACTTTAGGTCACAAGTGCTCTGCCCTCCTCAAGAGTCATCGCACTGATGTCTTTAATTACTTCATCCAAAACCCTCTTAGTAATGGTATCATATTCTAAGGGGTCTGCACCACTTTTTGCTTCTTCAATTCTTCTCTGAAATTCCTCATTTTTGGTCCTTAGTAAAAATGACCTGAACTCAAGAGTGCTGATGAATACATCATCTGAAACAAATTGATTCTAGGCCATCTTCCTCACATCCTCTATATCAACTTCATTATTGACTGTGGACCTTGTCAACTTATTTTCTGGTGAGTAGTAAGGCATTATCCTTGGTGGGGAACTCACTTGATGAGGGGGCTCCTAAACCTACTCTTCTATTGCTCCTTCCTCTAGATTTACAACCTCTATTTCTTTCTATGTCTCAAGATGACTAACTTTGGCTCTCTTTGGAGCATTGGAATTGGGAGATTCCTCCTTTCTAACATATTTTCCCCTAGAGCTGCTTGGTTGGTAGGAGGGTCTCTCCTCACCTGGAGGCACATTAGCTATTAGCTCCTCTACCTTAGCAAAGATCATCTCTATTCTCTTTATGGGGTCTTGTATCTCAATGAAAACCCCAAGGTAAGTAGTATTGACATTTTTTTTCATTTTATTTCCTCCATCACTGCATTCCCTTTTTTCCTCATAGAATATACCTTTTGCATTGACTGGCAATTCCTTACTTTGTCCTCATCCAAGAGAACATGGCCAGGGTACATAGGCCTACTAACCTTCAATCTTGTATCATGAATGAAACCCTCAAGGTCAAAGAATCTCACCTACTCCATGTCCTTCCTGTAGTATTGAAGCATGAAGCCTATCTGATCCAGCCCATTCTTATCAATTTTTATAAATCATGGAACCTTAATGAAGTAGGGATGAGTGATCCCTTTTTGTGCTTCCTAAAATGCTCCTTATTAGCTTCATTTAGTTGCCTAATAATTTCCATGAAAGCCAACCTCTTGGGCACAAATTTTGGTAGAGAAAAGGGTACAACCTCACACCCATAAATCCTGATGTAAGTTATATTTTCACGTAGGAACCAGTCTCTCCAATTATGATCTATGTGCAAGTGTGGGGCTCTCTCCAATGGTTTCAAAAAATCTTTAATTTCCTTTGGTATCCTATCAGCTGCAAGTTCCAAGAAACCTAGTACCTTTCTCGCAAAATGCTCCTCAAATGTAACATAGCTTGCATATTTAAAATGCATGTCTATCATGCAGGTCCACATTTGCACTAGCATCATGTTGCCCTCTGCATCAGTCATCTTCACATGCAAATCCTTGCTTTAGTAGCTAGATAGAGAGAACAAGATCATATGACACATTAATGAATACCATGTGAACTTCACATGGGGGGCTATAGTATACATGTTCTTTATTGCCATCATTTGCTCATGCATTTTCTTTGCCAGATATCCTACATAGTCATATGGTTTTTTGGCTTCATAATCCTAAATGTATACTGCCATCATCATCAGAGCTACTAGTATTATATTTATTGCATCCCTCCCAAACACATGACATAAACTATGATAGGTTTTGACAAAGTACTCCATGAACAAATTACAATGGAAGGGCTCTTCTTCCCTATTAGAAATCTTTATCATGCCTCCATCGACTCCCTTAGGTCTATGCATGGCTAGATTGAAAGGTTTATAGGCATATCTAATAGTTTTGTACTTTTCTCTGAGGGCATTCAAATCAATGGGCATACTGGCAGTTGGGTCTAGATTAAATATAGTTGAAATATATGCCTTTGTAATTCTAATTATAATACTATCATTGCCAAACAAGACAGACATGGTTTTGGGGTCATACCTACTTGCTATTGCTCTGACCAGGTCTAGATTTACAAAGACATTAAGGAAATTAACTTAGCCAAATCAAGTTTCCATGCATGACAAATAGGGGCTCTATATTCTCTTATTCTAGTGTTTAAATAATCTCCAAGTAGACATAGGTATTTTGGTATCTCAACAATCTACACATAAGTCATAAATTTTACCATTTTTTCCCACTTCCCCTAACCGTGTTGCAGGTCTTTTTGATGATCTGGGACACTGAACCATTAGATCTTCATCTAAACTACATTTAGAGGTCAAAGTCTAACTGGGATGACTCATTTTTATGTTTACACAGATGAAGTAGGGTTTTTTGCAACTTTAGATTACTTCCTAATATTTTAAAGCAGTTGAATCGACAAGACTCAGAGGAATGTACACAACTTACTATTTTGGCACTAATAGAGGCTTGAAATTATATTGGCTTGCTTGTTCTAAAGATCCTTTCATTCTGATTGTAGCCTATGCTCTTGAAAATGACAAGGAATGCCCCAATTCTACCTATTTTATGCTGAATCCCTTCACAATTTTTTGTATTAATGGAGGCTATAACAGTCATTACTTTGTTCATGCTGCAAACACATGGAAATATTTCTCTTTTACAAATTTGAATCTGGGTCATCAATCTTTTCCTTACATTTTGCAATCCATGATTTTGATTAGTTCACTAGATTTAACAATCTTTGTCACCTTCTTTGAATAGTCTTCATCCAATTAGAATGGGCTAAATCATCAGTACTTTCCTCATTGGTCACATTGGCTTTTGTCTAGACCAGATATGTGGCACCATTTCACTACATCTCACCCAGAAATAGCCCACCACATACCTACCACATGATGGTGTGATTAAGCCTCCATGCACCTTGTTTATACTTTCCTTTTATTCGGTAGCGCCATGTGTCAACATCTTGTTGCTTCACGATGAATATTCTTCTTAGAAATATTCATCTGCACTGGAGCACAACCGTTAGATCAAAATATCTCCTTTGGACCATTAACATATCAATAGGTGGTAGTGGACTACTGGTAGAGTCAAGATCCTAAATTGGTAAACTATGCAAGCATAGACTCTTGGACATGTGTCCACCTGTCTCGGCATCACAGCGAGGGGATGCCATCATAAAAGATGCTCTGCAACAGTGCAATTTGGGCTTAAATAAACCTTAGGACTTAGGATATAAAGCTTTGATTTTTACTGATGACAGCAGGTAATGGTTAGGCAAAGGGGCTGATCAACCTATGAGTGCTATGACATGAAGTTGTAACTTAAGTGACCGATGACCTACTAAAGGCAGTCAACATAGAAATAGAAAATGAAGTGCAAGACTGAAGGAAAATAAGGTAAAAGGATTTTCTAAGGTAAACACTTGAATACTTTAGACCTAAAACCCTAGACCCTAAGGGGTACCACCACCATCTTAGTATACAACAGCTAGTTAAATAAAGACCTTACACATGGTTTCTTCATTTCCTGGTTTTAGAGTTTGTTGTTCTTGTCATGTTGAAGGAACAAATTTCTATGCCTTAGTTTTTTGTTCAACATTATATGATGTTTTAGTCATGGAAGATTGGTATGGAAATGACTATTCTAGGGTTGTTCTTTTATCCGAGTCTTCCTATGTCTCAGAATCTAGAAACTACATTGGTGTGGATTCCCATGACCATCTTAACAATACATTTTCTAGTCATTGATTTGCATGCTATGCAAACCAAAACTTATATGCACCCATGCAAAATCAAAATAACTTAGCAGTGCAACAACATAAAATTGATAAGACTAAATAGTTGCTAGAGTCCATATGGCAGTAAGAAAAAGATAGAAAATCATATTAGGCTACTAGAGTCTAGGGTGTAGTCTAATGCATCCCCTGCTACTCTAGGAAATCAAATTTCTCAGCCCCCTACTCCTCCCTTAGATCCAATATATAACCAACTAGACCTTTCATAGGTTGACTACAAAACATGAGGCATGCCAACCAAGGTCTATAGCCAATTGGCCAGGTTTGATGGATATGATATTAGTCCCAAATTATTCCTCTGACACCTTTGCTTTTGAAAGATTGGTGATATCATCTTCCTAATCATCCCTGTGCAATTGCATTCTAGATTACTATTGTATATTTTCTATTGTAAGTTGATCATTGTAGAACTAGGGTTTCATGCAATGTAACCTATAGTTTGATAAAAACACTGAGTTAAATCTAATTCATCTATAGCATACCTAAGTACAAGATCTGTAGCTAAGTCCACCTCCATTTGGTAGTGATTTGGATCGGTCTTGTCCATGAATGTTATATGAAAAAAGGGTTTGATTTAGTGTGCATTCTAGTTGTCATCATTCACCTTTTTCATACTAAATTTTTTGGTGAACCCATAGCTGAGAGCATTTGCATCTTGCTAATTCAAATCAGATCTTGCATTGATTCATTACATATTTATCAATATTCATTTGAAAATGTTGCATGATCTTGGGAAAAGTGCATATTTAGGCATTCAAAAAGCTATCATTTTAAAAAGTTTGCATTACAGTTTCAAAAATTCTTTTGCATGATCATATTAGTCACACTAAATGTTCATCAAATCTGATTTGGCATAGGAATCTTGCATCATTCCATATCCTAGATTTGAAAATAAATACTTTTACAATTACCCATTGTGTATTTCAACATAAGAAGATAACATCTCTTTCACATTTTACAAGAAATCTTAAAGTGGTCTATATTTTCCTTTTTGTACAACACCTTAACATTGGGATCACTTGGTTTGTAGTGACAATTGTGTGTTTTTTATCTTTGTAAAAAGCTTCAAAAACCTAGTTTCCTCAAACTAGTGCCTTGGTGTACAAAAGTCTCATGTACATGGCATCCAATCATAACAAGAGTGGTATGGCTCTTCCCTGATCTAATAGGAAAAAGGAAGGATCCCAAACCCATCATATCCTTCACACTACATGAGGTCACTATTAGAGACATTGATGGTCTTCTCTAATAACATCAAGAATAAGTGGAAATCCTACAAGAGGGGTTCTTATTGATCCTAATTGCATGACAAATGTGATCACAGAAGAATATTTATATATGAATTATCTAGCACAAGATACTTATGATCCAACGGATATAATGATAAAAACATATAATGGTTATTTTCTTTTGGTAATTGGAAAGATAATTTTTAATTAATGTAGTTGAAAAAGCCTTGGAAGCATCATTTGTTATCATTTCCACTTTGGATCTCTTTTGTGTGAAGTTAGGACATCCTTGACTAAATCTATGAAAGCAATTCCTTCTACTATTCAAAATTGCTTAAAGTTCCCTCATAAAGGTCAAGTGCATGTTATTCATCATAGTGGATGGAAACCATTAGCCACTCATGGAAACTTCAATTTAGATTATTTTTGGCCACAAACTATTGAAGCGAATCAACCATGATAAGATCAATTCTTCTTAGTATATCAAAATTACAAAGCAAAGAAAATAGTTGAACTATTATATGGCAAAAACACCCCTGGACTATCTCGGTCCTCTAAGGCTACAATGATCCAAACATGATAAGAGAATCTAATCAAGAATTGTCCCATCATTCAGCCCAATCAACTTCTCTTATGTGCATTGTGATAATAGCAATATTCATGCCTTCAAATTATCATAATTATGTGCTCAAAACTTCAAAGATCGAAACAAATTGTATGTGCCAACATATCCTTGTTAAATTTCTGCCTTAAGATTACTGTTTGCCAAGATTACTCCTCTTCTCTTAGATGAAAATTAACTTTGATAATTTCTATCCATTAAGGATTTTTGTTTGTCCCTTTTATTCCTTTAGTTGCAGCAAAATAAATGTATATTAATCTCTTAAAATTGCAACCCTTAAGTTCAAATTAATTGTGTATGTTGTAGCAACAATTTCAGCTATGAAGTAACACCATATCTTGAGAATTTCATAAAACATGAATAGAAGAAAATACTTACAACCCAAATGTTTTTATGCATCCAATAAAGATAAGACACATACATAACCTCCACAAATCCAACTATGAAATATCTCCAACAAACTTTCCAACTATCCACCTCCACAAGCTTACAAATTTATAAATTTTTCATCTAACAAGTCACCATGAACGTTCACCTTCTTTGCCTCATCAAAATGGATGTATTTCCCTTAGAGAATTATCTTTAACATCACCCATGGACATCCTCTTGATGACCTGCAAAAATCAGAAATAAACTTGGGCTCCTCTCTTATTTCCAATGCCTCTTTCAAGCCAAACTTCAATCTATTTATAAGATCTCCTTTGCATAGTTTCATCTTCCTCATTTTGGGCTCCAATGACTCTTGGTATTCCTCTTCTTTCTTGATAGCATATAACTTGGAAAAAGGTAACTCTTAGGATTCTTTTATTACTTTCTTTTATGACTTGGGTGCTTGAAAACTCTTTATTATCCAATCTTTGTCTTCTAGCATGTAGGTGACTAGGATTTTGTCCATATGTAACTTGACTCACCAATCCACCTAATGACCTAATATTGACTCAAACACACATGATATGACCTTTTTTACATCAATTATTATCAAAACAAGACAAAACCCAAAATTGATTAACATGTGCATGAGGGTGCCCCTGCACCATACAATCCCTCCTATCCAACAAATAGAGAGTGAAAATTAGCCTAGGTTGAAGAATTCAACTTGACTAAAAGGAAAAGGAATTTTTTCCTAGGTTCCTCCTCCACCATCCTTACAAGGATCAGGAGAAAAAATTCAAGTGCGAAGCTACTCATCGCAAAATCATAAAATAAATTTTGTACGGGCTTCCTCTTCTGAAATGACCAGGAATACAGAAAATCATGAACCTTTGATGGAAGATAAAGAAACTCCCTTGGGAAATATAACTAATAAGACTAGAAGAAATATAAATGCAAGGGAAACAAGAAGAAACTATCAAGCCTTAGCTCAAAAGATGTCCCTAGAAGAAGAGAACACCCCTCTGATAGAAATGGAATCAAAAGAAGAGCTAAAGGAAGAAGTTTCAAATTAGGCCATAGTGCCTTATGTACCACCTATTAAAGATCAAGATTAGGAAGAATATGATTTGATTAAAGAGAATCACTAGTAGGTAAGTATTTCTCACTCATTCAACTACTTTTGATGTAGCACCTCTTTAATTTTCTCTCATGGGTGGCCTCATCTTATGTGTTGTGTTGTATTCCCCCATGTAGTGTTAAATATTTGTTTAGGTCTCTTGGATGACCCTTGATAATCTTGTAAGGTCAAGGATACAAGGAGACCACCTCCATAGTAAAGTTTCTTCTATTTATTTCACTATTCTTCTACTCTCCTCTCTTGTTGCAATTGTTGTGTGTGGTGCCTTGGAGGCATCTTCCCATGTTGTGACCCTAAGTCACTTTTGTCTTCTCTCTCATTTTTCATGATTTCATTCTTTCATTGTACTTGTGGCTCTACTAGTTAGTGGATGATGACAATGAATTTACACTTCTAGTAAGGACCGTGTGTCCCTAATCAAGAAGAACAAAAATGTACCTAGTCCATATATGAGGATGTGATGTGATCATGCATCGTATTGTGAAATTGTTATAACAAGCCTTTGTAATACTCTAAATCTACTTCTGTGCACTTTGAATTGGTTTTGTCTCACCTTGTAGCTACACTCAGTTTTGAGCTACCTGAAGTATAACCTCATGGCTATACTCGGTTCCAAACCTATAAGAATAGCCTTGGTTTGTTTGAATGATATGTTGCCTTATTTCTATACGAGTTTCATGAAATGATTTGGTTATCATCTTAGAATATATTTTCTAAACAACGCTTATTATTTGATCAATGGTTGTTAGTAAATGATATTGATGTGCTTCTATTGTGATTGTTGGGAACAATTCAATGATTGTAAGCACATGTCACTTTAGGGCATGGCTTTACGAAAGCTTTTGTTCCCTCACCTTACCTTAAACATGATTACTACTGGAAAGTAGAAGCAACCACTTTAAGGTGGGGTATATATTATGGTAAATGCTTGGATATCTTAGACATGATAAATTATGCTTGTGTATACTTTCTTTTCATTATAAGGCATCTCCTTAACACAGGTGGGGTTGTATACTTTGTTTGTGTATTTGTGTATATGTCCTTTTCACTGTAAGGCATCTCCATGATGCAGGTGGGGTCACATACTTTGTGTGCATGCTTCATTTTGACCATAAGGCATCTTCGCGATGTAGGTGGGGTGGCATGCTTTTGAAATGCCTTCTGCGGAATGCAGGATGATGTATACCCTTGAGTAGGTTACACATCATTTTGAAAAAGTCCTCTACAGAGGCAGGGTTGGATCTTGATTTATTCACACTTAAGCATTTTTTTGGTGGTTGTGGTAGTGTAGCTCGACTGTCAAGTGTGTTTGGCATGTTTTAGATAGCACAGTGCAGTGATGAGCCCCTCCTTATCACCCGTGTTTGCTTTGTATAAGATGTATAGTGGGTCGATGACACACTCTACAGAGCTTGTGTATTCCATGTGTCTTGCATGTTTTATGGAGGTGTGTAGTGATGAGCTCCCCCCACATTATGTGTTTTGTGTGTGTTGATGGTGGCACATAGTGATGAGCTCCCCCCATCGCCAAGTTAGGGTTGTATAATTGCTTAATCATGTCTTCTCTCCATGTATAACTTGTATATTACGTGATTGTGTTCATGTCTTCTCCTTGTATTGTGTGCTTCTTTACTGTATTCTATGTGTTTTACATGATTGTCAAGTGTTTTATTATGTTTGCCTAAGCTTAGGGGCTAGAAATGGTCTTCCAAAGTTAGGGCATGTCTTCACTCTAGTGTTTGATGTGCTTTGACTGTACTTTAATGCACACAATGATTGTAAAATCATACACATATTAAGGTGGGTGCTAAATGTTATGTAGTAAAAAGTGTCCACATGCCTTTTTACCTCCTTGTTTAGTGCCTAGGTCCCCATGATTACATTATTCATTCTAAATGTTCATACCAATGCAAAATTGCCTAACACTAATGTAAATTAGGAATAAGGGGCCCATATTTTATCTTATCCCAGACACAAAAGGAGCCCAAAGACTTGGGAGGCACTACCCAAGTCCCTCCTGATTGGTCCAGGCTAAATTCAAGTTATGTCAACCTGAGACCTTTCAAAAGGTTTCTCCTTGTTGGCTCTTTTGGTTTAATTTCATGATTGTTAGTGAGAAAGCATATATAAGTGTGTTTTTGAGTTCATTTATAACTAGGTTGAAAAGGACCTAACTTGAGATATTGAAGGAAAGAAAGAAAGAGCATTCATTGTGATTCTAAAGTAGATTTGTGTGTTGTTATTATGTTTTGTTGTAGGCATGAAGCTATCACCTATCCAGCTTAGGAGTTGAAAGATATTCATCATTTTAAGGGATCACATAGGTGATATCATTGTTGTTTATCATTATTTGATTCATCATTATCATCTTTGTTTTTAGCCTCTACTTCCATGAGGGCATGCATGCTCTATTAATCAATGGTGTTGGGAAGCTTGAATGCTATCCCAAGATTCGATTGAGGCAAGTCCCTAAACACCATAACACCCAAACTCTCTCTTGTCGTCTTGTGTGTAGGTTATAGGAGCGAGATTTGGAGAATATGAAGATACAGGAAGACTAAGTGAAGATCAGGGTTTTAGGACCCATTGAGAGTTACAACATATTCCTCTATCCAAGACTTGGGTGGTGGCACCCTAATCTTTCAGCTCTTTTTGACTTCAAATCTGACATCAGGGTAGCATTTACAACATCTTTCTAGTTCAGGCCTTAGGCAGATTCCTTCAAGTCCCAAATTAGTCCTATGACACCTTGCTTTTGGGAGATAGGTGCTATCATCTTCCTGATCATCCTTGTGCAATTGGATTCTAGATTACTATTATACATTTACTATTGTAAGATGATCATTGTAGAACTAGGGTTTCATGCATTGTAACCTAGGGTTTGATAAAAAGGTTGAGTTCAATCTGATTCATCTATAGCATACTTGAGTGTAAGATTTGTAGCTGAGTCCACCTCTATTTGGTAGTGATTTGGCTCAGTCTTGTCCTTGAATGTTATATGGAAAAGGGTTTGATTTTGTGTGCATTCTAGTTGTCATAATTCATCTTTTTCATACTAAATAGAAACCAATGGTGACTTCAAACCTAATGTTAAGTTATGTGGTTCAATGAACAATGAGGATGTTGTGTACATGGATGAATGGTCAGATGGATCAGCTTTTGAAGCTAAGTATGAAATGTGTACATAGGTTGGTAAGACATGGGATGAACAAGATAATTGTTTATTGTTTGATTTGATGGCCTCCTTTGTTCCTATTTGTGATGATGAGATAGTTAGTGTTTGCTTGCATGAGGATGATTTAGATGTGGTTGCACTTGATGATAATCGATCAGAGGTAATTGTCGGTGTAACCATGGAGTTTCAGTGTGAAGAGCTTACCCTAGATTGTGAAGATGGTGATCATGTGGATGCATATGAGAACTTATTTGTGTGGTGCAAGGTACATTTTCTTCCTTGTGTAGAATGTGCTTCAAATCAACCGCAAGGAAATAATATAGAAATGGAGGAAGAAGAAGGATGTCATCAGTCAGTTTGCAACAGTGAATATGACACAAGAAGTTTCCAAGATAGACTTGAAATAGAGAGACAATTTGAAGAACATGGTTCTTCATATGAGGCATGCCATGATATTAATTTATGTATTGGTGCTTTAAATTGCATCTTGAGTCATACTTATGATTTGGAAGCTGAAGATTGTAGTAACACATATGAAAGTTGTGTTCAAGAGCTTGGTGGAAATGCAACTGAATATGAGTCTTTCCATTTTGATGTGGGATGTTTACTAGCTCCTAAATGTGTAGCAAGGCATGTTTATGCCTAAGTTTCAACATGTTGTAGCCCAACAAAAAGGCATACTTGAGGTGGAGTCTTTCCAATTTTCTCTACAAGATGAAGTGTCTTCTCTTGTGGATCAATAGTGCATTCAGGCACAATTCTCCTTGCCATGTGAATTGGAGGTGTTTTTTTCCCTCAATTTTCATGAAGAGGTTAGCATGTGTAATAAGCTTACAATTGGTGATGGAGGTTTGCTTCCATCCATGTCTTTTGTTGTTGACCTAAATTTTAGTTTCTCACCCCTTGTTGTTGGTAACAAGCATGATGTAGCATGGAATAGGTCAAGCATCTATTTCTTATGGTTGGCCTACACCAATAATTTCATTAGTGAAGCAGGCCTTGGATCCACAAGCATATGTTGCAGATTGGTGCATGCAAATGAAGGTTTTTAGTTGTTGTAGCTGGGTGAGAAGTATAGATTTGGTTTGAGGAAGATCAAATCCTTCATTCAATGTGCCTTTGATACAGGCAAATAGTTTCAACAGTTTTTTGTAGGGGGTTTCCTGCAGTGCTCTAAAATTTTATTTATAGTCATTTTCCTTTTGTGTTCTCGTGATTATGACTGTTTGTTCTCTTGTATATACACCCTAGTTGTAAATACATCTTGTGTTGTTCCCCCTATTTTTTACCACCTTTAGTCTTCTTAGAGATTTTCTATATCCTTGTTGTGCCATTGCTTGACACATGTCTCCAAGTAGAGCCAATATTATCACCTAAAAATTCTAGTTCTAGACATGCATCTTTTTGCCCCAAGATCCATAAAAAATCCAACTTTTTCCTTTGGATTTTAAACCCATTATTTATAACCAATCTAAGATATGTTCCATGGGTTTCCCTCAAGAAAACTTCCAAGTAAAGTTCCCCCTATTCCTTATGTTTTTTCCCTTGGAAGAAATGGGTCATTTATGACCTTTGTCAGCGAATCGACAAAATCATGAATTTCTGAATTTGTTGACTAGGTTTGCATGTTTGATTTTTCCAATTTGCTGAATTATCAACAAAGAGGTGGAAAAGGGAAGTTTGAAAGAATGTTGATGTCTTCTATGGCAAAATTGTTCAAGTTAAAGTGTTTGTCAGTGAATCGGTAAAGTTGCAAATTGTCGATTTCACCGAATGAGTTCATGTGTTCAGAGTCTTTGATGCAGGAGCATCTAGGGTGTAAGAGCAATCTTGCATCAACCAAAAAAATTGTTGTTTCTTTTAAAATGGGCTAAATTTGGCAGGGTTACTATTTTTAGTAAGTTTGCATTTATGCACGGTTGGATACAAAATCTTACACAGACCTCTAGAATGGTGAATTGAAGCTAATGGTGAAGAAATCACTTCAATATCATTTGTCATTTGTGAGATATTAAAATATCAAATTCCAAAAATCCTATTGAAATATTCAAAATCAAATTTGAGGCATTTAGAGGCTCCGGATGGGCCTAAAATTTGGTGGGAAACCCAAGTAGTCTACCTTTTGATATTGCTTTTACACCATCATCTTTTCGAGTGCTTTCCGAAAAGGTATTATAATTGAAAATCCAATGGTCGGATCAAAAGTTATGGCCCTGCAAAGTTGACCTATTTTTGGAGGGAGATGCAAATTTTGAAATTAAGTTGGTGGCCGCCAAAAAGGGCTATATATGACCATTTTTGGGAACCCTTGGGGTAGTATAGTTAAGGGGGAAGGTGTAGAGTCAAGAAATGGTAGGAAAATAGAAACCCTAGTTGATTGGGGTTACAGAAGGCTGAAGATTCTGGAGTTTAGAGAGAGGGAGCTGTAATGTGTTGCAGCCTATAGGGGATTCATCCTTTAATTGTATTTGGGCTTCTGTAATGTAATGTTTTGCCCATATTAATAAAATATCATTCTATCTTTTGTGTGCAATTTCTGTTATTGTGTGTTTATGATTTACCCCCTACATCAAGTGGTATCGGAGCAAGGGTTCCTAAGTGTGTAGACAAATCACCGACCATGAGGCAATTTGCACCAGGACCTGAGGTTGTGGGTTTGTTACAGAGATCAAGATGCCTCCATGAAGAAATTGTATTGGGAGGAATGCTTTGATGGAAGAGGGTTTTAGAGCCCTGCAAAGACAAATCGATGCATTGCAAGAGAAGCTGCGAAGAGTGTTTGAGCCAAGAATAAGAGAAGAAAGTGAGGATGAAGCAAAAGAGGAGCTATCTGAGGAAGAACAAGAAGATGCAGGAGATCCTGTAGAAGTTAGGTTGTTGAGGGCCATTTCTAATATTGGAAAGAGGCCCAGGATCGAAGTTTCTACTTATTCTGGAGGTTTGAATCGAGAATAGATTATTGATTGGATCAATGACATGGAGGAATATTTTGAGTATGAAGATGTGGAAGACCCAGATCGGGTCAAGTTTGCAAAAATAAAATTGAAAGGCCATGCCAGTATTTGGTGGAAGGAGGTCTAGTTAGAAAGGAATAGAAGAGGAAAAGGAAAGATCACTAGATGGGATTGGATGGTGGAGAAACTAAAGAAGCAATTCATTCCTGTGGACAATGAGATGGAGTTGTTGAAGAAGTTGTCAGGATTGAAGCAAGGCAACAAGTCTGTTAAGGAGTATATACAAGAGTTTCATAAAATTACTATCAGGATAGGTCATGTAGAGCCCAACAAGGAGAAGGTAGCCCGTTACATTAATGGATTGAGGCTGAGTATTCAAGAGGAGCCGAGCCTGGTCAAAATGACCACCATAGAAGATGCATACCAGTTTTCCTTGAAGGTGGAAGTGAAGTTGAATAAAAGATTTGATAGCAAGCAAAGGAGAAGAGGTCAAGGCAGAAGGACTGGTGGAAGACCCTATGGGGGCCAAAATAAAGATTCAAATAAAAGTGAAGAATTCGGCACTAGTCAAAATCAGAAAGGAGATAATACCTATCACCCTCAAGACCAGAACAATGGTGAGCAAAGAGGAAGAGGAAGAGGCAGACCTAGGCAAGGACCTGGATGAGGAGGTTTCAGAGGAACCTATTTCCAATGTGGAGAAGAAGGGCATCAAGCATAGAAGTGTTCGCAACATCAAGGAAGGACAAATAGAAGACCTAAGGGTAATTCATGAGTTGCACATGTAGATGAAGATGTGCAGTCTGAGCATTTTGAAGATGCTAAAAGGGGAGAAACCCTAGTTGTCAAAAGAACTTTGTTGAATGAGGAGAAAGAACCCAATCAGAGGAAGAGTTTATTCCGCACAAGGTGCAAATGTGAAGGTAAGTGTTGTGATATTATTATTGATAGTGGGGGCAATGATAATCTTGTTTCAAAGTAGATGGTTGACAAGAAGAAAGCATCCACATCCATATTGGATTGCATGGTTGCAAAAGGACCATAGAGTTTTGGTCAATGAGTTGTGTTTAGTGAAGTTCAAGATTGGAGACTACCATGATGAGGTGCTATGTGATATCATACCAATGGATGCATGTCATATGCTGTTGGGGAGGCTGTGGCAGTATGATAAGAGCACTTTCCATGATGACCATGCAAACACATATTCCCTAATAAAGGATGGAGTTCATCATAAATTGAAGCCCTTGAAGGAGGTGGAAGAAAAGGTATGTAGTAATTCTAGAATTTGCTTGGTAGATGGTAGAAAATTTTTGGAGGGTATGAAGCATGAGCATCATTGCTTTGCATTGATTCCTAAGATTAGTCAAGAGAAATGTGAAGATGTACTAGCAGAAGTCTCAGATACGTTGGAAGAATTTTAGGATATTATCTCTGATAATGTACCAGAAGGTTTACCACCGGTGAGGAAGATAAGTCACCAAATGGATTTGATACTAGGATCTAGTTTGCTGAATAAGGCAACTCATAGAATGACTCCTGCAGAGAGTGAAGAGCTGAAGAGACAAGTTCAAGAGTTGTTAAGGAAGGGACTGATAAGGGCGAGCCTAAGTCCATGTGCGGTACCTATAGTACTAGCACCAAAGAAAGATAGAGAATGGAGAATGTGTACAGATTCTCAGGCCATCAATAAGATCACAATCAAGTATAGGTTTCTATTGCCAAGAATGGATGACATAATGTACTTCTTGAGTGGAGCCAAGTACTTCACAAAGATTGACCTGAAGAGTGGGTATCACCAGATTCGTATCAGAGGAGACAAGTGGAAGACAACCTTCAAGACAAAGGAAGGTTTGTATGAGTGGTTAGTCATGCCATTTGGGCTAACCAATGCACCGAGCACATTCATGCGGATCATGAACGAGGTATTGAAAGAATTTTTGGGAAGTTTTGTTATTGTTTATTTAGACGATATTTTGATTTTCAGTAAGACTTGGGATGAGCATATGATGCATATCAGAAGAGTTTTGGAGAAGCTGAGGGAGAAGTTGTTGATTAATCTAAAGAAATGTAGTTTTGCAAAGGAGTTGGTGTACCTGGGATTTGTTGTCTCAGAGGAAAGTCTTAAGATGGACCCAGAGAAGGTGAGGGCTATCATTGAATGGCCTATGCCAAGGAGTGCTTCCAAGGTAAGATCTTTTCATGGATTGGCAAGTTTTTATAGAAAGTTTATCAAGAATTTTAGTAGCATTTGTGCACCCCTAACTGAGACAATGAGAGGGGATAGAAAAGAGTTTAGATGGACTAAAGGAGAAAACAAGAGCTTTGATATATTGAAGCAGAAAGTCATAGAACAACCTGTTTTGGCACTTGCAGATTTTAATAAGGTATTTCAGGTAGATTGTGATGCTAGTGGTAGTGGTATAGGAGTTGTTCTGAATCAAGAAGGTAAGCCCATTGCCTATTTTAGTGAGAAGCTTAATGATGCCAAGAAAAAATATTCTATTTATGATCAAGAGTTTTATGCAATAGTTCAGGCTTTGAAGAAATTGAGACATTATTTGTTGCCAAAAGTGTTTATTTTATATACTGATTAGCAGGCTTTGTAGTATCTTAATAGTCAAGGAAAGTTAAATCAAAGGCACTTAAAATGGGTTGAGTTTTTGCAGAGTTATACTTTTGTTTTGAAGCATAGGAGTGGAAAGTCCAACAAAGTTACAGATGCCTTGAGCATAAGGCAAAATTTGTTGACAGAAATGAAGATAGATGTTGTTGGGTTTGATGAGCTCACAAGTTTGTATCCTGAAGATCTAGATTTTGTAGAGGCCTAGAAAGCTTGTTTGGAACCTATTACTTTGGATAGGACAAAATGGTTGGATTTCATAATCCAAGATGGCATGTTGTTTAGAGGAAGCCATTTGCGCATTCTAAGGAGTTCCATAAGAGAGAACCTGATTAAGGAGAAGCATAGTGGAGGATTAGCTTGACACTTTGGTTGAGATAAGACCATTGCTATTGTTGGTGAACATTATTACTAGCCACAATTGTAACAAGATGTGAGGAAATTTGTGCAGATTTGTAGACTGTGTCAGATGGCAAAAGGAACAATTTAGAATACAGGGCTATATCAACCATTACCTATACCAGAGAAGCCATGGGATGATATTAGTATGGATTTTGTTCTTGGTTTACCAAGGACATAGAGAGGACATGATTCCATTTTGTGGTGGTGGACAGATTCTCAAATATGGCCCATTTTATTCCTTGCAAGAAGACTAATGATGCTATTCATATTGCAGAGTTATTTTTCAGGGAGGTGGTGAGATTACATGATCTACCAAAGAGCATAGTTTCAGATCGAGATACCAAGTTTGTTGGTTATTTTTGGAGGACATTGTAGAAGTTGAAGACAAATTTGAAGTTCAGTTTTGGCACACCATCCATAGACTGATGGATAGATCGAAGTGGTGAATAGGAGTTTGGGTAACCTGCTATGATGCTTAGTAGGAGATAAGCCCAATGGATGGGATTTAATTTTACCACAGGCATAATTTGCTTACAACAATTCTGTAAATAGGAGTACTGGTAAATCACCATTCCAGATTGTATATGGGAATAGTCCAAGAAATGCTTCAAAGTTAATGAATCTGGACAAAGGAGAAAAGACAAGTGCCGAGGCTGAAGACTTTGTAGAACACGTGAAGAATTTGCATGAAGAGGTGAAAAAGCACATTAATAAGATGAATGTTTAGTACAAAGCTAAGGCAGATTAGAAGAGGAGATATAAGGAATTTGAGGTAGGAGATGAAGTCATGGTTCACTTGAGAAAAGAAAGGTTCCCAATTGGAACATACAACAAGCTGAAAATGAAAAAATTTGGACCATGCAGAATTTTAAAGAAACATGATTCAGGAAATGCATATGAGGTAGAGTTGTTGAGTGAGATCAACATTTCCCCTATTTTCAACATTGTTGATTTATCAAAATATCATGAAGGTGGAACAGAGGATGGACCAACAGAAGAACAATGGAGCATTCTAGCATCTACTTCAATGGAGGAGATAGAAGTGATTCTGGATAGCCGTGTGGGTAAGAGTACAAGAAATAGGTAGTATATAGAAAACTTAGTGAAATGGAAAGGAAGGCTTGTTGAAGATTCATCATGGTTATCTGAGACTGAGGTTAACCATTTTGGTTTCCCTCTAACTCATGAGACATGATAGGGTCACTTTTCAAATTACCCCAGGTGTTTGATGTAGGAGCATCTAGGGTGTAATAACAATTTTGCATCAACCAAAAAAAAATGTTTCTTTTCAATAAGGGCTAAATTCGGTAGGGTTACTATTTTTAGTAAGTTTGCATTTGTGCACAATTGGATACAAAATCTTACATAGACCTCTAGAATGGCGAATTGAAGCTAATGGTGAAGAAATCACTTCAATATCATTTGTCATTTATGAGATATTAAAATTTCAAATTCCAAAAATCCTATTGAAATATTCAAAATCAAATTTGAGGCACTTAGAGGCTTCGGATGGGCTCAAAATTTGGTGGGAAACCCAAGCAGTCTACCTTTCAATATTGTTTATGCACCATCATCTTTTCAAGAGCTTTCTGAAAAGTATTATAATTGAAAATCCAACAGTTAGATCGAAAGTTATGGCCCCACGAAGTTGACCTATTTTTGGAGGGAGATGCAAATTTCAAAATTAAGCTGGTGGTCACCAAAAAAGGGCTATATATGACCATTTTTGGGAACCCTTGGGGTATTAGAGTTAAGGGGGAAGGTTTAGAGTCAAGAAACGATGGGAAAATAGAAACCCTAGTTGATTTGGGGTTATAGAAGGCTAAAGATTCTAGAGTTTTGAGAGAGGGAGCTGTAATGTGTTGCAACCTATAAGGGATTCATCCTCTGATTGTATTTGAGCTTCTGTAATGTAATGTTTTGCCCATATTAATAAAATATCATTCTATTTTTTGTGTGCAATTTCTCTTATTGTGTGTTTTATGATTTACCCCCTTCATCAGTCTTGCCAATTCTTTGATAAGGTGGAAAAAGTGGTGAAGGCAGAGGAAAATGTTTCTAAGTAAAGAAAGAAGAGACAAGTACTTGTCAGTAAAGTTGGAGGTTCACGAACCCCCAAGTTCACTGACAAAGGTTTCGCTGCCAACATTTCACTGACTGAGGGAGGTTCTGACGAAGAAGGGAAGAAAAAGATAAGGCAAGTGGAAAAGTTTCTAAGGAAAGTTTTAAGGGGAGCAAAAGGTTTTTTCAGCAAATTGGTAAGTTCATGAATCACTGAACTCATTGATTGAGTCCATGGGTCCACAATTTCATTGATTCACCAATAAAGCAACCAAAGAACAAAATAAAGAGAAAAAGAACAAGTCATGGAGAAATAAGAAAAGGACATTTCACCTCCAGAGGAATTTCTTGATAACAAAGAGAAATAAAAAAGAGGAGATAAGGGGTCTTTGTCATTAAAAGAGGTGGTTCGCGAACTGGTAGGTTCATTGACGATTCAGTTCACTGGCAAAGAAATTTGTTGATAAAGGAAAAAGGGAAAGAAGATGAAACAAAGATGAAAGAAAAGGCTAAGGCATGGTTCATGAAAGGAAAGATTCACTGATAAGGTGAAAAAGTAAGCCAGAAGAAAAGTTGGCAGAGAAAGTGGTTTGCGAAGGGAGAATTTTGTCGATAAAGGAAAATTGATGAAAGAAGGATGGTTCATATTGCCGATAAGACAATTTTCCAATAGGATCCCAATCGAACAAAAGAGGTGAGTTTGCACTAGAAGGATTTTTTCAATAAGGCAAAATTAAAATGTAAAATCAAATGTGAAGCATGAAGAATAAATTGTAGTAGTTTAAATGTTTTAAAGTGAGTTTTAAAATATTTGAAAGTGTTGTAAAATCTTTGAAAATGACATGATTTATTGGGTTCTTGAGGACACACCTTCGTAGGTGATGCCATGATTGCTGGCTGATGTCAGGTATTCAAGAAAAATTGTAGATCTTTTGACATGGCTCTGGGCCAAATTTATTGCAACATGGGCTGGGCATGTTGACCTAGTTTCAACACCCTAGTCTGCACAGTGAATGAAGAGTGTTATATATACATATGACAAAGATTTGTTCAGGGTTGGTCACTGAACCAATTGTTAGGTCAGGAAAGACTAAGGGAGATTTTAAGTCATCAAGCCAAGGATAAAGTCTGAATAGGAAATGGTGGGATAAGTCCAGTGAAAGGGAGGAAAGATTTCATTGAATATTCTCATATTGTGGTATGCCTCTATGATACTTTGTAATGATTTAGGGGGATATTTAATCACCGTTTTGTATTCTCCTTTGCCACATTTGCTAGCATGAATGTAACAAAAGTTGGATAATGTGTGACAACATTTAAATCATGCAAGTATTTTGTATGGGTTTTTGTTTTGTTATGTATGGATTGTTGCAGTTGTATTCGGGATAATTAAGTATGTCCATCATATGAAATATATTTCAGAGTTGTATGTTTGTAATTCATGATTTTGTTGATATTTTGTTGGGTGTATTTATCTCATTTGTTGTTTATGACTCAGTTGCCCAATGGAGTAGACACTAGTCCATAATGGGGATGGATCAATCACTATTTTTAATCAAATTTTCATCTTGTTAGCTGTTGGAGTAGATTTAGTTTAGATTTCTACATGCTGTCCACGATTCGGTGTAATAACAAGGGATAAATTTGAAGTGAAGAAAAACTGTTATAATCATTGGTGAATTGTGTACAACATGTCTGTATTGTGTATGTTGTGTATGGAAAGTTCAGTGGAGTCATCTCAAGTAATGTGATACTACTATGATTAGGTGCAAATGCATATTATAGTAATTAGCTTAATTAGAGGCCTATGCATCTAATTTGTCTTGACCTAGTGACAACTTTGGGGGTCAAGTGTATATTGGGTATGGTTGTGTTTGTTTATTTGTGTTCTATTTCATGCCTCTAGGAATATCCCTCCTAGGTTTAGCTGAGTCTGAAGTGTAGAGGAGTATAGCCACTCATATTAGTTGTCCAAGATCACCCTTGACCTATTGATAAACCTCTTTCAATCACCTTGACGACACCCATGGCCTTGGTGATTGTGAAATGTTTTATGGTTTTGGGTTGTAGTTATTTTAGGAACCAACACACTATAGGATTAAAGGCATATCATGCCCCCTCCTCAGAGAAGAATTGTCCTCATCACTTATCAAATGCGGTGGATGCTTTTGTACAAAATCCTCATTTTCCCATGTAGCTTCTTCAACCAGAGAGTTCTTCCATTTTATTTGATATTCTATGATGGCCCTTGTCCTCAGCTTCCTAGTGCATGTTTGAAGAGTCCTCTCAGGATCTAAAACTATTCTTCCCTCCTCATCAAGCTCAGGTAACTTAGTTTGTGCTACAATTTTTTTCCCAATAACCTTCTTCAAGCATGAAACACGAAAAACTGGATGAATTTTTGTTGACATAGGGAACTCCAATTTATATGCTACACTACTAATCTTCTGCAACACCTTATAAGGACCATAGTACTTGGGTGTAATCTTGTTATCTTTCTATTGTTTTTTTAGAGACATTTTCTTATATGGTTGTAGGCGCACAAAGACCCAGATTGCCACTTCAAAAGTCCTTTCACTGCAGTGTTGATCAACTTGTTGCTTCATTCTATTTTGTGCCATTGCCAAGTTCTCTCAAAGACTAGCTAGTACCTCTTTTTGATGATGAATGTATTCTTCAACTGTGTGAACCTTTGGTTGTGCCCGCAATGAAGAGGTGATTTATGGTTGATGGTGCCCATATAGTGCCAAAAATGGACACATCTTGGAAGGTATGGAAGAAAGTATTATATCACCATTCTGCTAGTGGTAGCCATTATACCCATGTCTCTTGTTTATCTAAAGCAAAACATTAGAGATTGCATTCTAAGCATGTTGACCACTTCTGTCTATCCATCCGATTGGGGATGATATGATGAACTACAAGAAAGCTAAGTGCCCAAGCATGACAATAAGTCATTCCAAAAATTACTTGTAAATATAGGATCATGATCACTTACTATGACTTTTGGAGTCCCATGTAGTTTTTGAATAGTATTCATGAATGCTATTGCTATAATGCTTTCTACCATTGGGTGTGCCAAAGAACAAAAGTATGCATATTTGGTGAGACGATCCACAACAACCATGATGACATTTTTTCCTTCAGATTTCGACAAACTTGTGATGAAATTCATAGATACCTCCTCCAACCTCTAAATTGGGATACACAAGGGTTGTAGAAGACTTGGAGTCTAAATTGTCATACTTTTATAAAGGAAACGACCAACGCTGATCCAACTTTTAAACTTGAATCACTAAAAAGTGACAAATATGTTTTGAATTTTGAAATGATGTAAACTAATAAAATATTTATTTTTAATTATATTTTATGTTTGTATTTTTTGAAAAAAATTAAAAAATTATTTGGATATAGTTTTTAATAAATTGACGCTATAATTTAGTTGTTGATAAAATGATGAAAAATGAAGTTACATGAGACGTCAATCTTTATATAGTAATTTTTTTTTCTTCAAATTTTTTGTGTGTATTTATAACTTGAAAGTTTAGTGCATGGATATTTTTTTTCCAATTTGGATAAATATATATTTTTAAATAAATAATAAAATGTGTGTATTAAAACATAGTTGTTTCCATTTGACGTCAACTTTCATATTAACTATTTATCTAAAATAGAAAAAAAAATATACCATCTTGATATAGATTGTTTTATCTAGTGCATCATATTTTTTTTCAAATTTTTTTAATAAGTTTTACTATTTTTCCTTGACATGGTAATTGACCAAACATTTTATGCTGATAACCTACTTTTAGTAAAAATAGAAAGGAAAATATAAATAATAATTAAACTATTAAAATATATATTTTTTTGAAAACTAAACTTATAGATCTACAAAAGGGTATTTTTATATTTTAAACAAATGTTAATATCAAATTTTTCAAATAATTTTATTTTTTTGGTAAATTGGCCTCATAGTGGTGCTACTAATGCATTTAGCCAACAATTTTAGTTGGAAAATGTAATGCCCCTCGCTTTTGGCTTGTGATAGATGATATTTTCATATTTCCTATGACAGATTCTGGTATAGATGATAGTCTTATATTGCATGTTTACAGTTTCGAGACATTTGGACTAGTATGTTATGGTTTATGTTCTCATATTTCCTATGACAGTTTTGGTATAGATGATAGTCTTATATTGCATGTTTACAGTTTCGAGATATATGGACTAGTATGTTATGGTTTATGTTCTCCTTGGTCATGATGGACATATTGATGATTATAGATTTATGTTACTCTGAGTTAATGTGTTATTCGATCATGACTATGATGCATAACTAGTAATGGATGTAGTTATTTAATGATGTGTTTACATGAATAGAACAGTGTCGCATTACTCGTGTCTGAGTACCCTGCCACGCTGCAACTTCCGTTCATTGGGTCTGTGACTACATGTTTATATATGTATATATGCACAACCTTGTTGTTTGTTGCAAGATGTAGGTACCGGGCATCGACTCCACCTGAACTACCGGGTCTGAGTGTACCCTAGCCAATGGAATTATGGATTGGAGTTAACATGAAGTTCCCTACTCAGTCAACATCCTCAAGAGGATGAGTTCTCAATATTGTATCCTGTCATCACCGTCATTCTCAGTATTGTATCCTGTCATCACCGTCAGTTGGATTGTTTGTCGTTATCTTGTCGTCATGTCCTACAGCTTCACATGGAGTCAAGTATCATCCTGTAAGTTAGGGTTTATCCAATTTAAGTGTTAATTTAAGCATGGTTAGTACTTCATTAAAATAAGGTTAAATTTAAGCTTAAATTAAATAAACATTGCTAGGGAAATTATGTGTGGTTTCTTAATTATAAATGATTTATTTGTTGATAATTGGTAAAACTAATATGAAAATAGTAAATAAATAAACAAATTAGATAAATGATTAAACCAAATAACAAATTACAAGTTGTTAGTGGATAAAATTAAAAAGAAAACAAAATACATAAGTAAGATGAATAAACAATTACAATCTTGATAAAATAAATTGATAATAATAAAGATGATATTCCAAAGATTAAATAATGGGGTTGTCGCCTGGTTTTATGTGTTCAGTATTTGGAGATGAGCAAATTTAATGTCATATGCCGTCAATTGCAAGTTTGAGGTTGGGAATCCCTTGGTAAAGTGAAATTGTGGAATCTCACGAGAATGTGGGATGTTGGGGAGAGAGAGAGGCATGTCTCTTGCATTTACCCGAGAAGTGGACCCTTGTTTTGAGAAAGTGGGTTGTCGGGAAGAGAGGCAGGCCTTCTGGATTTAACCGAGGAGTTGAATCCTTACTTGAAAAAGAGAACAGAGGAACTGGTGGTAGCAGTTGGGAGATTTTCTTTTGGAAAAAGTTGTGCAGTAGGAATTGGATCAAAAGGAGATTTTAGAAGCTTGGAAACTCCGGGTATGTAATTAGATTAATATATGTGAAAATTATGTTTTGCTTGGTAAACTGTAATGATTTTTAATATGTTTGCTGGAGTACATTTCATCATCTTTGGTGATCTCTTCCCTCTCTATTCACACCATTACTCTGTCTTCTCAAGTCTGTAGAGTGATTTGATGATGTCAACACCAGATATGTTAATCTTGCCGGTGATATTTCCTTTTGAACCATTTGCAGTCCCCCTAAATTTTGTGTTTGGGTAGGCTTGTCTAAATCATTTAATGTGGCTCAGCCCTGCTCTTGTGAAGTTATTCTGCTAGTCTGAGACCTTTCTATTATCCATCTCTGCTCACCCCATACTCTTCACTCTTGGTATGCTTGTCTAACTTTTGAGTGCAACCTTGCACCCATGAGCCATTGACTATAATCGTTTGTGGATGAGAGTCATGCCGGAGTTATTGCACTGAACCCTTAAGTTTTCTCCCATAAGCTTGAATTTGCAATGGATGGTCACCATGATCCACCGTTACCCACCATTTGCTTGTCACCTTGAGATTCTGATGGAGACTGTGTCATTAGTAGATGGCAGATAACACCGTCGACCCCATTTTCCCATCAGACCAAGCGACCATTTGGCCTTGTCACCTTTGAGATTTTGATGAAAACTATGTCGCTGGTAGAGGACACTGTCAACCTCCATATCCTATCAGTCCAAACGACCATTCTGTTTCTAGACTCTGACGTATGAAATACTTACCTTTGCTTTCCTGTGCATACAACGAAATGACTAATCATTTTCAACCCTGCTGATAACCTATGGCATTCTCTTTAATACTGCCATCTCCCTAACCATCGATGCATTGCATTATGGAAGAAAGCCATCGAATGGCACCCTTGGCTCTCTTAGTGAGTGATTATTTGCATCAATACTCTCTAATGCCTCCAGGTTTCTTGCATCATTCCAAACAGAAAGAAAATTATACATTGGAGGATAAACGCCACCCTGCATCTGAAGTCGATTCCCATCTTAATGTCACTCCACCCATTTCACTTCAAGCCATTGATAGCTCGACAGAGGGGATCCGAACCTTTTTGTTTGGGCAGTCCGTACCCAGCACGCGCCTGTGATCTTGTGCCATCGTTGCAATTCTATGAGCCTTTAGTTCTGGTTACCATCGTCGATCATGCCACACTTTATTTCTACCACCCTCTCATGATCCATGGTGTGAGCTGCGCTAATATTATCTTCTCATCATGTGGATTAGATCAGACTTGGACTCAGATGAATCCCTTGTATTATGTTTTCAAAACCTTATAACTTGTCTCTGTGAATAGAAACCTCCACATCCACTGTGATCATCGTCGAATGATGAGAGAGATCAGTTTTAGAATGACAGAAATTGCTATATTATTTGATGCTAAGTTGGTACTCCTGTTTGATAGAGCATCGAATATAGTTTAGGAGTACTTCTCTAACCATAGGAAAAGAAAGCGACGCTTTCCTTGGAGTAGTTAGGATAGATAATTAATAGTAGTCATAGCTTATAGTATCATGACTTGTCAAATGTAAGATTTCCTTTCTATATGATAGCTCATCATTGATGTGTTGATTAGATTTCATTATTGGAAATTAGGATAGCCGATTTAAATATGGCTAGTATTTTATATTTTTCTATAAAATTTATCAAAATAGTTACAATAAAGTTAATAGGTTAACATGATCTTTTGAGCCTTTTGTAGTACTAGTCCAAATTGATTTAATGTTAAAATATAACTATGAGAATAGTAGTTGTGGAATGAAGTTGTCGGGTCTCTTATAACTAGTGATATAATTGGTTTTAGGTGGTATGTCTTATTACCGTAATGGTCATTTTATGGTAGTTATGACTAATAGTCATTTGATCTTGTAGGTTATAGTATAAATCTAAATTAATGCTTAGGATGTGCAAATTAAGTTTTGATATTATCGCAGTATGAATAACCCTATTCCCTAGTAGTTATTTTTAAATATTCGATTTGCTTTTTCTAGAGGCCTAATGGTATATAGGATCCTATGCAAGGTGTTAGTGTCTAAGTTGGATTTTGACTCCTCTTGTGTTGTATGGAACCTGTGTATGGGTAATTAGGTTAAGATAGGGTTTAGGTCTTGTCTCAGAGTAATTATATTCATTCATTTTACTTTTAAGTTAACTTGTTGTTACAAGATTTAGGGTTCTTGTAGGTTCATAAAATAATTGGGAACCCCCAAGCTTATCCTCAAGAGTTGAATTCGAATGACATTGCAATTATATAATTAACTCGATGTATGAAAATGACAAATAGTGGTTTACTTTAGTTATGTTAATGATGTTTATAAATATGTTGTACCTTTACAAATCAATTAGATAATTATTTTAAAAAACATTTGCTTATAGTTAACTTTCATTGCAATCTTAGAATTATTCCTTAGTAAGAATACAATCAAATGATAAGTTATACCTTAATGTTAATAGTCTAATGCAATAACTTAGTCAATTGTAAGATACTATAGTGGTTTAGTTGTAAGAAGGCACAATTTAATTATAAGTGTAATTGATAATAATTTGCTCATTATATGTTTAGTAAATATAATCTATGGTTCATGAACTAGTTCACATAGTCTTTTGATTTGTATCTACATGGGTGGTTAGTTTTCCTAGAGGCTTAGTATGGGATGTCTTGAGATCAAGATGTTCTAAGAAGTATGTCATCTCTAGTAATGTTTGGATTAAAAGACAAGGTGAATGTTAAATGCACTTCTTTGTGGATGTATTGTTATCCAATTGGTTGTAATTGTCTTGTATCCAGTTTTGTGGTGAGTTATGGAATAGGGAGACATGGAAATCATAGAGTTGTAATGAATATGTGTTGTTATGGGCATTGGTTTAGGAGTCCTGCCCTTATGATCATGTCTTGGGGGGGGGAAATTAATGCCTTGCATTGTTATTTATACAGGTTGATATAAGGGTAATTGTTATGCAAGATGGTTAATGCCTTGCCTAGTTCATGTATCCTCGTTGTCATGGTGATGTTTGCTATGCTTGTTGAGTAGGGTCTTCTAGTTGTAGGTAGGGGAGTGGCTTCCAATGTGGGGCCGGTGCCAAGTGGCTAGCCAGGGTAACCCATTGGGAGTTGGTAATTAAGTGATAACCTAATAATAAATCTAGGGGTTGGGTAGTTTTCTCACTAACAAGATAATTAGATTCCTCACTCATGCCTGTAGTGCTAGTTCAGACTAAGGATGAGGGGAGAAGGCCTGGTTGGCAAATCAACTTCCTTGTCCTCACGAAAGGAATGTTGATTCCACATGTGTCACCCTATGGGGCCGATGTCTAGTGAGAGACTGTTAGGGTAACCATAGATGGGGGCCGGCACCTAGCGAGAGACTGTCAGGATAACCCATGGATGGGGGCTGGCATCTAGCTAGAGACTGTCAGGGTAACCCATGTGATGACACTCTCCCTACTGCAGCCTAGCATACCCTAATTGTTCTCCCTTCCCCATTTGTTTAGTGGTTGCCTCTGGAAGTACTGTTGTGTGTTTGTGATATTGACTTGTGATGTTGGAGTCATGTGATATCTTATAGTCTACTGTCTACCTGACTGTATGTTGTAGTGGGGACCTTATGTTAGCTCCTAGATCAGGGGGTGGACCTCAGGGTTCCACATGGTCGAGTGGAAGAGCTTTCTCCATTGGTTTTTCCCTTACCGTTGTTCGTGAGCGAGGAGGATTTATCTTGTGTATCAGACATCAGATATTGTACTTGATATGAAGACAGTTACTATGCTCATGTACTAGCCTGTGTAGCAGTTGATTCATAATGTATGTAATCAGATGTAATCAGGATAGTGATAATGTAAACTACATGATGATGTACTCATATGTATAGACTTTTGAATATGTACATGTAATCTTGATCAAGTTGATTATCTAATTACGGCATGAAATGGAGATGTATATGTATAATCATTAGTGCAATAGTTTTAGAATGAATTGCTGATGTTAGTTAACAATGTATGTTATATTATGTTGAATAATTTGTCAAGTAATGCAACCATGGTATCTTAGAAGACAAGTTGTTAGTTTTATGATGTGTATTGATATGTTCAAACATTACCCTGTTATCTTATACAAAAAAAAATTTCCGCTTTGCATAGCATAGATGTGTTGTCCTCTAAGGTTTTCATTGTGGGGCATTATAGAAAAGTTGTGGACATATCTAACTTAGCTAGAATGAATCTTACAAGATCATATGTTTGACCAAAATTGATTTTTAGTTAGAAATACTTAAATTCACTTGTGCTGATAAGTTAGCTGAAAGTGTGACACAACTTTGTGCTTTTACCCTTTAAATCCCCTTTCAAACCCTCCCAAAAAAAATCTTGCTTGATTCTATGATAAGTTTTCAAGAATCCCGAGTACCCACCTACTGGAGAAGCATGTAGTTCTTCCAACAACTTAAACTTAAGGGTTGAATTCTTGCAAAGGTATAACCTATCCTTGTACCATAAAACATTTCCTTTCCATAAATTTTTTTTAGAGACACTTGAATCCTATTGGAGTTTCTCAATGAGAGTTTGAGTATCTTGGTCCTTCTCCCACTCTTCTCTTGCCTCATTTACCCAGTCTGCTTGTAATATGGAAATGGCTTACAAAAGTGACTTTGTGGGTTCATCTCACCTTGATAGCATATCGGCCACAACATTCTCCTTGCCTTTCTTATATATGATCTCAAAGTCATATCACAACATCTTTGTGACCCATTTTTATTGTTCTTCAAATGATAACCTTTATTCCAAGAAATTTTTGAGACTATCATGATCTATCTTGACCTTAAAATGTTTTCCCATTAGATAAGGTCTCCATTTTTTGACTTCATGCAAGATAGCCAACATTTAATTCTCATAAACTAGCTTTGACAAATTCTTACCTTTGAGGTGGCTACTCTCAAATTCTATGGGTCTTCCTTCTTACATGAGTACTACTCCTATTACATGTCCTGAAGCATCACATTTGATAATGAATGTTTTAGAAAATTTGGGATAGCTAGGATTGGATTTGCACACATGGCTTCCTTTAGTTGCTCAAATGCCCTTGTCATTGCTTCATTCCATTAGAAAGAATCCTTCTTTAACATATTTGTGAGAGGAGATGCTATGCTACCATAATTATTTACAAATCGGTGATAATAACCAGTAAGGCCTAAGAAACCTCGTAAGTTCTTAATGATCTTAGGAATTTTTCACTCTACAATCAGCCAAATCTTATGAGAGTCCACCTTGACTCCCTCATGCTAAACAATGTGACCTAGGTACTCCACTTACTTGGATGATTTAGCATACAACTGATTATGCTCCAAAATGTCCAACACTTGATTTCCTTGCTGCAAGTGTTCCTTCCATGTTTTACTATATATTAAGATGTCAACAAAAATACCAAAACAAATTTCCTCAGAAATGGCCTGAAGATAGAGTTCATCAAACTTTGAAATATCGATGGTGCATTTGTGAGACCAAAAGGCATTATCAAAATTTAATACTAGCCCTCATGGGTTCTAAAAGATGTCTTATGTACATCCTCATCTCTAATTCTGATTTGATGATAACTAGAATGAAGATCAAGTTTTGTAAAATAAACAACACCATTAAGCTCATCTATCAAACCATCAATTAATGGACTAGGAAACTTATCTTTTATGGTGAACTTGTTAAGCTCCCTGTAATCTAGACACATTCCTCCAAGTTTCATCCTTATTGCACACCATTACCATAGGAGATGAGTAAGCACTTTGACCATGCCTGATAATGCTTGCCTCTGTCATTTCCTGAACTATTTTCTCAATATCACTTTTTTGTGCATATGGATATCTGGAGGGCTTGATGTTGGGTGGTTGGATCCCCTATACTAGTTGAATGGCATGATCATGATCTCTCTTAGGAGGAAATCCTATTGGCATCTCCCCAAAAACTACTGAGTGCTTATATATAATTGCTTGTAAATCCAGTGGAGCAGAAGCCTTTGAGTGATATGCTTCTAATGAAAATAATTGGGCAACAAACCCATCTGCCCTCTTATTAAGTATCTTTTACATTTGGTAAGAACTTACAATCTATGGAGAATTTTCATGCAACCCTCTTAGATCTATTATCCTCCCCTCTGATTGAAAGCACATGAATAGTTCTTGGAAGTTCAACTCAATTGTTCCCAAAGTAGTAAGCCACTGAACTCCAAAAATATTATTTGCTGCACCCATGGAGATAGCATACATTAGGCAATCAAGATGATAATCTCCCATGGATAATTTAATGCTATGACATTTACCTGAATAACTAATAGTACCACCATCTCCAATCAAGACCTATAATTATAGAGTTGGATATATAAAACCATTTAGACTAGTAGCCAAATTTTTGTTGATGAAGTTATGAGTGCTACATGAGTCTATCAACAATGTTACTCTTTATTTTTATAAGAAACACACTACCTTGAGAGTTTGTGGGGTGCTAAAACTTAAAATTACATGACAAGAAATGATTTGTTGAGGATCTCCTGATTCCTCACCTGGTGCATCGCCCAAAAACTATAATATTTCTTCTTCATCATCTTCTTCCTCACTTGGCCCTTCAATGTAAAACAATTTTGATGCAGGAGCATCTAGGGTGTAAGAGCAATATTGCATCAACCAAAAAAAAAATGTTGTTTCTTTTCAATAAGGGCTAAATTTGGCAGGGTTACTATTTTTAGTAAGTTTGCATTTGTGCACGGTTGGATACAAAATCTTACACAGACCTCTAGAATGGTGAATTGAAGCTAATGGTGAAGAAATCACTTCAATATCATTTGTCATTTATGAGATATTAAAATTTCAAATTCCAAAAATCCTATTGAAATATTCAAAGTCAAATTTGAGGCACTTAGAGGCTTCGGATGGGCCTGAAATTTGGTGGGAAACCCAAGTAGTCTACCTATTGGTACTATTTACTGCTCCATCGTCTTTTCAAGAGCTTTCCGAAAAGGTATTATAATTGAAAATCCAACGGTCGGATCGAAAGTTATGGCCCCGCGAAGTTGACCTATTTTTGGAGGGAGATGCAAATTTCAAAATTAAGTTGGTGGTCACCAAAAAGGGCTATATATAACCATTTTTGGGAACCCTTAGGGTAGTAGAGTTAAGGGGGAAGGTGTAGAGTCAAGAAAGGCGGGAAATTAGAAACCCTAGTTGATTTGGGAATTACAGAAGGCTGAAGATTCCAGAGTTTTGAGAGAGGGAGCTGTAATGTGTTGCAGCCTATAGGGGATTCATCCTCTGATTGTATTTGAGCTTCTGTAATGTAACATTTTTTTTTATATTAATAAAATATCATTCTATTTTTTGTGTACAATATCTGTTATTGTGTGTTTTATGATTTACCCCCTTTATCAAATTTCTTTTCGACACATTTATGTCCCTTACTGTATTTTCTATCATAGTTAAAACATAACCCTTTTTCCTTCCTTTCTTCAATTTGTTGAGGATTTAGTCTAGTGGGTTGAGGGAATGGTTGTGTTGAAATGCTCTTCTCTCTTATTCCATTAAATCCATGCCTTCTAGAAATTAAATACTTTTCTTCTGCCTTGCAAGCTAAAACAAAAGACTCGGATATGGAATTAGTGCTAAAAATGCATACCTCATGTTGGATGTGATCCTTGAGATCACCCAATAATAAGTCATTCAAGTTCTCTTCTGAAATTGTATCTACTCTCAGGGATAGGTTCTAGAATTTCTGAATGTAATCGTTGACTGATCCCATTTGTTGAAGTTTAGCTAGCTAAATAAAGTAGTTATCTGCCACACTATTGCTATATTGTGAATGTAGCTTCTATGTAAAGACAACCCATGAGATAGAGAGACCCTTTTTCTATCATTGATAACAAAGCCATCTATACCAAATGAATTTCTTTGGTTCTAGATATAAATAAGCCATTTTCACCTTTTGCCCCATAGGAATTTAATGCACATAAAAAAGATTCTCCATTTGGTTTATCCAATTTAGTGGATCCTTACCATCAAACTTGTGCATATCCACCTTTGGTAGTGTTATGTCAAAAAAATGCACCCTTGAGGGCTTATTCCTATCAAGGTTTAGCTCCCGAGTCTTTAGATTACATTTAAGGCATTTTATAGGATAATTTAGACTACCAATGAGAAAACCCTTGGGTCTTGTGACAAATAGGGCCTAGGGGGTGCTAATTTGATGATCCTTGAGCAAAGACAAGGGGGTGGACTTGGACACTAGCGCCCTAGTCCAACCTTATTTTTGGTTTACCTTAAATTTAAATGTCAAGTTTGTGACTGTTATTTGGTTTCTAGGACGACATCATAAGTTTCAAATGCAAAATTCTTGGCAGGAATCTTAGTAGTTGCATATATAAGCATGTTTAGGTTATCATTTAGAAACTGAAGATGTTTATATTTTTATGAGATATTGGCATACTGGTGATTATCATTGTGTTGCAAAGAATAGCATTATTATTGTGTTTGTTTTTGTATGTTGGATTACATCTTATCCTCATGGCATTGAAGAACTTCTTTCTTCCATGAGAGCTTCATCATCAAGGTGACATTTATTATACTTTATCATTCATTATCATTTAGATTTCACCTTTGTCCCATAAGGACATGCACACTCTCTCTGACAACAGTGTTTAGAAGACTTGAATGTCTCTTTGGGGCTTGACTGAAGCAAGCCTCTAAACACCACAACCCCCTCCCACACTCCTTGTGATTGTAGGTTATAGGTATTGGATCTAGAGAAAGTGGAGTTGTAGGGAAGAGTGGAAGACATTTAAGATTTAAGATCTAAAAAGAAGTGGACATTGTGTAGGATTTTAGGACAAAGGCCCCATCACCATTGTCCTTCACATCCAAAGACTCAGAAATAGATTAGAAGTGAGCATCAGGGTTTGTAGAGCTTCTGACATCTGGAAGAATCTTCCTTAGTGGACTAGGGCACTCTCAACATTGTCCTCTACTACTGAAATCATAGGAAATAGAAGACACATCAAAGATCAGTGCCAGAAGAAGATTAGGAATCCACAAAAAAATCTACCTCTTGGACTAGTGTGCCATCACCATTGTCCCCGACATTTTTATTTTCTAGACTACGAAAAATAGCGAGTTAAGGTTCTATGCCCTTTGTCTAATTCCTGTAGCATTTGTCATAATTTACAGATTTGATTATTGTTTTTCTTAAATTAGGGTTTCAAGAGAATTAAAGCATTAATTAGCAATATTGTGTGACAACATCTAAATTTTCTAGCAGAAAACCAAGTGGCAACTCAAATCTGATAGTTGACTCTCCTCTTAATAGGAGAAGCACTCGATTGAAAAGCCCTTGCAATGTTTTGTGGAAAGGAGGATTCAAACTAAAACATCAACCCCATCATCCCCCTTTTCCTTATAAAACATTTTGGTGAACCCATGCTTTGAACTTTTTGGCACCTTACTGAGTGTTGTTCGATAGATTTGCATTCATTCATTCTATTGCATTTGAAAATTAAAAAAAAAATTGATATATTTGTAAAAATAAAAAAAATCACATTCCAGTGTTTGATTTTTGACATAGTTTGCAATCATTCAATTATATTTAATTAATTCTCTGATTTTTACATCAGATCTGAAATTCATTATCATTCAATTCATTATTTTCAAAATTGCATTTGAAAAAGTACAAAAAATTGAAAAAATTGGAAAATTATCATATTAGGCTTGCATTTTTGTACAATTTGGATTAATTGGCATCTAATTTACATTAATTTCTGTTATTTGCATTAGATATGATCTAAAATATAGAAATTCATCATGTACAATTCATTTGCATTGCATTTGCATGCTTGATTTGATAGAAATTGCTTGAAATCTTGCATTTTTTTTGTAAAAACCTAGTTTTGCATGAGCTTGGGTTGTAGTCAAAATCTTGGTTCAGATTTTACTACCTTGTTAAAACACTCATTAGGTCTGATCTCTAATTGTAGTTTTGTATCATAGTGGCCTCCTTTTGAAATTTCTCTAGGGTTTGAAAACTTGCATTTTTCACTAGATTTGAGCCTATCGTCTTGCTATATTTGCACTCCAAGCATGTTGTAAGGGATTTTATTGCACTAATTAGATATTATTAGAATTATTATTTTCTTCCCCTTCTCAATTCCTTACAACACCCTTTCTTTTGGGCTTTTGCATTGAAATTTTGGGAAAATTCACATTTTTTTGCTATCTTTGCACTAGGGTTTGATCTAGAGTGGCACTATAGGCATGTTGTAATAGATTTTTTGGCATTAGGTGGATGTTATTACTGTTATAGGTTGATTTACATCTTCATTTTACTTACAACACCTGTTGCCCTACTCTTTTGCATTGAGATTTGGTAAAAAATTGCATAGTTTGGCCTATTTTCACTAGGTCTTGGCTTATCGACTTTCTAGAGTTGCTTTAAAAGCATGTTGTGAAAGGTATTCTTGAATTAGTGGAATTTTATCAGGCATATAATTTTCTATCCCTCTTGAAAATATTTACAACACCTTTTCTCTCAGTTGTTTGCACTATGAAAAGTTAAAAAATCAAGCATTTTTTGCCTTTAAATATATCCAGCTCCTAAGGTTTATTCTATTAGTTTGTGCATATTGCTGCATGAGTATTATAACTCACTAACCTAATATAAATATTCCTTTAATAAGAAGCATAAGACACATGGGATCTAGTGATTTTGAAGAAATCAGTATTCCTACCTCTAAAAATGCACTGAATACGATCTTTACAAAAGAAGAGACACAAACGTTGCAAGATACTTTGCCTATCATGAATACAATGGAAGAGAAAATATTTCATGATATTGATGATACTATTGAGGTGGTAGGACATATATCTGATGAACAAATAGAAAAACTTGATAAAGAGTTAGCCAATTTCCAAGTATTTATGGAAAATGAGAGGATACATGAGGAAACTCTTCCTGTAATTTGTAACATAAGAGAACTGATAAAAGAAGGACAAGATGGTGTTAATGCGATCCGTGGTTTAGTACATATTGTACAAACTAATATTATGCGAGTGAGTGAATGTGCAAAAGTGATAAATAACACTTTGTCACCATCTCATACGCAAGTATCAGCACCTATACTGACCATGAGAATATCTACATTTACATCAAATATTTTGACAACCAATGCAAATGCTTATAGTAACCTCACCACTGGTATTGGAGTATCTAATGGCACTAATTCACATAATTACAGAGCTATCAGATTCAATTATCAAAAACTTTCCTCTAATGTGTCTTCATATCACTCTCAACCACCCATTCAATCCACTTACTCAACCATTTTCCACCTATCGATATGTCCAACCACCACCTAATTATTCACAACCTCTGATTGTCACTACGCATGCTCAATCTCCTCCACATATTTTGGTTCTAATTCCTCACTACAAATTGTATCTCCTCATTGCAAACTATATCTCCTAATGATGCCATCCTAAACCAACTTTTGCAAGGCATGACCTCTTTACAACAAAAAGTGGCAATCTTGTCAAATACTTCACAACCTAATATACTGACTTACCATGCTCATAATCCATTATCCTATGCAATCTTGAGAACTCTTATGCCTGATAAGTTTAAAACTCTACGCTTTGAAAAATATGGTAGAAAAGGCGATCATAATACTCATGTGATGGCATTCACAGCTATGTGTAGTGATTTCTACTTTGAAGAGGACTTGTTAGCAAAGATTTTCCCACAATATCTCAAAGATACTACTTTGGAATGATTTTTCTCTTTACCTTTGAATTCAATACATTTATTTTTTGTAGTTAATTGATCAATTTCTACAACATTTTCAAGCAAACATCAGACCCCAAGTCTCTCTAATTGATTTGGTTCATTGTAAGCAAGGTCTGAAAGAGAAGTTAACTAAGTTTATTAGCTAGTATCACTAACTTTATGTACAAATCCAATATCAGATGAAAGATGATGATGTTCAGAAGATATTTATAACAAATTTGTAGCCTAACATCCTGTTGGAACTGGACAAGTCCAGTCCATTTTTTTAAAAAATGCTTACTTTGTATGCACTTCGAGATCAGTTTTCCCAATTAAATGCAAAATTTTTGGGACAGTTAGGGGTTGCATTTCTTTGTCTAGTGCCTGACCTTTTGAGCTCAATTCTCCTGGAAAATTTACATCGTAGTTATGCAAAAACAATTGAGCAACCAAATTTTAAACTACATTTGGTAAGATTTATTTTTATTTGGCTTCAATAGTTCTATCTTAAATCTTTTATGTTGCACTTAATATAGATTTTAGGATTTTATATAGTTTTCAAATATTTGTTTAAATCTATATTTTATTGTAAACATTGGTGAACCTGATGTGAGTGTGCCCCTCTTAATCAATTGTTTTGTAAGAACTTGTGTTGAGTTTGTGCAGGTTTTTGCTGAGTCTTTGCAACATTGTCAGCTGGAAGATTCATGTTTATTGTTTGCTAGCAAAACATACCTTTTATGGTTTGGATTTAGTCCTCTTCATTGCATATTAGATGTTACATATTTTATCAAAAGCTTTGCACTCGTTATCTTGAGTCCTTATTGACCAAATTTTCCATTAGGGTGGCAAAATTAAATTCTCCTATCATTTATCTCATATTAGGATTTTCTTGATTTCAATATTGGTTCTCTACAAAATCCCTCGATCAAAATTATGTGAGTTGAAACATTAGGTTTCCAACCTTTATCAAGCATCTCAAGTGTATGTTTGAGGGCGTCGTTGAGATTTTTTTTGTCCTTGCACAAACCCTAAGTTAGTAATGGGTAACTAAATACATTGGGCATTGTTTCATGCCATAAAAAATAGTCATGTTGGAAAATATTTCTAAACTCCTTGGATGTTCCTTAGCGTATTCCTCAAAATTCTTGTGGGTGCAATTGTAATTCCCTATTTATTTTTTTTATCTTATAATAAAGATGTCAGTTCTAGAGTTTTTCTTTTTACAGGAAATATCGTTGGCCTAACCTAGGGTTATCTTTTATGTGACCAGACTTGTCTGTCTATTGAGTATGCTGCATTTAACCTTTGATGTAGTGTTTTAGTCAATTTCAAAAGTTCTGCCATGAAACCTTGATTGAATTTACCACTACTCATTCTATTTTAGAATAACAAGCTTTGTATACATTGAATGCAAATCTCTATTTTCAATCTGAATGATGGATCTACAATTGTTTAGTGTCCAATGGATGATGATATAAATTATCAGTCATTCGTAGAGATGTAGGTTTAATTTATGCCTTCATCCAACACATGTTTCTCAGCTCGAAATGATCGAATCAACAACAAATTGCAAAAGCAAGTAAAGATTTACATTTATTTCAAATGTTCTAATGAATGTACATCATGTTGTTGGAAGTCATATAATTGTTCTTACCTGAAAAGCATATTAGACTCTAATTGATGGAGACAGGTTATCGAGCCTTCACAATAATCAACTAAATAGCTTTCGTGAATTTTTTCTTCCTCTTTTGGAATCATCTTCTTCAAGCTTTTAAGATGCCTATCAAGATCAATCATATCTCTTAGGGGTTGTAAACATTCATCTTGATTATCTCGTATTTTGATGAATCAGATAATTTTTGACAAATTTTGGCTTTTCCTTGCCTTGAAAAGCTCCTATTTTGTACATGAAGGATTGAGGCACAGTGTTTACAATGCCCTCAACTACAGGCACACTACCCACTGCTTGTCAAAAAGTGCCATAAAAAAATATTCACGTTGGTTTAAATATAATCAGTGACTGCCATCAAAGCCATAAACATTCAGTGATATTGCTTAAACTTCAAACAACAATTTAGACTTCTTTATTATTTTTTATTAGCAATTTCAAATGTTGAAGAGGAAGGGGAATATAGTGGAGAGGATCTTCAACCACCAAATCTCAATTGCACGCCCCAACACTCATGTAATTACGCCTCTCTTTTGCTTTTTTAAGAATCAACTTGAAGTTCAATTTAGTAATTCAGCATCAAAACTCTAATGTCTTTTCAGAGATGTTTAACTTGGACTGCACTTTAGGGTTTATGGAGCGGGTACAGTGGCAATTAATAGACCTATAACACACATTAATTGAAGCAATTTACTATTTTAAATCATTAGTAGAAAGTCATAAGCTCTCTCTTTCCAGCGTATGGGGGAAACAGATGTGAAATATTTACTACTTGTTTCTGTGTCGCGATTTGAAGCCAATAAATTTGATCATTTCTCATTTGTTTTCCTATGAAATGATCACACACAATGCAACACATGAATGGCTTGAAAATTCTTAAATTTAAAGGAAATGGTATCAGTCGTTGGCAGAGACTCCCATTTGCTTGAGGAATTTTGTCGAACAATTCACGTGCCTTCTTTCTACATGCACATTTTGCTTCCATGCTTAGTAGCTTGTTCGCAGTCACATCTCACATATGAAATCAAATTTGAATCATATCTACATGTAAATAGATAATGCAACTAAGTGTGATGAAGCCTTCTTTTCCTTTCAACTATCTGCAAAATTAAACACTAGCAGAGTATTACGGTACTTTGGGAGTTAATTTTCAAAATAAAATAAAACAAGGCCCAGTACAGGAACTCAAAGAATGAATTTTATGCAGTCTGATGGATATCTGATATAATTTTCAATTAACATGGGAAAAAGCGATGACCAATTATGCCATCGCCCAATATATTTGTCATTGTCAACAGACAGTATTTACACCATTATCTGGTCATCAATAGAACCTAGCTAACCAGATGATCATGCTAATTAAGCCTTTAGAAAGAGAATTTCAGATTTCTCATGGAATTGTTGTAGGTTTATTTTATCAGCTTCCAAGACTCATCAAAAGGTATTCTGTCCCATTTTTAGACCTCACTGAATGCCCTTCCCACCTAAGAAGGTTTGGAGAAGGGCACAAGGTGCAATTCAATTATCCTTCAGAGACAATTCTATAAGAGATTTTGAGGTATCAAAGACTTTTGGATGGGTAACTATGATGTCACCAACTCCAACCTTCTAGCTCTATTTGAAAAAGAATTTCCAAATTTATTGAACATTGGAAGCACCATCTGTAATATCCACCACCAAATGAGCTCCCAGAATACCTGTAAAAGTATGAAGTAATTTTACTACAAGAGTAAATGCAAAATTCTTAACTGCTATAGACACAAATTGAAGGAATAAATAATTTCTTTTAAACTCCTTTTAGAATAAGCTAAAAACCAGAGAAAATGTCAGCATATGTATATTTTTTTAAAAGAAAATATTACACAAAGTTCTCAAACAATATAATATCCAGTACAAGGATTCATTATGCATCAACAACTATAATGTTACAGGCTACTGCCACAAGGGACTGAATAATTATGTCACACAGATTAACCAACATTATCCGTAACAATTTCATAATAACCTAAAAAACTTCAAGTTCATCATAAACAAATAGTATGTTGACCACAAAGCATGGCCTATATAAACTTTTCCTGAATTACCAATCTGGATAGTAACCTCCATATTAAAGTCATCACGTGAAGAATTATCTTGAGAAGAAATAAATTTTGCAAAACAAGAAATATTTTAATCAAAAGTGCGATGAGATTAGTTATTATCCAGGAAAAGATTTTGTAAATAAGGATGTGGTGTTTTTTACAAAATTAACCAAAAGGTGAAGATTTTATGAAATCTGGTAAAATATTTTCACGGGGAATTGACAATTATTTTCACCCAAATGGAATTATTATCAAACAAAGAGTTAAAACACATGTAAAGATGTCAAATAAATAATTGCAAATCAAGCTTGAGGAATATTTGGAGTAAAGTATTTTCACTGAATTCGTAAAATGGGGGAAATAATTATTTTGTCAAATAATAGTAAAAACATAAGAAATATGATTGGGAAATAAGATGAGGATTAAACTATTGGAAATACTTTATTATGCTAAGACATGAGATTAAATATTTTATTATTAAAGATGACGAAGATTAAAATTAATTATTTAATTTGGCAAAAGTAACCAATTAAATATTTTATTTTGCCCGGAGTGAATTGAATAGTCATGCCAAAGTCTTTTTTGAAATTATTGGAGCCCTAAAAAGGGATATCAAATAGAATTATTATTAAATATTTTGGTATACAAAGTGACAATTAATTAAGATAACATGGAATATTGTCACGGAGATAAAACCCTAAATACATGGCAGTAAGCAAATATACAACGAAAATAAGGAAACAATACCACACGCCACAGGTCCTAAGGTTCACCTCAATGTAAGTTATATGTTTATATATTGTTTGTCTAATGAATAATTTGTTTTCTATGCAGGATTTTGATTACTTTGAAGCAGTACTCAATTGGCGGTTCAATGAAGCGGCCCAGGAAGATTAATTTTCAGCCTAAGATGATCATTAGATGTTTCAAACCAATTTATTTAATTTATGTAATAAAATATGTCATTTCTTATGGTTAGTTCAACCAGTTATTAACCGTCACAAAATGAATGTAATGGATCTGAGGCTTGTTGCATCTCTTTAAATAGAGATCCCAAGACCCGGAATAGGGGGGTTAGAATTAGATTAGAGATAGATATATTTACAAAAAGACAATTGAAATATTTTAGGATTAGATTAGGTTAGATTTGATTCAATCTGATGCAAATTTGATCCTTCTATGCAACTTCGTTCTGAGAAAGGCTATGGTGCATGATACATTTTGAGGCATCGGTTGAGGATTCAAATTCAAAATACATTGTGACAGTATCATCTGTTTGTTGTTTTTAATTCAATCAATTTAATTATCTCCATGTCATTCATTTTCTAATTATTCAATTTGAATGTGTTAAGGATATGTTCAAATTGTCTGGTTACATTTGCTAATTCAGTATAGTTGATTTGATTGGTTTCTCAGAGAGAATTAAATCCTTTCTCATCAATTATAGTAATCTTAGAATGTTGAATGGATTACTAAGAATGATTAATTGATTAGGGTTATTAATTTGTCTCCAGAGTTGATCCAATTTATTATTTTGCAAAGTTAAATTGGTTCTTTCCGGAAAGATTAAAATCCTTTTAATATTTTGCATTTAATACAATTATGTCCTTTGGATTATTAAGAATGAATTAATAATTTCTTCCTTGCACGTTTGTACAAGTTGCAAACAGTTATATGTGCCGATCAGATCAAGTTATTACCTGATACAAGTTATTTGTTTCTGACATCTTGACTCCGTTGCCCAAATGGACAAAGCACCAGTCTAACTATTGATTCATTTTATGTTTAAAATCTTTACTCTATTTTATCGTTATAGTTTAGATTCATTTCATGTTATTTGTTATTTATTTCTGTTAGAATTTAGATTAAATCATTTTCTTTCTTTAGAAATAGTTTACAATATCTCATCTGATTTACAAGTATGCCATTGTAATCGGATAAACTAGCAGCAAACCAACATTGATTTAATCATACAACCTGCTTTGATAATCAAAGGTTCACCCGCCTAGGTTGTAGCAGGACCTAAAGCGTAGGGAGAAGTTGATCGTTAAGGTCAAACTCCAGTCATTGGCTCAAAAACATTGTAGATTTGACCATAGGGCTTGGCATCCCCTTAGAATCCACAACCTGCATTTTTGAGACCCAACACATTCGTGATAAGATCCTCTTGATGAAATATAATTCTTTCCAGCACCTATGTACTGTTGGATTAGGTTTAGACAACTGAGAGGGCAGCAGGGTGAATCAGTTGTCACACATTCTAAACTTTTTCTACCTTTAATCTTCCTTTACAACTTATAATAAAATTAATGAAATAAACATTTCAGTATCACATAAGTAGAAACAAAAATAACACACTTGACACCAAGATTTTTGACGTGGAAACCCGGTTAAGGGAAAAACCACAATGGGGGTTAACTCACAAAAATTAATACCCTGTTAAAAGTATTTTACAAATGGGAATGCACATGCATTCGGGCTCACTGCCCAGAGCTCACTGCTCAATTGAAGGTTCACTGCCTATGGACATATTACAATAGAACAACATAGATTTGAACTGATTAATAGCATCTACCCATGCATGAATTTTAGTTCTAGTTAAGTACAAAAACTGATCTTACACATTTCATCTTTGCTCTGCTCTTCTTACTGATTTGCCTTCATTTGCACTTTGGATTTCTACTCCTTTCACACATACTCCTTATTTGCATACACCACACTCACTAAATCATCTAATTTCATCATCTATATATATCTACAACATGATCTACAAGCATTTTGTCAATCAGCTTCAACAATACTTAGAACTTTTATGAATGCTCTGCTCTGTTGGCTAGATCTATGCGTAACTTAGGGTGCCGACCAAAAATTGCTCTTGGAAATCATTACTCATGTCAGCCACAATCACTACTCACCACCATTTGTTCAAGAAGCAACTTCCATACATCCAGAATCAAGATCTTCTGCAAGGTCTACCTATTCTTCTTCTGTCTGCTCTGACAAACTGGAACTCGGTACTTAGATGATAATATATTTTGAATCCTTCATCACCGAAGGACAAAAATTTGGATTTAAAGTGTCTTGACAATACTTTCAACTACCTTAGATCCACAACAAACCACACCTTTCCACCAGAGAGATCCGGATCAAAATACTGGACCCTGTTACTACTCTATTCCTAACTGCCTGGACTTAGACAAATTCTGATTCTGACTTCCGATATGAATAACTTGTGTTATGAGGATGTTTGGGATGATCTTATTTTCCATCAATGACAACATATATCAAGAAAAGCAATGTCTCTTGCCAACAATCTCCCCCTTTGGCATTGATGGCAACACTTGGTGAAAAATGACCAAGTGTCTTAGTGCAACTCCCCCTTTGTCTTTACACGCGTGCCCTTCACTTATTCCAATTCTCCCCCTTTGTTGAATTCCTCATTTTTCACTACCCTTCACCCCCCCTTTGACATCAATGGCAAAGGGTGGGGTCCGCAAGTCAAAACTCTCAAAAATTCTATATATACTGCTGCATATGTACAATTAATCATCAAGTTGTATTTAGATATACTTGAGAATGTCTCCAAAACTAGTTTTTATTTGCACAAGTTCATAGGCGCAAGTACTCTTCATTCCATCCAAAATTGAGATGCACCCACTCAAGAAAAATGCATATGCTTCTGCCTTTTCTATATCTTGAGGATCACTTGTCTAAAGTGCATTCTGGGCTTCGGATAGGGCATTATGCATGGATTCCAACTTGGGGGCAATCAATCCTTGGAGTTCACACATTCTCTTCATAGTATTGCTTTTCTCTTTCACAAGTCGCTTTATTTCATCTATCAAGCTACTAACCTGATATTCCTAGCTTATAGGTGAGGTAGTTAGAGGATCAAAATTTTGAGATAGAACTGATATTTTTTGTTCTTGTTCCTTTATCTTCTTCTCAATATTCTCATTGACTTTATACCATGATAGGTAAAACTTATATATATCTCCTCCATCACTTAGAGCATTCTGAATGCTCTTTATACTAATGCCTAGTATCAACCTATCACTACTTATTAGATTCTTAACTTGAATGAATTTCTTATTCAAGAACTCTTTCTAAACTTTTGCCTTCATAAACTTTTCAAAGGACTCAAAATGTGAATTTACTAAACTTACAAAATTTTTTAGATGTTCGGAAGGGGAATCATTTTGATTCTTCTGATAGGTTGTCATTAATTTCTCCAAAATTCTAGTTGCAAGCCCTAGTAGCTCATTGTCCTCCATGTGGGACTTTAACATATTTTCTCTAGCCTTCACTTGGGTGAATGATGCTATTTTCATCAATTCAATTGGATAAAGAGCATCTGGATTAGCTAGGATTTGGAGTAGCTCAAGCTCATCAAGTTCAATCATTTCTTTTTCAAGAAGAATTTTTACTACATCTGTAGTGTCTCTTGCAACTAATTCAAAACCATCCTTTAGTTCACCTGATTTCTTAGTGTCTACTTTAGGTGCTTCAACATTTGCACCGTCTTCTTTTGCCTTATCCTTCCTTTTTATTCCTCTTTCTCTATTTTACTCTTCTTTGTGTTTTCTCCAAAGGGACTCTTTCCTATTTGCTCATCACTTGCTACCTAATCTGGAGGGCTCTGTGTGGTAGCAATATCCTCTTCTTTTCCAGAGTGATCAAGTGGTGGAGTAACCCCTACATCAATTATTCTGTCTACCATATCTATGTCCTCCTGATTGACTTCCTCTTCCTAAACTTCTCCAATATTTGGATTTGATGAATCAAGTCCATCATTGGCCTTCTCATGGATTAATTCTGGAGGATCTAGAGTAATGCTTTGGTCATTAATTCTCTTGTTAGTTTCTTCTTCAAAAGCTTCTTGTTTTAGAGTAGGAGGATTGTCTTCTTCTACTTGTTTTTCTAAAATAATATAATATTTATTTTTTTCTAAAGCCTTTTTCAGAATTTCCTTTGTTTCCTTTGCAATTTCCTCAGTCTCACCAAGCATTAGCTTGTTCATCTAGACCTTGCTTATGAATTTATCTTTAACTTCTCTGAGGATTTTATCTACTTCTTTTCTGGTCATTACATGGCACAAAGAGGAGAGAACATACTCTCTGAGTTCTATGTCTTTATCCTTGGCTGCTTCTTTCCTCATTTCCATTACTTTCCTTAAACTTTTGGGAAGTTCTTGTAAGATTTCCAACAGGGCTCTATTGAATTTATTCAAATATATGATAATGGCATCTTCCAAAATTTTCTTATTTGCTTGATCAAGATTATCATAGTAAACTCTAATAGGCTTTAAATTTCCATGAACAATGATTGTTTTTACAATTTTATCAATAGTCATAGTGACTTTACCGGTTACTTTCCTTTTACTAGCCTTAATGCTTCTCAAAGGCTGGTCTTTAGAAGTCTTTGAAGTTTTAATCTTCTTGGATCTTATTTCTTTCACTTCTTCATCTGTCTCTGTCTCCTCATCATCTTGTGTCATCTTGTGAGTTCTTGTTGCCTTGGTTTTATTTCTTTTCCCTCCTTCACCGGATGGAGTGGCTTCCAGCTTCTTAGTGGAAGTGGACTTGAGTGGCTTAACAGGAGTTGCATAACTCCTTGTCTTCCTTAAGGAGCTTGGTGGGGCTTCTGGGGGGGCTACTGACTCACTTTTTGCCTGCTCAGTGCTCTTCTTTATCTTTTCAATCCTCTCTCTATTTTCTCTCACTGCTTCTTTTGTAATCCAATGCTTTCTGTATACATCTCCACTTGCTTGTGTACCTTTCTTTTTGTTTCCAGCTATCTAAGTTCCACATGCAATTTTAAGCTTAGTTCCTTGTATGTTCCAAACCTTTCAACAAAGGTGTCTTTAGGTTTTCTTAGGAGATGTTGATCATACATGTCTAGAATTTCCTCATCCACTTCATAGCCCATTGGAATTATCCATACTGTTCTTGGTTCTACAGCTTCCATCAAACATTGATCTATGTCTACCATAAAACATATTTCATTTTCATACTTTTCAACAACTAAACTAAGGATTCTTTCCCTTGCATGCACTAGACTCTGAAAGTTTTTGAAATATCCCTAGATTGCAATCTTTTGTGCACTTGAATCTCCAATATTATGTAAATGGTCTCTTATCTAGATTGCCACTAGTTTGTCATTTGTCCAATGCACACCTTGCACTCTAGGCACTTCATGCATAAAATAGAAAAATAGGCATATGATCAAGGAACCATATTTGAAGGAGTTTTTCTTGTCTCTTTTAATTTTTCTCAAATTCTCTATTAGCTAATTTTGTATTAATTCACATAGATCATAGTCTGCATTCTCATTTAACATCTTATAAGCTACATATATTGCAGTCCCAGAAACTAAATTTTCCCTTCTTGAGTGATAAATCTTGTAACCGATCACCATAGAGGCAAATTTAACATCCAGTTCTATGATATCGTTGATGGTCATTACCCTTTTGTCAAACTTGGCACTGGTAGCATTAGTTACTGTCTAGTTTTTAATGGATTTCAACATGGGTAATCCACCAGAGGAGTTTAACCCAGTTACAATCCTGATAACATCCTTTGTGATCTTAAATGGTTTCATTAGCCAAAAGAATTCATCATGTATTCGGCTTAAGATGTAATGAACCCATTCATTTTCATCAAAAGATGGAAATTTAATCATTTGCAGAAAGTGTTTGCTTTCAAGGGCTTCAAATTTAGTTCTTAATTGGTAATTGTCATCTTTCAAGTGATTCTTAAACAACTCCATTAGTTTCACATTCCCAAATTCTTCTAGATTGCAATGAATGTATGCCCTAATGTCTTCAACATGTAAAACCCTATAAGGGACACTCGAGAAGGCACCTAGCGGCTCAACTTCAACATATTTATAAGGATGCTACTTGAATTTTGGACGAGGCCTCTCAGTGACATCAGTGAGTAAAGGTGTAGCCATTTGCAGAGATGAGAGTTCAAGAAGTTTTGTAGAAAATAGAAATACCTTGTTCCATAGATTAGGGTTTTACTTAGAGATCCTCTTCGCACTACAATTCTTAGGAATTATCAACTCTGAACTCCTTCGCTTCTCTTCTTCTTACTTTATTTGGATGCAAAGTGATCTAAATGAGGAATGAATGATCCTTTTATGTTCCACAACACCTAATTTGTCTTTGTAATAAATGCTCTACCCTAATACATCTGGTTAGTCTGTTTGTTGAACAATTTCATATAAATTACTCTGTAATTTTCCATATCCACCTCTTTTCTTCTAGAATTCCTTTCAACTATTCTGATTCAATTCAAGGTACCTTTTCTTATTGTGCCAGATCTAGACACTCACTTACTAGCTGGGGGAATTTGATTTACAATGCTGCTCCCCTAAGCCAAGGCTCTCAAATCAATTCTCAGAGGAATTTTTAGCACCGGATTCTGATGCAGATCTATTACTGTCATTCATAATTGTTTTCTTGACCCATATCTTTTTTGTTTCATTTTGAGTCTCATTTGTATCAATTTTTTCTTTGCCTTTGTCTTGTTTCTGCTTATTCAATTTTCTGTTTACTGGACCTCTTCTTCCATTGTTCCTATATCTGCAAAATCTTGCAATATGACCAGATTTATTGCAATTAAAGCACACAACATTTCCTTTCTTATAACCTTGATTTCCTCTTGATCTGCATTGATTAGCCATGTGTCTAAATACATTGCAAGAAAAGTAGTAGCCATTGAAAGAATTTCCATTTGAGTTATTCATTATCATACTTCTACATTCATTGGATTTATGACCATACCTCTTGCTTTTGAAGCATTGACCGGAGAACGATGGACCATTTTGATTTGCTCCTCTTCTACACTAAGTAGCTTTATGACCAAATTTATTGCAATTAAAATAGTTTCCATTAAATGATGGATATCTTTGAGCATTAGGCTGTCTTACCAGAGGGTTTCTAATCCTGTTTCTTCTATTCCTTGGTTGAAAATTATTATGTCCGGATCTAGAGCTTTCACCTTTCTCATATCCAAGACCATGCTTGTCATCAACCTTTTTCTATCCTTCGAGTAGTGCTTCTAGTTTTTCTAAGCTTATCTTGAACTTCTCCTTATATTCATTTGCAACTTCTAGGTCATGTCTGAGAAAGACAATTTGCCTTTCAAGTTCTCTCTCATTGTCTCTACTTTATTGTAGATCAGATTCTAGATGTCTAGCTATTATATCCATTTTGCAATACTCTTTAGCTCTTTCTCTTATTTTTTGATTTAGATCTTCTTCAATTTTCTTCCTATCTTCACTTTCTTTGGTTAGCCTCATCACCCCAGATTCCATTTCAATTTTTAGAACTTCTTTTGACAACTTTTCACATTCTTTTGTCTTTTCATCCAAAGCTTCATCCATGCCATTTTCTTCAGGTAAACTAGATAGCTGCAAAAGTAGCTCCTTTTTCCTTTGTAGAGATTTCTTTAATTTATCTTTTAACATTTCAATAGTATCATCAACATCTTTGAGTTCACCTTTCAGATTACTAATTTTTGCTTTAGACTGAACAAGTTCTTCTAGGGCCACCAAAAGTTGATCTTTGAGTGAACCCATTTGAAAACTTCTTCCAAGATCTTTTCCTCACGTTGTTAGGCTTTTCAAAGGAACCTTGTTCTGATACCAATTGTTGGATTAGGTCCAGACAACTGAGGGGGGTGAATCAGTTGTCACACATTCTAAACTTTTTCTACCTTTAATCTTCCTTTACAACTTATAATAAAATTAATGAAATAAACATTTTAGCATCACATAAGCAGAAACAAAAATAACACACTTGACACCAAGATTTTTGACGTGGAAACCTGGTTAAGAGAAAAACCAAGGTGGGGGTTAACCCACAAAAATTAATACACTGTTAAAAGTATTTTACAAGTGGGAATGCACATGCATTCAGGCTCATTGCTCAATTGAAGGCTCAGTGCCTATGGAAGTATTACAATAGAACAACAGAGATTTGAACTGATTAATAGCATCCACCCATGCATGAATTTTAGTTCCGGTCAAGTAAAAAAAATGATCTTACACATTTCATCTTTTCTCTGCTCTTCTTACTAATCTACCTTCATTCGTACTTTGGATTTCTGCTCCTTTCACACATTCTCCTTATTCACATACACCACACTCAATAAATCATCCAATTTCATCGGCTATATATATCTGCAACATGATTGATCTCGCAGAGATTTAGAAGCATTAGGGTGAAATTTGTTTAGGCAACTATATTCTAGTTTTTTAGTATTTTTTTCCAGTTTTCTCTACATCCTAGTAATTTTCATTTTCAGAGGCCTTCAGAGTGGAATTTGGGGTCAAGACTTTCATTGGTTGCTTTTGAGTGGTAGCAGTAGGCACAACTCAATGCAACTCAATCTAGTTCTTCAGGAGATCTTTCCAACGAGTCCAAAATATCTAGATTTTGACTAGCTAGCTAGAAGTTATGACCCTGCCTAGTGGGGTCCAAAATTTAGTAGTTTTTGAAATTTTGAAAAATTTTAAAATTTAAATTTTAGTAGTTTTGTCACCTTCCAACTATCCATTTCAAATTCTATGGATAAGGTGACCTTTCACATTCTTTCTCATTGTATATATTCAACTTTTGATGCAATAAGAAATCCTCTTTGGTTGCCTGCAACTTTTTACAAGTTCTGCACATTGAGTAGTTTGTTTATTTTCACAATACCACAGGCTCAACGCTAGGTATTGTTATCTAAATTCTCCATTAAAATTTAGATCAGTGGTATTAGAGTGGTTCACTCCTGTATGTCACATCATATATAGTTTGGTTATGCAATGTTGGGATTGCAGACAAGAGACCCTTCAGATTACCTACCCTTGAGACGCACACGACCAAAGATGGGAGAACAAGGAGAGGGATCTGAGCCTTTCAAGAAGCTAGTACAAGAAGATTTGGCAAAGCAACGTGAGGATATTGTGACTAAATTCTCTCAAATTCTCCAACAAAATCATCAACCAGAAGGTGCAGCTGGAGTGCCATTTCATGGTCACACTCCATTCAAGGTACAAGTAAATTTTGACATTCCAAATTTTGAAGGAAAAATTAATACAAATGTTGTTGATAATTGGCTATCAAAATTAGAGAAATATTTTTCTGTAAACCACTTCATAGATGTTGAAAAAATAACCTTTGCACTTCTCAAAGCTGAGGAAAATGTGAAACAATCTTGGGAGAATAGACTACTAGCCCGGGATGATGGGCTTGACAGCCAAGGATTTGAATCGTTGGAGGATGACAATCCCACATGGGGAGAATTTGTAGAATACATCAAGGAGGAATACTACCCTAAAAATTCATATGAGGAGAAGTACATATAGTGGCAATTACTTCAACAAAAGAAGGACCAATCTGTTCAAGATTATAAAAATACATTTCATGCACTTTCTACAAAATTGGGAATTCATGACACAAAAATCATCAGGTATTGAAGTATCGCAGTGGGCCTCATTGGTATATCCAGACAGAAATGGATTTCTTACATATTGAGACCTTGGGTACTACCTTGAAATATGTAGTAAAGATATAGGATAAATTCAAACAAAAGGGAAAGAAAGATTATCCCTCAAACAACAAATTCAAGGGTGAAGGTGGTAACAAATTTGGTGGGAAACAGACAACCAAGGACTTTTCCTCACAAACCTCATCAACAACAAATAAGGGTAAGCAGAAGATGTGTGAATTCCATAAGAGCCCTGGTCATAACACTAAAGACTGTCATGCCACGAAGACTTTTTTGGCAAAAATCTGTCAAGGAGAGACAGAATAGGAGTCACTGCCTACAAATCCTTGTGAACAAAATGATGGTGAACAAATCATTGAGGCTAACCCACATGCCATAGTTTCCACTGCCAAAGTCATGCCCCACAAAGATGATGAATTCTTGTTCCACTCATAGATATGGGTAAATGGAAAGGCTCTTCATTTCATTGTGGATAGTGGAAGTCAAAAGAATTTGATCTTTGCTGAAACTATGAAAAGATTGAATCTGTAGACAACACGACATCCACAGCCATATCATATGGGATGGGTAAGTCAGGGACAAGACATTCTAGTGAATAAACAGTGTTGCTTACCTTATTCTATCAAGCCATTCAAAGATGAAGTAATATGTGATGTGGCACCTTTGGATGTATGCGATGTATTGTTGGGGCACCTATACATGTACAAGCACCATGGAGTCTATGAGTCAAGGCCATGCAGTGCTACCATCAAGTTGGGAGAAAAGAGGTATCGAATACCTGAGGTATGTCCTGCAGAACCAGTATCTTTGATTACTGCAAAACAATGTAAGCGTTTGATTGCTCACACTGGAAAATTTGTCCTACTAATGGTTTGACCTAAGGAGGCAAGGTCTGTTGTTGCCAGCAGTCATACCAAAGTGACCACTACCATAGCTAAACAGAAACAAATGGAGAAAATATTGTCAACATATCAGGATGTATTCAATTCACCAATAGGGGTACCACTACACTGCCAAGTCAAGCATCAGATTGATCTAATTCTAGGGACACCATTACCAAATGGGCCACTATATAGAAGGTTAGTTTTGGAGAATGAAGAAATCAAGTGACAGATTAAAGAGTTGATCAAGACAGGACACATTCACCCAAGTGCTTCACCATGTGGAAGTCCAATTGTTTTGGCCAAAAAGGATGGAACATGGAGACTTTGTATTGATTATCATGTTCTCAACAAGATAACTGTGAAGAACCAATATCCACTCCCTCGCATTGATGATTTACTAGACCAGCTCAGGGGGCAAATTTTTTCACCAAAATTAACTTGAAATCTGGATATCACCAAGTCCTAGTTGAGCCATTAGATGTGTGGAAGAGTACTTTCAAATCCAAGGAAGGGTTGTTTGAGTGGCTAGTCATGCCTTTTGGCTTGACCAATACCCCTACCGCATTCATGAGATTGATGGATGATGTCCTCAGACCATTCATTAGTTCTTTCATTGTCATCTATTTAGATGACATACTTATCTTTAGAAAAACATGGGGAGACCATCTGTAGCATATTCAACAAGTGCTTTCAACCTTGCAACAACACAAGCTATATGCTAACAAAGATAAGTGTTCTTTTGGCATGGAGAGTATTCAGTATTTGGGATACATTGTGGATAGAACGGGTGTTCATGTGGATCCAAAAAAGATATAGGTTCTCAAAGATTGGCCATCTCCCAAAAGTCTCAGAAAAACTTCATAGCTTCTTGGGTCTAGCCAATTTCTATCAGAGATTTGCACTTGGTTTTTCACATTTGGCATGGCCTATGAATCAGGCACTGAGATGAGGACCAAGGACAAAATTTTGCTAGATAGAGGTACAACAGAAAGCATTCATGGAGTTGAAGAGGAGGCTATGTTCTGCACCAATACTAGCACTCCCAAATCTACTACAATCTTTTCAAATTGAAACAGATGCTTTAGACTATGCACTAGGAGCAGTTCTCATGCAACACAAGCATCCAGTTGCCTACCATAGTGAGACTTTCTCTGACATAGTGCATAAGTACCCCACCTATGATAAGGATTTGTATGGTATTGTGTAAGCCTACAAACAATAGAAACACTACATTCTGGGGAAGGAGACTATCAGTCACACAGATCATAAACCTCTACAATTTCTACAAACACAAGGGAAGCTGCAAAATCATAGGCATCAAAGATGGTCTACCACAAGAAGGGAGCTACTAACAAAGTTGTAGACTATTTGAGTAGACCTCCGATCATAGCCCTAATAGTAGTATTGGATTCTTGTGGCCACCACACAACAGATTGGCGTCAGTTGTATGACACAGATCTTGATTTTGCTGAGATCTACAACAATCTATTAGAGGGAAAACAAGCCACTAATTTCTACTTGAATGATGGGATTCTCTAACATATGTGACACATATGTGTTCCAACTAAGGAGAAACAAAAGATGATATGAGAGGCACACTACAGTCATGTTGTAGGACACTTCGGGGTGGTGAAGACTATTGTTGTACTTTAGAGGTATTTTTATTAGCCCAAATTGAGACATGATGTCATTTTATACATCCGATCTTGTACTTCTTGTGCTATTGCAAAGCCTGCCAATTGTAAAGAAGGATTGTATACACCTCTTCTAGTCCCTGACCAACCTTGGCATTCAGTTTCAATGGATTTCATGTATGGACTACCTTCTACCAAACATGGGCATGATTGTGTATATGTGGTGGTAGACAGGTTTTCAAAAATGGCTGTCATAGTGGCTTACAAAAAAGGAGTCTCTGTGGAAGAAACTGCCAAGCTTTTCTTTGAGAATGTTTGGGTACACTTTGGATTTCAACAAACCATCATATTTGACAGGGATAGTAGATTTCTTAGCAATTTTTGGTCAGCACTTTGGGCCTTGATGGACATAAAGTTGACAAAATCCACTGCCTTCCATCCCCAAATAGATGGATAGACTGAGGTGGTGAATCGAATGATCATTCACATTTTGTGGATTTACCATTCCAAACATCCTCAAACTTGGGATGAAATCTTGCCATATGTACAACATAGTTACAATCGAGCATTACATGGTTCCACAGGGCATAGTCCATTTGAGGTATGTCTTGGCTACCAATCATTGGCTCCAATTGATGTAGCATTGCCAACTATGCTGAGTGACCCATCAACACATCCAGAAAAAGAGGTAGACAGGGAAACTAAGTTTGTGGAGAAGATACACCATATTCAACAACAAGTCCATGAGATACTATAATATAGTAATCAGAAATACAAGGACAGACATGATCAACATCACACCTCATCAGTTTAAGGTTGGGGACAAGGTTTGGCTTCATATTCAGAAAGAAAGACTTCAAGGGCCTCACAAGAAACTCTATCCTATTTGATATGGTCCATACACCATCATCAAACAAGTTGGTGAAAATGCTTTTGAACTCAATCTGCCATGTTTTTTGGGACTACATATTGTTTTCAATGTTGAATTGTTGTGGCTATATTTTCCACCATTGTTGGACACTTCAAATGTTGTCTAATATATAAGTTGGTCAGAGTTGAATCTAGAGACTACTGCCCCTCTCAAATGTGATTAGATTACTGATGTTGTGGTGAAAACATTGGAGAAACAACAGATTCCTCTCTATCGGGCAGTACAGGTAGGACAACTTCCACATCAAGGAAAATGGTGCACTAAGGACCAGATTGAGAAGAAATTTCCTCATCTGCTGTAATACATAGGTGCAATGGGGCCCATTGCCTCTCAAGGGGGAAGCAATGATCCTGTAGAGATTTATAAGCATTAGGGTGAAATTTGTTTAGGCAACTATATTCTAGTTTTTTAGTATTTTTTTCCAGTTTTGTCTACATCCTAGTAATTGACATTTTCGGAGGCCTTCGGAGTGGAATTTGGGGTCAAGACTTTCATCAGTTGCTTTTGAGCGGTAGTCGTAGGCATAGCTCAACGCAACTCAATCTAGCTCTTCAGGAGATCTTTCCAATGAGTCCGAAATGTCTAGATTTTGACTAGCTGGCTAGAAGTTATGACCCTACCTAGTGGGGTCCAAAATTTAGTAGTTTTTGAAATTTTGAAAAATTTTAAAATTTGAATTTTAGTAGTTTTGTCACCTTCCAACTATCCATTTCAAATTCTATGGATAAGGTGACCTTTCACATTCTTTCTCATTGTATATATTCAACTTTTGATGTAATAAGAAATCCTCTTTGGTTGCCTGCAACTTTTTACAAGTTCTGCACATTGAGCATTTTGTTTATTTTCACAATACCATAGGCTTAGTGCTAGGTATTGTTATCTGAATTCTCCATTAAAATTTAGATCAATGATCTACAATAATTTTGTTAGTCGTCTTCAACAACACTTAGAACTTTTATGAATGCTCTGCTCTTTCAGCTAGATCTATGTGTAACTTAGGGTGCAGACCAAAACTTGCTCTTGGAAATCATTACTCATGTCGACCACAATCACTGATCACCACCATTTGTTCAACAAGCAACTTCCATACATCTAGAATCAATATCTTCTGCAAGGTCTACCTGTTCTTCTTTTGTCTACTCTGACAAATTGGAACCTAATACTCAGAAGCTAATATCTTTTGAATCCTTCATTAGCGGAGCACAAAAATTTGGATTTAGAGTGTCTTGACAATACTTTCAACTACCTTAGAACTGCAACAAACCATGCCTTTCCACTGAAGAGATCTAGATCAAAATATCAGACCCTATTACTACTCTATTCCTAACTACCCAGACTTAGACAAATTCTAATTCTGACTTCTGATATGAACAACTTGTGTTATGTGGATGTTTGGGATGATTTTAGTTGCCATTAATGACAACATCTATCAAGCTAAGTAGTGTCTCTTGCCAACATGTATTGCCCTTCATGACTATCAACTTTCATCTAGTCAATATCAAAATCAAAATTCATTAGCTCAAGTTGGTTAATCCAAGGGTGGGTCATTGCAAAATAAATTTAAGAGGAATAATAAGAGTTTCATTAAGGTTAATGGACCAAATAATTTTTCTCAAGTGTCTGCTATTAGTAATTTGAAGAAGCCACCATATTAGGAAAGAAAGTTCACTCTGATATTTGAGTCCTATCATTCTATCATGAATCAAGCTATGAGTAATAATCTCTTGAAGCTTCCCTTGATTAAACCAGTGGATCCTAACAGAATGCAAGGACCTTTATTTGATGCTAATGCCTTTTGTTTCTATCATCGGACACAAGGAAATGATACTAAATGATGTATGCATCTTAAACATGAAATACAAGACCTCATCGAATTGAATATTATACAGGTATCTAGCATGAATGATAATGGGAACAAGTTGATTGCTCTATTGAATCAAAATTTATAGATTTTTACTAATCCTTTCCCTAAGCATACAGATAACAATTTGATGGAACAAAATACAATATAGGTAGAAGAAGATTATTTAGATTATAATGAGATAATTTCTACAATAGAAGTGGATAAGGAAAATACTCAAGTATCACCTCGTCCACGAGAAAGAGGTATCTACTCTGAAGTTCCTCCTTTGTTATCCCTTCAGGGATCGGGTGAAAATCAACATATACCAAAAAGACAAATGGAAAAACAAAAGTAAGAGATTATGACAATAGAAAAGGTTGAAACAATACAAGTTAGTCCTTATTATGATAGACATAACCAACAGAACAAGAGAAATAAAAATTGGAAATGAGCAAGATGATTATCATCAGTTGGAAATAACAGTGGTTCTCCTCCTCACAAGCAATGAAAGACTTTACATAAACAAGGAAGTGTTGAGAAAGTATCACATGGACTCTTTGATAACAAGCAACAACCTAATAAGAATCACTCAAGCTTCTCCCAAAACTTGATCGAGTACGTCTCCAAGAGGTTTGCAAGTTCCAAAATCTAGTAATACAATACTACAAGTAAGTATCTCTAACCCTTTATCTCCGTGATGTGCTTCCCCTGTGATGTGTTATGTGTTGTTAGGCCTCCTAGGATGACCCTTGATTCTCTTGTAAGGTCAAGGATACTAGGTGACCACCTCTGTTGTGACCTTCTTCTATTTGTGTTAAGGGAAAATTGGAATGATTATCAATTATATAAAATAAACCCAATAACTTAATGAAAAGGGAAATAATCAAGATCTAACAAACAAAGACAAAACCTTGCAAACCTCAATACTTCATAGCTTCCATTGATTTCCTATCTCAATCAATCTTGTGTATGAATATGGCCCTCAGAAGGTGCACTTCCTTGCTATTTTCCAAGATTGTCAACGGAGAACGGTTGTGATAGTTTATTGTAATGAAGATGGGCTTCACAACAATGATAATGATATGGTAACAAGTTGATCACAAGTAATGAAGGAATTGGTGCCAAAAGCGTGCTATAATTCCTGCAGAGTAAGTTTACTTAAAGCTTGGATGAATGAAATGGAGGAATAGGGTTGTACTTATAGACTTGAGAGAGAGAAGATCAACGGTATAGGATGATTGAGGAAATGTACGCAAATAAGAAGATGACACGTGTCCTGTTCTATTTTGCATGAGAGGAATTAATAAAATAGAAGAATGAGTTAACTGAAGGGATTAATCAATTAAAAGAATAGATTAATCAATTAAGAGAATAGAACTAGAGGATGGAAATTGCATGAGGATGAGAAGATATTTTGCTCAATTAAATATTTAGAATATTCAATTGCATGTGCACAAGGATTGAATTATATTTAGAGATAACTCAATTTAGAAGAAATGGACAACTTAAATAAATATTTGATTTATTTAAATTTAGAGAAGATATTATTGGAAGAAACAATTAAATAATTGGTATTATTTAATTTAGAATGATTTTGGAAGAACTAATTAAATAATTGGTATTATTTAATTTGTTGGAGGATTTGGAGGAATTTAATTAAATAAATTGATTTTATTTAATTGTTGGAAGAATATGCATCAAATAAATAAATTTGTTTGTTTATTTATCGATAGAGGAATTAGACTTAAATAAATATTAAGAATATTTATTTGGATAGAGTCGTGTCATTTTTAGGTGTATACATTTTGCCCCTCTTTGATGCACTGTGTTTTATCACATTGTTTCAAAGAATAATTTTTCTGATAATGATACATGTCCCAGTTTTCCCCTGGTATAGGTTTAACAACAATAGGATGCCCCCTCGAGAAATTGGATGGGAATAAGGCAGAAGGCGTGAGATGGACAATCTCATGATGAAGAAGGGTGAACAGGTTAGGTTTGAAGAAAAATGGGTTGACGTGATAAAGACCTGAATGATACGCTATGCAAGATAGAATGATAACACACAGAAGTAAGTAAGCAAGTATGTACAAATGATACAAGAACAAACAAGGTATTACCCCTGTCAAGTGGTAAACCAATGATATACTAATAATGATATACGATAGTGTTGTCATGGCGGGGAACAATATATCCCTAGACCAACACAGCAGGCATGTTGTCATGGCGGGGAATGATAGATCCCTAGAGCAACATGAAGGATAGTGTCTAGTTTTAGGAATGGAACATGTTGTATAAGACGTGTGTATTGGTATGATTTCGACAATGTTACATCCTATATAAGACAAATGTTTGATTACAATTGTTTGATATGGTTTATGACAAGACAAGGATCAAGACCAACGATTGTGATTGGATCATTGCATGAACTGACAACTAGAACTGTTGACAAGAGAGATACAACGACAGATAGAAGAATGACTTGACAAGAGGAATCACCATCTTTTTTTCGATACTCTACGGTGTGGATCTTTATTTGCATGAGATATGGAATGGATGCTTTGTGGATGTGAATGGATGTGAGTGGATGCAAATGGTTTTGTTCATCTTGATATTGCAAGTATTTTAAAGTTCTTATTTCATCATTGGGCTTTTTTGTTTTTGTGTGTTTCTAAAATGTTGTAAGAAAATATAAGCATCTAAGTATAATTAAACTGAGTTGACCTAAGCATCGCTTACATGGATTTTAATTTAGCAAGTTAATATAAGCATCTAGGTATAATTGAACCGAGATGACCTAAGTATTTCTTGTGTATCAAAAGACAAGGATTATCCCTATTTCATGTTAGTCCTTTGATGTCCTCGATAATCATTGTGTTGATCATGTCTTTAGACAAGGCTTCACATTGCTAAAGATAAACCCACAAGTAGCAAACAAAGAAAATAATCATCCCTCCATCATAGCATCTCTAGATTTTGGCATCCTTAAGTAGCATAAGAAACATGATAACAAAAAGTGAAGACTTTAAGACACAACTTTAATTGAAACAAAATACTCTTGCATTAGATGTATCTTTCTTGCCATAATTTTGATAGAATCATTTGGATCGATTTTTTTTTTGCTTTGCTTTGGATAGGTTGATGTCTTGCATCAAAACTTCTATTTGGAAATGAGTTTTACTTGCATGTGCTTACATTTGGTGAAAGGTTCCACAATCCTTAGTAGGGGAAAATGGACCCTAAGGGACTGACCTAGTGCCTCAGGGGTGCATTGACAATGGCCTTGCCTACGTGATGACGCAGAGGCAACGTAGTTCGGGACTTTGGATCATAGATGCGGATAGACTTTAGAGGATTGATGACAAGATATGGGATGGATGAGAAAGCCTTGGGGGCGCATTGATAATGGCCTTGCCTATGTGATGACACAGAGGCAACGTAGTTCGGGGTTAACCCTATGATATTGACGACAGATGCTATGCTAGGCCGACACTGTGGATAGGACACTGGATAAGGCCTTAGTTGATAAGGCGACAAAAGAGATAGAGTATCAAGCCATGATAGGTTAAGACAACATTATGGGTAGCCTTAATGCTAGATACTTATGACAAGGAAACAACAAGGATAGGAAGATGGATGGGTGATAGTAGATACGGTTAGGTAGAAGGAAACAAGGATGTGATCTCCAAGAACTATGTCACATAGGAATAACATGCCCCATTGTAGGTAAAATACTTAGGATCTTTCATGGTAACACTTATGATGATAGGAGGATGAGAGGATAATGAAGGATTTATGTATTGCTCTTGGGATAAGGTATGTCAAGAGAAACCTAAAAATCTTGTCAACATTATGCCCCCAATCTTTATCAAGACCAAAGAATAGAGGAAAGGAAGATTATGATGGATAGACTAAATAGGATAGGTATGCAATTGATAGAAGGATAAGATAGGAAATGGTATGGAAAGAAATTGATAGGAGAAAGTGATATGCTGATGAGACAAGGTGCCTCCAAGTGTAGGTGACATAGAAGATCACCTTACACATGATGCCTATTTGCTAGGTTTTTATCATGGTACTTATCCAAGGCACCTATTTGCCAGATTTTCACTGTTGGACGAAGGAATTTTCCTTTACTCTTTTGATTTTTTTTGGATAGGAGAAGGTGGATACAGATATAGAGAGACTCAAGTATCTAGTTCCCTGAAGGAGATAGTCCCGCTAGATGAATGCTATCGCATGGACTACGTTAAGTGTCACTCATAGATGTTGGTAGGGGATCGCATGAAATGGATATGGGGTAGGTAGATAGTGGATTATGGAAGGGTACAATAGTGGATGATGATTCAAAATACTGATGGAAGGCTTATGCAAAAGCATGGACCATGGGAATAGCATGGGGAAGATATGTAGGATAATAGTGGAAGGAAGGGGAGGTATACGGAAATTTTGTGGAATGGAGTGGAATCATGACCAACAATTGCACATACCATGATAAACATTGAAGTTGGTGATGGGAAAGTAGTGTAGGAAGCAACAAAGACTTTTTCTTACGGATGAATGACTTAGGCATGTAGGGATCCACATAGACTGAGTATTTTTCTGAACTTTTCTTGTCATGTGAGATGGAATGGGAGAAAGCAGATGGTTGGGATTCTTGAGAGATGGATGCCTCATGTAAGTTTAGGGCTTTTTTCCTAGGTAACCAAACCATTTTGCTTTTAGATAGTACCTATGAAGGTATGGGCTTGGGTGTATGCAGTTTTTGTGTAGCTTCGGAGGTAATCATTTGTTGGATGCAGACCCACACCTTTTTCAGTTTGGCATATAGGTGTGTGGGTGTATGCAGCTCTTGAGAAGGATGTTTCTTTGATTCTTGGTTCTTGTACCCTAGGTCATGAGGACTCTTAGAATTTTTGACTTGATAGGTAGAGGCATCCAAATTTTTATTGTTGAATTATTTTGAGATGGTGGAAGTGGAGTTGGAGGAAGTTCTTTGTTTAGACAACATGTGTATTTGTTGGTCATGATTGGGGTTGTTAGAAGATTCATAGATGGATGGATAAGGTGTTGAAAGAAGTGGTGGTGAAATGCATGGAGGGATATTAGGAGTTGGAAGTAGTGGTGGTATATTGGATGGTGGAAGGTGTATGGTCACATACTTTTGGGTTGTGTAGGATGATTGAGGTGGAATGGAGACATATGTTTTGGGGATATGAAAGGATTTTCAATGGAAAGTGGTGGATTTAGGAGTGGAGGAAGTACCAACATCTTTAGATTGTTCACCTTGGGGTATGTATCCAAGGCCGTCTGAGTGAGGAGGAACATTGACATGGACGGGCTCTAAAATTCCTTGTTCATGTATCCCTAAGCCTTTACCTTGATAGTTCATATGTTGGAGTATGCCAAGGACAGTGGGATTATGTATAGGTGGAAGACTAGGCACGAGTTTCTTATTGGATGGAGAAGATGAGATAGAGGATAATGGTTGTTGGTGTTCTAAGGAGGAACACTCATGAATGAAGGCGGTAAGATGAAGGATATATGGTCAAGGATTTACAGTATGGTTGATAATGGATGGTAGAGGATTATTATTGGTTTGATCTTCTATGCTTGCTTGGGAGGCAAGTGTCTCATCGAGGGAAGTGGAAGTCATTGGATCTTGGATGGGACTAGATGGGGTGATAATCTCAGGACCATGGAATGCATAAAGTAGGCTAAGAGGATCATCATGGTTTGCTTGATCATAGTTAGGCTCTTGATCGTAGATGGGATTTTGATCACAGATAGGATGAAGCATGATGGGATCAACGCGCTTGTGCATAGATTCTTAATCAATGATAATATATTGATTAAAGAAAGGATAGAAGTTATGGAGAGGTTGAAAGTGGCTCTCTTGCTCATGTATGGGATCAAGTTGCTTAGGGATAGCTTCTTCAGAGGTAGTATTTTGATCATGGAAAAGATATAGGTCATGAATGGCTTAAAATTAGATTTCTTGCTCATGTATAGGTATAGGATCATCAAGAAGATAAAGGTTATGTATGGGTTGGATGGGGGTGCTTTGATCTTGATTTAGACAAAGGTCTAATGTTTCCACATGTTCTAAAGTGTGCTCTTGACATAACTCTTGGGTTGCTTGAATGGAACTGGAGGTAGAGGTCTCGTGGATAGGATTTTGGTCACCAATATGAAGGTGCGATGGACCTTGACTTTGGTTCCTGGTAGGAGATTTTTCAACATGCTCGAGGGGTTGCCAATTACACGATGAGGTTGGTGCAATGGACATGTTTGAAGGCTCTTCGATAAGGTCAAGGACTGGAATTTGGGGATATGGTTGACTCTTTGTTGGTAGTCCTTGGATCACATCCTCTATAGGCATTTGGGTGGATGAATGAGGTAATGGATGAGTGGATTTAGAGTTCTCCCTATCTTTTCTTCTGTTGTGTAAATCTGGAAAACATTTTTTTGAAAATTCATCTAAGGGTTTTTTGGTTGCCAATTTAGAGCTTGGGGAACTCGATGGCAGTGTTGGTGTAAGACTGGTATACTTTAGGATATGTGCCTTAAAAGACGGTGAAGGAGGACTAGTAGATGGAGTGGTATACGATTTCCCACTTGAGGTGGTGTTTGCCTTGTTAAGAATATCATTAAGATGGGACAAGAATGTGTGACTTTGGGGCGAGGTGTAGCTAGTACTGACCTGTTCATCTTGTAGGATTACAATTTGCTATTGTATGGCTTAGAGTTTTTGAGTTATTGCTTCTAATTGGTTTGTCATCTCCATAGAAATTGACACAAGACTGAAAAGGGTACTTAGAAAGGTTGAAAATTTTCTCTCAAAATCTGTGGAATTGCTCACTATCACGCATGCACAGGAACAGATGCGCAGTAGTAGAGGATGAAAGCGTAGCAAGTCGACACAAAAGCATAGTACTGTTAAATGGAAAATGTGCAATAACAGATATCATATGTGTAGAAAGTCATGTAATATATTTACAAAAAGTTGAAACAGATGTGCAACTTTAGATGGTAAATGCGCAACTCTAGTTTTTTCAATGTTTTTGCAAAGTTTGACACATTTTTCAATGCTTTTTTTTGTTTCTTGGTTGCAAATTGGTCTTTTTAATCTAATTTTGTCAATTATAGCAAGAAACACAACAAACACAAAGAATATTTTCATGGTTTTTTAGGTTTTTTTTTGTAATTTTTGGAATCTTTTTGACAAGAAAGCAAGTACAAATCTTAGGCTAGCTAGTACAATATAAACTGAATTCTCACTATTTCTAGTTAAGGCATCTTTGGGAGGTAATAATCGCCCTTCCCTGCACCAACTTATAGAACTTTTTGGCTACTAAGAACAAAGGATGATTAATAAGTACAATTATTCAAGTGGTTATACATGCAGTTGTACTACTATCCATTATGGAGTCTTCCAGCCTGTAAGGGTTGTGCCTTGGAGTGTTTTGGGGGAGGTTGGCTATCGGCATAACACAACTTCACTTGTTGTTTGAAGCTTTCACTCTAAACACAATTTATTTATAGTGGCTTGGCAGAGCTTGGCTTTAGCTTGTTACCACTTAAGGTCATTCCCTAAGGATGGAAGGGTACTTGAGGGCAAGCCTCTCTAAAGGAAAAACACATGCGAAAATGATATGTCTGGCATTTTGGTAACCCAAGATAAGGGAGAGTATAGGCCTAGTATCATTCCCAAAAACGTGAAAGACATTGGTTCTTTTCCCCTAGTTAAAAAGAAAAAGACTATATGGGCTATCTACTTGGGCACGCACCTGATTGTGTTTGTCAATTGTCCCATATGAAGTTAAAGTGTTTGGCATTCATGTCCATTGTCCCTTAAGAAAGTGATATGTTCCTAAGACTTAGATTGCAAAAAGATGTTTTGTCCCTTAAGAAAGAAATATGTTCCAAAGACTTAGATTGCAAATATGATTTGTTCAATTGTCCCTTAAGAAAGCAATTTGTTCCTAAGACTTAGTGTGATAGGTTTTTAATTCTTTAACACTTGTCCTGCATGAACATGTTAGGAAAACTCATTTTCTCTATTTGAGTAATAAAAGGCTCAAAATTTTTTCACCATAGAAAAGTTGGGAGAACCATCTTTCCAACGCCATTGGTTTTATGAAAATCTGACTCTTTATATAAAATATATGCCCGATTTCATGAAACTGCTCTAAAAAAGCAAAAGAAAGCAAGCATGGGCTAAAAATAGAGACATAGATTAGGATCTATTTTTCTTTAAATCTGTGGACTTCTTGCAAACAATAAGAAATACCCAGATAGGATTTTGGTGTTTTCAACAAAACCCAGAAATCTTTTGAGCTAAAGTTACACAGATATGCCTTATTTTATGAAATTTCTAAAAATAGACAAAAAAATTAAAAAAAACATAGGCTAAAAATAGGGACATGAATTTGTGACATGTTTTTCTTGAAATCTATACACTTTCTACAAAAAGTAAGAGATACCAAGATAGGATTTCGGTGTTTTTGACAAAACCCAGAAACCTTTTGAGCTAAGGTTACACCATTTGAATGCTCAATGCCTATTCTCTGAATCCTCTTGTGTACAGAACCTTAGCACAATAAAAACTTAGTTTTTGGATTAAATCATGGCAGGGCCCCACAGTGGGCACCAAAAATATTAAGGGAAAATTGGAATGATTATCAATTATATCAATAATACCCAAATAACTCAATGAAAAGGGAAATAATCAAGATCTAACAAACAAAGACAAAACCTTGCAAACCTCAATTCTTCATAGCTTCCATTGATTGCATATCTCAATCGATCTTGTGTATGAATATGGCCCTCAAAAGGTGCACTTCCTTTCTATTTTCTAAGATTGTCAATGGAGAACGACTGTGATAGTTTATTGCAATGAAAATGAGCTTCACAATAATGATAATGATATGGTAACAAGTTGATCGCAAGCAATGAAGGTGTTGGTTACCAAATCTACAAAGGATTTGTCAGCTCCAATGCACAGGCCAATTCGGCCAACAGATATAGGAGGTTGCGTGAGCTACCTCCCCTTCACTTCTGGTTCTTCCGCACCAAGGGGGTATCCCTATTTCTAAAAATGTAACCTTGACTAGCTCAAGTAACAGAAAGATTTAACTTGACAACAATAGGCAGAATACCCTCATGTATGGACCAAGATCTAAATGATAGATCACAAGTTGACAACTTTCTTGGACATATGTGACTGGTTATGGATGAGGGTATGCAGGGGGTTCCTAATCCTACTCCTACAACTAACAGATGGAGGTGATGAAATGGGTGGACATAATGTCCTGGATGCAAGACAAGGGGTTTTGGTCCATAACTACTAACCCAGGAGCAGACTGATGCCTATCCATTGGGCAAGGAGTCAACTAGACATATACAACAGATGGTTTGCAACTTTCACTCAAGTTTCAGGGGGTTGGACTGATGCTTGCCTTACAAACATCACCCAAGAATGGGTATCTAACTGCCTCTACTTACAGATATCCCTGCTGACACGCAACATTCTCCATGCACTGACCTTAAACAGTTTAATCCACTCCTTGAATGGAAGTTACAGATCAGGCATGCAATATAGAAATCTATACCCTAGAATCTATGAAACCCTTAGCAACCAGATTCAGAAGAAAGATGACCTGCAGCAAATGGAGACAAGCAGATAAATACATGCAATGAATCATTTCTCATATAACACAACACTAAAACTAAAATATGTGCAAAATACACTCATGATGCAACTCATAAACTCCAGAATGAGATAAAACAGCCAAGATCATGCCCTGTCTTTCGTTATTTACACAAAAATGCCCCAGGCCTTCAACAACCAATCTTGAATGAATAACACAGTCTACATTATATAGCAGGAAGGTGTCCCCATCATTCAGTACAATGGTGCTTCAAAATATCTGCCAGATACCATGCGTCATGAGGAAAATGGCGCTCCAACATTCAATGCAGCAGGTGGAGGAGGGGACAGGAATAGGTCTCGAGCTTCACGCCGCCACCTAGGGATTCACATCATCAATTGAGTGGTTGAAATGTCCACACCATCGCCCATACCCTGCAACAACTGCCATTAGTGGCATACCAGACCTGCAGCCTTGGGAAATGCAGTAGACTATGCATCACAAACCCTTCTCGCCAAAATGTATCATCCTAATATTTGAAAATATGCAGGATATCAATTATCCCACATGCACCCCACGGCGACCTCATCACTTTATATACTAAGTCATAAGCATATATGATGTCGGTGCTTTTGCTCCTGACGACATCAGCATAAAACCCTATCATCATCCTCCTGCATGATATTCAGATGCACAAAATATCACCCTGACGTCAGCAAACCACCTACTGAGCTCATCCTGATAATTCATATCACCCCGATATGAAATATCACCTGCATAAAATATCACCCTGCAAGAAAGTATCATGCTGTCCTCATCACCTGATAAAAAATATCACCCTGATGACCAACCTTGCCTTCATGTGAAATATCGCTCGCATGATAATTGCCTTCATCCGCACAACCTGATGCATTGGAGGAAAATCCTCCTGCTTAGCTGATACCAAATGTCTGGCCGATGAACATCCTGATGACGTCACTGTCATATCCTACTGACGTCATCAGCATATCTACATATCGCGCACTTCCTCATATTTGAATGACATCATCGTCATATTCACAACATCAGGGGATCACCATAAAATGACTGATGTTAAAATATGACCCCCCAGACCTTGATGACGTCACCATCATGTCAGCTTCAGGATGATATTCATAAGATAACCAGATATTTAGAAATATCACCCTGATGCAGAAATATCATACTGCACTGTAGCTTCACTATAAGATCGGGGTGATATATGAATATGACAGATATTTGAAATGATCACCCCCCACTGGACAATGCATGAAGCCGACAGGCAGATATCTCCCTGACATCAGCATCATCATGATGTTGGAACAAACATACATCGGGGTGATATTCGGATACGAAAATATCACCCCCTCCTTCAGAAATATCATGATGCAAATAGGCAGAAAAGCGGATATCACCCTGACATAAGAATGACGTCAACAGCATCAGGGTGATAAAACAACATGAAGTGATAAAATAACATCAGGATGATCTTAACTAAGATCACTTGATGTTCAAATATGATGACCCCGATGAATATCGGGTCATACTTAGAACCTTGCAGCAACATCATCAGGATGATCTTAACTAAGATCACCCGATGTTAAGATATCACCCCGGCGAAAGATCATGCAGGCAGAAATGATGACCCTTAAAAGCAACATCAGGGTGATGTCTGGAAATATGATGATGATGACCTCCTCCAAAGAAAATATGATGCTACAGTTGAAAAATGCTGAGGAGGCCCATGGACTTAGAACCTTTTTTGGATTTTTTGGGAAGGTGCCTACATGTTTATATGCTTGAAACTTGACTACTCATGCAGGCACCAACAGAAGGAATTGGTGCCAAAAGCACACTGTAATTCCTATAGAGTAAGTTTACTTAAAGCTTGGATGAATGAAATGGAGGAATAGGGTTGTACTTATAGACTTGAGAGAGAGAAGATCAATGGTATAGAAAGAACAAGAAGATCAATGGTATAGGATGGTTGAGGAAATGTGCATGAATAGGAAGACGACATGTGTCCTGCTCTATTTTGCATGAGAGGAATTAATAAAATAGAAGAATGAGTTAACTGAAGAGATTAATCAATTACAAGAATAGATTAATCAGTTAAGAGAATAGAACTAGAGAATGGAAATTGTATGAGGATGAGAAGATATTTTTCTCAATTAAATATTTAGAATATTCAATTGCATGTGCACAAGGATTGAATTATATTTAGAGATAACTCAATTTAGAAGAAATGGACAACTTAAATAAATATTTGATTTATTTAAATTTAGAGAAGATATTATTGGAAGAAACAATTAAATAATTGGTATTATTTAATTTGTTGGAGAATTTGGAGGAATTTAATTAAATAAATTGATTTTATTTAATTATTGGAAGAATATGAATCAAATAAATAAATTTATTTATTTATTTATTGATAGAGGAATTAGACTTAAATAAATATTAAGAATATTTATTTGGATAGAGTCGTGTCATTTTTTGGTGTATACAGTTTGTATCATCATTCTTCTATATCTCCTCTCCTCTAATTTCATTTTTGTGTTTTGTGTCTTATGGATGCAGCGTTATGGTTGGTGAATTGGGGGCACCCTCCTACGTGACTGTCCCTAAGGAATTTATTCTCCTCTTTAATTTATTGTTTACCTTCCTCTATCATTTCCATCTAGTTGGCAAATGATGAAAAACATTTATATTGATGCAGACCTAGTGTCCCTTTCAAGAGTAATCAAAAAATGGACTTAGTTCCTATATGGCGATAGGGTTGTAACAAATTATCTGACGCTTGGATAGTGGAATCACTCTGTGATTTCTCTATCTTAATGTTGATGTTGATGTTATCTTATCTTTCTAATAACACTTTAACAATAGTGCTGCTCTATGCACTTTATTTATCATGGATATCACCTTGCTTGGCTCTTTTATGTAGTTGATCATATGCATTGTTGTTTATCATGATTATTTGGACACTAACACTTTTCTTGTAGGGATGTGTTTGTGGGAACATTTGGAAATTGTAAAGTACATGTCACCTTTGGGGGGCATGGGCCTTGCGAGAGCTCATGTTCCCTTGTGTGTTTTCTTCCTATCTTAACATGCTTGATATCAGTACATGATATCAACCGCCTCAAGGTGGGGGCATATATAAGGTAACTTGTCTGCTTTAGATCATAGTAAAACATGTTTGAACAATCTAAAAATCAAATCATTTAAGCCCTCTACGGAGGCAGGATATCAAGCATATCCTTTTATCTTAAGCCCTCATCACGAGGTGGGGATGGTGTATTTCTTGGAGAGATTGAATTATCCTATCATTTTCAAAAGTCCTCATCATGAGGCGAGGAGTGGTTCTATGACTAACTCAACCCTTAAGCATGTTTTTAGTGGTTGTTGTGGTGAATCTCAATCATTGGTGTGTGCCTATAATGTGCTTGAGATGGTGATGAACCTAGCAATAGTTTCACTCCATCGCTTGTCTACCGTGTTTTCTCCATGTCTTTAGTGTGTGTGTGTGTATGGCGTGCTTGTTCTCAAAGTGCAAGATTGGTGGCAATGAGCTCCTCTACATGTTGGGATTTGTTTGGTGTGTTTTTTCTCAAGGTGCAAGACCGGTGGTGAACAACTCCTCTGCACTTTGGGATTTTGTTTGGCCTGTCTGTTCTCAAAAAGTGTAAGACTGGTGGTGAACAACTCCTCTACACTTTTTGGGATTTGTTTGTTTACTTTCCTTGTACTTACATTTTCATATGGAAAAATAAAAAAGAAAATAATCATTGCATTCATTGTATTCTCTATGCTATGTGTGTCTTCAATGTTGTCTTCTCCATGTTTTGCATGCCTGTTTTGTCTTCAATGTGCTTGGCGTGTCTTCTCCGTGCTTGGTGTGTTTGCTGTGTTTGTCGACCTTACTTTAATGAATGTATTGGCCTTACATTTAATTCATACATTAAAGTGGGGGCTAAATGTTATGTCATAAAAATGCACCCTTGGGGGATTTTTCCTATCAAGGTTTAGCTCCTAAGTCTTTAGATTACATTTAGGGCATTGTGCATGATAATTCAGACTCTCAATGAGAAAACCCTTGGGTCTTGTGACAAATAGTACCTAGGGGGTGCTAATTTGATGATCCCTAAGCAAAGACAAGGGGGTGGACTTGGGCGCTAGTGCCCTAGTCTAGCTCTATTTTGGGTTTGCCCTAAATTTAAATGTCGGGTTTGTGACTGTTATTTGGTTTCCAGGCCAACATCATAAGTTTCAAATGTGAAATTCTTGGTAGGAATCTTAGTAGTTGCATATATAAGCATGTTTACGTTATCATTTAGAAACTAGACGATGTTTATGTTTTCATGAGCTATTGGCATACTAGTGATTATTATTGTGTTGTAGAGCATAGCATTGTTATTGTGTTTGTTTTTGTAGGTTGGATTACATCTTCTCCTCATGGCATTGAAGAGATTCTTCCTTCCATGAGAGATTCATCATCAAGGTGACATTTATTGTGTTTTATCATTCATTATCATTTAGATTTTGACTCTGTCCCATAAGGACACACACTCTCTCTGACAACGGTGTTCAAAAGACTTGAATGTCTCTCCAGAGCTTGACTGAGGCAAGCCTCTAAACACCACAACCCCCTCCCACACTCCTTGTGATTGCAGGTTATAGGTATCAAATCTAGAGAAAGTGGAGTTACAGGGAAGAGAGGTAGACATTAAAAATTCATGATCTAAAAAGAAGTGGACATTGTGTGGGATTTCAGGACAAGGGAGCCATCACCATTGTCCTCTACATCTAAAGACTTAGAAATAGACTGGACAATGAGAATCAGGGTTTGTAGAGCTTTTGGCATTTAGAAGAATCTTCCTTAGTGGGCTAGGGCACTCTCAACATTGTCCTCCACTGTCAGATCTTAGGAAATAAAAGACATAGCAGAGATCAGTGCTGAAAAATCCACCTCTTGGACTAGGGTTCCATCACCATTGTCCCTGACATTTCCATTTTCCAAACTGCAAAAAATAGTGAGTTAAGGTTTCCTGCCCTTTGTCTAATTCCTATAGCATTTGTCATAATTTGTAGATTTGATTATTGTTTTTATTAAATTAGGGTTTAAACAACATTAAAGCATTAATTAGCAATCTTGTGTGACAACATCTAAATTTCCTAGCAGAAAACCAAGTGGCAACTCAAATATGATAGTTGACTCTCCTCTTGATAGGAGAACCACTTGGTTGAAAAGCCTTTGGAATGTTTTGTGGAAAGGATGATTCAAACTATAACACCAACCCCATCATCCCCTCTTTCCCTATAGAATAGGTACCAAGTTCTTAGATCCCATATGAGCATTAGCATTTAGATCTAGATTAGAGGAACTAGCTGATCCACCTTGGTTGCTTGCCATATCCTCTTGTGATCCTAGTTGATTCTTGATATAATTAGTGGTATGAGTTAATGAACTCTAGATGGTAGACATCTCACATGCTAGGGCATTCAATATTTGATGTATATCATCCTTAATTTTATTTGTTTTCTCCCTTATTTGTTCTATAGAAACTATCTCTTCACTTCCTATATCATCATTACTTGGGGATTTTTGGGGTGTGGCAAAATTCTTTTTGCCCCTTGTTGAAGGCCCCATCATGATAGGAAAAAATAAATTTGGAATAAATCACACAAAACAAATCTAATCAATCTAAAATTTTTACTATAACTTACTAGGGGCTATAGCCCACTTCCCTAAAAAATCTCTAAGAAATTCGTTAATTTGCATCCTTGAGAGTGAAATTGGTGGAAAACCTAATTTCACAATAACTTCATCAAATCGAATCCAAAATCGATCAAATCTAGTCTGGGTCAGCTTCAATATGCCTTTTAAAAGTCCACCATAAATCTTGAAAATATTCACCAAAATAAGAGAGATATATGCTTCTCAAATTGACCTCCAAGATAAAAAAAATTGCCTTGTTTTTTCCTTCATGGTGCTAAGATAATGTTTTGATACCACTTGTAATGAAATAACTTGCACAAAAAGGAATATAATAGGAAATATTCTGTAAATACTTGATAATAACTAAAAATAACAAGCCACTTTGAGGGGGAAACTGTCTAAATATCTTCAATGAGAACACAACTCACAATATGATGATCACAAACTTACCACTAGCTCTTATATTTAACTAATTAGGCCTTGGATGCCACCCAAGCCAACTTACATACTTAAATATAACCCCTAGGCTGACCTAATAGCCTATAATTGACAATAATAATAATTATATATCATAATTAAGGATTAAGGTAGCCACAAGCCAACTACTCATAACCCTATACACACTATAGGATTAAGGGCATAATATGTGCTTTATCAGACATAAGAGTGAGATCACCCATGCCAAAAAGTTGTATTTTTCTCTACAAGGTGCGACATTCACTAGTGGAATGGCCAATCACTCGATGATATGCATAGAAAGGAAGTGTTGATTGAATATGCTTAGGAAACTTCTTGTGTGTAGGAGGAGGAAGAGTGATTAAGTGGGCTTTGAGAAGCCTTAAAAAAACATGCTCTTGTTTAGATAGAAGAGAATAATTAGGAGTAGGAATAAACCCTTTTTGATGTGGAGAAATGTTTGATTTCTAAAAAGAAGAGACCATAGAGACCTTGGGCAATGGAGGAGGGGATGTACACACTGAAGAATGATGAAAACCTAAACACACTATAGAAAGTAAGTGTGGTGTAGGTTCCACATGGAACTTAACTCCTTGTTCCATGTGCCCTAGACTATTTCCATTGTATCCATGTTTAGAAATAATTTTTTATCTGAGCCCATAATGTATCTCCAAATCAGAAAGAGGGGGAACATCAACATTACTAGCCTTGTTGAAATGAGATGTATATGCACATGTTGTAGGGGAAGTGGTCACAAAGTTTACATGAGAAGAGGGATTGATTCTAATACTAGAATGTAGATCCTTGTTGAACTTGTGAATGTTTGAGTGAGAAGAATAAACTTGTTATTCAACAAGCCCATGGGGGTGAAGTCTAAGGAACCCCAATCACCACCAAGATATGCATTAGATGAGAAAGGCACATCATCATTGACAAAGGGTGATGATGGTGTTTGAGAATTTGTTGTAGAAGGTATGAAGCTATGAAGAGAATAAAGGGCAAGCTTCTCATGATCCAATTCAACCTATTGACAGTATTGAAAGGGGTTAGGATCAACACTTACCTTATGTACTTTACCATTATAAATAAATTTAAGAGATTGATGAAGGGTAGACGTAACCACACCCATTGCGTGAATCTACGGTCTACCAAGGAGAATATTATAAGAAAGAATCTCCTATATGACATGAACGTCATTAGGTAATGTAATGGGGCCTAATGTAATAGATAATGTGATAGTGCCTAAAGTTTGGTGAGCCACATTATCAAAACCTTTGATGGATATATTTGAAGGAGAAATAGAAGAAATATCAATGTTAAGATGATTAAGGAGGTCTAAACTGTAGATAATAAGACCATAACCACTATCAATAAGAGTTTTCTTGATCCTAGTAGAGTTTATAGCTACAATAATCATAAGAGCATCATTTTTCTTCTAAATTTCAATAGAAAGGAGTTTAGAGAGATGAAATTGATATCAAGAGGTGGTGGTGGAAGGAAAAAAGTGGCAGGAGTATCTTGTTGTTTCGCCAAGTATTATATTGTGGGTTACTGTATGATAGTGAGGAGCCATGTGCATGTTTTTACTTATAGACTTTGTGTTGCAAGGTGTGTGCTCTTTGTCTCCTTGTGTTGTGCAGCACAACACTTGTGTTCATGAAAAGGATTAACCACCTCCTATGGATTCATTAGCTTTGGCAGTTGTATCAGGCATTAATGGGTTGATCTTTTGGTGGAATAGCAATCATCTTTCTAACAATTGGTATTAGAGCCTGGGTCTCAGGTTCAAATCCCTTGCTTGCATTGGGGGGATTGTTGCAAGGTTTGCACCCTTGGTCTTCTTTTCCAGTGCAGTGCAACACTTGGGTTCATGAAAAGGCTTAACTACCTCCTATGGATTCATTAACTTTGGTAGTTATATCAGACATTAATAGGTTGATATTTTGGTGCAACAACAACCATCTTTCTAACACTTCAGAATCTCTAAAAAGTAATTTGAAGGTCAAGGATTATCAAGAATTCCTCGAACAATGATCATAGGATGAGAAAGTAGGGGTAGATTAGGTGCCCTATGAACAATGATTTGAGGAACAAAGGAATGATTTTGAATATTAATGAACTTATCCACCATCCCCTTAGCAGGTGGGATAAGTTGAATAACAATGATTGAGTTAACATTATTATTTGTTTGAGAAATGCATGATTTAGGAGAAGAAATATAAGAAATATGCTCAACATCTATCCATGGAGGATATGATGTGAGGTGAGACTCTTCATCTACTAATGCTTCATCTCTAGAAGGGAGAGCATTGAAATTAAGAGAAGGTAGAATAATATTAAGAAATGTATCTATGATTTCATCCTCTTGCACCAAAATATCCTCATAAGTAGGAGCGATTTTAGGAGAGGGATCAAAGAAATAAAGTGACATAGGAAGAGCTAAGTCACCATCATATGCATTGAATGGAACATCACTTTCATGAACGCTTTTAGCAATGTTGGAAAGTGATGTAAGAAAATAAGAGAACATGCTGATTTTTTTAGGAAAGAAAAAATCTCCTAATTTGTTTTTGAAGTAAAAATGCATGAAAAAGGAACTTTAAGTTCAACACATCAGGTTCACCAAAATGTGATGTTATTGTAAATCTCCCTTGATTGATATGTTTAATTGAGAAGTAGGTTTTCCTACTTCATATTATGCATAAGTGGACAAGAGATAGAAGGTTGTAGAAAATAACCCTACCTAAGAAGATTGAGGTGACTAGGTTGTACATGGAGGGGAGGTAAAAAATAGGGGAATGCCAATAATGAATATGTAACCTAGTATTTGATTGCCTACCCAAACAATATATATTGAGAATCAAAGGGGAATGACTTCTACGAAGGGAAAGAAAAGGGTAGCTAGTGTTGTAAGAATGTTTAATATGGAATCACAAGAGGTGGTTGAGTCTTCTATTGCTAATTTTTTCTTTTTCCATGTCATACCTATTATGTTCCTCACAACCCACCCCATTTGGTTTCAAAATAGGGACCCCCTTTTTTGCTTGCCTCAGGTGTTTCTAAGTTTTATTCTTTCTTGGGTGAGGTTTTATGCAATTGTTTAGGGGAAAATTAGATTTGTTAATGTTTTAGTATTTAGATGTTTAAATCTGCCTTTCCGCTTAACATTCAAGGATCTAGGGTCGAGTGTTGAGCACTATCATACCCTAGGTCACTTACAAATGTAGGAAAACTAGGATTAGGGAATTTAATTATTAATTTTCCTTCTCTTATGCCCAATTAACCATTAAAACCCTAATTATGCAAATACAACAACAAATTGATGAATGATGGAAAAAGCTCTTGCAGACATGAGCAAAATATCAAATCACAGAATACCTATTTTTGGGGTTCTGAAGTGGAATAGTCAGGGACACTGGAGCGGGTGCCCAAGTCCAAGGTACCAGTTTCTTTTTGGGATTCAAACCTCCCTCCAACACTAATCAGCCCTGTAACTTTTGTTTCCTAAAACTCAAATGTAGAGGAAACTAGAGCAAGCACCCGAGTCCTAGAAGTGCTCCTGTGTCCTGCTTTTCTTTAGATCCTAAATCCTTGATGCCTGCCAATCCTTCCTGCAACTCAACTTTTCCCAAATGCGACACATGTAACCTGCAATCACAAGACCTGGTTTGGGGGTTGTGGTGTTTAGAGGCTTGCCTTAGTCAAGCCCCAAAGGACACTTAAGTCTTTGAACACCATTGTCAGATAAAGAGTGAATGCCCTTGTGAGGCAGAGGCAAAAACCAAAGGAATCAAAGATGAAAACACAATATTATGTTATCTTGTAGTGAAGCTCTCATGGGAGGAAGATGCTCTTAATTCCATGAGGAAATTGATGCTCAAATATGCAAATATCAACACACAAGTCTACTCTTGCAACACAATAGAAAGCCTTGAACCACCTTGAGAATACAATAGCTTGCTTGTAATCATCTAATTGAAATCTAGTTTACAAATGAATTCCTAAGCATGATTATATATGCAACTACAAACACTCCTGCCAAGATTTTTGTTATTCAAACTTACTGTGTTGACAAAGGGACCTAATAACAGTCACAAACTGACACCTAGAAATTAGGGCTGCCCCAAAATAGGGCAAGACTAGGGCATAGGCACCCAAGTCCTCCCCACTATTTTGGGCAGGGTACAACTCAAGGGGTCCACCTAGGCCCAATTTGCTATGGAACCTAGGTCTCATTCCATCGAGGTGTCAAAATATGAACTAAGATGCCCTAAATGCATACTAAAGACCTGGGAGCTAAACCTTATGAGGGAAAAGGCCCCAAGGGGACATTTTCTAATGTTACAACAATATCTCCATTTTGTTTTAAGTGGTGAGCCTAAATGACTTAGTCTTTTGATGGTTCCATGCTTGTCAGAGTTTCAGACTTTGTCCTTCTGGCATGCTAGAAGGGGGAAGGACCAAACCCCACACTTCTCTTTTATTTTTTATTGACTTGGACTTTCATTTAACTTGCTCTATCCTATTGTTGGGATATTAGGGTTTGTCATCCTAGCATGACAGTAGAAGCATCCCTGATGCTCTGACTCTTGGCCTATTACCTTACTCATGTGGATGTCATTTTATCAGGGTTGGTCATACTAGTATGACTATAGAGCATCCCTCAACATCCCATCTCTGAGGACACTAGTGTGGGGATGGTAGGTCACCCATGCTTCTTCAAGGTTTGGCCTTTCAGCTTGCCTGTAGGCTAACTTGGTAGCATGGGATTTGATTTCCCTCCACCGAACCTCAACGGTGCATCAATGTTAGTTCTCCCATGCATTTGACTAACCCTTTTAAGGATTTTTAAGCCCAATTGTTTCCCATTTTTTCTTTTTCATGATTTGGTTTATTTTTTCTATGCCTCATTGCATTATTTTGAGCTTTGTGGATTCTCCCTATTTTCTGCTGTGCAAATTGCGTTTCGATTGAAAGTTGTTGTAGCTGGTGAGTGTGTGCACGTCATTTTTAGCCTTTTCACTGAGATTCACATATTTTCTAGGTTGGTTTTGAGTTTTTTTATCTAATTTAGTATGAATACTTAATCTTTTCTATTAGAGATTCATGGATGGTTCCTCTTTGTCATTTTGAGTTGAGCCCAACTCATTTTTTTATTGCGCTTACTATGATTTTTGGCTTTGGGTTAGGATTTCATTATCCTTCCTTTTTTTAGTCATCCAATCCATTTGTTCACTTGGCACATTTTTTGAGGTTGTTTTTATGACTTAAAGATTCCCATTTTTAAAGTAAAATCTTTGTTGAGTCAAAGTTACAGAGAATCAGAGATCAAACTTTCAATCTTCCACCTTCCTTTTGAGTGATTTAGAGCCTTTCCCTCTAATCCTACTAGTACCTTAGAATTACTTATGTTTTGTCAGGGTTTAGGTGTTAGGATTTCTAGGTTCTATCTTCTGATTATTATTAAACAGAGGTCACTCCCACCCTCTACCTACCGATTACTTATAAGTTGTTGGGGTTTGGGCGTCAGGCCTCCTAGGTTCTCCCTTCCACTTTGTTTAACTTAAGTTGGAGTAAGCCCCACCTCTCAACTCTTGATCAAATGGCTTATATTGGGGGGTTTAGGGTTTGGTCTTGAACATTGACAATTACCATGGGGAGACTATAGTGTTAGAGTTTTGCTATGGGGCCCTCTACCTTGGCTCTTCTCATTCTTTTCATCATACCAAAGGGGTGAGGTCTGACCTCTGATCTCTGACAAACACTAGAAAATGACATAGTTACTATATTAAAGCATATTTGATGGTTTTTGGGCTTTCATGATGATCTAATTATGACTAATCATGTAAATAAAATGTAACATTGTTGATGAAATTTGTGTGGGTACAGAAAAATGGTAGAAGTATCACAAGCAAGTGACAAGAAACAAGAATTCAAAGGGTATCTACTATCTTTGAAGGTGCCAAATCCATATCCTAAGATTGGTAATATAGATATTGGGAACCTAGACCAATGGAGTTACTTGCAACAACTGTGGGGTGAAGCCAACAAATCCTTCCAAACACAATGCATGGAGAATGTGGGATTGTTGCAAGCTACAACCTTTTCAGTCTTAGTGCAAGCTCCTAAATTAGTGCTTGCATGTGTCCAGAGGTATAATATAGGAAGTAAAAAGATAATTGGGCCAATAGGGTGTGTAGTCCTTGAATTTTCATATGATATGGTAGACAAGGTATTTGGCTTGCCAACCTATGCTGATTATGATAAGATCATAGAGAACACTGCCCTCACTTTCTACAACACAAAGATAGGGGCAACAACAAGTTACATGAATCAACATATCTTAACCACTCAGAGAAAGCACCCTTTGAAAATGGCACCCTCTCAACCAAGCACTGAGTTTAAGCATGATGGAAGGAGGTTCATAATCCTCCTTAGCAAAGTATTTGGGTTACCAGTAGCAGATAAATGGTACCCTTAGATGTGCCAATTTTGTATGAAGGTAGTGGATGGAAAGAGAATAGATTGGGACTCCTTCATCAGTGACAAGCTAAATGAACAATTGTCATAATTTATGGAGACAAAGGAGTTCTACATGACCTCATACTTGGTCTACCTCCTGGCCTACAAGGCTAGTTTTGTAGGATTGTTATAGGTGGGATCCATTCAACAAGGAGAAGTCCTAGTATATGAACATTTTCCTTAACTAGAGCTCATGATAAGTATGCAGAGATTCTGCATTGTGAATGGTACCTATGTGTATGATGTCATAAGGGGATTAGAAAATGATTATTCTCAAAGGATGTCTATATAAACTGCTGAGGAGCTAGCGAATTGGGCCAAATGGTATATTCAAATTTAGACTCACATTATTCAAGTGATGGGTTTTGACAAAGCACGTTATAGATTGCCCAGGTACCCAAGTGATAAGATCATTCTATTGGATATTTACAAACAGGTTTCTGAGGTATACAAGCTAATATTTGGTAAACATAAGTTTAGCTTCAAATTCCCCATCAAGGCGGGTGAATATTCATGCCAAAACATAATTAATGCCAAGCATGCCAAAATTGAGTTGGCCACCCTCTCCTTGGAGGCCTTTGATAACATAAGGAGAAAATATGACCCTATTGGATGTGTCAACCCCTTGATTGGCAATTGGTACATCCATGAATATGCCTTCAAATATCATTGGGAGAATTATGTGGATGACCATGAGGTAAGGAAGAGATAATATTTCAGATTGAGTCTCCATTTGGTGAAAGGATTGGACCTCAAGGGGTTTCTTAAAGTCCCCAAAGGAATGAAAGATGGTGATGCTCTACTTGACCTCTCCTATGAAGAAAAGAAGATCTACAACCTTCCTTTGAATCCCATTATGTGGTATCAACCAGAGGATACTTCCATTGAGAATAAAGCCAAGGAGATACTCAAGAGAACTAGGGCTTGGATGAAGAATCCATATCCAATGCTCAACCCATATCCCAAAAAAGGGGCTGAGGGCTCAAAAAGGGCCAAGAAGAAGGGTAAGAAGGTAGAGAAACAAGCACCCTCTACAACATCAATAAGTGAAGTTGCTTACCCTACCACCACTAGAGGAAAACAAAAGGTAGTGGTAGTGAATGTGGAATCACAAGAGAAAGATGTTGTACCACTATCTTAGAAGATATCAAGAAGGGCTCTTGCTCTCACTTTTGAAGGGGTAATAGTGGTCTCCATGCTTGGTCCTACCATTGCTTCCGCCTCTCTGCTTGTGCTCATATCTACTACATCTGTAACTGAAATAAAGGTTGCCCTTTCATCTACTTCCCCTCTTCCATCACCTAGACAAGAAGCATCTCTCCCATCATCTTCACCACCTACATAACCTCCACCTACATAGCCTCCATCCTCTACATCACTCCCAACTCCTCCTCCTATTAAACCTAGCACTGAAGCTCCCCTTGTACAAAGCCAAAATGGTGGAGGAACAACTTGAGAAGGACAACATTCCATCAGCTGAAGAATATGATAAGACAAATGTACCTAAAGCTATAAAAGATAAAGAAGAAGAGGTCCATGAGGAGGTTTTGGGAGATTAGGGACCATCATTGGATGAGCTTATTGAAAACATTACCTTAGGGTAGCAAGAAGAGTTGGGTGGGGAGTTTGAGGAATCAAAGAAAACTGCAATTTTGACCCCCTCACCTACAAGGTCTCTATCTCCTACACTGGTACCTTCTCCACTAAATAGGTACCACATTAGAGAGACCTTCTGGTTTGGATCAACAAGACTATGGAGAAGAGAAAAAAAACTTATGTTGAAGAGGAGGATTTGGCTAATGTTGCACAGGTTTTAAGAGCTCCTCCCAAAGGAAAAAGAGCCAGAACCCTCTCCCATATTTCTACCAACGAGTAAGGAATTACGATTGCTCAAATAGCCAGCCCATTGGTAGATAAGGAGGAGGCAGCCATGACCTCCCAAGATTACAATATTCAACAAGTGGTCCTTGGCTCTAGGACTAGGGAGGGAGATAAAAGTGCCTTGACTGATGTTGTTTCTGCTATTTTGGATAGAATGAAAAAGGTTGAAGTCACCAAGGAGGAATTAAAGAAGTAGGTAACACAATTGTCTACTTATGTTACACACTTGGTGGGTCCTATTGAATCCAATGCCCTTTCTTTGGCCTTGTTGGAGGCTATAACCAAAGAAAGCCTAATCTTAGATCTATTGGGCATCCTTCCTACAGAAACAACCTAAAAAGATTCACTAGAGGCCTTTGGTAAAGCAACCATCAGGGATGCCTTGAAGATGCACCACTCCATTGAAAGGGAGTTGGAAGTGGCTATTAGCTTGAGAAGTAGCATTGAGGATGAGTTTCTGATCTAGGAGGAATACCTCCCTATTTTGCTAAAGATGGAGGCTATGCCTCAAAGTACACTCTTGCAGTTACTGGTCTTGGATAAGGCTGACCCATGAGTAGTTATAGAATGGATAAAGGTAGGGAAGCTTAGGGCTAATCTATTGTAGAAGTGTAAATCCAAATTGTAAATAAAAACTGATACAACCACACAAGGTTTAGACAAAGTAGAAGCACTCATAAACTCAATCTCTTACTAGTTTAAGGATGATTCATCAGTAGTCTTTCCTATAGTGAGGATCATAAAGGAGTTCTCCACTATCCTTCAAAATCATCTTTTAGAGAAAGGAATAGATAATTTGATGAGATTGAAGGCCCTATTCACAAAATTTCAGGAGCAATTAGTTGATTTGGCTAAAGTTCAAGACAAACTCAAGCATTCATCATATTCACAGTTGATCAAGGTCAAGTATCATAATGGTCCGAATATAAATGACATTCATAATGGTTAAAATATTTGAATATGAATTGAATGGTCTTGAGTCATTACTTGATATGTTAAAGAAGCCACTCAGATCTATAGCTCTTAATTTCCAAGAAACATTTAAAATATCATATGCATTACATCAAGGTATTGCTTAGAAAATATAACTAAGGCAATACAAGCCATGATCTTCAATTACTATTCATTGAGCACCTTGGGCATTTAAATACAATATGGACAAATAATTAGGAGAAAACAACACTAATGAAGATGACAAAGGCTTGGATAATAATGATCCAATAACATTTGAAGTCTTGATATTCTTGATGCTGAAGTTTCTATGAAAAATATTCATCATTCTATTTTACCTCTTTTTGTGGTCTTTTTGTTGAAAATTTTGGTATGTTTTTGTTTGAGTTTGATATGTTATGTCATAGATATGATTATAAAAGTGATGTACAAAAGTTAAAATTATTCCTAGCCACATTTAAATATATAACATTGTGGTGGTTCATGGGACTTGGATGAAATGCCATTCATACATGGGACAACATGAAAGGATGATTCTTGACAAAATATTAGGAATACTACAAAAAATTTAGGATGAGATTTTTTGAATGTCTTAATGAGAAGGCCTTAGAAGATTTCCTAGAAATGTTCTTATTTAGTCTTCAAAGATCAAGGAAAACAAGATTGGAACTACAAGCCATTAAGATACTCTTTCTAAAAGGAGTTCACAATGAATGCATTGAAGATTTGAATCTTATTGGTGTAAGTGATGTTTCCAAATCCACCTCTAAATAAGTTTGTGATACTTGTAGGAAATATTAAAGATCTCATCAATATACAAGAGTAAATTCTACAGTTGGCAAACAAGCCTCACATGGTGGTGTTAAAGTATCACTAAGGGAGAGTTAGAGACTTTGCTTGATTATTTAAAGACCATTTGAGATAGTTTTCTTGATGATTAAAAAACTAATCTTTTGAGCCATATGTGCAAGAAAATAAAAACTTTGTACACATGTAAGAAGCATGAAGAAGCTAAAAAACCACTTACCATCATATGTTATATAAAGATTTAATCTTTAGAGGATGTTAGTATTTCGTAGTGAATGCATTACATATTTGAATTTTATTAGTGTAAGTGATGTTTCTAAATTCACCTCTAAATAAGTTTATGATATTTATAGGAAATATTAAAGATCTCATTGATCTAGAATTGTAAATTCTACAATTGTCAGACTAGCCTCAAATGGTGGTGTTACAAGTATCACTAAGGGTGAGTTAGGAAAAAACCCATTTGAGATCATTTTCTTGATGATTCAAAAACTAATCTTTTGAGCCATATGTGCAAGCAAATAAACACTTTGTACACATGCAAGAAGCATGCAAAAGCTAAAAAGCACTTACCATCTTATGTCCTTGTTGCAAATGACATCCTAATAAAGAATGCCTATTTAATAGAACATGTTGGTGTGAAAAAGGATATTATCTATCTAATTTTCCTTTTATAGTGTGAACAAGGTATATTATCTAACTAGTCATTAGGTAGGACCTATTCACACATGTTCACATACTATGTTTACTTAGGTAGTTAGGGAATTTAATATTTGTGTCGTCTAGTTGGAATCTTATCCACTAGTTGTCTCATGCCATAGGATTAAGACACTTGTCATCAACCTAGTTTTTCCTACCTCTCAACCTTGCCCATATAAGAAAGGTATCTCATTGTACATTTCAAATTATATTATGTATTTACATCATTTGATAGAATAGTATTATTCTCTCATTTTGGTCTCTCTTTTTCTTTCATTGAAGCTCCTAGATCTTGGGTGGCTACATTCATAACCAACTCTTACATGGTATCAGATCCATTAGGATTGCTTCTTGTTAGCCTTTATTGAGATATCTATATTGCAAATGTTAGATTTGGGAGAGTTTCCTTTTTGTTTCTTTCTATTGTAAGTTCATATTGGAGAATGCTAGTGCAAATATGGCCTCACCATTGAGATCATGGTGTCCAAGAAAGTTAGTTTAGCCTTTTGATTTGTCTAAATTAGACAATGGAGGTAAGATCTATAAGGGTTTGAATTTGGGAGGTGGCTGCTAGGTCTGGGAGGTAGCTGTAATTTTGGAGCATTTTGGGTCAAATCTAACCCTGCCATTGCATCCAAAAGGCTTAAGAACCTAAGGATCAACTGTGAATTCATCAAAATTGGATAACTTTGCCCCGAGCCATCAAGAAGAATTTTTACCCTCCTACCCATACGGATCATACTATCATAGATAATATTTTGTGGCATCATTGCTTGCATAATGTTGTCATCGCTGGCATCATTAGATCTAGGCTATAGTCTCTTTTTTGTTGGATAGTACTATTGACCGTGTGAGGCTGATTTATTTCATTTCCCTATTTTGATCATTTTACATTATAGTTGGTGACATTATCAGACATTTAGAGACTATTGATTTCTATTATACAGATTTAGACTATATCTCCTACTTTTGGATTAGCTTTGATTAGTTATGTGGTGATTTGATTAGATCATATTTTGATGCTATTATGATGCTAGACATGTGCGATACATTTGATGATTATTATTGATGTGGATTATGAGTTCATTTTGTGGAATGGTTATTGGATTCGAGTTTTGGGATATCAGATAGAAAATGTAATTTTAATTCTAATTATGATGTGAATGATTAATGTTGTATGCAATGACATGATTTTAATTTTTTTTGCTTTGTCTATGATTTATCTATGTTGGATTGACCGTTTGATTGAGTTGTGCAGGTGATTTTCTAGGCCACAAAAAATCAGAGGTAGTTCTCACACTTATGTAATCCTTTGTTAAAGCCGATCCATTCCCAAGAGGGATGAGGATCACGTTTGATTGAATGATGTTTTTCGTAGATGCTTGATTTATTTAATTGGCCTAGTTCACCCTTTTTAATTGATTTATATTATGTGTTGTAAAATTTATGTTTTGATTTACACCATTTGGTGTTATTTTATTTTTGGGCCATTTAAAGTGATTTTACACCTCCCTAAGTGTTCACTAGAGTCCCAAACTTACCCTAGGTGGTAACCCTAGGGTCTAGGGTCCATTTGGACTTACTAAACCCTAAGGTAACTCACATATAGTCACTCTAAACTTGGGTTTAGTAAATGTGACGAATTTTTAAATTAGCTAAGTGTGGGAGATGAGTCATGCCTTAGAAATGACCCATCTCTCTTCTCAAATCTTGGGGATTCCTCCACCAAGAAGACTTGGGGGGTCTTCAAGACCCCCAAGTGTGTGGGATCTCCTTCCAAGACTCTCACATGCATGTGAGAGCATCTTGGAGGGAGATGTATCTCTTGGAGGATAAGAGGATGACATGTGTCATCCCTTATCCTCATGGAGCCTTGAGGAGAGTGACCACCTCACCACTTGGGCTCTCACACATGTGTGAGAGAACAAGTGGATAAGGTGAGGGTTTGTATGGATTAGAGGGTGACACTTTGATGCAGGAGCATCCAGTGGTGTAAGGGCAATCTTGCAACACCCAAAAAGAAGTTAATTCAAAATCATTGTAGTTGTTTTCATTTATTTCCATAATTAGTGTTTCTGGTTCCATAATATCCAGAATAATGTAGGACTTTCAGTTTTTCCAAAATTGCTAAAAATAACAGTTTGCCTATTTTGGAAAGTGTACCTGCCATTTTAGGAAAGTTTGCATTTGGGCACGGATTGAAGTGAAAACTTGCAGAAAGTTACATAATGGAAATATAAGACCTTTGGCAAAGGAATCAAGCAAAGATCATTTGTGAGTTGAAAGATATTAAAGTTTTTGTTTTCTAAAAAGCCCCTAAAAATTTCTAAAACAAGATATGAGGGACTAAAACATCCCATATATCTCAAAAAGTTGACAAAAATTTGTTTACAGATTTCCAGCGTGACAGTTCACATTGTGAGCTTTCCGGTGCTTAAAACGGTTCATCAATTGGACACCCAAATCAAAAGTTATGCTTCCCGAAAGTTGACCTACTTTTGGAGGGAGTTGCAAATTTTGAAATTTAGCTGGAGGCTGCCAAAAAGGCTATTAATAACCATTTTTGGGAACCCTGGGTAGTAGTAGAGTTAAGGGGGCAAGTGTAGAGTCAAGAATAGGTGGGAAAATAGAAACTCTAGCTGATTTAGGGTTATAGAAGGCTGAAGATTCTAGAGTCTTGAGGTTGGGAAAGTTGTAATGTGTTGCAACCAGTAGAGGATTCATCCTTTGATTGTAAATGACCTTCTGTAATGTAATGAGTTGCCTAGATCAATAAAAGAAAGTAATGAGCTGCCATTGAACCTTAGCTGAAACCCTACAATCTTTCTCTTATATAAACAGTGTGTATATATATATCATTTTCTGGGTAATGAAAAAAATATATTTATAGTTTCAAATTTATGCTATTTGGATATATATTTGTATATATATACACATAATGTATATATATATATATATATCATGGGTATACAAAATACATATATACCTCTGAGAAGTATTTCCATGGTGGTCAAGCTATTGGAGAAGTAGACCCAAACTTGCAAGAGAAAACAAGAAGGAGAAACAAATGGAAGCAAAACAAAAGAGGAGAAAAGAACAAGATAGGCTAAGGGTTAGGGCATCTCTTTTAGGAAAATAATAAAATATTAGAATAGGGTTGAGTGGAGGATGAGAAGGAAATTAGTTTTTACTAATTTCTTTATTTCCCCATTTATTCATGTGCACGGGAATTCAAACTTCCCTCTATTTTTACATTTTGACTTTTGGATTTATTGTCTTCCATAGTGTTTTAAACTTATTTTGAATTATAATTTTATTTTTGGGGATTGGATTATTACTCCTAAGTGGGATTTATTTAAATAGGAATGGGATTGTTTTTATTTATTGGGATTCCTTATCCCTTGCCTATTATTTTATTTTGGACACATTATTTATCTAGTGGGGGTTGTAATTTAATTTCTTAGGGAAACCGTTTTAATCAAATTATTTTAATTTAATCGACATTTATTATGGAAAGAGATGTTTAATTTTTCCCTCTTTCAATATTTTTACTTGAGTTATTTAATGAATATAATTGTCCTAATTATATTTATTAAAGGACTTAATTATTTGAATTTTAATTTGGTCATTTATTTAATTTCAAATTTTATATTTGTTGAGTGGTAAATTTTATTTTGACCTTAGAATTAGATAATTTATTTTATACTTTATTTATTTAATTTTTGCATTAAGTATTTCTTAGGGAATTCTTTTTAAAATATTTATTTCATATGTTGAAAATGCGTTATGTTGCCGAATTTTCTCAGGATTTAGGGTTTTATTTTAATGACATTTTTGTGACATTTATTTTATCACTCAATTTCATCATGCAACCATTATTTCATTGAAGTGTTGTTTTATTTGATTTATTTAAGCATTAGAATTAGGGTTTGATTTCGATTCAGTCGAAATCATTTCACTCACCTAGAAAACTTAGGGTTTGAATTAAATCAATTCCAACCCTAGTAACGATGCTCATCGCATTGCATAACCCCCTAGTCGACTATCATTATGCAGGGGATTGCATAGGTAGACACACTTCCCTGAGTATCAATTGACCTATTTACGCCTTATGTGTATTGCCACTGAACACATTGACATGTGCAAGGGGGTTTCTAGGGATATGTGAAAAAGTTTTTGATATTTCATGTCATGACCACATGACAAATGTGGACATGACACATGTGTTGCATTTTGGGACCGCATGGGAAATGTGGGCATGATATTTGGTATCACAGCCCAAGTTTAAACACTGGGCTTGTTTAGGCACATTATCATTTCTACAATTTTGATTAATTTGTAAATACCTTGCTCTTGTAGGATGCCTCCTGGATGAGTTAGGCAAGTGCACTCACATGAACTAGCATCCATAGAGATATGGGAGGAGCACGAGTCTTCAGTAGAGGGTTAGAGACCCCAACACCACTAGTGCATCAGGTACCGCAGGCCTTACCAATACTCAATATTGGACAATAGATTTACAGGTGTTAGATGCGGTGTTGGAGAGATTGCCACCAATGGTAGTAGAACTACATGCCGAGCCCGCATTGATCCGTGAGAGGAGCCATGTGTTGAGCCCCACGTCGAGCCGCGAGTGGCACCACGCATAGAGCCCTTTGTAGAGATTCCTGACACAACTGTGGAGGAGGTTGGTTTAGCTTATAGGGGTCGTAGCAGGAGCCCTTTGCATCAAGTGAGGTGAGAGGAGGTAGTGAGAGTAGAGTAGTATTATCACGGGCCTTACGATTATGGTAGAGATGAGCCTATCAGATGGTACAGAGACCAAGGAGATCCTATCAAGGACTTTCTTAGGCTGAATCCACCTACTTTTGTAAGGACCATAGAGGGAGTTGAGGCTAAGGCTTGGCTTATCAGTTTAAATAGGTGCTTTGTGTTGCGTCCTTACGAGGGCAATACAAAAGCATGTGTAGTGATCCACTTGTTGAGAGATGTAGCAGCGACTTGGTGGCACACTAAGGAGTGCAAGCGCTGCTTGTCATTAGATACACTTACATGGGAGACATTCATTGAGCACTTTAATGCATGATATTTATAAGACCACTACAAGCAGCATCACATTGATGAGTTTCATCATTTACAGCAATGAGGGCTTACTGTAGGATAGTATGAGGGTAGGTTTATTAAGTTGTAATGTTATGTGGAGTATCTCCATGATGAGAAACTCTTGGTTCATAAGTTTATCAGAGGGTTGAACCATGTGATAGCAGGGGCATACCCTCAGACATTGAGTGATGCTACCGAGAAGGCATACATAGCTGAGGAAATATAGGGACAAGGGCAGAGTTCATGCCCTCAATTTTAGGATCGCTAGCAGCAGTAGCACCAACAGAGTTACCATAGACCACCACCACCACCTTAGAGAGGAGGGTTTAGTTATACGCCATTACCTCCTAGGCCTCCACAACAGTAGCAGCCGCAATAGCAACAGAGATCTAGGCCACAGTAGAGGGCACATGTGGTTCATAATCGAGGTTGGCAGTAGCAGGGTCAGCATAGGGATCAGAGACAATAGGGACCACTTGCAATACTTGCGAGATCACATCAGTCTTACAAGGGTTCATAGGGGTCCACAGGTTGATCTAGATAAGAGCAGAGTGGTAGGACTCAGTTTGGACAGGTACAAGCTCAAGGCCCATGTTATGTTTGTGGTGGAGTGGGACATCTAGCCAGGGAGTGCCCACAGGGATTTATAGAAGGGGATAGCCTCATGCAGGAGGTTTAGAGTAGACTGTTGGCGATGTGGGTAGGTCCCACCATATGTTTGCAGTGGTTGGTAACTGCTAGGCTGATTTTCATGCATCAGTGATTGAGACCTCAGGTATGATTGGGGGTGTCCCCATCTATTCTTTTTGACTCTGGCACTATTGATTCTTTCATATCTCCATTGTTAGTGGAGCATTGCAGGTTGGTGGCCTCTAGGCAAGGAGATAGGTGGGAGGTTGAGTTGGCCACTGGGGCCAAGATGGTAGTAGGTACCCTAGTCCACGACCGTGAGATATCCTTGGGGATTTTCACTACATTATGTGACCTTAGGGTTATGCCTTTATGTTCCTATGGTGTGGTTTTGGGTATGGACTGGCTTGCGGCTCATCGAGCCAAGCTAGATTGCCGCCAAAAGGTGATTAGCTATTTAGACAATCATGGTACATCAATGGAGATAGTGGGCATGCAGAAGCCCATGGTAGTTTATATGATATATGCTCAATAGCTTAAGCATTGCATGTGGAAGGGATGTCAGATGTTTTCCATTACGGTTAGTGATAGATCAGAGGATGAGCCTGGGGCATCATTAGATGACCATCCCATCTTGAGGGAGTTTAACGATGTGTTTCCAGTAGAGTTACCAAGGATGCCACCCTGTCGTGAGCTAGACTTTCATATTGATCTAGTGCCGAGTGTCGAGCCAGTGTCTTGTGTACCCTATAGGATGACCACTCATGAGCTCATAGAGATCAAGTTGTAGTTAGAGGACCTGCTCGAGAAGGGGCACATCCGACTGAGCATTTCACCTTGGGGCACTCCAGTCATCTTCATGAAGAAGAAGGATGGGTCTCTTCATTTATGCATGGATTATAGGTAGTTGAATAAGGTGATGGTGAAGAACCGTTATCCTCTGCCTAGGATTGACAATCTCTTCGATCATATGCAGGGAGCTAGGGTGTTCTCTAATATAGACATGAAGTCTGATTATCACCAGTTGCACATCATAGAGGCAAACATCCATAAGACTACCTTTTAGACTTAATATGGCCATTATGAGTTCACTGTGGTACCCTTCAGCTTGATGAATGCACCTGCAGTGTTCATGAGTCTCATTAACGGGGTGTTCCGTACCTACTTGGATTGGTTCGTGATTATTTTTCTTGATGATATATTGATCTATTCACGGACCAAGGAGGAGCATGAGGAACACCTACATCAGGTTTTAAAATGTTTGAGGGAGTAGAATCTTTATGGCAACCTGGTGAAGTGTGCATTTTTTAGGATAGAGGTACAGTATTTGGGGCACATCTTATCTGGTGATGGAATCTCCATAGATCCATCAAAGATTAGGGCTATCAAAGATTGGCCAGCACCCACTAGTGTGACAGAGGTCAGGAGTTTCATGGGGTTAGCTGGTTATTATGGTATATTTGTTGAGGGTTTCTCTCAGATAGCGCACCCCATCACTTCCCTTCAGCAGAAAGGGAAGAGTTTACTTGGACTGAGTAGTGCAAGAGGGCCTTTGGTGTCCTCAAGGAGCATCTTACCAATGCTCCCATCTTAGCAGTTCTTGATCTTGTAGTAGATTTATGGTTTGTATAGATGCATCACTTGATGGTTTGGGAGCCGTACTTATGCAGGGTGGTAGAGCGATTGCATATGAGTCACGAAAGCTCAAGACCCATGAGATAAACTACCCCACTCATGATTTAGAGCTTGATGTAGTGGTTTATGCTCTAGTTGGTTGGAGACATTTCCCATTGGGTCATCACTTTGATCTTCATTCAAATCATTACAACCTTTAGTGCATATTCACACAGCTGAATCTGAACACCCATCAGTGGCGTTGGATGGAGTTTGTTTGCGAGTATGACTTTGATGTCCACTACATCAAAGGGAAGGAGAATGTGGTTGCTGACACATTGAGTCGGAGGCACCATGAGATCCCGACCTTGACTCTAAGCATGGACTTGAGAGGATGCATTATTCAGCATCTAACTGAGGATGAGTCATTTCTTGAAGTGCAGTAGGAGATCCAGTCATAGTGGGCCTTTGTGGGCAAGTTTGTAGGATACTCACTTGAGGCAGATGGGTTACTTCATCATTGACAACACATCTATGTACCTTGTGTAGGTGACATACGTACTGTAGTGTAATAAGAGGCTCATAGAGCACCATATGCAACACATTTGGGGGTGAAGAAGATGCATACTAACTTATGATAGTTGTACCATTGGGTAGGTATGAGTCGGGATATTATAGAGCTTTTTACTCGATGCCTTGAGTGCTAGAGGGTCAAGGCCAAGCATCAACATCTAACGGGTCTTTTATACCCTCACGAGATACCTGAGTGGAAATGGGACACCATTTCCATGGATTTCATTGTTGTTCTTCCTATGTCTTCGCGCCGCCATGATGCCATCATGGTGACAATTGACAAGTTGACCAAGGTAGTGTATTTCTCACCTGTACGCATGACGTACAATGCACCAGCAATGGCGAGAGTATTCTTGGATGATATTATGCGATTAAATAGAGTACCTCACCACATCATTTCTAACAGGGACTCAGTGTTCACTTCAACCTTTTGGAGAGCTTTGCAACAGCCGTTGGGCACACAACTCAACTTTAGCTCCACTTATCACCCTAAGATAGATGGATAGACAGAGCAGGTGAATCAAGTGTTGGAGGATATGCTCCATATGTATGTTATGGACCATCAGTCTAGATGGGAGGAGTATCTGTATCTAGTTCAATTTGAATATAATAATGCACATCACAGCTCGTTGGGTATGCCTCCTTTCCAGGCTTTATACGGCAGACCTTGCAAGAAACCATTGAGTTGGGACAAGATAGAGAATAGAGTTGCCATAGGTCTAGAGTTGGTTCAGGATATGGAGTAGCAAGTCACATTGATTAGACAGAGACTTTAGGAGGCATATGATAGACAGAAGAAGTATGCTGATGCTAAGAGACTTGATTGGAGCTTCTCAGTTGGAGATAGAGAATTCCTGATAGTGCGGCCACACAAGAGTCCAATCCATTATGGAAAGGGCTCTAAGCTCGCACCATGGTTTGTAGGACCTTTTGAGATCTTGGAACAGATAGGACCTGTAGCCTACCATCTAGCGTTGCCACCTACCCTATCACGCATTCACAATGTTTTTCATGTTTATATATTACGGTGATATATATCTGATTTATCTCATGTATTGGATTGGAGTGCTCTATAGGTAGAGGCAGATGGGTAGTTAGATTTGGAGCCAATTCACATATTGGCTCGTCAGATGCTAAGCCTTTGAGGTCAAGAGTTGGACCAGATTGGGGTCTAGTGGGATCGATACGATGAGGTCACGACGACGTGGGAGGATGCAACTAGTTTGAGGGCACTCTATCCTCACCTTTTTGATGACTTCCAGGAGGAAGTTTAGTCTTAGGGGGGAGGATGTGAGGCCGATTTATTTCACTTCCCTATTTTGATCATTTTACATTATAGTTGGTGACATAATCAGACATTTAGAGACTATTAATTTCCATTATGCAGATTTAGACTACATCTCCTGATTTTAGATTAGTTTTGATTAGTTATGTGGTGATTTGATTAGATCCTATTTTGATGCTATTATGATTCTAGACATGTGAGATACATTTGATGATTATTATTGATGTGGATTATGAGTTCATTTTGTGGAATGGTTATTGGATTCTAATTTTGGGATATTAGATAGAAAATGTAATTTTAATTCTAATTATGATGTGAATCATTGATGTTGTATGCAATGACATAATTTTAATTTTAATTTCTTCAGCTATGATTTATCTATGTTGGATTGACCATTTGATCGTGTTGCACAAGTGATTTTCTAGGCCACAGAAAATTGGAGGCAGTTCTGACACTTATGTAATCCCTTGTTAAAGCTGATCCATTCCCAAGAGGGATGAGGATCATGTTTGATTGAATGATGGTTTTTGTATATGCTTGATTTATTTAATTGGCCTAGTTCACCCTTTTTAATTGATTTATATTATGTGTTGTAAAATTTATGTTTAGATTTACACCATTTGGTGTTATTTTATTTTTGGGCAATTTAAAGTGATTTTACACCTCCCTAAGTGTTTACTAGAGTTCCAAACTTAACCTAGGTGGTAACCCTAGGGTCTAAGGTCCATTTGGACTTACTAAACCCTAGGGTAACTCACATCTAGTCACTCTAAACTTTGGTTTATTAAATGTGACAAATTTTTAAATTGGCTAAGGATGGGAGATGAGTCATGCCTTGGAAATGACCCATCTCCCTTCCCATAGCTTGGGGATTCCTCCACCAAGAAGACTTGGGGAGTCTTCAAGACCCCCAAGTGTGTGGGATCTCCCTCCATGACTCTCACACACATGTGAGAGAATCTTGGAGGGAGATGGCTCTCTTGGAGGATAAGAGGATGACATGTGTCATCCCTTATCCTCATGGAGCCTTGAGGAGAGTGGCCACCTCACCACTTGGGCTCTCACACGTGTAAGAGCATAAGTAGATAAGGTGAGGGTTTGTATGGATTAGAGGGTGACACTTGTCACCCTCACACTCCTTCTCCCTTGCAAGTGGCATGGGATGAGGAATGAGAAGGTGACAAGTGTCACCTTCTCATTCCTCAGGGCCAAATTTGAAGGCCTATTTTATCTCCTCTTGGAGAGGAGTTGGGGGTTCTTTCTTTTTGGAAATTTGTTTCTATTTTTGGAGGTTTTAGAAAGTGTTGGAGAGATCTTGGAGGCTTGAAAACTTGGAGAAGCTTGTGGGCTCTTCTTCAAACGTGTTTCCTGTGAACAAGGAAGACAAATGAAGTTAGAAATACAAACTAAATGCATAAATACACCAAGTTATACCTTCAAATGTGATCCCTCTCCTTTGATAGGGTGGAAGGAGTTGCAACCAAACTCCTTAGATTTACTCAAATGGATGTAGAATGTGGATTTCTCTTGCTTTCAACACAATATGATGAGAGATTGGAGGATAGATTGATAGGTTGGATAGAAATGAGATATAAAGCTAGAGTGATTTTGGCATTATGAGGGTATGATGAGGAGATTTGAGAGAAATTTGGGCATGATAAGGATGCAAGAAGAAGGTGTTTTTTTATGGCTTGGGTGAGGGTTTCATTTATAGATTTTTGAAAAGAGGATGGAGGGTGAGGATCAAAAGTTGAAATTAAGGGCTAGAAATGCTTGAGAGTTAGGATTTGGATTGGAGTCATAGCCTTGTGACAAGTGTCACAAGGGGAGTGAATGAGAGAGATCAAGGATTGAGATTAAGTCAATCGGATTGGAGGGTTCTCATTATTTGTGAATTTTAAATTCACATGGGGAAAGGTGTTGAAGATAAAAATGAATTAAAAATTCATTTTTGGGAAGAGTGGATATGACAAGTGAATTAAAAATTCAACTCATGGGGGAGTGTGAATTAAAAATTCACTTTTATGTGGAGATGTGAAGGTTGAAGGACATATGTACACTTACATGTGTAAGAGGGTGATAAATGATGTGTAAGGAGGATTTGACCCTTTGAATAAAAAATTGATTTTTATTCAAAGGTGTGTGGGAGGATGGGATAAGCAAGGTTAATTAAGTGTTTAGCTTAATTAACTTAGGTCTAGGGGATAGGTAGACTAGGGTAGCTAATTAAATAATTGATATTTAATTAACTAGGATAGGGATAGGTTGATTAATAGGATAGATTAATTAGATAAGTATGATTTATCTAATTAACAAGGATTAGGGAGATGGGTAAATTAACTAAATAAATATTAAGAATGTTTATTTAATCAATGAGGATATGGTTATAAGGTATAGTGATAAATTAAATGAATTAATTGATCACAAAGGATGGGTGAGAGATGGTTAGGAATAAATTAACTAAATAAAATGAATTTATTTAATTAATAGGAGGGATAATTGGTAGTTTAAAGATACGGGAAATTGGTTTGCAGAGCAAGTCAATTTTAGGTGTCTACATTTTCCTCTCTTTGAAATGGTGTTGCGGCTAAGTAACGCTATTTCAAAGAAGTTAAAATATAGAGTTGGATTGGATAGAAAAAAGATTTTGGCTTAGAAGAATAGGGTAAGGTTTGGGGATAATTGGTAAGGGTGATGCCCCCTCGAGAGGATAAGCGGGTTACAAGAACACGGTTGTGCTCTCGAAATGAATGGAAATGATTGGTTGAATTGGTTGGAGGATAAAGGGTGAGATGAAAGAATGATGATGTTGGGAGATTGATTGGTGGATGATCATTGTGCTGAAAAATGAATTAGAGCAATCCTAGGTTCGATATAGCAAAGTGGATATTTTCACCAAGGTATAGAGGACCAGGGTGATGATGTTTATCCATCATTTGCATGGACTAGACAAGCAAATAAGAGGGTGATCCCATGCATGCCCAAGATAGTACAACCTTGTCTAGATGAGGGAAGAGGACTCATAGCATAAGCCCTTAATACACAAAAGGTATGATGAACCTTGAATGCACAAGGAGATCAATATGCTAGAACCAACCCTATGATCCACATGATATGAATACTACCTTGGAGTAATGAGACCAACCCACAAGCATAGCATACAAAAAGTAAGACTATGCCCCATTCTAGATGTTTACGCTACATACCATGATATAGTGAGATCAAGGTAACTTTGATGTGATCTGTTAATAGGACAAAAGATAAAAATCAAACACCAAAAGACCAACAAACCAAACAAATAGTCATTGTATCTCTTGCCAAGATGGATGATGATAGGATAGATTCTGCCTACCGTAGGAACGATATATCCCAAGGCAGGAATTGATTGATGATTGGATCATGCCTAGTTGATATCATAAGATTGGCTCAAGATATGATGGTTACAAGTTGTGGTTGATGCTGATTTGATAGTTGATGACTTTGATTAAGGGACGATGCTTTGATAGGTAATGCGATGCTTGGGATATTGAGTTTGGATCTAGTGTAAGCTCAATGGGTAGGGACCATCCAAGTGGATTGGATGGGTGCATCTTATGTACCCGAGTACTGGAAACTTCCTTCATACTCCAGACTACCTACATACCCTGTATCCATGGGATCAAGGCACATTAAGATGCAGGTGGTGATGATATGTAGTTCTGATTTGTGATAATGATGTGGGGTGGTTGAGGATAGATGTGATGATGTTGGAAGATGATGTGTTGGATTATTTGGGTGATTGTGATGATGTTGTGGGATTGTTTTTTGGGATTTTTGTGGATATTTTAATTTTTTTGGATTTTTGAGATTTTGGAAAGGGCATGGTTTATTATGATGGTTGCATTGGATTGATTTTTTTGATTTTTTGCTTTTTTGATTCTTTACTATTTTCTTGATTTTTTTTATTTTTTTCTTTTTTGATGGAATGGGGACTTTAGTGTCTGTTTCCATAGCAAGGAAAAGATGGTCCCATGTTGGATAGCATTATGGATGATGATTGCATCAATGTCAGTGGATAGTGGGTTATGATGTGGATTATGCAATAGCATGGACCATAGGAATGTGACGGGGAAGATATGTAGGATAGTGGATGAAATATGGAGAAATGGGGGTATGTGGGAATGTCAAGTGGTGGAGGGGAACCAAGACCAATGGTTGCACATAGCATGATGTATTTGGAAGCTTGTACTTTGGATGTGGAGTTGGGAGTAATGGGGATCAGGATAGGGGATTTTTGGATGGTCGATTTGGGGTTTTAGGTATCCAAATGGACTTAGGAATTATGAGATTTTTAGATGGAGAGTGAGATGTTTGGGATTTTGGAGTGGATTGGGAGGTGGATGCCTCATTTGTTTTGATTGATCTTTGCTTAGGGACCCACACCATTTTTGTTTTTAATTTTTCTTTTGATGGTGGGGGTTTTGGTAGCCTTTTGGATTTTTCATTTTGATTGGAAGGGATAGCATCTTTAAGCTTTTGTGCTTTATGAGTTGGGGCATTCAAATTATTACTTTTGAATCCCATGGATTTGAGGGTGTTGATAACTGAGAGGGGGGGGGTGAATCAGTTATCCTAATTATTTCTTCTTTTGAACTTTCTTATTAATCAAAGCAGCATTGAATCAAACAAACAAACATTACCATGAAATAAGAAACACATGACACAGTATTTTTGACGTGGAAACCCGGTTAAGGGAGAAAACCACAGGGTGATTAACCCAAAGATTATTCTCTGTTAAAAGAATAAGGAATTACAAAATGGCACTTGCCAATTAGGGCTCACTGCCTGAGCACACTGCTCACAAAGAGGCACACTGCCTACAAGGAGACACACTATCTACAAAAGAATGTTATACAATACGTGAACTGATTGGAAGCATCTACATATGCTGGAGTTCAGTTCCAGTTAGGCTCAGTATACTGATCTGCTGCACTTCATCTTTCCTCTGTTCTTTATTCTGCTATCTTTTCACATACCGGATCTTTCTTACTGCTTCTGCTCTGCTCTGTATTTATTCGCATACACCTTCATACCATCACACTTTTCACAACTAAATCCATCCTCTATATATATCCGCACTAGTGATTTCATTATCTTTCTAGTCGGCACCCGGAATAATCTATCTTCTCACAAACTCTATTCTGTCGGCTGAATCCTTGCATATCAAGTAATGCGGATCAAGCATATACTTGTAGATATCATTAATCATGTCGGCCAAACATGATTCATGCCTTCACAACCTTTACCATCAACAGTAACACATCTGGAAAATAGTCTGATACTCTGTCAGTCAGTTCTTCCTCTGTTCTCACTGTCTCTCAGGAATCCGGTACTCAACTATTGATATCTTTTTCTTTGTTCATCACCGGAGGCTAAATCCTTGGAATATACTACTCAAGGTAGTCCTCTTGACTTCCCCAAATCCGCACTGCACCAAGACACTTCCTCTGAGAGAACCAGACCAATCTGTCGGACCTTGCCACATGCTCTGTTCTTGTTCACCGGACCACAACAATCTTCATTCTGACTTCCGGTAGAGACACACCATGACTTGTGGATATGTGGGATGACCTTTGTTGCCATCAATAACAACAACCATGAATCCATATAGTGTCTCTTGCCAACAATCTCCCCCTTTGGCATTGATGGCAACACTTAGTGAAAAATGACTAAGTGTTTACACTATGCTCCCCCTTGGCTGATGCTCTATCTTTATATACAATTTCTGGAACTCCCCCTTAGTTGGATTCCTCATTTTTCACTACTCCTCACTCCCCCTTTGACATCAATGGCAAAGGGTAGGGTCCGCACACCAAAATTTTCAAAAATTTTCTATACATAGCCGCATATTTACATACTCACATATACTGAAGAATGTCTGCAAAAGATGTCTTCAGTTGGATCAGTTCTGTAGCCCAACTTTGCTTCATTCTATCCAAAATTGAAATGTGACCACTCAACAAAAATGCAAATGCATCTGCCCTTTTTAGATCTTTCAGATCACTTGTCTGGGCTGTGATTTGAGCTTCTGCTATGGCCTCATGCATGGCCTCTAGCTTAGGGACAATTAACCCCCTGAGCTCACTAACCTGCTTATTCTATTTTTCCTTTCCTTCTCCAATTTCTTGATTTCACTCAAGACTGCAATAGTCTGACATTCTTGATTTGTTATAGAGGAAGAAAGAGGATCAAAACTTTGAGACAAGCTTAGTAGTGTGTCCTCTTGCTCTTTTATTTTCTTCTCAATGTCCACTGTTACCTTGGACCAGGAGATACAAAATTTGTATATTTCACCGCCATCCTTAAGAGCATTTTCTAAGCTCTTTATCCCAATGTTCATGTTTCTTCTATCATTAATGATCAAACCCTGAACCTCGGAGAACCTTTTATCCAAAAACTCCTTCCGGACCTTTTCTTCAGCTGATTTTTCTAGAGATTCAAAATGTGTATTAACACTGCTGACTAAGGTTTTGAGATTATCGGAAGAGGAGGCTGTGGGATCCTTCTGAAAAGATGGCATGATCTTTTCCAGCACTCCAGATGCTACCTCCATAAGCTCACAGTCTTCCATGTGAGATTTCAGTAGTTTCTCTTTGACTTTCTCATTTGCAAATGAGGCTATTTTCATTGTTTGTACCGGTGACAAAGAGTCAAAATCTAATGGTCCTTTTAGCAGGTCCGGTTCATCAATTTCTATAGTGGCTTTTGTCAAGAATTCTTGAACAGTTTGTGCAGTGTCTCTTGCCAGAGAAAGATGTTTCTTCTCTTCTGCAGTTTTGTCCTTTGGAATCTTTTCTCCTTCCTTACTCTTACCACTTTCAGTTGTGGTTTTCTCTGTTGGAGTCTTCTCTTTCTCTGCATCCTTGGTGCAGTCAACCTCTTTTTCTTTAACTGCTGCTTCTTTCTCCTGTAGTTTCTCTTCTTCTTGGGATCCAGAGACAGTAGGGGAAATTGGAGGAGAGATGTTAGTCTGTTCAAGGCCCACTTCTTCCGGAGCAGATGATTCCAAGTCCACAGCTGTTTCTGCACCTAAGTCCTCTACAACAGGAAGATTAAACCTTTTGAAGGTTTTCCAGAGAATCTCTTCAGTGTCCTTGGCTACCTTGTCGGTCTCACCAAGCATAAGCTGATTCATCCTTGCTTTGCTCCTGAATTCATCCTTGCAGTCTTTGAATACCATGTTCATTGTTTTGTGATCAATTGAAGGATATAGCTGAATAGCTTTCTGTTCCCTGATCTCAAGGTCTTTTGCCATGGCATTGTTCTTTCTTATTTCTAGTTCCTTCTCTAGACTCTTAGGAATTTCGGAGATAATCTCAATAAAAGCTTTATTGTAAATGTTCAGGTACCTGATTGTAGCTTCCTGTAGGATCTTTTGATCTGCCTCATTGTAGTCATCATAGAATTCAGCTACTGGTTGAAGGTTCCCATCCATAGTGACTGATTTGACTACACTGTCTAGGGATAGAGTGGGCTTTTTAGCAAATTCCTCTACCATTTCTTCCTTGTCTTGACCTGTGGAGGGTTTCCCGAATCCTTTCTTCTTCTGCTTCTTTATTTCTTTTACTCCCTCATCTGACTCAGTTTCCTCTTCATCCTTTTGGCTTTCATAAGCCCTTGTGGCTTTTGTCTTAGATCTTTTACCGGATGCCTAGACTTCCGGTTTTGAACTTTTGGTTGTGGGAGGTGCAGATCTTTTTGATGATCTGGTCCGGGTGGAAGTTTCAACCGGAACACTTTCTTTACTTTTCTTTTCTGCCTCTTTCTTTTCTTCCTCAGCCTTTCTCCTCTTTTCCTGGCTGGCATCAAGTGCCTCTTTTGAGATGCCTAGGCCTTGAGCAATATGCTCTACTTCTTTTCTCACCTTCCTCTTTATCTCAGGTTCCCTGAGTTCTACATGGATCTTTACACTCAGCTCCTCAAAGGTTCCAAACCTTTCTGCCTTTGGATCTTTGGGCTGACTTAGCATGTGTTGAACATGCAGCTCCACTATCTGTTCATCCACTTCATACCCCATGGGCATGATCCAGACAGTCCTTGGCTCCACTGCCTCCATTAGGCACTGATCAGTGTCCACCATAAAGCACATTGAGTCTTTGTATTTTTCAACAAGAGACTGGGGAATTCTTTCTCTTGCTTGCATCATGCTTTGGAAGTTTTTGAAGTATCCCTATAGGGCTGTATTTCTTGCTTTGGCATCCCCAAGCCCATGTAGATAGTCTCTTATTTGGACTGCAACAGGTTTGTCATTCTGCCATGCCCATCCACTTGATCCGGGCAGCTCATTCATGAAGTAGAAGAATAGACATAATATAAGAGTACCATACTTAAAGGAATTCTTCTTGTCCTTCTTGATTTTCTGTATATTTTCCATTAATTGGCTTAAGAGCAGTTCGCAGAGATCATATTCTGCATTCTTCCTTAGCATTTCATAGGCAGTATACACTGCAGTTCCGGATACAGAATTCTCCCTGCTGGAGTGATAGATCTTGTATCCTATTATCATGGATGCATACTTGATATCCGGATCTGAAATATCTTCAATGGTCATTGCCCTCTTATCAAATTTTGATCCGGTGGCCTCAGTTACAATGTTGTTCTTGACAGATTTGAGGATAGGTATCCCTCCGAAAGAGTATAAACCAGTTACTACCCTAATTGCCTCTTTTGTGATTTTCTAAGGTCTATCCAGCCATAGGAAGTTGTCATGCATTCTACTCAATACATATCGGACCCATTCTTCTTCTTCAAAGCAGGGGAAATGAATGAATTGATCAAACTGTTTCTTCTGGATACCCTTGTACTCTGGTTTAAGCTCAAAAGCATTGTCTATCAGTTGTTTGTGATAGAGATCTCTCAATTTGAATTCCTCGAATTCCTCAATGCTTGCATGTATGTAAACCCTAATGTCTTCTGTGTGTAAAACTCCATGAGGAACACTGGAAAATGCTCCTAAGGGATCTACCTCCAATGACTTGTATGGATGTTTCTTAAATTCAGGTCGGGGCCTATCTGAGATTTTTACTATATTTGGAGTAGCCATTTCTTCAAAAGATTTGTAGCAAGTTATCGAAAGTGGAAAATACCTTTTGCGTCTTCGGTTGCACGGAGTGGCTGGATTGATTTCTGTATGTAATGACTTCGGCAGGAGATCTTCAGTGAACTTGATGAATTTTGTTACAGAGCTCCGCTTTTCGCTTCTTCTTGGATGTGGAATGATCAAGTGATTGTTTGAGAAATCCCTTATATCGTTTCACAAACCCTAATATCTGTTTGCAATAAATGCTACACCTATATTATTTCGGTTTGCCTTATCCGGATAGCTTGGAGTATCCCGGATCAGTCCTGATCTATGAACATCATCCGGATCTTTCAATCATGAATAAATCGAGGTGACACATTACAAGAACATCCCAAACGTTCTGTCCAGTCCGCAAAGTAAAATAATGTACTTCCGGATCTCTCCGGACCCTTTTGTAGTCCTCTGTCATTCCAGAGCATCTCCCGGAACAGGTCTTACTTGATCGATCACAACTTCTTTACATCTTCATGCGGACCTCTGAAATCTTGTCTGGATCATCTTAGGACTTATATCTTCAAACCCTTTACTCCGCATCTTGTGTCATATCCAGCATCACTTGATTGGCTGGGGGAACAGGATTTTCTTTGAGTCTCCCCCTGAGCCAGAGCTCACTTTTTAATTTCTGAAAGAAATATCAGCACCAGAGTCTGGTGCGGATCCAACCTCTACATTCTCTGAACTTTTCTTCACCCAAATCTTGTTCATCTGATTCCTAACTTCATCCACATTCATCTTTTGTTTACCCTTGTCTTGATTCTGATTATATACCGGACCTCTTTTGTCCTGATTCTTGCTTCTGCAGACTTTTGCATTATGACCGGACCTATTACAGATTTGGCAAATAACATTTCTTTGCATATTTGACTGATAACCTCTTGATATGCATTGATTAGCCATATGACCTACTCTATTGCATGCAAAGCATCTACCATTGAATGATTTGTTTATTTGCATATTTCTGCATTCATGAGACTTGTGTCCATACCTTTTGCAGTTAAAGCACTGTCTGGAGAAGGATGAATTAGTCTGATTCATTCTCTTTCTGCACTGATTAGCTTTGTGACCAAAGTGATTGCAGCTGTGGCAGTATCCATTGAAGGATGGATATCTTTGAGCATTGGGCTGTCTTACCGGAGGTCTTCTAGGCCTATTCCTTGGATTTTCTGATCCAAAATTCTTTTGACCGGATCCGGAGCTTTCTCCTTTCTCATATCCCAAACCATACTTGTCATCTGTCCTCTTTTGACTTCCAAGAAGTACTTCAAGTTGGGCAGAACTTATCTTGAATTTTTCTTTATATTCATTTGCTGTTTGAAGATCTCTTTTGAGAGAGACAATTTGATCCTCAAGTTTTTCTTCATTATCTTTGGCATCTTCAAGATCAGATTCAAGATGTCTGATAATCCTGTCCATCTGGTGGCATTCTTCTGATTTCTCTTTAAGAGATTGTCTTAGATTGTCTTCAGCTTTTCTTTTTTCTTCAATCTCTTGAGTAAACTTTATAGTTCCTGATTCCATTTCATGTCTTAACATAATGACTTCTTTTGATAACTTTTCACATAACTTGGTTTTCTTAGTCAATTCTTCATTTGTACTGCTTTCTTCACTTTGTCTTGCCAATTGTTGGAGCAGCTCCTTTCTCTTTTTCATAGAGAGACTTAATTTGTCCTTTAATTCTCTCATGAATTCATCAACCTGTTTGAGTCTTTCCTTTAATTCATTGACTTCAGAATTTGACTGTTCAAGATCCTCAAGGGCAGTCTTGAGTTGCTCCCTTAAACCATATGCATCCATTTGAACTCCCAGATCTTCCTCAAGCTGTTAGGCTCTATTAGGAGGAACCTTGCTATGATACCAATTGTTGATAACTGAGAGGGGGGGGTGAATCAGTTATCCTAATTATTTCTTCTTTTGAACTTTCTTATTAATCAAAGCAGCATTGAATCAAACAAACAAACATTACCATGAAATAAGAAACACATGACACAATATTTTTGACGTGGAAACCTGGTTAAGAGAGAAAACCACGGGGTGATTAACCCAAAGATTATTCTCTGTTAAAAGAATAAGGAATTACAAAATGGCACTTGCCAATTAGGGCTCACTGCCCGAGCACATTACTCACAAAGAGGCACACTGCCTACAAGGAGACACACTGTCTACAAAAGAATGTTATACAATACTTGGACTGATTGGAAGCATCTACATATGCTAGAGTTCAGTTCCGGTTAGGCTCAGTATACTGATCTGCTGCACTTCATCTTTCCTCTGTTCTTTATTCTGCTATCTTTTCACATACCGGATCTTTCTTACTGCTTCTGCTCTGCTCTGTATTTATTCGCATACACCTTCATACCATCACACTTTTCACAACTAAATCCATCCTCTATATATATCCACACTAGTGATTTCATTATCTTTCTAGTCGGCACCTGGAATAATCTATCTTCTCACAAACTCTGTTCTGTCGGCTGAATCCTTGCATATCAAGTAATGCGGATCAAGCATATACTTGTAGATATCATTAATCATGTCGGCCAAACATGATTCATGCCTTCACAACCTTTACCATCAACAGTAACACATCCAGAAAATAGTCTGATACTCTATCAGTCAGTTCTTCCTCTGTTCTCACTGTCTCTCAGGAATCCGGTACTCAACTATTCATATCTTTTTCTTTGTTCATCACCGGAGGCTAAATCCTTGGAATATACTACTCAAGGTAGTCCTCTTGACTTCCCCAAATCTGCACTGCACCAAGACACTTCCTCTGAGAGATCCGGACCAATCTGTCGGACCTTGCCACATGCTCTGTTCTTGTTCACCGGACCACAACAATCTTCATTCTGACTTCCGGTAGAGACACACCATGACTTGCGGATATGTGGGATGACCTTTGTTGCCATCAGTGACAACAACCATGAATCCATATAGTGTCTCTTGCCAACAGAGGGAAGCTTCATGTTTGGATGACATGTGCTTTCGTTGGTCTTTATTGGGGATTTTAGGGGATTTAAGGGTGGAGGGGTTAAAAGTGGATTTATGGATAAATGGATGAGGGGATTTAAGGATAGGGATGTTAGAAGTTGGGAGGATAGGAGAATGAGAGGATTTATGGATAGGGGTGTTTGGCATTGGTAGGATAGGAGGTAAAGTGGATTTTATAGGGCTATTTAGAGTTGGAAGTAGTGGAGGTAAATTTGATGGAGGGAGATGGATGGTCACATGCTTTTACAAATGATAGGATGATGGAGGAGGTATGGTGACATATGTTTTGGAAGTGCGATGAGATGCACCATGTTTGGGATTGGATAAATGGATTTTGGAAGGTGGGTGGATGGTATCAAGATGTTTAGATTGTTTGCCTTGGGATGTATAGCCAAGGCCATGCAAGGATGGATGGAATGTGGTGTGGATGGGCTCCAAGATGTCTTTTTCATGAAGGCCTAAGCCTTTTCCTTGATAGTTCATATGTTGGAGCATGCAACATGCAATGGGATGTTTGGTGCTTTGGAAACAAGATGTGAGTCCATTATTTGTTAGAGAAGGATAGATGGTGGATGGAATTTGTTCACCTCCTATGAGGGAGTCACCATGGATGAATGTGTTTTGTCCAAGTGAATAGGATGATGGATTTGGGATGGGATTGGTAGATGGAGGTAAAGGATTAATAGGGGATCATAAAGGGGTGGTAGAAGATGGCGTGGGATCAAAAAGTTGATCCATAGATGGGAGGGGATCAGGGATGGGATTAAATGGGCTCGTTAGATCTTGATTAGGAGAAGGGGTTGATGTTTCAACATGCTTTGGATTTGATTCTTGACATAGCTCGTGTGTTTGGATAGAAGTCGAAGTGACTTGGATGGTGATGGTAGGTTCTTGGATGGATGTGATAGGTGTTTGACTTATGGGTTCTTGAACATGCCTACATGATGGTTCTTGACTTATGATAGGGGATTGTTCAAGAGATTTGGTGGGTGTTGGATTACATGAGGATGTTTGATTCCTTGCTAATAGCCAATGGATGGTATCCTTCATGAGTGTATGGGTTGAAGAACAATGTAATGGATGGATAATGATGGTGGATGGTGTAGGATTAGGATTGGGATTGGATTGGTGGGTGATATGATTAGGTAATGATGGTTATTGGATGGGTTCAAGGATAGATGTGGGATTAGATGGTGGTGTTGGAGGGGTGGGGGAGGTGAAGGACTCTATATCTTTGCTTGGTGATGTTCTTTGGAGGAAATCCCACAAGGATTCTTTGGACGTCATGGGCTTAGGATTTGGAAGATTTGATGATGGATTAGAAGGTGTATGTGTGATAGGGGTTGGTGGATTGGGAGATACATAACGTGATGGATTAAGGTTGATAAGGTTGGAGGGATATTGTGATGGGAGGATTGGAGGATGGGGATTTGCATGGGGAAATGGTTGTTGATATAAGCTTTGGATTTCGGATATAAGGTGTGATAGATTGGTGTTCCCTTGATCAAAGTTAGCATGACAAAGGTTGGGTGATGGATAAGTTGGAGGTATTGATTGGTTGGATAGGTACGATGGCATGGATGTGTAAGGGGATGGAGATTGATATGAGGGTAAATTTTGATATGATGAAGGTTGATATGATGGAAGTTGGTATGAGGTTGATGGCATGGCTATGTAGGATGTTGAAGGTTGATATGATGAAGGTTGATAGGAGGTTGATGGTGTCAATATATAAGATGTTTGTTGATATGATGGAGGTTGGTATGAGGTTGAAGGTTGATATGAGGTTGATGGAGTGGACATATAGGATGAAGGTTGGTATGTTGAAGGTTGGGTAGGGGCTTGGGATTCCCCAATGATGAGGTGCGCTAAGGGTATATCTCTAATGTCATTTTTGCATTTCTCCTTAGGATTAGGATCCATGTTCTCATAGATTTTTTGAATTCTTTGTAATTGTTGCATTGCTACATAAGGATCCATGTCGTTGGGGAGGTATGGAATGATGGAGGATGATAGATGATTACGATGTTGGGGATCAAATTTCAAGACCTTAGGGTGATTCAATTTGCTTCAAAGGATGGATGATTCTCTATACTTAAGGTGGACTAATGACACTTAAGTAATAGAATTGATTTGGTTGATTTGATTGGATGATCAATTAAGGTCTTGATTTTTGATTGGGTTGATTTGGATTTGGCGTTTGATAGTGATGTTGGGGGACTTGGATGTTGATTGGGATCAATGTTGATTTTAGATTGGATTTGGAATATGATTTGGAAGATTATTGATTGATGTTGGTTAGATTTTGGATTTGATTTGGATGAGATGGGATTAGAATGATGTCGATGAATTGGATTAAGGATGATGAGGGTGATTAGGATAAGATTGGATTGAATGATTTGGATGATGATGTGGATAAGATAGGTGGTTAGGATGATTAGGATTGATGGGTGATTGGATTAAGATGAAGTGGATACGAATGATTAGGATGATGAAGATAGATTATGACTAGAGAGGAAGTGGATTAGAATTTGATCAAGCTCAAATAAAGGGATTGGATAAGCTCAACTTATGGGGTTTGATAAATGGGGGGATGGTTTAGCGGTGTTGGGAGGAAAACCTAGCCCAACGTGAGGGCTTATAAAATTGATGTTTTTGATGGGAAAATTTGATTTTTGGACATGGATGAAGAAGGTGCTAAAACAAATAGAAATGGCACTGAAACAGAGAGGAATGGTGCTAAAAGATGCAAATGGTTGGATTGATGGATGAATTTGATTTTTCTTGGCAAGTAGACAAACAATCAAGAAATAAAACACAATGGCCAAAGGTTTTGTTTGTGAAAGATTTATCAAGCATGCACAACCTAAGGTGAAGCAAGGACAATACTTGTTGAACAAGTAGAGGGATTTGGGCCACTAAAACAAAGGTTCGTAGTGGGGGAACATCCGGGGGATCGGCACCTTACGAGCATCTGATAAACCACTTAAGGTTCTGACTAGCTCTACTAGGGGTTTCATATACACAAGGTACTACTCCCTTTCAAGCTAGCATCAAATGGTAAGCGCTCATACCGATTCTGACTTGGCTTTCACCTTATCCTTTTTTGTATAGTAGACTAGATGAAATTACCGCTTGGGGTCGCCAATGAGTTCTCTAAATGAATGTGTCTCAAGGACAGGCCCACGTCCTAAAAAGAAAAATAGAATAGAACCATTTCTCTTCACCCAAGATCCTTTTGAAGGCAAGGGGAGAGGATACTTTGATTCTACCCTATGGGATAACATAAACATGCAAGTGCACAAGACACGATAAACAAAAGCTAATGTTTGTTTTAAGCCCAAATCAAAATGTGCCTAAAGTTGTTTGTTGCAAACAATGATTAATTTTAGTTGCACCAAAATCAAATGTTCTTTATACTAAGGCACACAAAGATTCTTTTTAGGTGCACCAAAATGAAATGTTTGATTGTAGATTATTTGAAAGCAAGATTCATTTTAGGTGCACCAAAGATAAATGTTCTTTAACCTGAGCACACGAGCTTCTTTTTAGTGCACCAAAAGAAGATGTCTCTAATCTACTAAATTCCTGCAAAAGATGTTAGTAGTTTCAAGATGATGGTCTTAGATGATCTAAAATACCCTGCAGTATAGAGACCCAACCCTGCACAAATCCCTAAGCTAGTATAGAAAAATAGTGCCAAAATAGAGGCAAGATAGCGCTAATACAGAATATAGTGCTAATACAGAAAATAGTGCCAATCCGGAGGTAGGATAGTGCCAATATGAAATATAGCGCCAATATAGAGACAAGATAGCACCAATACAATAAATAGCGCTACAACAGAGGATGGCACCATAATGTAAAATGACGCTACAGAAAAATATGGCGCCACAAAAATAGATGGCACTAATACATAAGATAGCGTCGATACAGAAGATAGTGCTAGAGGACAGAAAGATAGCACCACTTTACACCAAAGTTTGGTTTGGTCGATTTGTCTCAGATGAAGGTGCCGCTTTGGGTGTCGATAGCGCCAATATGGCACAGAGTTGGTCAATGGATGGATTTTAGGAAAATTTTGCCATAGTTTCTCCTTGTTTCTGTGTAAAACCTGTAAAACTTGCGAGATAAAATGCTAGAAAAGCCAAAAAACAAGAAAAAGAGTGTTAGATTTGAGTCAAAGATGAGGGGATTGCTATGCTAAAAAGAGCACTAAAACAAATAGAGAATAGCACCAAAATGCAAGTAAAATGGCACCACTGCACAGAGAGATGGCGCTGATCTGTAAAAAACACGTTTTTCACAACAAAAAACTCACCAGATAGTTAGATTGGGACTTTGTGGGTCCCACCGGGCGTGCCAATGTGAACAAGGAAGACAAATGAAGTAAGAAATACAAACTAAATGTATAAATACACCAAATTATACCTTCAAATGTGATCCCTCTCCTTTGATAGGGTGGAAGGAGTTGCACCCAAACTCCTTAGATTTACCCAAATGGATGTAGAATGTGGATTGCTCTCACTTTCAACACAATATGATGAGAGATTGGAGGATAGATTGATAGGTTGGATAGAGATGAGAGATAAAGCTAGAGTGATTTTGGCATTATGAGGGTATGATGAGAAGATTTGAGAGAAATTTGGGCATGATAAGGATGCAAGAAGAAGTTGTTTTTTTATAGCTTAGGTGAGGGTTTCATTTATAGATTTTGGAAAAGAGGATGGAGGGTGAGGATCAAAAGTTGAGATCAAGGGCTAGAAATGCTTGAGAGTTAGGGTTTGAATTGGAGTCATAGCCTTGTGACAAGTGTCACAAGGGGAGTGGATGAGAGATCAAGGGTTGAGATTAAATCAATGGGATTGGAGGGTTCTCATTATTTGTGAATTTTAAATTCACCTGGGGAAAGGTGTTGAGGATAAAAATGAATTAAAAATTTATTTTTGGGAAGAGTGGATATGACAAGTGAATTAAAAATTCAACTCATGGGGGATTGTAAATTAAAAATTCACTTTTATGTGGAGATGTGAAGGTTGAAGGACATATGTACACTTACATGTGTAAGAGGGTGATAAATGATGTGTAAGGAGGATTTGACCCTTTGAAAAAAAAATTGATTTTTATTCAAAGGTGTGTGGGAGGATGGGATAAGAAAGGTTAATTAAGTGTTTAGCTTAATTAACTTAGGTCTAGGGGATAGGTAGATTAGGGTAGCTAATTAAATAATTGATATTTAATTAACTAGGATAGGGATAGGTTGATTAATAGGCTAGATTAATTAGATAAGCATGATTTATCTAATTAACAAGGATTAAGGAGATGGACAAATTAACTAAATAAATATTGAGAATATTTATTTAATCAATGAGGATATGGTTATAAGGTATAGTGATAAATTAAATAAATTAATTGATCACAAAGGATGGGTGAGAGATGGTTAGGGATAAATTAATTAAATAAAATGAATTTATTTAATTAATAGGATGGATAATTGGTAGTGTAGAGATATGGGAAATTGGTTTGTAGAGAAAGTCAATTTTAGATGTCTACACTTCCATTTTTGGGCTTTTGAAGGTAAGCCCTATGACAATGTCCATTTCCTTATGTATTTTTTCATTTTTGTTTATGAGATTGGAAATTTCTGTCGGGTGTTATTTTCATTTTTGTGTGGGTTTGGGTGTTGGTAAGATCATCTCCATTTGGAGAAAAGGCTCAACTCGTAAGGGGTGCGGGAGAGTGAACCTTCTCGAGGTCACCTCTCGGTGTTGTTCTACTTATAGCCTTGAGGGCATTCTATGGTATTTGGGAGTATTTTGGATGGCAAGAGTGCCATGGTGTTTTGAGATTCATGGAGAGATATATTTTTTGGTTAAGGCTTGAGGCCTTGTGGTATTGTGATTTTTGAGTATTGGAGTGACCTCTTGAGTTGAGTGGTCCACTCCCCTACCCCTCCAAACTCATTTTGATGAGTTTTGTTATGTGCAAATCCTTGGGTGTAATTTGTGTGTTATTTGTGATTTCATTGTTGTGGTGTGAAATGAAAACCCATGTGATTTCTACCTCCCTAGCTTGGGGGTGATCCACTAGCAGGTCTATGGTAGGGAGGAGGGCAATTTACTTGGCCTCGATTCCCCTTTTGTGCTTATGTCTTGTAGGTCATTGATGGATTCTTAGAGTTTTGAAGAGAAGTCCATTTTAGTCTTATTGGCTTTATTTGTGTTGGTTGATTTTGAGAGCCATGGCCTTGGAGGCCTTAATGGATTGTTGTCAAATGTATTGGTCTGCATTGTTCTTGTTGTTACAAAGAATTTTAATGTGAAACATCCCTTATTATGACTTCAAAAATATGTTTATTAAGTTGCTGGTTGTGCTTGTTTGGTTATTGGAAAGTTGACAAAAGAAAGTTTTCTTGTTGTCTTAAATTAAATGTTATTGTTGATTTAGTAGTATGTTGCTTTTAAATACAAAAAAAAAAAGATAGTTGTGGTTGGAAAATTTGCTCAAAGTAAAAACATATATTTTCTACCTTATAGATTTTGTCAAAAAAAAAAAAGAGAAAAAGAATTCTGTATATTTGTTTTAAAAAATATATATATAGATGCTACTGAAATTATTATATGATACAGAACTAGTATATATATATATATATATATATATATATATATATATATATATATATATATATATATATATAACTTTGACGGAGCTTCTAAGTCTGATGGTAAGGCTAGTGGTGGTGGGATTATCAGGGATGACAAAGGGAGGATGGTTGCTACCTATGCTGGTGGGATAGTGATTCAAAGTAATAATTATGCTGAAGCCTCTGCTCTATTATGGGGGGTGAAATTGGTTATTTCACTTGACATTCTGCATTTGCATATCCAGGGGGATTCTAAATTGATCATTGATGCAGTTACTAAGGCATCAACATGTGGGTGGAAACTCAAGGACATTATTGTAGATATCTAAATCCTTGTGCAGAGGATCTCTAGAGTGGAAATCTCTCATATTTATAGAGAGGAGAACGGGGTTGCTGATGCCCTTGCTGATTATGGTAAATAATTTTTGAATTGGCGATGTTGGCGCCAATTTAAAAACATCCCTATAAATATAAGGGAACTGATTCAAAAAGAGATGACTTGTCAAGAATGACTCATCATATAGAGGGTGACAACTTGTTCAATCAACTTTTTTGGGTGTTGCTGACGTGTATTTTGAAGTACGGGCTCTATTGTACTTCTTTGTTTAATGTCATTTCTACATTATTTATCACTCGCGTTAAGGCGAGTTGGTTATATGGTAATCATAAGAAATTTATGATTATCATTCTTGATCATGGGAAGGGCGGGCTTCATTTAGTTTTTAGGAAGGCATTCCTAATTAATGATGACCCGTGCAGTCTCATTTTCATTATTCCTTCTCAACCTATTACAATTACCTTTCGCAAACACTCTGTGAATTCCTAGCTTTGTGTGTTCTATGTCTTTGAGAGAAAGAAGAGAATGGGAGGAGACAGGATTCATACGGAGCCAATTTTCTACTGCGAATTCGAGGATAACGATGTGGTCTGGCATTATTGCAAGGAAGGTGGAATCAACCCTTTTTTGGAATGCCTTAATGGATTTGATGAGAATTTATCTGTGCAATTTGCCCAGTCCTGGAAAAATCATAGATTTACTATTGGGAGAATTGGTTTTGAGATCTCTGAGCAAGTCATTGCCATGGCAACTGGTCTGTCTACTAAGGGGACTAAGTTGCAAAGGAAGGCGAAAGTGGCTAATCATTCAAATCAGAAGCTATTTTTGGGGGAAGGAGAGGAACTAGTTCCCTACCAAGGAGGGTTTGAACGGGCCAAGCTGCCAGAGCCGTGGGATGAAATGTGCTTCCTTCTCATGAAATACTTCACATTGGAGGGTCAGTTTACCATGTTTTATAATTACCACCTCCCTTTGCTTAATCATTTCAGGCGTAATGCTCTTATCAGTTTCCCTTTCTATTTATTGTCATCCCTTGAACACTCTATTTTTAGGGCTAAAGCTGAGATGGATAAGCAACCCTCTAAAAAGCTTGTCCCTTTGCACCAAAGTCTTATCCTTTGTTTATACAATTTTCATCTTGCTTTGGATCTGCCTAAGCCTATTCAGACTCCTAGTGGTGACATTTCTGCCAACCCTGATGATATTGCCATTTCTAAGGAAACTTGCCTTTCCCCTGCTTCTCACAAAATGAAAGAGGTTTCTTTTTCTATGACCACTGAGTAGACCACCATAGTGAAGGTTACTCATACTCCGGCTTCTAAAGGGAGTGTGAAAAGCAAGAAGAGAAAAATCAGGGAGTTGGATGAGGATATTGTGGGGGACGCTATGGGGACCCATAAGAATCTGAGTAGTGACCCTGTGGGACCTGACAATAAACATAAAGCTAATTTGTCTGCTAAAGAAAAGGAGGGATTCTCTTCTTGGGTAAGGATGTCGGGTAGGATTGCTGGTAAGCCTGCACCACAAGCTAAACTGATTGACTACTTTGAAAGTGCTTCTGATGCCTCCATGCAGGGGGATGATCAACTGAATTCTAAAGATTTTGATGTTCAAGAGATAGTTGAAGATGATGTGGGTAAGAATGAAAGGAAACAGGTTGATGATTTAGGAGGTGCTGACGGTGATGCTATGGACAATGCTGGCAAAGGGGAGAGGATGATTGTGGAGGAGGCTGGTGACGAGACTGAGGAAGGGGATGACCACAGACATGAGCTTGCTATCCTGAGGGGTTGTGTGGAGGATCTGGAGCAGAAAGTTTCTTTTATGGGAGAGCTCATAAGTAGCGTACTTAGTCATATGGTGATGGTTAACCTCTCTCTATTACAGGATCTTGGGACTCATGCTAATGAAGAGGAGGAGAAATTCAAAAACCTTGATAAATTTGTTGAATTTCTGGCTAAAGGATGGGAGAATGTATCTCCTTAGTTCTGTTTCTTTTTATGTTGTCTATCATATGCTACTTACTATCTACTATCTACTATCTATAGGTTGTTTATGTTGTTTATACTATAGTGGTCTTGTGGCTCTTTTTGTGCTTGTGCCTCTGTGGTCTCTTTTTGTCTTAATGTAAGGGTTTGGCCCTTGGTTTTTGCTGACTTATATAATAAAAAACATATATATATATATGCCAAATGTAATTTTAATCTACTGTTTTAACCTAGAAAAATGATGTATATTCAGTGGTATATATATATTTAAAATAAGTGAAACTATTTTCAAAATATCAAATAAACTGAATATCTTATAAAAGATTGTTTTAGTAATTTCTAGAAATAAAACAAAGAAGGGTTTAATAACCACAACCCGATAGGGTTTAGTTTTTTTTGTTTGTTTATTTTAATATAAAAAAAATTAAAGGGGGAGTTGGGATGGCGGCCATGGCCACCGCCCCAATCCCCCTGTGCGCCTTTGGTTTGGGTGGGTGGATCGCCCCCCACTCCCCTTGACTTTAGTTTTTTTTAACAAAAAAAAATGCAGCAGAAAATAGAGCCGTCGGCCCTATTCCAATGCGGCCCACTGCCATTGAACCTCAGCTGAAACCCTACAATCTTTCTCTTATATAAATAGTGTGTATATATATATATATCATTTTTTGGGTAATGAAAAAAAAATTATACTTTCAGATTTATGCTATTTGGATATATATTTGTATATATATACACACAATGTGTGTGTGTGTGTGTGTGTGTGTGTATATAAACTATGGGTATACAAAATACATATATACCTCTAAGAGGTATTTCCATGGTGGTCAAGCTATTGGAGAAGTAGACCCAAACCTGCAAGAGAAAACAAGGAGAAACAAATGGAGCTAAAACAAAATGAGAAAACAACAAGATAGGCTTAGGGTTAATAATAAAATATTAGAATAGGGTTGAGTGGAGGATGAGAGGAAAATTAGTTTTTGCTAATTTATTTATTTCCCCATTTTTTCATGGGCACAGGAATTCAAACTTCCCTCTATTTTTACATTTTGCCTTTTGGATTTATTGCCTTCCATAGTGTTTTAAACTTATTTTGAATTATAATTTTATTTTTGGGGATTGGATTATTACTCCTAAGTGGGATTTATTTAAATGGGAATGGGATTGTTTTTATTTATTGGGATTCCTTATCCCTTGCCTTTTATTTTATTTTGGACACCTTATTATTTATCTAGTGGGGGTTGTAATTTAATTTCTAAGGGAAACCATTTTTATCAAATTATTTTAATTTAATCGACGTTTATTATGGAAAGGGATGTTTAATTTTTCCCTCATTCAATTTTTTTACTTAAGTTATTTAATAAATATAATTGTCGCAATTATATTTATTAAAGGACTTAATTATTTGAATTTTAATTTGGTCATTTATTTAATTTCGAGTTTTATATTTTGTTGAGTGGTAAATTTTATTTTGACCTTAGAATTAGATAATTTATTTTATACTTTATTTATTTAATTTTTGCATTAATTATTTCTTGGGGAATTCTTTGTAAAATATTTATTTAATATGTTGAAAACACGTTATGCTGCCAAATTTTCTCAGGATTTAGGGTTTTATTTTAATGACATTTTTGTGACATTTATTTTGTCACTCCATTTCATCATGCGACCATTATTTCATTGAAGCATTGTTTTATTTGATTTATTTAAGCATTAGAATTAGGGTTTGATTTTGATTCAGTTGAAATAATTTCACTCACCTAAGAAACTTAGGGTTTGAATTAAATCAATTCTATCGCTAGTAGCAATGCTCATCGCATCGCATAACCCCCTAGTCGGCTATCATCACGTAGGGGATTGCATCGATAGATGCACTTCCTCGAGTATCGATTGAGATGTTTATGCCTTATGCATATTGCCACTGAACACGTTGATGCGTGCGAGGGGGTTTCTAGGGACATGTAGAATTTTTTTTGATATTTCATGTCATGACCACATGACAAATGTGGACATGACATGTGTGTTGCATTTCGTGACCACATGGGAAATGTGGGCATGAAAAACTGCTAGTTTTAAATAAAATCTTTAGGTTTAGAAAATTTTTTTGTGCATTTCTTAGGGTATTGTCGTACCTTGCATGTGTAGGTACCATAGGGTACCCATAGTATCCCTACCTCTTGTAGGGCACCATGTGGCAACTTCATCGCCACCCATGTGGCACTGGCCTCGCAGCCCCCAAATCTCTCACTAGTGGAAGCTAAAAATTGGTTGACGACATAAGAAAACAACTTAGTTGCCTTTACAACCCATGGTGATTGGTATATTCACCATATATTCCATTTAACCAGACCCATAAACTACCTCCATGAATACAATGACAATTTCAGACTCCCAATTAGCAGTTTTTTAGAGCAAAAGGCAATTTTAAGCAATTCTGAATGTGGTTTTGTAGTCACGTAGTATATTCTAGATGATAGAGGGTATATTTTGACTATTGACTACTAACGTCAATACTACGTCAGAAGTGATCTCAGCATCTTTTTCCCCAATCCTGCTCTCTCTCATTGCATTTTGGTTTTGGTAGTTAGTCTTTAAAGGCTTGTATCTTTCTCATTTTTTCTCCTTTTTTCAAGATTTTTTTTCTATTTGAGCTAAAATTTTGTAGGCTTCATAGTGGTACAAATGTTTTTTGATTTTGGTGCCTAGTTTTTCTAGAAATTTTAGATCTTTATCACTATTGTTGAGTAGTTCTCATTTTGAAAACTTTTAGGGCTTCATTTGGGCTCATATGGTAAATTTTTTTGGTGAATTTTTTTTGAAAGTGCATAATTTTTTGAGTACTTCACATATATATGATTAGATTGATCTTATTTTGTACCAAAATTATACTTTTAGTTATAGCCTAATTTTGGCATTTGCATGTATCAAAATCAAAAGTCCACTTTGTTGTTTTAGCTTGTGGCAATTGTAATCGTACTAAGTATAAAGTGCCAAGATCATAATTTGCTAGGGGGATCATTGATTGAGTGAATCTGGGGGGTGATCTTGTGGTGGTTGATTTATTTTAGTTCTTTGTTGTGTGCGATTACAATGGGGGAAAACTCAAATTGAACTCCTAACTTCATATAATTATGCATCATGGAAACAATTAGTATGGAATTATCTAAGGCAAAAAGGTTGTACTAGATAAGGAGATGAATCTATTGCTGAACCTACTGATGTGAATGCAAAGAAAGTGTGGGAAATGAATCATGGGAAAACCCTTGGTCACATTTCTTCATTTGTGTCTCTTGATTTACAATTTCATCTTGAATCATGGAAAACACCTAAGGAGGCTTGGGAGAATCTTGAAAAATTGTATGGTAAAACTGATAAGATTAGGGGATATCAGATTGATAATGATTTGATGAATCTTTATCTTAAAGAGTTTAGCAAAATCCAATATTATATCTCCAATATTAAGCAATTGAGAACACAACTAAAGGATTACAAGATTGATAAGGAGGATTTACAATTGATTCTAAATGTGTTACCCAAGGTTGGTCTTGAGTATTCAATTTTTATTTTAGATTTCACACTCATCAGGTTTCTATGGGAGTTGCATATGTCAAGCCTACTTTTGATGCATTTTCAAATCTTATAATCCAAGAGTAAGCAAAGCTAATTCAAATGGACATTCTCAAGTCTTCCAAGACACAAGCATTGGTGGCTAGTGAAACTAAAGTATAAAAAGAATCAAGGAATCATGAAAAGAAACAAAACAAGAAAAAGAAAAAGCCACATATAGATTCTGAATTCTCTCCCTCCAAAGGAGAATCATCTATCAAGGAGAAGCCTAAGTATGGATATTGAAAGAAACTAGGGCATGATGAACAAAAATGTTATATCAAGAAAATTCATGAATGACAACATCTAAAAAAGGCTCAAACCAATTCATCTTCAGGAGGTTCATCTTCTTCTTCATCTTCAAAGTTAGAGAAATAAAAGGAGAAAGCACTTGTTGCAGTTACAAATTCTAAGTTAGGGAGATGGATCCTTGATTCTAGAGCTTCACATCATATGGATTCATCATAGAGTATGTTCTCTTCATATGAGACTTGTTCATCACCAAACATCCTGATGGCCAACAACACAAATATGTGTGTTTTTGGGAAAGGATCTATTGACATAGACGAAGGATCATTCAATGATGTCCTTTATATGCCTTCATTGTAAACCAATATCCTTTCTATCTATTAGATCACACATGGTGGACTAGGAAAGAGTGTTGAGTTCACATCTAGTTCTGTGATTATTCAGGATTTGCATAGAAAATATATTGTTACAGTTGGGGAGGTAGATCATCAATCTCAAGTGTACACCTTCTCACATTTTTCTCCTCTTGTTCCTTCAACCGATGTACACACTGAGGCATCTAGTGTGGACTATTCAAGAGATGTAGTATGGTCATTTGAATCTTGGCATTATTTCATTCATTAAGGATCTAGAGACATGTGCTGATATTCCATCTCCTCCTCCATCTATTTTTTCTTATGATGAGACTACTACATCCATGGTTTATGTTGATTCAATGCAACAAAATATTCATTGTCTTCCAGACACACCATCTTGGGATGAGTACTTGACAGACAATGGAGGTTTGTTTTTTTAGTCCTATCTTGTAGACTTGGAGGAAAATGTTGAGGACATTCATCTCCTCTTTGATGTTGACTCTCATGGAGTTGCATCATCTTCTTCAGATGTGATGAGGGAAGCTTCATACCCTCTTGTTCTTTCTTCTTCTCTTCACTTGTCACAGTTCAGAATTTTGTTGGAGTATCATGAGAAACATTTAGAGTAATTTTCATTGCCTTTGGATTATGTTCTACATTGGTTTTCAAAAGGTTCTAAATTGTTACATTCTTCAATTTGACCTGGGACACCTGATTAGATTGCAACTTCTTTTGGCATTGACATGGAAACATTTAAGTAGAGTTCATAGAAATCATACATCTTGATCTTTCTTCCTACATATTCCTTTTAGGAATGGGAAGAAATCATACATACATCCTTGGTCTTATTTCTTCGTAAGGAGAGGAACATTGTTTTATGATCTTGGATCATCTTCAATATTCATTGTTGAGCATCTACCATCAATGCAAGAAATTCTACATTGAGGGGGGGTACTTGGTCTCTCTTCTTCTCTCTTATGGGGGGACCTTTTCCTCATATGTGGTTTTGTTCTTGTCATACTATAGAGAGCATCTTTTTTTTTTCTCTCTTTTGGAGAGGGGTTTTTTCCTACAATTTTTCTCCTTTGCTTTGCTTTTGAGAGATTGTTTGTACATGGATACCTAACATGGCCTAGTAGCTAGGACCCATATTTGCATATTTGCATTCGTCTACTTCTCCCTAAGTTGCACTTAAAGGGGGTGTTGGTGTGAACAGGGATATTTTATAGTGTGAACAAGGTATATTATCTAACTAGTCATTAGTTAGGACCTATTCACACATGTTCACATGTTAAGTTTACTTAGGTAGTTAGGACATTTAATATTTGTGTCATCTAATTGGCATCTTATCCACTAGTTGTCTCATGTCATAGGATTAAGACACTTGTCATCATCCTAGTTTGTTTTACCTCTTAACCTTGCCTCTATAAGCAAGGTATCTCATTATACATTTCATATTATATTTGTGTATTTTCATCATTTGATAAAATAGTTTTATTCTCTAATTTTGGTCTCTGTTGTGCTTTCATTAAAGCACCTATACCTTGGGTGGCTACCTTCATATCTAACTCTTATAGAACACAGATTTAATCTTTAGAGGATATCAGTAGGAAAACTAACTTACAACAACTACCATCAAATGAGTACATTAAAGAACCTATATATTTTAAGGCTTAAAGGAGACCTTGGCAAACCAAATAAATGACATCAAGTATTCCTAGTGATTTTAATACATTCTTATAGTTCTATGGGACTTAGAGAATAACCTACTCCTTTATACTATGCTTCTTCGCCTAGATGGTATGGAAAATGACAACCCCCACACTACCAATAATGGCCAAGCCAATACCTATAGCAGCCCCTATCTCAGCCATGGTAATAGTAATGTTGATCCACACCACCTCTACCATACCAATAAAATATGCATCCTATCTAGTACTACCTACTATAATGCCATATCCATAACAACTCTTACCACCATTACCATCCTAGAAACCACACCAAAATACTTGGATAGAACTAAGGTAGGTTATAAGATAGCTTCATAGAATATATTTAATATTTAAGTTAATTGCAATGTGTTCAAAATAATAAGGTTCATTTTGATCTTTGTAAATCCAAGATTTGTAAACTTGTGAAAGATGTGGTGGCTATTTGCACAAGGTTGTAGGTAGCACGAAGGCAAGTGAATGTATGCAACTATTTCTAAAAAATAAATATGGATAAGGGTAATGTTGATATCTTAAGAAATAAGTTTAAAGAATAAAATGGGTGCTTATAGGAATAAACTACACTACTAGTACTACAAATGCTATAGAGACTATAAATACTATAGGAAATAATAACAAAATTGGTTGTAGAAACTGTAACAAAAATAAAACTTTACAAGAACAACTACTAATCAAATATTATTGTTGACAAGATTAATCACAAAAATAATTCATAGCATTATAAAACACCCATTTACTAAATAAATTATGAATATAATGACTTCCATGATTTTTATATATTATAATTGTCATTTACTAGATTAATTTTGCTCAAACACAAACATGTCAATAATAAACTAAATCAAATGACACAATAGAAAATAAACATATAGATGGCCATTAAAAGAAGAAATTATACAAGTGGGCCCTTATGTTCTTGCATTGAAAATGGTTCTTTGCTACATTAAACTAATACATTTGATTAGTAAAATGGCAGATTTTATTTGACAACAAAATATTATTTGTTAAGAATATACACATCTTACACCATTCCTTCAAGTACTTATATAGGAAATGAAACATAACAATTTTCTAAATACATATAATATTCATTAGGATCATGGATTTTTCATAAAAATATATTATAAACAACAAAATTGTAAAAAAATAATTGTTATAACAAAATATTATAAATAGATTATTCAAAGAATTGTATTCCATGATATGTGCTATTTAATCGATTAGCTACAACTTTTCACTTGGTGACAACAACCCTTCATTGACTACAACAAGAATTGTCACTAAGTTGTTTTCATATCCTATCTTGCTATAATAGGCAATAAAATTAGTAAATATAATCATTATTTGTTTTTAACATAGTTTATCTTAAAAAACTTAATTAAATGTTCCATATTTTTATTTTAATCATATGCAATAGAAATGGTAAAAGGATATGATTTATCATAAAAATGAGTATAAAGGTTACTTTCATAATATGGAAGAAAGCTTAAATGTGTAAAGAATCATCATTTCCCTTAAACTTACATGATTACATTTTCCCATGCAATTATTCATTGTATTACAAGGGTTTTAGTGGTGGTTTGACATGCATATGACTAGTTTTCTTTGTTTGTAACTCTTTTAGTTATTTCTAATTTTCTTACACCATCTAGCCTTCAATTCTTCTAACAGTGTTTCATGCTCTCACATATATATATAAAAGGTCCCACAACCTCTCTCTATTGCTTCTATTTCCAAATTTTTAAATTTTCCTCTTAATAACCATATTTCCTCTTTCTAATTTTGGATTGTTTCATAAGATTCTTCTAATGCATTTCCTGCGAGAGGTTCTTGTTCTATAAAATCTCACTCACTCTATTCTTAGTGTTACTTAAGAACTACTTCAAGATAATCTATCGACCCTACTATGGAGGAAACTAGAATGTTTATAGGAGAAACTGGAATTGCTATAGGAGAAACTATTGATTCATGGTTGATTATTTAATATTGGCATTGCTATATGATTCTCAATATTGTCTATCTCTAAAACCTCTAAATATTCCTACCCCTATTTCCTCTATTTTCACATACCCTTGCATCATGCTAAATATGAATGGAAAGTTATAGATCTTGTAGCTTGTCTTGTACACCTTTGTTATGGGTTTACTTTGATCACAAATTACAACAATATACTCTATAGATGGTTGGGGCATATCTTATGAGGGCTGAGATACTTCCTTTTTAACTTGTTTCTTAGTCATGTATTCTACTACCAATTTAATCATTCTCTTTTTCTAAGTAGTTTTGGCCTAATTTTGGCCAAAACCTCAATGTTACAAACATAATCACATGTCTCTTCTTGTCGTGTTTCCAATTTACTTGCAATAGTATCCGATGTGTAACCATGCAAAAGAGAAAGAGGTTTGACACAATGTAGAGGATGAATCATGTTGTTCTAGATCCATTTCATCAAGGTCTTTTTGTAAAATGAGTTTTCTATTATTTTTCATCTAATAGAAGAACAACTAGCTTCAGTTATAGATGTAATAAGCTCTTGATCAACTCTTGTAGGAGCAACATGAGATTTTGCAACTTGAAATTTGGGAGAGGGTTCTTGTACTAAACCTATAATAGTCTTTGCATGTTATTTTTCAACATCATTTGAATTTCCCTATTCATTTTTCCTTTCATTTTGGTCTACATCTTCTACAAATGTTTCCCAATTTCATGGAGTTTCTATTAATTTGAATCACTCTATGTCAATGAGATTGATTATCCCAAAGTAAGGGATTTTGGTTTACCTTTTTAACTTCTACAAATATTTTTTATATAGAATTGAAAAAAGTAAATTCACCTCTTTATTATATCTAAGGTGAGATAATAGGAAAAAATGGTGGGAATATATATAGGTGTACCTTCCTTTTCATGTGATATATTGAATAATGATTTTTACTATCTTATTCCATGGTTTAGGCAAGGAAGACCTAACTATTCATTGTTTAGCTACAACATTAACATTCTCTCCACATCGTAAGAACTTCTTACAAAAAGCATCTAGTAAAATGCCTAGTTGGAAAATATTTTTCACCTATCTCAAACATTTTGTTCACCAAGGCAACAAAATGAAGACCAAATGGAAATGAGATACCAAGCGATGTGAATCCATTTTTTTTGTAACCCATGGGAAAACCATAACTATTTGGTTTTCAATCTCACAAAGGAATTTGAAGAAACTTATCCATCCAACTACCTTTGAAATGTCATAAACTATCTTATTATCCTTCAATAACAAAATTTCTACTAGTTGCCAATGATTATTGGTACCACCAATGATTCTTGTCTAATTTAAAACTTCTAGGAAGAACTTTACTCACTAAAGCCATAGATATCTTGTCACAATATCCCACAAATAGAGCCAATGTATAATGAAAGAAAGAAAATGGCAATAAAAACTAAGAGAGTTCAATATCATGGGGAGGTGATAGGGCAATAATGGTGAAGGAAGGGGAAATTAAGTTGAGGTTATAATGATAGGACATTAGCTCATAATCACATAATCACTACCAAATGTTAGGTATATACTACATATTAGTAGTAGAAGACATGACTGAGAAACAAGTTGAAGAGGAAGTATCTCACCCCTCACAAAATATGCCCCAAACATCTATTGAGGACCCTATTGTAAGTTGTGAGCCAAGTAAACCCATGACAAAGGATGTACAAGACAAGGTACAAGACCTAAAAGTATTGATAATGATGCAAGAGTGTGTCAAAAAGGAAATAGGGGTAGGAATATCTATAAGTTTTAGAGATGGGTAGGAGATACATACTCCTATAGTAGTGCCAATCTTAAATAATAAACCATGGGACTCAATACTTTCTCTTGTAGCAATTCCAATTTCTCCTATAAACAATCTAGTTTCCTCTATAGTAATTCAATATTCAACAAATTCTCCTAAATATATTCCCAAGGAACACTAAGAACAAGGTGAGTAATATTTTATATAATAAGAGGATCTCATAGAAGTTTCATTATAAGAATCTTATAAAACAATCCAAAAGCAAAAAGATGAATTATCATTATTAACAAGAAAAAATGAAAACTTGGAAACATAAAAGCAATAAGCAAAATTGTGGGACCTTTCATATCTATGAAAAAGTATGAAAGGTAGGTAACATAACTAAAGAATAAATGGTGTAATGAATTTGGAAATCAACTAAAAGAGTTACAAACAAAAAAATAAGTCCTATGCATGTTAGTCCACAACTAGAGTCCTTACAATTTAGTGAATAATTGCATGGGGGCATTCAATCAAGTAAGATGTGAGAAATGATTGGTAGCAATAGGTGTCCAATTATTTAAACATTTAACCTCTCTTCCATATTATGCAAGTAACCTTAATACTCCTTTTTCATGATAAACCATATCCTTTTACAATTTCTACAACATATGATTAAAATAAAAATATGAAATGCTCATTTAATTTTATTGAAATAAAATATGTTAAAAATAAATATCAATTGTATTTGCAATCGGTATTTTATCATGCTATGAATTATTTTTGTGATAAATCTTATTGAATATAATACTTGATCTTATTATTTAATTATCATAGTTAAGCATTATTTTTTGTTACCTTTTCTATAGTGAGTTTAATGGTTATGTATCGTACTCACATGAAAATCCCTTCTGAACCACTCAATATGCACCATATCAAAAATAATCCTACAATCCATAAAAAGTCAACCCACTTATTTGTCATAGAAGAGGAATTATTCTCTTCAAAACTACAAGAGTCTATAGGTGAGGTTCACATTGATAATTTGGTGCAATCATGGTCGGAGGGTTCACAAAATGAATTGTCCAAACCATGTAGCTAGAGTAAATACAATGGAAACAACTCAATTGTAGAATGCAATGGAAGATTCATATATTTATAATATCAAAAAAATACAATGCTCATATGTCAGAAACACGTGGGCTACAATCAAAAGGTTCACAGGCCTACTTTCTGGGTTACAACAGATATGCAAGATATGGCATTGAAATGCCTTCCCAGAACAAAATATCTAATCTAAATCACATTCTAAAATTATTGATTGCTAAAGCTACCTCCTAATACATCTTATATATATATATATATATATATATATATATATATATATATATATATATATATATATATATATATATATATATATATATATATATATATATATATATATATATATAATCTTCAAGCTCACAGAATCCTCCGTGTCAGCCACAAGAGGTTACAAATGCCAATGAAGGAATGTAATATGTAGAAACAAGGTAGGTTGTCCTACAACATTTGGCAATCCTCTACAAATGGACGAAACTTGGTGCAGACCTCAAGGAAGTTCTATCTGATTGATATGTTCCATGTATGATGTTCCATTTGGCTCTACAAGTTACATAAGTACTCTGTAGACCTTCTCCTTCAACTCACTATCTGAATGCTCTGTTCTGTGAAAACTGATGGTCTTCTAATGGTGATATCTCTTAGCAGACAAATCCAAATGACCTAAAATTTAGATGTGATGTAGATGATGATATATAGATGCTAAGTCCTGCTTTGTGAGATTTGATATGAAGATGTGGTAAAATGTGGTAGAAAATGCTAAAACTGCAAATGACTAAACTGAACTGAAATGAAAGAAAACAAAAAAATGTAAATATTTTTGGTTGATGCAAGATTGCTTTGCAACCTGGGATGCTCCTACATCATACACCTGGGGTTGTTGAAAAAGTGAGTCCATCACTTTGCTAGGGCTAGAGGAAAACCAAGGCGGTCCACCTCAGCTTGAGAAATCCAAGATGAATCCTCTTCAAGTCTGCCTTTCCACTTTACCAAATATTCTTTATATTGTTTGCCTCTGGTACTGTGTCCAACTCTGCTATCCACGATGTCCTCTATCTGCTCCGATTGTTGTTGTGGTAATTGATTCTTCAAACTCTCTTTAATGCTGTCACTTTATTCTCCTTCATGATACTGATATAAGTCTGCAATGTTGAATATAGGTGATATACCTAATGTCTCTAGTAGCTCCACTTCATATGCATTTCTTGAATCAGATTTCCTAAGAATCTTACAAGGTCCAAATTTCTTCATCTTCAACTTGTTGTATGTTCCCACTGGAAATATCTCTTTTCTTAGATATACCATAACTTCATCACCAACTAAAAATTCCTTGTGTCTCCTCTTCTCATCTGCTTGCTCCTTATACTTACTATTCATCTCCTCCAAATTCATTTTGACCTGATTATATACTGTCTCCATGTATCCTACAAACTCTTCTACCTCTACACTTCTATTCTTCCCCATAATGATTTGTCTTAACTCTGCAACTCCTCTAGGTTTCATTCTAGTCACAATCTCAAATGGTGTCTTCCTTGTACTCCTATTCACTGAATTATTCTATATGCAAAATCTACTTGTAGTAGAATTAGATCCGAATTTCCTACCTTATCTCCTACTAAACATCTCAACAAGTTACCCAAACTCCTATTTACCACTTCCTCCACAATGTCCTCCAAAAGTATCCAATGAATCTTGTATCCCTGTCTGTGTAAGGACCCATCTCCTTATTAACAAAATCATATTAACTCTGAATTCAAAAATGCTAAGGGAAGAAATTTTTTGATTAATAGGTGTAGGAAATACAGATTCATAAAATTTTACTCAAAAGAAGTGCTTTATAAATGTTATAGGGCTTAGACAATTAGAGTTTATTTTCTAAAGTTATCAATACCTAAAAAGATCACCAATCTTAATCTAGTGAAGAGAGAAGGTACATTACACAAGATAACATATAAGAACAATTGATCAACACATACCTTAGGTCTTTTGTTACACTTTGCATCCATTTCCCTCAACTTGCTTTTTCCCCAGCAAGTTGTATTTTTATCATTTGCACAAAAATAACTAGATAATCTTATGTTAATCTGGATTATAATCATTATAATAAAAGTTAAGGTCACATTATTTATAGAAGCAAAGAATTGAATACCTCACCGTTCATTTACACCTGAGTACTGGAGGCTTCTTGTTATTTGATTTTCTCTTTTATGTTTTGAGATTACGATGTTAATTATGAAAGAACACCCTATATCCTCCATACCTGAGTATTGGGGGCATCCTTTGCCTTCCAGACTGCCTACATACCCTATATACATAGGAACAAGGTAGACACAGGATACGATTGACGATAGGATTTACGAATATGTAGTTCTATCTTGCAATACGTTTGATACAACTTTGAGTGGGTATGCAACCCTTTCTAGGGTTTTTCCCTCCCCAGATAGTTCTTCATCAACTACCACCCATTCAGGTGAGACATAGATGAAAACCTAAGGAATTAGTTATATGCAAACACCTAGAAGGGGTGTTTGATGTGATGTTTAGCCTATCAAGAATATTTACACCTAAATATCTTACAAGAAGTAGATTATCCCACCCAATTCTCAAATAAATGACATAACATTTCTAATCCACAAGCTATAGACTCTACTAGAATAAATGCCTTTTAAACTAGAGGGGTTACAAATACTAACAAGAAAAAGAAACTGTCATAATTCCTTCTATAGTAGAACTTAACTATGTTGGAATAGGACCAAGATATCCAGTGCCTTTTTCATAGTCTCTTTTACACTATATCACCTCATTAGTCTCAAGGTTAACAGGTGAATTCTCCTTTGTTTCTTCTAAAGAGTCTAGTTAATCATTCATAGTCATGCACAATCATATTGTCACAAGGAGTAGATTATATCATCCATCTCACCTCTCGATACCATGGTCAACATAAATGGTAAATAAGAAACACTCTTGGTCTATTTAAGGGTAAGTTTGAAGTATAAAAAAAGAACCATCATATGGAAATAATTCATTCTATAGTAAAACCAATATAGTTATCATTGCTTCAAATTCTCTAAGGGTAGGGACCAACTTAGATGTCCATATCATAATTTACTTCAAGGGCCACAACTAGATATCAATAATTGCTCAATAGTTCCTATTCAAGGATAATCATGAATTTTATCAAAAAAAGAACAAACATATAGATGTCATCAATTATTGCCATCTATTTGCATAAGTGTTTAGTTTTATCTAAAAAGCTGCCATAATTACCATTATTTGAATAGTTGTACTAACAAAATGTTGATATGACTGTAGGTTTGCCTGAGTTTGACAAAAAGGATATTTACCATAATACAATTACACAAAGACCCTCATATATATTTGATCTATCTCATTTTAATATAGTTCCCACGGACACACTCAACTAAGATCACAACACAATCCAGCTATTTGAACTCGATCCAAGTCATAATACATACCTAGATATACAAAATTGAGACTAAGACATATCTACCCATCAGCACAATATTAGTATTAATTCTATCATTTTCGTTAATACTTTTCATTAAACAATACATCCTACCTAAAATTTGAAATTCATACCAAAATACATAAGTAATTTCTAATCATCTATGGAGAATGACAACACAATTTAAAATCACTATGATAGTTGCTCTTCAAAAGTAATTCTAAAAAGTCAAAACATTCTAACCTAGGTTCATTCTTTATTGTTAATCCATTTACCCTAAATGCTTAGAAACTATTGAAAACTAGATTAGTTTTATATTCTGAAATTAGAATCTAATCCATGCCTAAAAATATTCTAAATATTCAATTTTTAAACTAAAAACTTAAATATATAATATTATCAATTATAACAAAAATATTTCTATCAATACATCTACTTTCTAATAGGAGATTAAAATTTATTCTAACTTGAATTAATCTAAAATAGAAAGATAAATTCCTTAGGATAGAAAGAATAAACTTATTATTAATACTTATCTACAAGAATGAATAAGTAAGACTAACTTAGACTTTATACATTTGAAGAGATAATATGGTTAGAATTTCTACTCTATTATTTGGTATACTATACATTTAATCTTAAACTTTTCTCACATTGATTAATTAAAGAGAAACATCATCTATTTCCACACAATGATATTAAAAATCAGAGATTGTCCTATTAATGGTAATGGATAATGTAGTGCCCCTCCGTTCTCTCCTTGGGTGTATGGGTGAACTGGTCAAGGCGCATGAAGGTGAAAGTAAAATAACAGGAATATTCAAGGTAAGGTAAACAATTGATGTTGTACAATATAGATAGATGCTTCATCCATGCATGGTTTCATATGATAGTTAATGTGTTTTATTGATAATCTCTATTGCGGCACTGATAATGTAGGTTTTGATATTGTTTTGCATTCTAATGATTAAGATGTCGATCTTACTACAAATGTTATATATTAGAATGGATCCCATGTGACTGATTCTATTAGATTCATTTGTTATGATGGTACTTCTGACACTTATGATTTCATGCACTGTATGTTAAGTGTAGATAGATTTGATTTGGTTATGATTATGTGTTGAGCTAATCTAGATTGATATGATGTGGAAGGGACGATGTCGCATCACTCACTTCTGAGTGCCCTGCGATGTTGCGATTCCTTTTTCCACCTAGTGCTAGCTTATATGCATCTATACATGCTTGACCGTGACATTTGTTGCAGGATGCAGGTACCAGGCATCGACTCCACCTAAATTAACAGGTTTGAGAGTGCCTTGAACCCAATGGATTATGTTGTGTTGGAGATAACTTAAGGTCCCACATCCCAAGTCATTATCCTCAGTCAGGATGCATGACATGTCTAGTCAACTTGTCAGTTCTGTTAGTATGTCGGTCTTGCAATTGATTTATATTTGATGGAGCTTGTTGGCTAAGTGTATTTTGGCCTGATTTGAGAACATGTTTGATTTGCGTTTTGACGGTTGTCCCACTCGGTGGGCTAGGTTGTATGCCCAGATTTCGTTAGATAGTCATACTATTATTTGATCCACTATGATATTTAACAGGGTTACATCATATTATCATTATTATTATTAATATTTAATAAGATTTAAAATGGTAATTGATAATTACCTAGTTCAAGATACTTAAAGGAAGCAAGTATGGCAGTCAAAACAATTAAAATTCACCACTCCTACAAAATTCAATGTTGCGGTGCACCTGGTCAACCATAGGATTGACATTAGCAGTAGCTTTCTTCTCCTGATCTTCATTGGGATTTTTATTGGGGACTTGAAGAAGTGAAATTGCCCAAATGATGAGTAACTTGGTCTCCAATTACTAATGCATATTTAATTGAGAAAAGAGATTGATGCCATACTGGTCAATGTGGTTAACCCTAAATTATTTAAGATAATGCAGACTGGTCAACTTAAGCAGATCGACCAAGATAAAATTAAGAAGTTTTTAAACGTAGTTTGACTGGGTTTGAAATGCCCATTTCATCAAAAATAAAATGGTGGAACTAGGGTCAATTGTCATGTTACAAATGGGTGCATGATGTTAGACGATGTCATTTTGTCTCCCTTTGTGTTTTCTCCCGGATATCCTTTGTGATCTCTATATTGAGGCCTATCTCTATTTGCTTAACAATGAAATTAATGTTTCCATTGTGAAGTTGATATTTAGTTTGGGTTATAACATGAGCACCTATTGACAACACTCTTTCAAAATGAAAACATTTACTAACATTTCTAATGGTTTTTGAGCATTAATTACAGTAATTTATTCTTTGTAAGACTTCGGATTTTGGAAACTTATAAATTACCTTATTTGTGATAATCCAAATGCTGAGATATCCAACATATCTTATGCTCAATTGGTTTATATTTTGATAAAATAAAATATATAAGCTAATTCGTGTTATGATTCTAAGACTATAAAAAATAAGGCATTCGATGAGTGACACCTCTTGCAGGCCCTCTACCAAACAGGCCACATGCCTCATCACTGTTACCCCAAAATGCATGCAAAGACAACTTTGGGAAGAGAGGGGTTTGGATGAGTGTGGAGTAGCGGATGTAGATTTAGTTCAGGGGGGTGTGCTACAGCTGAGGAGGAACCCTAAATGGCAGAAGCCCCTTGTCAAGCTGCTGGCACAGATTCATTACTTGCTGTGTGATTTGAGTGGGACATTGGTCTGGAACTGCTTAGAAGGTCTAGGGCAAAAGGTTTGAAGGTCTCAGGATGTGTCACCAGCCTCGATGCCTAGGTTTTGCTTAGGATGATGCTCAAGGAACATGGAGGCTCTTCACTAGTAGCTGGTGAGTAGGGTATCGATCAACCAAGGAAAGAGCGCTTTTAATCTCCGTCAGGTATGCATATACATGCCTTGCCCTGATCTAGATGTCTTCTTTCATTTTGATTGACCCTCAAGTTGGGACTCATGACTCACAATGGATTTGCAGCCATGACTTGTGTTCTAAGAACAAATTAATTGTTTTGCATGTCCTCTGAAGAGATGTTTGTTTATTGAGATTTTTTTTTGATAGATAGTCTACGTTCTTGGGTTGTGGTTTCTAGTTAACTCCCTCCATGTGCTATTGAGGTTTTCTTAACATGTTTCAGTTATTCTATTGTGTGCATATCCTATAGTCACTGCATTTCATGGGACCACAGCTCTTCAGGGGAGAATATTGGAAGTGTTATGTCTTGGCTTCCTTCTGTCTGTTGCTCCATTTTTTCTTTCATAATCCCTATTGGTGCACATTCTACCATCATGTCATATCTAGCAAATCAATAAACCCTTGCTTTCCCAGCATCTCTAATTTTTGTGATCACCATGTCGAATGGGACAGAAATCCAGTCATTATATGGGAAATTGTTGAGACTATTTCTCAGGGATGTCAATCTGTTAAGTAACAATTGATCTATCTCGGTTCTCTTCTTTTAGTTCGAGAGCTATCTCCCCACATTCTTGTGTTTAAAAATATAAAAGCTGGTTCAGCTGATAGGCTTTTATAGGTGAACAATATAGAGCTTAGAAGATTGATGCAAGCCTTGGAAAAATAAAACTTCACCATCTAATATTAAATTCCTTGTCTTTTAAGCCTTGATTTCTTTCTCCAACTTGCCCCGTCAGATGTATTTCTTCATCAGTTTTCATGTTCCCTTATTTTTCTAAGCTTTTGTTCCTGCTTCATATAGTTCTTTCTATTCCTGTTCAATGATATGCCACTCAGAAACTTCATTTTATAAGGTCTGTTGTCATAATAGCTCAGTGTGAATTCATTCTGCTTCAGGGGCAATAAATACTATGGAATCTCCCTCAAAAATTTTCTCCAACTGTCAAATTGTAGAAACTCCTTTGCCTACCTAGTTAACTACAATATCCCCATCAAAATAAATAATACAAAGTGTGAAAACAAATCAACTTGCTGCTATCCTCTTGCAGATGCCTCATCGTGGCAAGTTGGTGATAGCATTTCTAATTTTTCAAGGTTTCATTGCAATGATTTTAGTAGTTGGATTTTGTCTAGCCCTTCTGCTCACACTGTAAATGCAGAGTATGGACTGAAAATGGAGTGGGTTGTGATTGATAGTAGCTCAAATGTTAGCTGCTCCCCTAATGCATAATGTTCCAATGTGTCACACAATGTTGATATGGCCTCTTTCATGGTGCACTAGAAATACTATCATTTTGACTATATCCTTTGTTGTAGGGCTTCAATTGGTTGTATAATGATTAGCATTAGGGTTTTATTTATTTACACGTTGTAGGATCCATGGTGAGCTATGCTGGGCTTAAACAACACACACTAAACTTTGACTTGCTATGCTTGTGCAATGCAGCACCACTATTTCACATTTTTCATCATCGACGATTTGAAAACAAAACCACAAAGAAATTCACATGTCTAGATGAGAAATCTAGATGTCTTCCTAATGAGGATCACTTAAACAAAAGCTTCAAACATCATTCCATATGTCACCCCAATGCATCCTACAAACTGCTAATACTATTGTATGCCAAAAAACATCTGTTGTACAATTTTACCCAACTAAGTATCTGCACAATCACATAAGAGCATTTCTAGCATTATTTTACAACCTTGAGCATTTTCATCAAGAAGATCGTTAATGAAGGTGTTTGTGAGACCTAAGAGTGGGTGTAGAAGACTGATAAGACCATATTCTTGCATTGGTACACTACACAAATAACATTAGATATATGATCCATTGATATAACTACAGTTGGACTTCTTGGTACTCTAATTTTAGTTCTTGCTACTCTAAAATCTATAGCTGACTTTTTAAATTTTAGGCTGACTTAAATTTGTTATGGTATAAAGCAATTGAAGTTTATGACTTTACTATAATTATGTCGGACAGGATGTTTATATTAGAAGACTCAAACCTAAGAGGATTAACCTAGCCGAGGTGTTATCATGTTATGGCACGTTGAAGCAGAAAGACCAACAAATATTGACCTGGCTGAGGTAATCTCAGATTATAATTTTTTCCAAACATGATTTACCTATTAGATGACTCAGATTCAAGAGGTCTGCCCAAAGATAATATTATAGCATGTCAAAGAGAACTGACCTGCCAAAAGACCCAAACTGAGATTTGAACTGCCTCAAATAACTCAAAGTGAAAACTAAGCAAATGTTTGTTTTAAAAGATAGTCAAGCATGATCAACTCGTTGAAAATCCAAATTACTAAACCCTGGTTCTTGTGGCAAGACGGCTATGAATATCAAGGGATGTCTGATTACAAATGGATTTGGAGATCATACCCCATAGTGCATACCAATCCTTGTAGGTCTAAGGTTAGACCTCATTCTAATATTCTATCACTCCTTCACTAATACACTTATGCTTATATTGACTATCTGTGTGTGTCTGTGAGTTACATTGATAGGAATTATGTATCTCAGAACTGTATTGTTTTTTTCTTTTTTCTACATGTTTTAGAAACCAATCTAATTGTTTGTTTAACTCCATTATATGATCTTGAGACTCTAGAGGTAAGGATATAGATTGTATTGTAGGCATTGGTATATTATTATTATTATCATATCAAAATGTAACAGATGAATAGTTAAATGTCCCAACAAATTAGAAAATTTCATAAAAGTGTTAATAGTTATTGTCAATGTTAATTGTAATGCTTTGGGATAGAATGGTAATTTAAATTACTAGGGTAAAGAGAGTTAAAAATATATATATACTATATCTTGTATTTGACTGTCATTAAAAGACAACTTTAAATGAAGTTTTAAGGATAATTTATTAGGTTATTTAGATTGAATTAACGAAATTGACTTAAAAGATCAAACGATTTATTGATCTTTGTATATATATATATATATATATATATATATATATATATATATATAAAGAAAGATATAGGATTAAGAAAAGAAACGATATAGATAGTATCGATTTATTTGTTAATGTGAATAGATGAAAGACGATATGGTGATATATTTAATGTTGACTTTTTTTTAATTTAGTTGGAAAGGATTTAATTTACGATTTGTTATAATGGTTTTGTTAAGTTAAAATTTGATAAGAAGGATTGAGATTAGGGTAAAACATTGTATTTGGTTATGCTTTAAATAATTGGAATATTGTAGATGATTCTTGTGTAAGATGTATCATTGGTCGCAATGGGCTTGAGTGTAGGTCATAAAGGTTTGTGTTCCAGAGGCATAGGATAATAAGATTTGATATATTGTGTTGATGTTGTAAGAACATGATGTCTCCTGTATGAGAACTTTAGTTATCATAAATAAGGTAGGATGTAGCATTTGGATCTTGAGGCTCTTAGCGAGCATCGCATCTTAGTTTAAAAGTGATATGCTTATCATGTTATTGAATTAAGAATAGAATCACTTGTGATGTCTTTTAGATAGTTTAGTTCTAAGCATTGCTCGTCAAGGGTCTTGTCGAGTAATGGTTATTGTTAACTTCTCCTAGTAGTGAATTAAATATTGAGTATAAGTGCTAACTCTTTGTTATAAGTGTTTTGGACCTTGATGAGTTATTGTTTGCATTCATAATGAAGTCCACATTCATGGATCCCATTTGATATAATAAATTATGTTGTTGTTTATATCGTCTTATTGCAAGGAATAGTAGAATAATTGAAGTGAATGTTGTATTGATTCATGGGCATCTTATGAGTATGGTACTGTTTTGAAGACCCATGGTTAGTATGTCATATTATATATTACACTTAGGGTATGTTTATTGGATTGGTCTAATTGAAGGAGTTGTGCATTTACGAGTAAATGTTAATGTGGGATTCTGGTGTTTCAGTGGTGTCTAGTGAAAGTTTATTCTAGAGGCTAGTAGGGGTAGTTGTGGGTTTGATCCTTGTATTATTGCATTCTGGTTAAAGGATGAGCATGTTTTGGTTTTATGTGATGTTGACTTCTCTCTGCTTATGGTTTATATGATTTTAACGACTGTGTAAGAGGGACAATGCCTTGCTTAGTATATCCAGTCCTGTTGTTATGTCTTGAATCCATGTTGTTGAGCTCTTCTTGAAGGTTGTGGTTCCCTATTGTGTTGAGCTTGTTTTAAAATTCTATGTTGGTCTGTGTAAAGGAATGATTTTGGGAGCAAGAGGACCCATGCCTTGCTCTGGATTACACTTTGTTATGGTTAAAATTTTGGGAGCAAGAGGACCCATGCCTTGCTCTGGATTACACCTTGTTATGGTTGAAATGTTGGAGTAAGAGGACCCATGCCTTGTTTTGGTGCTATATTACGTTGTGATTGGTTGCAAGATGGTGGATGCCTTGCATTGTTATGTATATTTGATGTTATGTTTGATGGATAGGGTTTCCTAGGTGCAGATAGGGGAGTGGCTTCCAATGTGGGGCCGGTGCCCAAAGTGGCTACCAGGGTAACCCATTGGGAGTTGGTAATCAAGTGATAACCTAATAATTAATCGAGGGGTTGGGTAGTTATCACACTAACAAGATAATTGGATGCCTCACTCATGCCTATAGTGCTCGTTCAGACTAAGGATGAGATAAGAAGGCCGTGGTTGGCAAAATCAACTTCCTTGTCCTCATGAAAGGAATGTTGATTCCACATGTGTCACCCTATGGGGCCAGTGCCTAGAGAGAGGTTGCCAGGATAACCATAGATGGGGGACAGCTTCTGGTGATAGATAGCCTAGGTAACCCATGTTAGGACCATGCGATGACACTCTCCCTACTGTAGCCTAGCACTCCCTAGTTGTACTTTCCCCTTTTGTTAAGTGTTTGCCTCTGGAAGTGATGTTGAGTTGTTTATGACATTGCCTTGTGTTGTTGGAGTTATATGTTGTCTTTGTTCTTATTGTCCTCTTTCTACCTGACTGTCTACTGTAGTGGGACCTTATGTTATCTCCTAGCTCAGGGGGTGGACCTCAAGGTTCCACATGGTCGGGTGGAAGAGCTTTTACATGGTCGGGTGGAAGAGCTTTTATCCATTGGTATTTTCCCTTGTCGTTGTTCGTGAGCGAGGGGGTTATATCGTGTGTATTAGGTATCAGATCTTGTACCAATTATGAAGGCAGTGATCTATATTCATGTACTAGTCTTGTGTACCAGTTGATTCATAATGTATGTATTCAAAAGGTGATAATGTAACAATGTAATGTTGTACTCATATGTGAGGAGAAATTGTAACTGTGAACTAGATCCTGATGATTACTTATCTGATGTTGTGATATGGAGATGTAAATGTTTATTGATATAATGCAATAGGTTCAGAATGATCTGTTGATGTTAGTTAATAATGTATGTTAAATTATGTTGATTAATTTGTCAATTAATGCACCCATGGGACCTTAGAAGACAAGTTGATAGTTTAATGATGTGCATTGATTGTTAAACATTACCTTTTGATCTTATACAAAAAAAAAATATTCCGCTTTGCATAGCATAGATGTGTTGTTTTCTAAGGTGTCTATGATGGGGCGTTACAGATAACCTAAGCACACCGCAACTTAGTGAGACATTTTCTTAAAATAAAATAAAAGTTCACTAAATGGATTCTATTAATTGTCATAAAGTGCAATTTTTCCTATCTTTATTGTAAAGATCAAAGTCAATGATAATGAGTATACATATATTTGTTTCCTTTCTTCCTAACTAAGTTTATCCATATGCAAAATGCAATCAGTTATAGAACTAGAATAGAGTAAACCAACCCATGATCAAATTCCATGATGAACGTTTTGTTAATATGCATAAGGTAAGATTCTGCTATGGACATTCTTCTTAACAGCATTATCTAAAATGGAGACTCCCTAACAGGGCCTAAATCTGATGGCCGTATTTAGAAATTTTTGCTATAAAATACATTCAAAATTTTAAAAAGATGGTATGATATGAAAGGAGAGATTTTGAATAGACTGCCAAAATTTAAATAAAATTATGATGATACATTTATCTATTTGATTTATGTACAATTTTACTTATACTAAGGTGTATCTGCTGATTTTTGATAGCTAGGTTAGATCCCTTCTAGGGACTGACCTACTCATAAAATGCTGAATGGCCTACCGGCCTTAGCATTTTGAGATCTTAGATTGTATAATCTGATTAAGGCAGGCCCCAAATTGGATGAACTCACCATTCTATGTATCTTGAAATTACAAATAGGTTACGACCTATTTCAAATGTAACATATATGTAATTTGGCGCGAAAATGTTTGTACGATCTCATATAAATGAAGAGTGACTGGAAGTCACAATGCACAACAATCACTTACCAAATTCTACTCTGCAAAATCAATGATCTACTACAAGCACAGTGAAAGGGCTCTTTTGTTGGTTGAACCGTTCAACAGGTTCAATGGTTCGACGAGTTCAAATGTTCAACAGTGAAGGGCTTTACTGATGGTTGAACTGGTTCAACAGTTCGACAGGTTCAAAGGTTTGACAGTGCAAGGGTTCCACCGATAGTTGACCTAGTTCAATAGTTCAATGGTTTGACAGGTTCAAAGGTTCAACAATGAAGGGCTCCACCGATGGTTGAACTGGTTCAACAGTTCAATGGTTCGACAGGTTCAAAGGTTCGACAGTGCAAGGGTTCTATCGACAGTTGAACTAGTTCAACTGGTTCAACAGTTCGACGATTCAACTAATTCAATGGTTCAAAGGGTTCGATAATTCAAGAAGAGGCCATGTTGTATTTTGATATCTATGTTTCGTGCCTTAGGTGGGCAAAGTTGTAATTTGTTTCCGCTCTTAATATAAATCAGATCTAAGATTTTCTTGCTGGGTTTTTCACCTCCAAGAGGGAGGTTTTCCTAGGGTTTATGTGTGTTATGTGAGCATTTATGTTTCATTATTTCTTACTGTCAATCTGAATATTAAAATTAACATGGTATCAGAGCCAAGTTTGAATTAGTATAATCAGATTTGCAGTATTTAGTTATTTACATTCTACTCTTATCATTAAAGATCAGATAAAATGGCTCACAGTCTCAGGGTTGAAGACAGATTGGATGGGGCTTCCAATTTCACATCATGGAGAGTCTGCATCATGCTTGCGTTGAATGAAAATGACCTTATAGACTTTGTGACCAAAGAATCTTATGAGCTTGAGGCAGAAGGAGAAAAGACCCAATGGAGGAAGAAAGATCATCAAGCTCAGAAGATCTTAATTGATTCAGTAAAAGATCACATTGTTCTCATCATCTCCAAGCTGAATACAACAAGCAAAATGTTTAGATCCTTGGAGGAGATGTATGAAATCAATAACACTAGTCATGTTCTAGCTTTGAAGCAGTAGCTTCATCACATCAAGATGGCTAAAGGTGAATCTGTCATGGCTTACTTCATGAGGATTTCTGACTTGAGAGATTAGCTCTCATCTATTGGAAAGATTGTTGATGAAAATGATTTAACTATGCTAGCCCTCAATTGTCTTCCAGCATCTTGGGAATCCTACATTCAAGGAATTAGTGTAAGAGCTGATCTGCCCAAGTTTGACAGATTAAGGGATGACTGTATCCAAGAAGAGTCTCGACTGGCTGCTAGAGGAGTTATCAAAAATACTCATGAAGACAATCATTTCCTTGCTGCCCAGTCTTTCAAGAAGAAAGGAGGCTATTGGAAGAAGAACAATTTCAAGAGGAATAGAGATCAAAGGTCTAATCCATCTCATGATTCAAAGAAAAAGAAAAAGGACCTGTCTCACATCAAGTGCTTCAGGTGTGACAAATTATGTCACTATGCAAGGGACTATTTATCCCAGTCTAAACAACAAGGAGCAAACTTAAATGAAGTCTCAAATCAGTCTAATACTGAAGACTTCCTTTTCATTTCTTCTTTGTCAAGCAATGTACCCTTAGACAGTGATACTTGGCTGATTGATAGTGGCGCATCTAGACACATCACCAGCTATCAAGAGCACCTCTCAAATTTAGTGGAGAAAGAGTCTAATCTTCATGTGGTCATTGGTGATGATGCTCACTATTCTATGAGAGGTTTTGGTACTACTTCCCTTAATTTAGATTCTGGAATTTCTCTTCACCTCAGTGATATTTTATTTGTGCCAGGAATCAAAAGAAACCTTATCTCCATATCAGCACTAGAAGATAAGGGTTATCAGATTGCATTTTCTGAGGGAAGGGTGCTTGCATGGCCTAAGAAGTCCAGCATCAAATCAGCTCGTGTCATTGGGAATAGGTATGAGAGCCTATATAAGCTTTTAGCATGTCCAGTTCAAGCTCTCATTCATGAAGCACCAGAGTCAAGCGAGCTATGGCATAGAAGACTTGGACATCTTCATTTCCAAGCCCTCCCCACACTTGAGAAGATAGTTAAAGGTATGCCTAAACTTAGTCATATTCATGATAATACATGCAAAGGTTGTGCTATGGGTAAGAACACTAAGAGTTCATTTCATCAAAGTGAAAGTAGGTCTAAAGAGAAATTAGCTCTTGTGCATTCTGATTTATGTGGACCTATGTCTGTTGCTTCCCCAAGTGGATTCTTATATTATGTAATCTTTATAGATGACTACTCTAGGAAAAATTGGATTTACTTTCTCAAATCAAAAGAATCTGATGAAGTTCTAAGTAGATTCAAAGAATTTAAAGCTTTAGCTGAAAATCTATCTAGGAAAAGAATTAAAGTTTTAAGGTTTGACAATGGAGGTGAATACACCTCAGGTAGTTTTCATGATTTTTGTGTTGAGGCAGGGATCAAGAGGGAGTTTTGTGTTCCCTACAACCCTCAGCAAAATGGGGTTGCAGAAAGAAAGAACAGATCCATAGTTGAGGCAGCAAAAGCTATGATTCATGATCAGGATCTACAGACTTTCCTATGGGCCAAAGCATCTAGGACTGTTGTCTACATTCAGAATAGATGCCCTCACCATGTATTGAAAGATATGACTCCAGAAGAAGCATTTTTCAGGCATCAAACCTGATATCAGTCACTTGAGGATCTTCAGGAGTCTAGTATATGTCCATGTACCCAAAGAGAAGAGAACCAAGTTGGAACCTTCTAGCAAAAGAGGCACTCTTGTGGGCTATAGCGAAACATCCAAAGCATTTAGAATTTACATTCCAGGTCAGAAGTTTATTGAGGTTAGTAGAGATGTCACTTTTGAAGAAAATATTGCACTCAAAAGATCTAAAGGCTCAAGTTTAGAGATTGACAATGAAGTCCATGATAACCCCCAAGACATGGATATTGAGCATGATACTAAGATTCAGAGAGAGTCTATAGAATCTGAAAATCATGATGATCCAAGTGAACCTTTGGATCCTATAGATGGGCCTAGGAACATTACCATGAGTAAGAAGAGACCTCTTTGGATTCAAGAGGTAGAAAAGTTTGCAGCTCCAAGTGGCACACGTAGAGAAAGGAGGAGACCTCAGAAATTCTCAAACTATGTTGCATTGATGTGCAATCTCATTGAGACTGAACCTTCCAGCGTTGAAGAGGCCATGAACCAACAGACATGGAAGAATGCTATGGATGAAGAATATTAGTCTATCATTAAGAATGATGTTTGGGATATTGAGCCTAGACCCAAAGGTAAGTCTATTGTATCTTCCAAATGGTTGTTTAAAATTAAACATGCTGCTGATGGAAGTATTGAGAAATACAAAGCTAGATTTGTGGCTCATGGCTTCTCTTAGAAAGAAGGCATAGATTATGAGGAAACCTTTTCCCCTATTGCTCGATATACTTCCATCAGGACTATCATTTCTTTTGCCACAGCTAAGGGATGTAAGTTGCATCAGATGGATGTAAAGACAACCTTCTATTGTGCCTTGCACACACGCCCCATTTTGCCAAATGGAGACCCCCTCTTTTGCTTTGGCTTGGAGTCTAGACCTCTCTTGCTTATGATGATGAGAAGGTGGATTTGTGCTTAGAGTGCATGATTTGCTTCAAATTTTAGTATTTTGCATGTTTGGAGTCATTTGATATTTTTTATGATTGATTTGGAAGTGTCTTGAGTGGTCTTGTGCTTAAAAAATAGCCATTTGTTACCTTCTGCATTGGGATTAGGTGTTATTGTACTTTGCTCTAAAAACCTATGTCACGGGATGTTGCCCTTGAAAGTGCTTCTGCAGGATGTTTCATGTTGAAATTCATAGTTTCCAGATCTTATAGTTGCAAAATCATGTCAAATTCCATTAGATTTCACCAAGGGGTCCATGAGCTTTCACCCTGATACATGTTCCTGAAGCCCTGATTTGGCTAAGTCTGAAATCCTGAAAATCCTGAAAAATAGCTAAGTCTGAAATCTGGTAGAACCTCAAAATTCTAGAATCTGCATATGAAATCCTATGGATCTGGAACCTATCTCAAACATCCTGAAAGTATATTTAAAAAAACTTATACTTAAATATATTTTTAAATATACTTTCACCCTGACCAATTCAAAATCTGGCGCTAAAAACACCTCCTACTGCAAAAAGCGCTAAAACAGTCTCCAACCGACCTTTGCGCTAAATTTGCCTCCGACCGACCTCCCTCCAAGCCACCGCTAAGTCAGTCGGACCAAAAATCCCCGCCGAGACAATTTTGAAGAAAAGTGCTAAAAATGCACCTGACGGACCTGCGCTGAAAATTGCCTTCACCGACTGGTCTCATGAAACATCATTTTAGTCAGACAACCCCAAAATCTGCGCTAAGGTCGGATGAACCCAAAATCCGCGCTAAGGTCGGACAACCCCAAAATCTGCGCTAAGGTCGGATGGACCCAAAATCCGTGCTAAGGTCAGACAACCCCAAAATCCGCGCTAAGGTCAGATGAACCCAAAATCCGCGCTAAGGTCGGACAACCCCAAAATCCGCGCTAAGGTCGGATGAACCCAAAATCCGCGCTAAGGTCGGATGAACCCAAAATCCGCGCTAAGGTCGGACAACCCCAAAATTCACACTTTTTACAGAAAATGCTAGAAAAACATGAAATTAAAGTCTGCAAATGGATCCTAATGACTGTAAAAACTTCCTAGATCAATATATTGGCCAAATGGGTACTCAAAAATGATGAAAAATGCAGAAAATCATGCAAAAATCACTAGATTTAAGAGGTTGTTTACAAGAAGGTGACATTGACAATGAGTTGTTTTTGACTGATTCATGACTGTAAATGGACATGTTTTGATCCAAATTGATGAAAATGACTTATTTATGATGAAATTGATGCTTGGTCGTGTCTGTTGTAGGTCTAAGAGCACAAAGGAGCCAACTAGAGCTGTCTTGGAAGGATGTACACACAGATATGCAGTACTGATCCAGAGATGCAGAATCGACATTCTATCAACCGAATTGCTGCTGCACATGCAAAAGGAAGTCAGTATAATGTCCAAGATGATAAAGATGAGTCTCAGGAGCTAAAAGACATAGAAGATCATGCCAAATCACTATTGTTCCTGCAGATCCAGTCCAATGTCCTAGTGATCCAGTCCGAGGGTCATAACTCCTAGCTATTTTATCAGAATTTAAACTTCTTGGACTCATTGGAAAGATAAACCGATTGTCTAGTTTGAACTGCCTGGCTACTTAGGCTTAATGCCAGGCTGCCGACAGGTTTCGAGCCCCCATTCCGCTCCGAAGGCCTCCAAAAATGCAATTACTATGATGTAGAAAATACCAAAAATTATATTTTTGATATTTTCTCCAAAATGCCACTCAAATGACCTTGGATCGGATCACCAAGACATGCATACAGCTGTCCCAGTAGGCCAGTCATCAAGAATCAGTCCAGAAAGCATCCAATTGGATATATCTTCACTAATAAAGTGTCGAATACTCCTTTTTGATCCAATCAGCACTTGGAATCCCGTGGATCCACATCAGCTCAAGTTTTCAAGTGTCATGTGACTCTATTTTGGCTTTATTAGGCCTTGAAAATTGACTTTTCATCATGTATAACCAAATGGGTATCTATTTTGTCCAGATTCAATGTATTTGCAACCTATATTTTGTCTTTTTCCTACAAGACAAAGGCAAATCTGAAAATGTAACAAACTGATGTATCTTATTAAATGCCATGTAATCTGGACCGTCAGTGTTGAGTTAATCTCCACCGTTCATTAGAAGGCTAGGGTATGCTGCTTTCTATATAAAGGGCTGCCATTTCCACTTTTGTAAGAGAGATTTTGATGCCAAATTGTTGACTCTGTACCATTTGAATTAAATACAAAGCAAGTTTCTGCAGTATTTCTGAGAATTTGCATCTTGTTTCGATTCATTGTGGTCTTCATGGTTTGCTTCTTGCTCTCCTATAGTTAGATTAGTTGTGCTTTTATGATGTTAATGGTTTATTGCAGTATTTGATGAATGTTCCAAGTCCATACTTTTAGTTATTTGCTGATGGTAAATAAATGTGTAAAGTTAGCCTAGGCTTATTATTTGTGCTAAAGTTCAACTTCATTTTATGAGTTAAGTTGCGCCATTTATTGGGTATTTAACGAATGAATGTGGTTTGAAAATCTTTTGACTTCCATTGAAGATAGCACCGTTCTCTGCAGCACTGTAACATTTCAGTTTGGTAACTTAGAAAACTGGTTTAAAGTCTGGAATATTTGTCTACTAAAGATAACCCTTGCATTGTGAATGTCACTTAAGATTCCTTCTAAACCCTAAATCTTTTTCATTTTCTTTAAACCCACTGTTTAGTTGTTAGAATAGAAAGTTTCAGCAGCATCTTACCTTGTCTACCAGCTGAAAATCATAATAGGACTTATGTGTATTTGCTACCCCAAACCTGAACATTTGCAGATTACATGTAAGACCCCTTGTAGGTACAGCTAGAACATAACCATTGAGAAATTCCAAGCAAGCTAAGACCTAGCTATAATATCCTTGGAGTAGTCTTACCTAGGGTGAGATACTTTTCAAGAGAGGTGTGAAACCAGCAATCACACCTGCGTTGTTGCATGCTAAAACCACCATCAACACCTTCCTCAATGGTGTTATTGAAGAAGAGGTCTACATTGAGCAACCTGAAGGCTTTGTGATCCATAAGAAAGAATCTCATGTATGCAGATTGAAGAAAGCATTATATGGCCTTAAGCAGGCCCCCCATGCTTAGTATGAAAGAATTGATAAGTACGTGGTAAGCCTAGGATTCTGTAAGAATGATGCTGATCCTAACCTTTACTTCAAGGTATTCAATGGTGAAATGTTGATTTTGGTTTTATATGTTAACAATCTATTCCTAACTGGAGAAGATCATCTCATTCTTAGATGTAAGGAAGAACTGACTTCAGAATTTGAAATGAAAGATCTAGGTCTCATGTATTTCTTTCTAGGGTTAGAAGTATGGAAAAGACCTAATGAAATTATTCTAAGTCAAGGAAAATATACCATTGATATTTTGAAGAGATTTGGAATGCTAGATTGTAAACCTATGCCTACTCCTATGGAAACTAACTTAAAGAAGTTGAGTGAATCTACAGCTAGGTCTGATCTTGTGAATCCCACTAAATACAGGCAGCTGATTGGATCCTTGATGTATCTAGTTAACACTAGACCTAACATTTGCTATGTAGTGAGTGCCCTTAGCCAGTTTATGTGTGAACCAAGGTAGATTCATCTTGTTGCAGCCAAGCATATCTTGAGATATTTGTGTGGTACAGTTGGATATGGATTGAAGTACTCTTCCAACATAATCATTACCTTGGAAGGCTATTTTGATTCTGATTGGGCAGGAAGTGTCACTGATAGAAAGAGCACTTCTAGAGTTTTCTTCAGCTTGGGATCTGCCATGATATCCTGGTGCAGTAGAAAACAGTCTTTAGTAGCATTGAGTACTGCTGAAGTAGAATATATTGCAACCTGTGTGGCATCTCGAGAAGCAGTGTGGCTTCAAAAACTCCTTGCAGGTTTGTTTGGACAACCCTGGGAGCCTACAGTTATTCATAGTGATAACTAGAGTTGTGTGAAGCTCTTTGCCAATCCTGTGTTTCATGACAGATCAAAGCATGTGGAAACTCAGTATCACTATATCTAGGATATGGTGCAAAGGAATGCTATTCAACTGAAGTACATCAGCACTGATGAGCAAACAATAGATGTTCTCACCAAACCCCTTGCTCGAGTGAAGCTTGCATATTTTTGAGACAAGCTTGGAGTTGTGGAGAATGAAGCTCTAGTTGAGAGGGAGTCTCAACATTAGTGATACATTATACTGTATCTTCCACCCTCTGCGAGTAGGTATGGTGGTAATGCACTCTTCTCTAGGAGAAGTTTGAGGTGAAATCCCTCTTCCACCCTCTATGAGTAGGCATGGTGGAGCCACCCTCTGTAAGTAGGTATGGTGGATATCATGGGAGAAATTCCATGATGTGCTTGTTCACCCTCTGGGAGTATCTATGGTAAACGTCATGAGAAGATGACAATAAGCACTTATGTTTTCATCCATGGGAGTAGCCATGATGTTAGTCACTATGTGACTTGATCCTTATGAAGGAATCCTCCCTAGCTAAGAGGGAGTGCTGATTTTTGATAGCTAGGTCGGATCCCTTCTAGAGACCGACTTAGTCATAAAATGCTAAATGGCCTACCGGCCTTAGCATTTTGAGATCTCAGATTGTATTAACCAATTAAGGCAGGCCCCAAATTGGATGAACTCACCATTCTATGTATCTTGAAATTACAAATAGGTCAAGACCTATTTCAAATGTAACGTATATGTAATTTGGCTCCAAAACATTTGTGCGATCTCATATAAATGAAGAGTGATTGGCAGTCACAATGCACAACAATCACTTACCAAATTCTGCTATGCAAAATCAGTGATCTACTACAAGCACTGTGAAAGGGCTCTACCATTGGTTGAACCGTTTGACAGGTTCAATGGTTCAACGGGTTTAAACGTTCAACAGTGAAGGGCTCCACCGATGGTTGAACTGGTTCAACGATTCAATAGTTTGATGGGTTCAAAGGTTTGATAGTGCAAGGGTTACACCGATAGTTGAACTGGTTCAACAGTTCGACGGTTCGATGGGTTCAAAGGTTCAACAGTGAAGGGCTTCGCCGATGGTTGAACTAGTTCAACGGTTCAACGGTTCGATGGATTCAAAGGTTTGACAGTGCAAGGGTTCTGCTGACAGTTGAACTGGTTCAACGGTTTGACGGTTCGATGGTTCAACCAATTCAATGGTTCAACCAATTCAATGGTTCAAAGGGTTCAATAATTCAAGAAGAGGGCATGTTGTATTTTGATATCTATGTTTCATGCCTTAGCTGGACAAAGTTGTAATTTGTTTCTGCTCTTAATATAAATTGGATCTGAGATTTTCTTGCTGGGTTTTTCACCTCCAAGAGGGAGGTTTTCCCAGGGTATATGTGTGTTATGTGAGCATTTATGTTTCATTGTTTCTTACTGTCAATCTGAATATTAAAATTAACAGTATCATAGTATTTTAAGGGCACCTTTGAATAGATAACTATCATTGAAAAATTGCTTGACAGGTAAAGTTGACTGTTAAATATATCATGACATAGCAGTATAACATGACAACACTATAACAAAAGTAATAAATATATCATGGTAGCAATATAACAATATTACAATTTAATCATGGTAGCATTGATAGTAGCCACAACATATGAGAACAATAAAATTAATCATGATAGCAATGACAGTAGTGACAGTAGTATAACAACAATAAAACTAATTATGGCAGCAATGACAACAATGACACTAGTATAACAGTACAGTAGCAACAAAAGTATAACAATAATAAAATCAATCATGGTAGCAATGCCATCAATGACACTAGCATAACAGTACAACAACAACAAAGTATATCAAGAATAAAATCAATCATGGCAGTAGTGACAACAACACTAGTATAACAATACAACAACAACAGAAGTATAATAGAAATATGCAGAACTTTGGTGACTAAGTTGCTATATATTTTTAAATGCATCAAGAGATATTTCACATGCCATCGTAGCATGAACAGAAGAGACACTGACCATACCAACAACCCACACTTCTCAATTTTTCTAATCAATCCTTTGACTTGGTTAAAATTTCAATGCTCTAATTTACTTAAACAAGGCCATGGAAGCACATGTAATTGGGTCCCCAAAGACGTATAAAAGAATCCTGAGCCAAACCCCTATAAAAGAATCCTGAGGAAAACAATATGGTACTCTTTAGAATGGAATTTCAAAACAACCATTGATACTAATTCACATCCTGCCATAATCACTGGATCTGCAGTGATTGTTTCCTAACAAGTGCCACTACAAATTCAAAAAATGGAGCGTTTATATACAATATTAATTGACCATAATTTTAGTTGAGTGTCTAGTTTCTAACATGTTCAACCATATTTTCTACAAATGATTTTTTTTATACATAAATAAAATGGCCAAAGTTTCAATTCCATGCCTTGGTCAGTATGAAAAATATGCAAAAATGCTTTCATGAAGTATGTTGAAGGTTGAGTGGTAGTTGCAAGTGCCCTGGTAGACATGCATGTAAAATGTGGGATCATAGATAAGGTACATGATCTAGTTCACAACATGCTTAAAAGAAATATGGTCTTATAAAATGTAACAATTGCAGGATATATTCAAAATGGATTCGTTGAAATCTCTTAGAAACTTTTAAGCAAATACAATTGGTGGGTGTTATGCCCAACTCCTCAACCTTTGATAGCATCCTCCTGCATAGCCCAAATGGGAGCTTTGAAGCTAGGGTATGGACCTCCATCTAAACACAATGGAAGGGGAATAACTGCTAGATGTTGTAATTGTAACTATGTGGGTAGACTTGTACGCCAAATGTAGAAACATGAAATAGAAAAGCACATGAACTATTGGACAAAATGCCTCAACAAGATGTGGTCTCATGGACTACCAGGAGCGCAGGTATATTCACAAATAGGATTTGTTGAAAAGGCTTTAGAAACTTTTAGGCAAATGCAACTGGCAGGTGTATAGTTGAATTCCACAACCTTTGCCAGCATTCTCCCTGCCGCTGCTAAAAGGGAGTTTTGGAACAGGGGATTGTGTGTAGTAAATATAGGGGATTATTCATTCTAATTGTAAATCTTCCATAATGACAATCAAACATTGTGGTTGATTTCAACCTCAAATGTGGGATTACAACAATTTATTTTGTTCTTATAAATCAGGAGTGATACTTGGCTTTTTAGATGTAATATACGCAAAATTTCAAGTTTTCTACCATTTCCATTTTCTCATTCCTAAGCTGATTTCAAAGATAAAGCAACCCAACCACTCTCCCACACTTAACCTTCATGATACTTGAAATGTAAAGAGAAGGCAAATCGCTAAGACTTGGCTCAAAATGAAATTCACATTCAAACAAAATATGGAATGGAAAGATTCTTACTTGTGTAGTTGGCAAATGTTCCAAAAACCCCATCACAAAGGGTGACATCCAACAACAAAATGCTTGATGACTATGATAAATTGGGTTCTAATGAGGACACCACTACACTCGAAAGTTCCAGATGAGATACACGTATTGCACAAATCTTGCATTTAGATAGCCTTTCCATGGTGGTTACTTAAATCCCTACAAATTGGTAAAGATTTTATGACACTGCAACTGCCCTCCCTTCCTTCCAATTTACCCTTCCTATCAATTCCCTTACGTCGGTTCCCCTTTTGCAGTGTTTCTCAAATGGTGGAAGATGTAGGGAATCTGATTTCATTTTTTACTTGCCTTCTATTAATTCTAGCACATACAAACTTTGTTTTCTTGCTTTACCTTACACTGCCACATTTCAACAATAATAATATAATAATAATAATTATTGATGTTTTGGTAGCTTCGGGAGGTAAGCCTAAAGTCAAGTCGGCCAAGAAGAACAAATAGGTCAACTTCCCTTTGTGAATAGTCACCTCTCCTTGGAGGATCACCTCTCTTGGGTGAAGAGACATTTGAAGAAATATAAAAAGGAGATGGAATGGGAGTTAAAAGGATAAGTAAGAAAACAATATGCAAGAGCATATCTGATCTGAAAAACTTAACATGGTATCAGAGCAGGTTTTAGAAAAATCTAATCAGATTTGGCTGAAGGGTGATGTCATTGCTATGGATGAAAATGTAATACAACTTACAGACAACACAAAGGGTCTAGGCAACGGAAGTGCAGGCAGAATAGCTTATAGGGATACAATTCCGCTATGGAATGCTTCTAATAAATCATTTGCTAACTTCACCACTCATTTTAAATTCCAAATCAAATGTATTCACACTAGTGACAATAAGTCTATTGATCATGGTGGCGATGGACTTGCTTTCCTCATGGCTTCTCCAAATTCTGGTTATCACAACTCATACAGAGGAGATGGAGTTTGTAAGATCATTGGCACTCGTAAAATGTGTTGATTTATCAAACAACAATTTAACAGGTGGAATTCCTGCAAACATGGGATTGCTTGAGGGTTTGATTATTCTTAATATTTCAAGAAACCATATTACAGGTGAAGTCCTGAAGACTTTGGGGAAAATGGTATAGCTAGAGTCTCTTGATCTCTTGCATAATCAACTGTCTGGAATTATTCCTTTAGAGCTGCAATCGCTCACATTCTTGGGTGTCCTAGACTTGTCCCACAATAATCTTTCAGGAAAGATACCACAAGGGGGACAATTCCTAACATTTGATGCAAATATCAATCCAAAGCCAAACTTGTGTCGGAATGGATGCGCTGACTTGATTTTTTGACATGTCCTAGAAATGCAGGGAATGAGGAGGAAGCGGAAGCTGACCTTGTATATTATTGCTATGCAAATCTAGACTAAGCAAATTAGTGCCCATCAATGAATGAGGTAAAACTCCTGCAAAGTGATTATGAGAAAGATTGAGATACTCAAGAGAATGGATATCCCATATCCACTAGGGAATATTCCCTTCAAGACTGCAATTGGACAAATCCAACACCTGAATGTCGTATTAAGTTATTAGGAACATTGGAAACCCACCTTCAATGTTAGATGAACTTAATAGCAGTCTCTCCAAAGAGAATTTTGGAATCCATGTTGGACTGAACTTTACAGTTAAAAGGTTATCAGAAATGTCTACTTCGGCAAGTTTGTCGAGATTATGAAGGTGGGACTCTGAAAAGTCCCCACTTAATTGATTCTGCTTCAACACAAGACCAGGAGCATTTAATTCTACACTAGGATATAGCCATCACAATCTATGAGATGCAGTACAATGTTAGTGAGAGAGGGACATAGTCCAGTTCAAGTGTTGATGAGCAGGAAATACTGAAGAGGAATGTTGGTGTAAGCAGGACTCTGTCGAGGTACTATGCATATTTACTGGTGTCCACAGCCAAGCTTCTTCCTCTCCATCTAGACATTGCAAATGTGAAACACATGGATGTTCACAGTGAGCTGGTTCATCTTCCTGACCTTGGATACAATGCAATGAAGAACTAAATAGAGTATTCTACTCTGGGACATGACACAAAACTAGCTCAGGAGCTACAACAAAAGCTAGAATAGCTAAGGTAGAAAATAATCTCAGATTATTGGGGTGGAGTGATGATATTTTATGCTCTGAAAAACAAATCTTCCATCCATGTAGAGTGGCTTAATGTAGGAGCTGAATTCCTAACACTGCTCTTGTAGACATGTATGCTAAGTGTGGGAGTATGGAGGCTACTCGAGAGGTGTTTGATAAAATGCCTAGAAGAAATGAGGTGACATGGATTGCAATAACTTTTGGGTATAAAATAAATGATTAGGCCAACCATGCTTATGTACTATTTAATAAGCTGCAAAAGGCCAAGGTGAATCCAAATGATAAAATTTATGTTGGGCCTTTGTCTCAACCTTGTGTGGTGGATGGGGATTGGCGACATTTTTTTGACATGAGTAACATTTTTAGTAAATTGAACCTACAGTGAAGCACTATGCTCACAAGGTTGACATTCTTAGCAATGTTGGACACTTCAAGGAAGCCTTTGACTTTATCAGAAAGATGCAATTAGAAGATCTTGCTTCTATGTGGGGGATTTTGCTTGGTGCTTGCAAAATTCACTGCAACACTGAAACTAGAGAAAGTATGCCTAAATGTTTGAACTCATAGAGGAGTCATAAGTAGATCTTCTAAGAGAATTGGAGTTTGGATCAAGTGGATCGGCAAGAAATATATCTTTGATAGAGATATGTCAAGGCAAGGATCTTGCAAGGCGTTGTGAAGTCTGGGACTCACAATTAAGAGGGAGTCTGACAAACCAATAGAGGCAACCTTGGATGAGGAGGTCAAGAGGTTGATTCTAGTACTTGGAACTTCAGAGGGAGTCACATCATCATGAAGAAGCCCTTGTTAATGCATTTTTCTCTGAGACAAAGAAATTTGAGGTGAAAGCCCTTGTTAATGCATTTTTCTTTGAGATAGAGAAATTCGAGGTGAAAGCCCTTGTCCATCTCTGAGATGGAGATGTGGTTCTTTCCACCCACTAGGAGTAGCCATGGTGGATGTCATGTTGAGTAACTCCATGACGATGTATTTTTTCCACCCTCTAGGAGTAGCCATGGTGGATGTCATGTTGAGTGACTCCATGACGATGTATTTTTTCTACTAATGGGAGTAGCCATTGTGGACATCACATTGAGAGACTCCGTGATGATTCTCTTGTACTTGTGTTTATCCACCCTCTGGGAGTAGCCATGGTGGACATCATGTTGAGAGACTCCATGATGACATCATATTGAGTGACTCCATGATGGGCACTTGTGCACATGTTTCTTTCCACACATGGGAGTAGCCATGGTGGATGTCATGTTGAGAGACTCCATGACAACATCACGTTGAGTGACTCCGTGATGGGCACTTGTGCACATGTTTCTTTCCACACATGGGAGTAGTCATGGTGGACGTCATGTTGAGAGACTCCATGACAACATCACATTGAGAGACTCTGTGATGAATCCTTTGTACTTGTGTTTCTCCACACATGGGAGTAGCCATGGTAGACATCATGTTGAGTGACTCCATGATGATATCACATTGAGAAATTCTGTGATGATCTATTTCACAAATGGGTGTAGCCATTGTGGATGTCATGTTGAGAGACTCCATGACATGGATATCTGGAAGGATACGTCCCTAGCTAAGAGGGAGTGTTAATGTTTGTAGCTTAGGGAGGTTACAGATTTCATTGATGAATGGTTCTAGTGCTAGAGAAAACAATACATTCATTGGCCAACTCCCTCCTTATGCACTCCAACGACAATAGTTAATGATAATAACTATTATTGATTATGGAAAACCAATTTGGGAAAGCAATCGGTCAAATAAACTAAAGATAAACAAATCAATTCCATGAAATGGCACCTTTTAAAAGGGTAGTGGCTGATTGTAAGAAAGCAACCCTTCAAGGCACATAAGAACTCAAGGAAAACTTTGCTATACCTCCCTAGCTAAGAGGGAGTGTTGATGTTTTGGTAGCTTCAGGACGTAAGCCTAAAGTCAAGTCAGCCAAGAAGAACAAATAGCCCGACCTCCCTTTGTGAATAGTCACCTCTCCTTGGAGGATCGCCTCTCTTGGGTGAAGAGACATTTGAAGAAATATAAAAAGGAGATGGAATGGGAGTTAAAAGGATAAGTAAGAAAACAATATGCAAGAGCATATCTGATCTAAGAAACTTAACAATAACATTTCAAATATGATTTTATTAATGTTATAGATAACCTTGAATTTGAATATAATAAGATTATTAGTATTTAAAATTTAAATATAATATATTAATATTGTTAATAGTTATAATTATTATTTAGAAATAATAGTAACATTTTATGATATTAAATGATAATTAAATAATAATAATTTTACTAGTAATTAGTAATTAAAAACAAGGGTCATGAAATACTTCCCTCCTAAAATGTTGCATCGTTCCGATGTAAAGGTTATATACAAAGAATTAAGAAAATTTTAGATCTTCATACCTGTTTAAGCTCATCTTTACCGCTTTCTCATTGGACCTTAGATGTTGAGTACTTAAATGCATTAGTCATGTTAAAAGCTTACTCCAACCTGTGTTAGAATCTAAGAGAAAAGATACACCACTCTAGGTTAGAAGGAATATACTATTTTAGTCAATCTAAATACTCAGGAATTAGCCAATGTAGGCTATTTGTCCAATTCAGGATAGCCAATTCGGCTAAAATGTCCAATGCAGGATTATAAAATATAGTCAATTCGGGCTCTTCTATCCTTTGGGCATATTGTTCATATGGAACAGTCTTCACATTAGGTCAAACAGACCAAAACTCTATCCAGTATAGGATAGGTAAGATAATGGTCATATCGGCCTATAAGGACATGAATCAATAAATTTCTCTAGCTAGAGACTTAGACTCATCGAGACCAATCTAGGTCCTGAGTTACAAGAAATTATGCAATGCACTCATATATTGTACTGAGGATTCTTTTTAAGTTCATTCAGTTATTCTATCTACGGACCTTGTACCCTTCCTCAAATTTTGGCAATTGACTAGGTACAAGATCAGTCCTCCTGAGGATTCTTCTGAGTATCAGCGGCTTTCACTATACAAATATCATATAAACATTACATTCAAAAAGGAATATGTTCTCAAGCACACACATCGACACTCATGTGAAATATAACAATTCTAGATTTCATGCATGCCTACTTGCATGTGACACCAAAACAATTGCCCCACAGAGATGCCAAACGGGCATTTCCAGAATTAAAAGAATTTCCAACATCAACCCCAGGAAGAATATCAACACTAAGTATCAAAATGGTCTTCAACAAAAAATCATAGTAAGATCATCAATAGAGTCATCATCACTAAATCGTAAGATAACATTAAAGCATTTAAGATCCTCAACATTAAAGAAGAGAAGATCAATATAACTACAACACTAAATCACTGAAGCTCAATATAAAAGGCAAGAAGCACTAAATTGTCAAAGACCAACATTAAAGGATAAGTGACAATATTGCAACACTAAACTATCAACTTGATTTCAACAATAAATCCTTGAAGAACACTAAGGACAAGAAACATGATTTTCAATCACTAAATCATTACAGATCAACATTAAAATATGATTTGCAACACTAAATCCACAAAGATCATCATTAAATGAAAAGGAATAGGATTCCAACACTAAATCATTTTAAGATCAACATTAGATATCAACATTTAAAGAAGAATATCAACACCAAAGTGCATAGGCAAAGTTAAAATCAAGTGCATAAGCATTCTATCTAAAAACCATGACATCTAAAGTTCAAGATGCTTGAACCAAATCCAATTTGAAGGCATAATCCTTAGAAATTTTCTCACTCAAATTAATTCATGCAAAATTGTTATAAAAGAAGCACAACTTGCAAGAAGTACACAAAGTGCAAGGTAAGGATAATCAAAAGCATATAAAATGTTGGTAATCATAAGCATTTAAGATAACCAAGATTTCTTTCAAACATCAAGAACCACTATCTTACAACAAAAGAATAAGAAACCAATTCATCTAAAAACAACGTTTGACCCAATGCTAGGGTTTGCAAAGTACCTGCATTATTAGAGATTCTGAAGGTTCTATACTTTATGATATAGCACAACTCAAACCCTCAAATGAAAAATATGGAAAAAAACATAAATGCTCATTTTATTGAATTCAAACTTGTAAAAAAAAATTACATAAATCTGCAACATTACAAAAAAAAAAAACTTATTACATTTGGCCTTCCATGGCTTCTCATACAAGAATCTCTCTTTCCTTATGCTCTCAGTGTTCCATTTATTTTTCCATTCCCTCTCATCCATAGATTTCTTCCTCTCCAAACTCCTTTTCTTTCCCCTCTTTTCTTTCTTTAAATTGCAATTGAAACCTCTATTTGAAACCTCTAAAATCTGCATTCTAAAACTTGCAATAACATTCCAAAATTGGACAAGACTTTCAACTTTGGAAACTTTCTTTCTTCCAACAACCATTTCATTTAGAAAGTAAGGAGTTTCTTTAATGACTCTTGTTATAATTAGAATCCACCTCTTTCATTCTAAATGTTTCTCTTAATGCAAGGCATTTACTATTTTATATTTGATTTTTTCATATTCTTGCCTCATCCGAAGTGGTTACATATAAAATCAAATATTAAAACAAAAGATTCTCTACCTCCACCCACATTGATATTTGAATTTCAATTAAAATGATTTAAATACCTTAAATGTCTTTAGAATCTTCTCAAATAAATTGGAGAAGAAATTTTTACTTCATGACTTCAACACCATGTACCGGGATGTCTAAAAATTGACTTTTTCCATAAATTTTTAATGGAAGCTCCTTTTTGTGTGAAAACTTGCCAAGATGTGTAAAATAACATTCCTAAGCTTCCCACCAAGCCATTTTCCCCCAGTATTCATAAAACTTGAGATTTTAATTTTCTTGTAAAACTGTCAGCACAAACTTCTAGCATAAAAATCTCTAAAACAGTGAAAGATATGACTTTTATTCTTTTTGCATATTTAGAGAAATATCTTCAAGAATATTCTTGTCAAAGGGTTTTATCCCAACCTTCCAAAATCTTCATAAACAATTGTTTTCATGAAAACTACCTTACAAATTCTTAAAATTACGAAAGAGCAAAAACTTGAAATTTATAAATTTGATCAAATATTTGGATTCCTGATATAGAGAAATGCTTGAAAACAGAAAAATAAACCCAAACACACACCAAAAATGATAAAAATAAATAGATTTTTTTTTTTTTTGATGTGGGATAGCCCATTCACTTGGATGCTCCTACATCAATACTCGATGAATGTAAACTTAGGTGTAGAAGACTCCAGGCCCAAGTATTGAACCTAGGGCTCTAATACCACATGCAAGGACCCAACTCCTTATTAAAAAAATTATACTAACCCTAAATTCAAATATGAAGGGAAGAAATTTTTTTATTAATAGATTCAGGAAATGTAGATTCGTGAAATTTTACTCAAAAGAAGTGCTTTATAAATGTTATAGGGGTTAGATAATTAGAGTTTATTTTCTAAAGTCATCAAGACCTGAAAAGATCACCAATCTTAATTTGGTGAAAAGAGAAGGTACATTACACAAGATAACATAGAAGAACAACTGATCAACACATACCTTAAGTCTTTCGTTACACCTTGCATCCATTTCCCTCAACTTGCTTTTTCTTCAACGACTCAAGTATTCTTATCATATGCACAAAACTAACTATATAATATTATGATAGACAACAAATTTCCATAGTTCATAATGATTGTAGTTCAGTATTTTAGGGTGTGCAAGTTTTTTCCTCAATGTTTTAGATCACACTCCATGACCCATCATCAAGAGATAATATTATGTTAATTTGGCTCATAATCATTATAGAAAAAGTTAAGGTCACAATATTTATAGAAGCTAAGAATTGAATTCATCACCTTTCCTTTACACCTGAGTACTAGAGCCTTCTTGTTATCTGATTTACTCTTTTATATTTTTGAGATTATGATGTTTTTGATTAGTTCAGCTGGAAAAGACGGTCCAGAACCCTATATAAAACAACCCCTAGGGCAAAATGCCTTAAACATGCTATTAATAGTACATTGACAACACACTAACAACTGACAAAAAATGACTAACCAAAAATATTAGAAAAACAAAAGCAAGAACCAAGGATTGTCAGTATTCCCAAACTTGGCCAAAAAATTGATCATGTCTTTGTAGTCACCAAGGCTATCGATCCCCACCTACTTGACTTTGTCATCCAGATCCTTGACAACAACAAAATTTAATGCCATCTGATGTAAGGCCTTGGCAGCAAATTCGACCATGGTCTTTCCATTTTTCTGCATTTTATCCAACTGTAGCTTGAGTCTACCCATGTCCTCATTGGTCGTGACACATAGTAAATAACTACCCTTGTTATCCAAGTCACCAGCTTCCTTAGCAACAACACCCAAGTTTTATGAGCCTGACTTGTTCATGGAAGTAAAATGGCTCACCCCTTCTTCCTCATGCATAGACTCAGTTGGGTTTTCATTCTCCCCCTCATCCATAGTTTCCTTAATAAATTTTGAGTCATCAGAAATCTATGCACCTTGAGGATTAGTAGAAGGTTTCCTTACCAATCTTGGCTTTCTTAGCATGCACAACCCCTTCCTCCTTGGCCTTCGGTCTCTCCCTTTTGGTCGAGCTAATTTTCTCCTTCCCAGGCTCAAGATTGGCTTTTCTCAAGGATTTTGTTTTAGACTCAGGGGTGGGGGTGCCATCCAAGGACTTACATTCCACAATATGAGGGCCCCCCTTGGCAATTTTATATATCTTAGGGGTCCTGACACATATTTTCACCTTGCCTTTAGAACCAGGAGACAAAAACATCTAGGGGTCTCAATCATCTTGACATTAATCTACTTTGGGAGGTACAAGGTGAGATGGAAATGGTACAGTCTTAGAATGAGGCCTTGGTGGATAGGGACAAGAGGGTGACTAGGGTTTTTAGCCTTAAGCTCTCTGGCCAACTTAATGGAATATTCCAGAGAAGATTGGAGAAAAAAAGGAAAGTTAATTTCCATTTTGTTCCTAAAGTGGTTAAGAAGGGCAAAGTGACAATGATAAAATACCTTAAACCTTCCTTCCAATGTGAAGAACTTCATGATCATTAAGTAGATTTGGCCTTAGTGCTTTAGGAGCTTCTCATTATCAAACCCACCATACAACTTCATTGCTGCGTCCCCCTCTCTAAAGAAGAGACCCATATGCTTAGGTTTGGGCACCTTACTACATCTAACATGCTTCTTCCCTTTAGTGGGAAGCCTCATAGCCTGGCCAATCACCTCCTTAGACACCTGGAAGCTAATACCCCCCAAGCAGACTTGTTTGGTATCCTCATCCCACAACTCAGCAAACTGGTACGACAAGTTTTCATCATGGCCAATCATTCCTTCCAAAAAGGAAACCACTTCCCCCTCCTAAATGATATGCCAAACAATTTGATCCTGCTTGAATTCCTCCACCATGGTTGGCTCAATCTTCACAATATCTCCACCCATAATTGTAGTTTAGGTCTCACATAGGTAGCAGTGCTTAAAATTGTTAAGAATGGTGTTCTTGAAAATAGAAACTAGCCTAATAAAATGGAAAGGCTGTGGAGTAAGATCAATAATCACAGCATAATTATTATGGCGATATGCCACACCTTTGCCATAATGAAAAATCTCTTTGGGAAGAGATCTCAGGCGCCACCTTGTGTGGCAATGAATGTCACCTGCCATAAAGATTAACCAAATATTATTACCTGCAAGTAGACCCATTCTACACGTCGTCCATACCCCTACTAGAGGCCACCATGACATCCTTTTTGCCCAACTAGATCTATCTCTCACTTCACCACCAAAATTGATGATCTTTTGCTTTATGGCCTACCTACCTGTCGACCAGTCAGCTCACCATCCCACTAATGGAAAGTTGTCCAGCCAACCTATAATCCAACCCATATAGACCTTCTTATGGCACCTAAGAGTGCTAGATGGAAGTCTAGTCAGCTATCACTTCAAGGCTCTCTTGTTCCCACCCATCTACTTTTGCAAATTCAAAATTTTCTCCTCACCAGACTTATTAACCCATCCAAAACCATCAACCTTGATCCCATTTAAACAAGTCTCCATGAAATAAGCATAACCCCTGTCACTACCCAGCCATAGAAAGAGGATGGTCACAGCCTCAAACCACCTAATTCTTGTTGTTATCTCCATCTTTCTTTATGAGAGTATGAATCTCATTGGGTAGGCAAGTCATACTCCTCTAGCACCGCCATCCTTTGCTACCACTACCCAGGTTTTCCATAGCATCGGCAACAACATTTCCTTCCCTGTATATGTGAGAGATCTTAAATTCAACCCATTGAGGAGTAATTTAATATCCCCCAAAATATCAACTAGATTCCACCCAAACTGAGCTAAACCCAAGGTAGCATTAACAATTAATTTTGAGTCCACTTCCACGTGAAGGAGTCTGATATTCAAGGAGATAGCCAATTTAATACCCCATAGCATGGCTAAGGCTTTTTCCTTGTTGTTACTCTTGATGCCAATGCCTCCAGAGTAGGCAGTCACAAATGCTCCTGTATTAGATCTTATCATTCCTCCTCCGCTAGCCACCCCTGGGTTCCCCTTGGCAGCTCCATCGAATTGAGCTTAAGCCATCCTTTTTGAGGCATGACCCACCTGGTCTTGGCTCTATCAAGGCTTTTAGAATCATCTATATAGCAAGTACTAGGGCTGATGTTCTAATTTTTAATAGACCCTATTCTTCCCATCCAGGGGCTCTATCTACTTCTATAAAGCTACAATAGTTGATGTTCTCTGCTAGCAGTTTAAGGCAACTTTGGAAAACTTCCATGGGAGTTCTAAATTTCTCTCTAAAAACTCTATTATTGTGTTCCTTCAAAAGATTCTAAGCCAAGTGGGGTGGTGACCAGAGTTCTTTGGTCATTGGGAGCACTGAATTGAAGGGAGATCTCCAATTTTAGGCCAGTGCAACAAGATTAATATTTAAGGTCCAACATATGTTGAGCTTCTGAAAGTTTAAGCCCCATACCTCCCAAGAAAAACTATAGTGAACGATGATATGATTGGTCATTTCTTCTTTAGTTCCATAGAGAACACACCTTCTTGGCATTTGAAAACCCCTCCTTTTCAGATTATCTACTGTCAGAATTTTGTTGTGCATCAGGGTCCACCAAAAGAAATTGACTTTAGGAAGAAGTTTAGTTATCTAAACCTTCCCCTAGAACCTATCCTCACTAGTGTCTCACAAAAAGCCATAACCACTTTTAACAGAAACAAGCCTTTGTTATCCTTGTCCCAGATCATTTGATCTTGCTTTGGGAAGACAGGGGGTCTAAAGTCCTCCAAGTCCCTTTGAAGTTAAATGGCTAACATCTTGCCCTCATCATATTCTGAGACACATTCTATCATATCCTTCCAATTCCTAAACCCCCTCTAAATCCTTAAGTAATTAGCCACCTTGGGACCAAATAATTTGTAGGCCTTATCCGTAATTCTTCCATACTCTAGCTCTTTGAGTGCCTTATTCTTCAACCATCTGTCCTCCTAGATGTTAACATCCCTATCATCCCCAATCTTCCACCGAATTCCTTGGAGAAGGAGGCCACCGGTCTTGAGGGTTCCATTCCAAATGATAGAGCCTTTGGGTAATTTGACATCAGAGAGCAGCTTGCTACCCTAATCCCCATTGAGATACGTAGCCACCATGATATCCCCTATCTTTATTACCTTGAATAAGGTTCCACCCCACCTTGGACAAGAAGGCACGATTCATGAGCTGAATTCTTCTCAGGCCCAATCCCCCTTGACATCTAGGGGTACAAACCTTGTCCCACCCAACTAGAGAAATCCTCTGTTTCTCTCTACTCAAGACCAAAGGAACTTCTTTTGGATTTGCTCAATCTTCTCCACCACATACTTAGGAATTTTGAACAAACTTAAGGAGTAGTTTGACATACCTTGAAGGGAAGTTTTAATTAGTTGAAATTTCCTCATGTGACTCAGAAGGGGTCCTTTCCACCCTACCAATTTCCTCTATATTCTTTCCAATAACTCATTCCAATAGTTAGAAGAGACTTTATTGGTAGTAAGCGGGAGGCCCAAGTAGGTGGCTGGGAGCCTCGCACTCAAACAGCCCAGGACTCAGGTGATTTTTCATTGCAGATCCTCCTGAGTATTGAGAAAGTAGATATGGCTCTTCTCAAAGTTAATACTCTAACTAGAGGACTCTTCATAATCCTTAAGAAGCGCTTTCCATTTTCTGGCTTCAACCACTGAGGCAAAGCCAAACAATATAGTATCATCAACAAACTGTTGTATGATCGATGTCTAAGTAGAAGAGGCAAGCTTGATGCCTCGGAGAGTCCCCTGCATCAAAAGGTTGCAATCATTCCTACCCAAAACATCATCCAACAAGATAAAGAGATAGGGAGAAATAGGGTCACCTTGCTTGAGGCCCCTCCTAGAGGGGAAAAATCCTTTGGGAGAACCATTGACCTGATTAGAGAAGTGCACCATGGAACTACACTCCTTGATCATATTAATCACCCTCTCCTAAAAGATGAATTTCCTTAGAACTCAAGGAAGAAGTCCCAATAAACCTGGTCATAGGATTTGTAGCTACCCAATTTGAAAATCATACCTGAGGAGTTGCTCTTGGAGATTGAGTGGATAATTTCATGTGTAGTAATTGCTACATCAAGGATCTGCCTCCTGGGAACAAAACCCTTCTGGTTTGGCACAATGAGTTTTTCAAGGAGAGGTTGAAGCCTAAAAACCAAAATTTTGATGAAGACATTGTACACCATGTTGTGAAGACTAATAGGTCTGAAATTAGTCATAAGGTTGGCTTCTGTCTTCTTCAGGATCAAAGCAATAAAGGTGTTGTTCAACTGTCGCAAGAGCCTACCCATTTGAAATAAATCCTTTGTTGTGTTGAAGACATCATTCCCAACAATCTCCTAGAAGGTTTAAAATAAGGCCAGGGGGAATCCATATGGACTAGGGGCTTTTAACGCACCCATAGAGAAAACAATAGCTCTAACTTCTTCCTCTGAGATGGGTTTAGTCAGTAGGCAATTATCATCTTCAGACAAAATGGTTGGTATGGAATCTAGGAGGGAAACATTATCATCAATAGGGGCACTAATCTATTGAACAACTAACAAAGACTCAAAATAATTGGAGGCTAATCTCCCAATCTCCTCATCTTCCTCAAGCATAGTCCCATGCTCATCCCTAAGTTTCCTGATCGTATTGCTCTTCCTATGACTTAGAGTGGACTGATGAAAGAAGGAAGTGTTCGTATCTCCTTCTTTAAGCCATTGAACTCTTGACTTCTGCTTCCAGTAAATCTCCTCTTCCTTAAGAATCCTCACCCATTCCTTAGAAAGGGTGTTATCCAAGGTCTGCAATTCCTTTGATAAGTCCCCTTTCTCCAATTTGTCTTGCACTTCCTTAAGTTGACCCATAATGCTTTTCTTCTTAGTCAGGACATTACCAAAGATATATTTATTCCATCGTTTAACATTGCTCCTCACATTAGCCAATTTTTGAACCAATCTATACATTGCAGGCCCTTGAACATGGATATTCCACCACCTTGATAGACTATCCCTAAAGTCACGGTGGAGAGCCCACATCATTTCAAATCTAAAGGGGAAGGGGCTCTTCATACTCTCCTCATACCAGTTAAGCAATAGAGGGTTGTGGTTATGATGTTTATTATGAAAGAACACCCTATATCCTAGGTACTTGAGTACTGGGGGTATCCTTCGCCTTCCATACTGCCTACATACCCTATATCCATGGGATTAAGGTACACACAGGATGCGACTGACAATAGGATTTGCAGATATGTAGTTTGGTCTTACATAGATGTTTGATACAATTGTGAGAAGGTACGTAACCCTTTCTAGGATTTCCCCTCCCCAGACAGTTCTTCGTCAGTTGCCACCCACTCATGGGAGACAGAGATGAAAACCTAAGGAATCAACTATATGTAAACACCTACAAGGGGTGTTTGATGTGATTTTTATCCTATCAACCATATTTACACCTAAATACCTTACGAGAAGTAGATTATCCCACCCAATTCTCAAATAAATGATGTAACATTTCTAGTCTACAAGCTATAGACTCTAAGGGGAATAAATGCCTTTTAAACTAGAGGGTTATAAATACTAACAAGATAAGAAACTATCATAATTCCTTCTATAATAAAACTTAACTATGTTGGGATAGGACCAAGATATCCAATACCTTTTTCATAGTCTCTTTTACACTATATCACCTCATTAGTCTCAAGGTTAAAAGGTTAATTCTCCTTTGCTTCTTCTAAAGATTCTAGTTAATCATTCATAGTCATGTGCGATCATATTGTCACAAGTAGATTATCTCATCCCTCTCACCTCTCGATACCATGGTCAACATAAATGGTAAATAAGAGACACTCTTGGTCTATTTAAGGGTAATCTGAAGTATAAAAAGGAACCATCATATGGAAATAATTCATTCTATAGTTAAACCCATACACTTATCATTGCCTCAAGTTCTCTAAGAGAAGGGACCAACTTAGATGTCCATATCATAAGTGACTTCAAGGGCCACAACTAGAGATCAAGGATTGCTCAATAGTTCCTATTCAAGGATAATCATGAAGTTTATCAAAAAAATAACAAACATATAGATGTCATTGATTGCTACCATCTATTTGGATAAGTAAGTGCTTAGTTAGATTTAAAAAGTTGCCACAATTACCATTATTTGAATAGTTGTACTAACAAAATGTTGATATGACTGTAGGTTTTCCCGAGTTTCACAAAAAAGATATTTACCATAATACAATTGCACACACACCCTCATATACGTTTGATCTATCTCATTTTAATATAGTTCCCATGGACACACTCAACCAAGATCACAACACAACCCACCTATTTGAACTCGATCCAAGTCGCAATACACACCCAAATATACAAAAATGACACTAAGGCATATCTACCCATAAGCACAATATTAGTATTAATTCTATCATTTCCCTTAATACTTTTCATTAAACAATACATCCTACCTAGAATTTGAAATTCATAACAAAATACATAAGTAATTTCTAATCATCTATCAAGAATGACACCATGATTTAAAAGCATTATGACAATTACTCTTCAAAACTAAATCCAAAAAGGAAGTCATTAGTCAAAACATTCTATCCTAGGTTCATTCTTTATTGTTAATCCATTAACCCTAAATGCTTAGAAACTATTGAAAACTAGATTAGTTTTATATTCTAAAATTAGAATCTAATCCATGCATAAAATATTCTAAATATTCAATTTTTAAATAAAAAATTTATATACACAATATTATCAATTATAACATAAATATTTCTATCAATACATCTACTTTGTAATAGTAGATTAGAATTTATTCTAACTTGAGTTAATCTAAAATTGAAAGATAAATTCCTTACGATGGAAAGAATAAACTTATTATTAATACTTATTTACATTAATAAGTAAGACCAACTTAGACTTCATACATTTAAAGAGATAATATGGTTAGAATTTCTACTCTATTATTTGGTATATTGGACATTTAATCTTAAACTTTTCTCACATCGATTAATTAAAGAGAAACATCGTCTATTCCCACACATTGATATTAAAAATAAGAGATTGTCTTATTAATGGTAACGAATACCCTAGGACACCCTAACTTAGTGAGACATTTTCTTAAAAGAAAATAAAAGCTCACTAAATGGATTCTATTAATCGTCACAAAGTTCAAACTTTCCTAATTTTATTGTAAAGATCAAAGTCAATGATAATGAGTATAAATATATTTGTTTCCTTTCTTCCTAACTATTTTTATCCATATGCAAAATAAAATATTACAAATGCAATCAGTTATAGAACTAGAATAGAGTAAACCAACCCATGATCAAATTCCATGATGAAGATTTCATCAATATGCATAAGGTAAGATTCTGCCGTGGACATTCTTCTTAACATCATCAACTAAAATGAAGACTCCCTAATAGGTCCTAAATATAATGGCCGTATTGAGATATTTTTGCCATAAAATACAATCAAAATTTTAAAAAGATAGTATCATATGAAAGGAGAGATTTTGAATAGATTGATACATTTATATATTTGATTTATGTATAATTTTACTTATACTAAGGTATATAATACTATTTTAAGGGCACCTTTGAATAGATAACCATCATTGAAAATTTGCTTGATAGGTAAGGTTGACTATTAAATATATCATGACATAGTAGTATAACATGACAAAACTATAACAAAAGAAATAAATATATCATGATAGCAGTATAAAGGTATTACAATTTAATCATGGTAGCAGTGATAGTAGTGACAATAGTATGACAATGATAAAATTAATCATGATAGCAATGATAGCAGTGATAGTAGTATAAAAACAATAAAACTAATTATAGTAGCAGTGATGCCAATGACACTAGTATAATAGTACATCAGCAACAAAAGTATAACAACAATAAAATCAATCATGGCATCAGTGACAACAATGACACTAGTATAACAGTACAACAACAACAGAAGTATAACATTAATAAAAATCAATCATGACAGCAATGACAATAGTGACACTAGTATAACAAAACAACAATAGAAGTATGACAACAATATGCAAAACTTTGGTGACTAAGTTGCTATATATTTTTAAATGCATCAAGAGATCCATCACATGCCATCATAGCATGAAAAGAAGAGACATTGGCCATACCAACAACCCACACTTCTCAACTTTTCTACTCAGTCCTTTGACTTGGTTAAAATTTCAATGCTCTAATTTACTTAAACAAGGCCATGGAAACACACGTAATTGGGTTCCCAAAGACCTATAAAAGAATCCTAAGCTAAAGACCTATAAAAGAATCCTAAGGAAAACAATATCGTCCTCTTTAGAATGGAATTTCAAAACAACCATTGATACTAATTCCCATCCTGCCATAATCACTCGATCTGCAATGATTAGTTCCTAACAAGTGCCACTATATATTCAAAAAATGGGGGGTTTATATACAATATTAATTGACCCTAATTTTAGTCAAGTGCTTGGTTTCTAACATGTTCAGCCATATTTTCTGCAAATAGTTTTTTTATACATAAATAAAATGGCCAATTTTCAGTCCCATGCCTTGGTCAGTATGAAATATATGCAAAAATACTTTCATGAAGTACATTTGTAGCATTTACTCAGATCTATAGATATGAAACAAGCACAACAAATACACTGAATACATAAACTCAACCTCATTGATATTGCTATGCAAATTTACAAATATAAAGGCTCAGTGGGAGAGAAATCTTGGGAGGAAAATGAGGGACATGTGAGGCCTACCATTCCACTCCCTTATACTGACTACTTAATTTTATTATTGGAGACACATTTTAGACTTATGGGACTGTTGATCCCGATTTGCTGGACTATTAGACTATATGCTTTATGTTGATTTACTATGTTTAGCATGATCATGATGAGACTAGACCTTGATTTGATTCACTGATGATGATTAGACATATGATTTACATTATGATGTTATTGAGATACTATTCATGTGATCATAGTTATAGATTTATTATGTGATGCTATCTTGAGGTGGATTATTGAAATGCAAATTTGGAATTTAATTATGAAGCGATTATATGATGTTTTATATGATCATGAGATGATGTGTGTGTATGCTTCACTTTTCTTTGGCTATGATATACATGTTGGACTAATATTTAATTTGAGTGCACAGGTGTTTCTAACCAAGCCACAGATAATTGGAGATTATCCCACACATTTTGTGATTTCCCGTGTAAAGCCGATCTAGTTCCAAGAGGAACCAAGATCAACTTGTGATGCATGATGAATTTTTGTAATATTGTTGTGTGATGTTAGTTGGGTTACATCTACCCCTTCTTATATTTGATTTTTAATTGGTGTTGTTAAGTTGTAATGTTTATTTGAATTTTATTTTGAGATATAATTTTGAGACCCCTTTTTATGTGTTTTTACTCAACCTATGGTGCTCAAAATGGGTTAAAATTGACCCTGGGTTGTACCCCTAGGGTCTATGGACCATTTGAGCTTGTATAACCTTAGGTAAACTCCCATTTGGTCACTTTAACTTCACCCTAAAGTAAAGTGACGAAAATAGAAGTTTGAGAGGGAGAGGAAGAGTGGGTCAAACACTCAACCTCTTCCTTTCCTCTTTCCTAGGTTGGGGGAGACTTCAAGACCCCTTAATTGTGGAGGACTCAACTCCAAGCCTCTCCCACAATTGGTGAGGGTACCTTGGGGTTGTGTGGGCTTTCTTAGGAGGAGATGATTGGGGCACTTGTAGTACCCACTCCTTCTTTGGCTCCACTTTCCTCTCCCACATGTGTGAGAGAGCACAAGTGGATGGGAGAAAGACTTGGTGGAATGGGTGGGTGACAAGTGTCACCACCCCATTCCAAGAGTCTTGCAAGTGGTTGTGTAGAGGAGTGAGGAGGTGACATATGTCACTTCCCCATTCCTCAAGGCTCATGAGAAGAGCTTATTTTAATCCCTCTTGAAGAGAGGGAGGGGGTTGTTGGATCTTTTTAAATTTTTGAATTTTAATTGTTTTGGGGAGAAA